>JBAIZL010000003.1:26051372-26271372 GCA_036971475.1 Prosapia bicincta
ACGAGGCTGGGCTACATTTATTTGTCACTTTAATTTTGTTTAGTGTAAAAAATGAGTGTCACGTTTCGGATTTTGTGGCCGTTAACATTCAGACCTAATAGATAAAGGATTATATACATGAATATTGTTAATCACGTTTTAAATTTTTAAAAAAATATTTCGGATTAAAATTGAATAAAACCACAAATATTATTTGTAAATAAATGAATAATTTTTCATAGAGTAAAATATTTTTTCAAGTTTATGAAGTTTTAATTCTAAACAGATGTTTAATATTTCCAATAATGGAAAGAAAAGAACCAAGTTATATCACCTTTCATAACATTTCAGTTAGCTTTAATGCAAAAATATATATGCAAAGTAATGTAAAAACAAAATTTTATCTGAAAATTATAAGCATAACCTGCATGCAATGATTACAAATCAACATTCAAATTATAAACTCTAATTACGACAAATTCAAACATATTTTAATAATGATATACTACGTGGTAAAAATGTTTGTAAATGGCAAAGACAATGATGCCACACACACACACACACACACACACACACACACACACACACACACACACACACACACACACACACACACACACACACACACACACACACACACACACACACACACACACACACACAGACACACACACACACAATTATATATACAAATACACACCTATTTAGTTCTCCTCGAATGTATATAGTAAGAATTTACATTTGTAATTGGTGGAATTGAACTTATACCACTGCAGACACTTTTAGGAATAATAATGACTAACGCTTTTAACAACGGATAATTTGGCTACGATTATGTGGCTCTCCTTACCGGATATAAATACTATGTATCTGTGCAAGGAACGCAGAAATATTACGTGCTCTGACAGGCAAACTCTTTTCGCTGCTATTTGTGAAAAGAATCATAACTTATTAGAAGACATCAATAAAATTACACAATACCTGTAGTGTCACGAATGTAATAAGGGAAATGCTTTTCTTATTAACAATAGTGTTGGATTATCGCAAAGTAGTGGTGGCGTAAAGGATAACTAAACTCTTAGCGCTGATAAAAGTCGAATATTTTTGTTGAGCAAGATTGCATTTATTTAAAACTTTCAGTTCTGGGCTATTTAAACGCCGAAACAGCATTCGTGGGGGTTGGTAGAGCAAATGAAGATTTAGAAAACATTCTCAAACTGGACCATAACTCAAATTGGAATTTTGATATCTTTGAGTAAAGTTTGAAGTTGAATACATTTTTAAGCAGTTTACCTTTTAATATGAATTCTTCACTTTAATTCTATCTGCCTTTTCCAAACATTATTAACGTTCTTCAAAATCTTCCGTTCACTAGAATTCCTGTTCCTTATTTCATGATCTTTTTCACTTCATCATGCTTTAACAAATTACCAATTACTACAAAGATACTCTGCAGTTACTAGTAGATGAGGAAAATCCCCATTTTTTCAACCCTTTTCCTTAACCACTATTTTTTCATTCTCTCTCTGCCTTCTTCTCCGTATTTTAACTAAAAACCAGACAGTTTTTGTATGCTATAAATGTAACTGTTCTTTGTACATTATTTCTCAGTCATTTGTCTTTAGAGCGTGAAAATCTCGCGCTCTAACATAAAATATCATTCTTCATAAAAACACATCGTAAGACTGACTCTACTTTACGACTGTGTGCGGGTATTCCAAAAGTGTCTTATAATTTAAAATAAATTTTATTGATATCCTCTTGGAATTTATACCCTGTTTTATTTAGATATACATAAAGACAATTAGGCAGTTAATTGTGAAGGAATGGTGGGTCACTGAATATTCCCTTCTTATATACACAGCTACACATAGTAATTTGTAGGTCGGTTTTCCTCTACAAATCCATATTTAGCTTAGTATTTGCATTTAGATTGAATTCTGATTAATGGAAAATCGTGGGAAAACACTTTATCGAAAATTCATAATTGATATATAATATGTTTTTCATTATGTGGTGGGCCCTTCTATTTTTTAAACTCCACGACCATAGAATAGATTAAATAACGATTAAATATAAGCCCTATATAAATATATACTAGTGGACTAGCTAATAAAAATTGTTAAACCAAACGAAACCTACCTCAAAATATAAAAAGCGAACATGTTTTAAAAAAAATAGTTCTAGAAGTAAAAGAAGACTTTATAGTCTTGTTAATCGAACTATATACCTGTATCTGGACAGATTTAATATATGCAGGAGTTTTATATTGTTATAATTGGTATTATAATAATATTAATGTAATCCTAATAATAATAACATTAATAGTTTTGTTTAATAGGCAGCGCTAATAATGGTGTTTATATGTTAACTTAATTACTTAAATAGTTTATGTTCCTGATGAAATCAAGTCCCTCATAACTTCAAGAAATAAAAGAACAGAAATTAAAATTTGTGTTGATGTTTTTGTAATAAATGTAAGCTGTCTTATTTGTGAAAAGTTAAATTACGTTGTTATTAAACAAGTATTTGTTGTTATATTTGTTAAATCTTCACTTTTTACACTGGTTTGCCCATTGATTTTTCAAAACTAGTAAGGCTGTAAGCTCTTTATATAATGTACACATTTTAGTTATTGTGATGATTTATACTACTGAAAAATAATACAGAGTGTATTAAACATGCATTAAATTTGTATTTCATAACTTCTCTAGTTTAAAAAGTATGTAGTACGTGAACCTTTTGAAATTATAGTCATTGGCCAGGAAGCCACTAATCTTTCTTTGCCATCGATCATGTATTCTGTAGTACTTTAACATCAGGTCTCGTGCAACCCTCCAGACAGCGTTCGACTAGTCGGATTAGTAGCAAACTCGCAACGAGGATGTACTTCCACACGAAACAAGTTTGTAGGCGGTTTTCATTGAAGTTTCATAGTTTATGGATAGAAAATTTTCCAAGTCGTAGATTAAATGTTTTAGCTCGGTTTTCTGGCATAGAATAAGTTTAGTCTATATAATAATTCTTAGTATTGGCCTATACACTCATAAGTTTTTATAATGAACATAATATTGACAAATTAGTCGATTAACGTTTAATTAGATTAAACAGCGATGTTATTATCGTAATAACTTTAAGCCTAGTTTATAGTTTTATAGGTATTTAATTATACCCTATTGTATTTAATAGCAGTTCACATTATGAAATATTATGATTAAAATATTATTATATCCATGTGTTACACATAGCTTAGAAATGTGTAGACGTAACTGTAAATGCTAAGTTAAAATACACATCAACACTTTAATGATCAAAAATTATTTTAAGAATATGGTACCAAAAAGCACAGACACATTCAGTATGTATATATCAGCATAGGTTATACCTGAATTAAACACATGATAATAAACGTTTTACCTCTTATGGTTCACGTCATTACTTGGTGTTTATTGAGCTGCAGCCCATTCCTATTTTAACCTTAAAGTGTTGAGAGTAAGATACCGGCGAGGGTTAGGTTAAATTAATTTATGTTGATGTTATATGTAAAACATTATCTATAGTCATTTTTTATTAAGGATTTACATTGTGTAACGTACGAAAAAAGGGACTAAATGAGATTTTCGTACAGGAATTATTAAAAAGATTTTCAATACCAATTATATACCCATAGTAAATATGGGGCACCAAATTTTAAATATGTCTGCAATAAGCTAATAGCATTTTGAATGAAACCGTTTGTAGTTCGGGCTGGTAATGTTTTACAACTAAAGATCATTTCACCTGAAAATCTACGTAATAGTAAAAGATACAATAAACCTATTTCAAATAACTAAACAAACAAAAGTCTCCTACAATTACACACCACATAAAGATGTTACGGTCTTTAGAATACCGAAACAAAAATTACAGTTAGATATCGAAATACAAAATAATATCTAAAATCAATATCTCAGATACAGACACCTTTTGTCGTGCCTACACTATATTATAAAAAGATATTCTATATATTGTGTCTACATGCAGAAATTCAATATAGGCGTAAACATTTTATAATTTTAATATTGCATTATTGTTTAGTAACAGATATCTGTTATTTGTAATTATTGTTGTAGATGGCGCATTAAAAAAAGTAGGCTACAGTGTAACATATTTTTAACGATCAAATTTAAGATATGGACGTGAGGAAAAACTAGTTGAACATTGGTTGAGCTTGCAACGTGGTACTTTATTGTGACATTAATTCTTAAGGAATCGTGTGATATTAAAGATTGCATCAATTTGTTACATAATTAAAGGTTGACCTGCAATGTCAAATGTTCAGTTGAAACAAGAATGATGTATTCGATAAATAATTTAAAAGACAAATGTTAATTCAAAGAAATCAAATTTTACTTCAACCAAAAAATTATAAAATTACAAACAAATTTACACTTGAAATGTTGACTTATGCTCTGTACACATACTTAATTTGTGAGACCTTACTATATTAAAAACATCTATGGCAGGGGGATATGACATTTAATTTGAAATCGCTTTACATATTTAAGACTGCCTATTAGACTTTAAATAACATTATTACATTGCACTAGTGATTTTAACACTTTAGTTACATAGAACAGAAAACCGGCATTGTAATGCCGTGAAAAGTTAAAGGTATTTTGAATGTTATTATTTTTTAACACATAATGTTTTAAAGTTATAACTTAGCTGCATTTTAACCATGGTGATGTAACAAGGATTATTCCGGTACGGATCTCGTCATTTTGCGTCTGGTAGCGGTCTTCTAGGTATTTGCAATCTAACCCGGCGCTATTTCTTAAGGCAGCAGCATCTCTTCTAACAAAAATAAAATTTAATTAAACCATTATACATAAAAGAAAAAACTAAAAGCATCCCTTGTTCGTCGCATCTCTAAAAGAGGTCCTTCTTGGCTCACATGTCGACGATAAAGAAGGAGGAAGCAAGGCTAGGTTTGCGACCATCTAAGTTTCCGAACACCCGAACATGGCAGTTCCTATTTTAAAAAATAGATATCAGGCTCATCCATAGACTTTAGTTTACAATTACAATTTTTTTTTTTAATTTCTATTTTACCTTTTAAAATTTTTAACGTCCCGTTTGTTTTTTGAATCTGACATAATATGCAACATCACCTAAAATGATGTTACAAGGTTTTTAAATAAGTTCTGAAGGTAAAAAGATTTGAATGCAACCGTAGATTCGATACACGGGTTAGAGGGATAGTTTAGTTACTTTCGCGAGCCAAACAGAAAAGACACGAGTTTAAAAAAAGAGTCACCTCTTACAGCGAGTAATTTTTTATAAAGTAATAGGCGGGTCTGTAAACCATTAAGAAAATAGTTTTCTTTTTTTACACTCGACTCTTTTTAAATTTGAAACTTATTTTAATCTACGTTTTAAAATAACACTTTGCTCCTACATAATAAAACAATTTGTTTATTTTTTAAAGACAATTTGTTTTTTTACTAAATAAAATGTACTTCTCACATTATCAGCGACACCAGGGACTCTAATATACCTCTGCTTACTATGATTATTCCATTAACTATCTTGAAGAGAATTTAGAGAATCCAGATCCTTGAGGAAATGTTTGTAGACATCTAAAACAATTTTCTTCCAGTTTTGAAATGTAAGTGTTGTTGCTTATTTAGTTCATCTAAATGTCCCCAAATATTAGTGAAAATATTGATACTAAGCAGAGGTGGTGGTGTTATGTCAATACAATTATGCTATTACATGATATTTTTCGTGTCTAAAACTAGGAGGTGAAGGTGGTATTAACCAACAAAATTATAATAATATACGAGAATATAAAGATTCCTTTATTTATTGCCCAATGCATGCATATAAATGAATTTCTCATTTATTTGTATAATTGTAGATGTCTACATTAATTTTTCTCCAAATTTGAAATATAACTCTTGGTCCTCATTTGACTCCTCTAAATTTTCCTAAAGGATATTGGAATATTCAATACTAAGCAGAGGTAGGTATTTGACACTAAAATTATGCTAATACACGAAAATCAAAGATCCCCACATTTATTGCACAATACATCAATGCATCATTTAACCCTCGAGAGGGCGCATGGGAGTTTTTCTCTGCACGAATCATTATTTGTTAAGAAAACAGCTTTAAGTTGTCAGAAGTTTATTTACAGCTCGTCACTCCACAACCGGCATTATAGGAAACTTCCCAACCTATTTTTTTAAATTTTTTCCAAGTAGCATTAGTGTGAATTTAATCTTTGTCAATCGCGGGCAGATTGCATAGGTTTTGTCCGCAAGCGCCCTTTCGTGTAAGTTATTTGTACGGAGTTCCTTGTTTGCATTACAAAATTCTTTGTGGAGTTAAATTATTACTGTTTTTGTTGCTATTATTATTTTAGTGTTGTGTGTCTTTTTAGTGTCTAAGTTTTACATTTTACGGTTGTCGTTAGACAAATAAAAGACATATTTTGTACTTATCTCAATATATCGTTTTTTTTATGCGGACCACTGCCAAGCTAAAAAGTAAATAATACAATTTTATGTAAATGTAACTAGTCATGAGTGAATCTTCAACTCGCATACACCTTTCTAGCTACTTTTTTTACTACTTACTTCATTAGGATTCCTATTTTTTTGTACTAATGTAGAAAACTAAATAACTGAGGGTTTCGCTGGTAAACGTTTTTATTACCGTTTTCTTGTTATATGCATTTTAGTTTTTATTTCATGTAAAGACTTTTTTGTTTTAAAGAATATTAGTGGACTTTTGAAGGTCATTGGATGTATTGAAATTCCAACTTATATTTAAAGTACAGAGACGTATTTTTATGAAAAATACTTCACTTATTCGCGATACAAAATGGGTTAATTCAATTTAATGTTTACGTGGAGATTGTTTTAATTTATCATGTTTTCAACAATGTACCGACTATAAAACGACTTTAATATCAGTACAAAAAAAATTTCATTATATTTACAGTTTTGCATATGATTAACGATTGAATGTTGTGGTGAGAGTCGTTATGCGTACATAATAAATGCCATCCTTTGTGACTGTGGATGAATTAACGTGGTATCCAATACTGTAAGAGTTATACTTGATTTTTTTTATATATTAAAATGGAAACTTTGTTTAGTTTTTTAATGTTTATTGATCGTAAGGTGACTCCGTTATATTTCTATTGTGAGGTTTAGTATAGCAGCGTATGTGTATTCTTTATATAATTCATGAATGCGGTAATTCTCTTCCATTATTTTTACCCTTACAAAATTTACAGCCGGAACGTGTTTTTATTGTTCACGAAATTCTTATAACTGGTTATCTTTTAGTGTTACAAAAATTTATAATCCATTAAATTAACTCACGACTGATAATATTTTATAATAAATAGAATAATAATGGTTAAAGTTTGTTTTATCATATACTGTGAAAATTTTTAAATATATTCTAGCAGTAACTAAAGTCTATTCAACTTGATTTAATTATTCACCTTTGGAACGTGTTCTGCATTTTCATGTTTCAGTTTCCCCCAGTTACGTTGTCGAAAGAGTAACCGACAATTCAAATAAAGATTCATTAGTTTTTGAAAGGGAAACTGCTATAGCGACGCTCAAACAAACATATTGAATGGATTTAAACATACAAATTCTCGTTCATTGTAATTTTTGTCATGTTACGCCATAAGTCAGAGTAAGGTTAATTACATAATAGAGGAAGCTTTCGTTTGATTTCAACTGATTTTATTTTATACGTCATGTTCTAAAGCGTCATACTACTACTCATGTTCTACTCTTTTAAAAGGTAGACTCTATTACATGTTTGGTTTCATCACTAAATAAATAATAATATTTTTAAGTTTTATTATATCTCAATACAAATTGCTCAATTAACGATAATAGTAGGTTATGCATTTTTAACCGAATTAAAACAAAACACATACTTAGACACTTCTGATAAATGTTGTAAGTAATTTCCCACTTAGCAAAGTTTTTCGCAATTCAAAATATCTTTAGATATGAGCGGCAATAAACATTTTGATTGTTATCGGAACTCCGACGATTGCAAACAGCTAATTATTTTATATAAAACCTATACTGAAAAAAGTCAAACAATGTACTAAATTAGATAGTTGTAATTAGTGAGTAAATTCTAGCAAAAAAGAATGTTGTTTTATTTAATGATGTGGGGTTACTCGGGAGACATGTGGGGCAAAGAACTACTCTCCTTAAGTTACTGTAGAGCTGGTTCCAATACAAAAGATCTAGGGCACCTCTGTGCAAGAGATGCCGCGAGGACCAAGAGGAAAGCCCAATCCACATTGTCTGTGAGTGCCCTGCTTTGGGAGCTGCAAGGAGAAAGTGGTTTGGTTGACAGGTATGTACACCAAATGATATCAGAAGATTTAGTATCAGGTGGGTACTTAGACTCTAAGGTAGAAAAGAGTACAAGGGCTGTAGCCAGATGATATACATCGATAAGGTACTTCCGAGTTTTGATAATATTAATAATAATAATTTAATGATCGTCCTTGAATAACTTTTAAATAGAAATAAATCGGTTTCTATTGAATAGTTGTTACCTAGAATATCATTTGGATGGATATTTTTTCGTTTGTTATATACCATTAATATTTACCACTGTATGTAAAACCTTTATTATATATCATACAGAAAGTACGCAACAGTTAACGTCTTAGACTTGAGCGTTATTATTTTAATGAGCTCTGACGACTTCGTGATCACCTTCAAGATAAAAGAGATTTTTTCAGAATCTATTTGTATTCACTGTACTCCATTGCGGACTTGAGAACACCGTTCTTATCATACAATATGTTTTCATCATACAAAAATAAATAGGTACACGAGTTTGAGTGTACTTCGTAAACCTAAGGACTTTTTGTGAGTTATTGTTTACATAAAATATTAAAATCTTGTTTAAAAACAATCGCTCAATAGCCTACTATAAAGTACCACAGCTTAATGGCAAAACGATACAAATAATTTTAAAATAAAAGTTTTGTGCAAGTCTGGTTTTAGGTATTTTAATATCACTTTAATAATCAAATATATACAATGTTTGTCTGAAATAAGTGGAACGTCAAAAGTAATTTCTGTAAGTTTTTTTATAAAGCGAGAGAGTTCCATTTCTTTGTATTTCATTCTAAAGGCAACCCGACCTTTGTATTACGTTTACCTTGAAATTCCTTTCTATCTAGGGAAAAAAATCTTTGTTCAGATATGAATTCTTGAGATTGATTTACTCTTTTAGACTTCTCTTCTATGGTCCAATATGAAAACATTTTATGTATAATAAAATTAACGGAAAATATGTATTCATTTTACAACCTGTATACTATAAAAATAAAGGTTATATCTTGCAATTACATTTTGTATCTTCTGAAACATAAAAATAATAAAAACGCATTATAACGCTGAAAACAGTTTAGATCACACAAAAGTTTTGCTTTTGATATCACAATACACAGTATTCCTTTATTTATATTGACATTTAATAAATGTAGCAGTATTTAAATATTTCCATAATATGTTTATATCAGTAGTATATTACTTTTTACATAAAATCTATGAATGGCTTTGTGTTCACCCTAAACGCTATAAAAAAAATGATATTTGGTAAACGCCTCTTTATAAGAAATGCAGGTTTCGTGATTTTTATATGTCTATAAGTTATCGATAGAAATCGTGTGACCAAAAAATAACTCTTATATTAATTATAATAATGAAGTAGTATGTTTATTGAAATAATTTAAGATTATAAGTATTTAACATCCATGTTTTTTTGAGGCGAATGTTTAAGCCTGGCGCAAGGAATGAGAATTGTATGAGAACGTAAAATGGTATCAAAAATTAGCTATGGCCAGGACAATACATTTGTGTATTTTCTGGTATATTAACAGTTGGCATTATAGTATTAACTATGATATGGTTTATACTTGCTGTAAGAAGTTGATTAAAGATTTTTTTTATAATCGTATAAATAATAACAAATATTATAGAAAAGTATATTTTCTTTGTCATTATGTGTTTGTAATACACAACACAATTATAACTATCCACATGTTTTATATCCCATTTCTATCAAACTAAATATATATATATATATATATATATATATATATATATATATTATAACATAAAGTACGAGGCTTTAGATTAAATTAAGCTAGTTGCTAAAATAATCATCTGTAGAATTAAGCAAGGGAAGACACAAATAGTTTTTTCTAGTGGGGACAAAGCAGGTTCATTTTACAACCTGTATACTATAAAAATAAAGGTTATTTCCTGCAATTATATTTTGTATCTTCTGAAACATAAAAATAATAAATACGCATTATAACGCTAAAAGCAGTTTAGATCATACAAAAGTTTTGCTTTTGATATCACGATACTTAATAAATATAGCAGTATTTAAATATTTCCATAATATGTTTATGTCAGTAGTATATTACTTTCTAGTTAAAATCTATGAATGGCTTTGTGTTCACCCTAAACACTATACAAAATATGATATTTGGTAAACGCCTCTTTATAAGAAATGCAGGTTTCGTGGTTTTTATATGTCTATAAGTTATCGATAGAAATCATGTGAACCAAAAATAACTCTTATATTAATTATAATATTTATTAATGAAGTAGTGTGTTTATTGAAGTAATTTAAGATTATAAGTATTTAACATACATGTTTTTTCGAGACGAATGTCCAAACCTGGCCCAGGGAATGAGAATTGTATGACAACGTAAAGTGGTTTCAAAAATTAGCTATGGCCAGGACAATACATTTGTATATTTTCTGGTATATTAACAGTTGGCATTATAGTAATAACTATGATATGGTTTATACTTGCTGTAAGAAGTTGATTATAGATTTTTTTATAATCGTATAAATAATAACAAACATTTAAGAATAGCATATTTCTTTTGTCATTATATGTTTGTAATACACAACACAAATATAACTATCCACATGTTTTATATCTCATTTCTTATATATATCTTTTTTGAATTTATCGACAACCTATATAATACGTAATGTTTTACGTTACGTTGTACCATTTAGATATTAAATATGTTATTCATCAATTTAGAAGTAATTTTAATTAGATTGTATATATATATATATATATATATATATATATGTGTGTGTGTGTGTGTGTGTGTGTGTGTGTAATCGATTAAAATTGAACAATATCTGAATAACAGTTACATATACGTTTCATATGTTTCAAACAATCTAACCCTAATTTGATATTGGCATAATTATATTGCTTACACGTTTTAATTCAAAACCTGTAGGACTAAAAGAAGGAATCTTTACTCACCTAGATGTTGACTACTGTCGTTTCCCTTTTAGCGTGTTCGTATGTATACAGTTAATCATTACTATGCGTGAAACCGAAAAATTTAGTATATTACTAGTGGTGAAGATATGTTTTTAAATATTTACATAAAAAATATAGATGTATTATATGTAAAAATTTGCTTTTTGTATTTACTCTTATTTCATACCTCTATCAGATTTATATTAGTAGACAAAATAGGTTTCAATTATTCTCTGTTTTAAAAATATGTTATTGTATTTGTGGATGAGATATGATTAAGCTCTATAGAGGATTTTAATTATAATAAGATTTCTTTTGATATCTGTTCATAAGAAGAAATTTAGAGGTTTAAATTTTCGTTTTAGATGGCGCTAATTGATATGGTTGAATTTTTACGGGTACATCGTCTTAGGTCTTTATCATATACAATCAGCTCAGTTAAATCTAACCGTTTAGTTAATCCGTCGGAAAACTCTTTTATCAACTGGTGGACCTTGGTGTACCTTGTTCTTTTAAGATGGCTTAAAATAGGATTCTCTGAACTAGATTCCGCTGTAATATCAAGGTTGGCTGCGTTCCCGGTGGAATTACTCATTAAAGTTGTAAGATTCACTTACAAACTGGTGTCAAAAACTGGTGTATATTTGATTGTCTGAAAGGTTATTTGATAACTGCGTTTAAGTTATGAAATCCGCTCCCAGAATACGTTCGCACGATAGGTCAAGGGCTACTAGGAAATTTAACTGTGATGTGAATCTTAACTCCGTAATTTACCTCGCTAGAAATTTTTAGGGGCTGGTTTGAGGAAGTGTAGCAGCAGGGAAGCGATGTCTTAGAATTTATTCCTATCAATAACTTTATCTTTTTTAAAAGACGGAAAGACATAATGGATCTTACGGAACCTGAGTCTAGCACAGCGGGAGTCGGGAATTCTGAAATGAAGACTAACTCGAAGGGTAAAATCCTGTTAATCACGGCTGACACCCTTTTGAATTCCTCTACCTGTATCCTTTCTTGGAGGGATGACGAGGAGGTATTGGGATATTCCTCAGGAATTATGACTCTGTTATGAACCTTTTCCTTTACACTCCTTGAAACCCGATTACACACACACACACACACACACACACACACACACACACACACACACACACACACACACACACACACACATATATATATATATATATATATATATACAATCTAATTAAAATTACTTCTAAATTGATGAATAACATATTTAATATCTAAATGGTACAACGTAACGTAAAACATTACGTATTATATAGGTTGTCGATAAATTCAAAAAAGATATATATAAGAAATGAGATATAAAACATGTGGATAGTTATATTTGTGTTGTGTATTACAAACATATAATGACAAAAGAAATATGCTATTCTTTAATATTTGTTATTATTTATACGATTATAAAAAAATCTATAATCAACTTCTTACAGCAAGTATAAACCATATCATAGTTATTACTATAATGCCAACTGTTAATATACCAGAAAATATACAAATGTATTGCCCTGGCCATAGCTAATTTTTGAAACCACTTTACGTTGTCATACAATTCTCATTCCCTGGGCCAGGTTTGGACATTCGTCTCGAAAAAACATGGATGTTAAATACTTATAATCTTAAATTACTTCAATAAACACACTACTTCATTAATAAATATTATAATTAATATAAGAGTTATTTTTGGTTCACATGATTTCTATCGATACCTTATAGACATATAAAAACCACGAAACCTGCATTTCTTATAAAGAGGCGTTTACCAAATATCATATTTTGTATAGTGTTTAGGGTGAACACAAAGCCATTCATAGATTTTAACTAGAAAGTAATATACTACTGACATAAACATATTATGGAAATATTTAAATACTGCTATATTTATTAAGTATCGTGATATCAAAAGCAAAACTTTTGTATGATCTAAACTGCTTTCAGCGTTATAATGCGTATTTATTATTTTTATGTTTCAGAAGATACAAAATATAATTGCAGGAAATAACCTATATTTTTATAGTATACAGGTTGTAAAATGAACCTGCTTTGTCCCCACTAGAAAAAACTATTTGTGTCTTCCCTTGCTTAATTCTACAGATGATTATTTTAGCAACTAGCTTAATTTAATCTAAAGCCTCGTACTTTATGTTATAATATATATATATATATATATATATATATATATATATATATATATATATATATATTTAGTTTGATAGAAATGGGATATAAAACATGTGGATAGTTATAATTGTGTTGTGTATTACAAACACATAATGACAAAGAAAATATACTTTTCTATAATATTTGTTATTATTTATACGATTATAAAAAAAATCTTTAATCAACTTCTTACAGCAAGTATAAACCATATCATAGTTAATACTATAATGCCAACTGTTAATATACCAGAAAATACACAAATGTATTGTCCTGGCCATAGCTAATTTTTGATACCATTTTACGTTCTCATACAATTCTCATTCCTTGCGCCAGGCTTAAACATTCGCCTCAAAAAAACATGGATGTTAAATACTTATAATCTTAAATTATTTCAATAAACATACTACTTCATTATTATAATTAATATAAGAGTTATTTTTTGGTCACACGATTTCTATCGATAACTTATAGACATATAAAAATCACGAAACCTGCATTTCTTATAAAGAGGCGTTTACCAAATATCATTTTTTTTATAGCGTTTAGGGTGAACACAAAGCCATTCATAGATTTTATGTAGAAAGTAATATACTACTGATATAAACATATTATGGAAATATTTAAATACTGCTACATTTATTAAATGTCAATATAAATAAAGGAATACTGTGTATTGTGATATCAAAAGCAAAACTTTTGTGTGATCTAAACTGTTTTTAGCGTTATAATGCGTTTTTATTATTTTTATGTTTCAGAAGATACAAAATGTAATTGCAAGATATAACCTTTATTTTTATAGTATACAGGTTGTAAAATGAATACATATTTTCCGTTAATTTTATTATACATAAATTGTTTTCATATTGGACCATAAAATAGAAGTCTAAAAGAGTAAATCAACCTCAAGAATTCATATCTGAACAAAGATTTCTTTCCCTAGATAGAAAGGAATTTCAAGGGTCAAAAGTAAACGTAATACAAAGGTCGGGTTGCCTTTAGAATGCAATACAAAGAAAGAAACTCTCTCGCTTTATAAAAAACTTACAGAAATTACTTTTGACGTTCCACCTATTTCAGAAAAACATTGTATATATTTGATTATTAAAGTGATATTAAAATACCTAAAACCAGACTTGCACAAAACTTTTATTTTAAAATTATTTGTATCGTTTTGCCATTAAGCTGTGGTACTTTATAGTAGGCTATTGAGCGATTGTTTTTAAACAAGATTTTAATATTTTATGTAAACAATAACTCACAAAAAGTCCTTAGGTTTACGAAGTACACTCAAACTCGTGTACCTATTTATTTTTGTATGATGAAAACATATTGTATGATAAGAACGGTGTTCTCAAGTCCGCAATGGAATACAGTGAATACAAATAGATTCTGAAAAAATCTCTTTTATCTTGAAGGTGATCACGAAGTCGTCAGAGCTCATTAAAATAATAACGCTCAAGTCTAAGACGTTAACTGTTGCGTACTTTCTGTATGATATATAATAAAGGTTTTACATACAGTGGTAAATATTAATGGTATATAACAAACGAAAAAATATCCATCCAAATGATATTCTAGGTAACAACTATTCAATAGAAACCGATTTATTTCTATTTAAAAGTTATTCAAGGACGATCATTAAATTATTATTATTAATATTATCAAAACTCGGAAGTACCTTATCGATGTATATCATCTGGCTACAGCCTTTGTACTCTTTTCTACCTTAGAGTCTAAGTACCCACCTGATACTAAATCTTCTGATATCATTTGGTGTACATACCTGTCAACCAAACCACTTTCTCCTTGCAGCTCCCAAAGCAGGGCACTCACAGACAATGTGGATTGGGCTTTCCTCTTGGTCCTCGCGGCATCTCTTGCACAGAGGTGCCCTAGATCTTTTGTATTGGAACCAGCTCTACAGTAACTTAAGGAGAGTAGTTCTTTGCCCCACATGTCTCCCGAGTAACCCCACATCATTAAATAAAACAACATTCTTTTTTGCTAGAATTTACTCACTAATTACAACTATCTAATTTAGTACATTGTTTGACTTTTTTCAGTATAGGTTTTATATAAAATAATTAGCTGTTTGCAATCGTCGGAGTTCCGATAACAATCAAAATGTTTATTGCCGCTCATATCTAAAGATATTTTGAATTGCGAAAAACTTTGCTAAGTGGGAAATTACTTACAACATTTATCAGAAGTGTCTAAGTATGTGTTTTGTTTTAATTCGGTTAAAAATGCATAACCTACTATTATCGTTAATTGAGCAATTTGTATTGAGATATAATAAAACTTAAAAATATTATTATTTATTTAGTGATGAAACCAAACATGTAATAGAGTCTACCTTTTAAAAGAGTAGAACATGAGTAGTAGTATGACGCTTTAGAACATGACGTATAAAATAAAATCAGTTGAAATCAAACGAAAGCTTCCTCTATTATGTAATTAACCTTACTCTGACTTATGGCGTAACATGACAAAAATTACAATGAACGAGAATTTGTATGTTTAAATCCATTCAATATGTTTGTTTGAGCGTCGCTATAGCAGTTTCCCTTTCAAAAACTAATGAATCTTTATTTGAATTGTCGGTTACTCTTTCGACAACGTAACTGGGGGAAACTGAAACATGAAAATGCAGAACACGTTCCAAAGGTGAATATTTAAATCAAGTTAAATAGACTTTAGTTACTGCTAGAATATATTTAAAAATTTTCACAATATATGATATAACAAACTTTAACCATTATTATTCTATTTATTATAAAATATTATCAGTCGTGAGTTAATTTAATGGATTATAAATTTTTGTAACACTAAAAGATAACCAGTTATAAGAATTTCGTGAACAATAAAAACACGTTCCGGCTGTAAATTTTTTAAGGGTAAAAATAATGGAAGAGAATTACCGCATTCATGAATTATATAAAGAATTCACATACGCTGCTATACTAAACCTCACAATAGAAATATAACGGAGTCACCTTACGACCAATAAACATTAAAAAACTAAACAAAGTTTCCATTTTAATATATAAAAAAAATCAAATATAACTCTTACAGTATTGGATACCACGTTAATTCATCCACAGTCACAAAGGATGGCATTTATTATGTACGCATAACGACTCTCACCACAACATTCAATCGTTAATCATATGCAAAACTGTAAATATAATGAAATTTTTTTTGTACTGATATTAAAGTCGTTTTATAGTCGGTACATTGTTGAAAACATGATAAATTAAAACAATCTCCACGTAAACATTAAATTGAATTAACCCATTTTGTATCGCGAATAAGTGAAGTATTTTTCATAAAAATACGTCTCTGTACTTTAAATATAAGTTGGAATTTCAATACATCCAATGACCTTCAAAAGTCCACTAATATTCTTTAAAATAAAAAAGTCTTTACATGAAATAAAAACTAAAATGCATATAACAAGAAAACGGTAATAAAAACGTTTACCAGCGAAACCCTCAGTTATTTAGTTTTCTACATTAGTACAAAAAAATAGGTATCCTAATGAAGTAAGTAGTAAAAAAAGTAGCTAGAAAGGTGTATGCGAGTTGAAGATTCACTCATGACTAGTTACATTTACATAAAATTGTATTATTTACTTTTTAGCTTGGCAGTGGTCCGCATAAAAAAAACGATATATTGAGATAAGTACAAAATATGTCTTTTATTTGTTGTCTTTATAATATATTTATTATGATATTAGTAGGCTACCGTGCATTTCGGAACCTATACTGAGTCATAAGGAATTTGCTAAAACGTTATGAGAAATAACTTAGTATTTACTCTGTTAACAATTAATCTGCTATTTACTAAATTTGAATTAAAATAATAGCATGAAATAAAACTTTACTATAAATATTTACCGAGTAAAAAATAAATAATTATGTTCCGAATGCAGAAAAAAAATACATGATTTTTTACTATAACTACAAGGAGGAAATATTAGTGATATTAATATCCTCTTAAGTAATTTTATAATATAATTAATAATACAGTTGTTATATCTATAATTTATTTACATTAATAAATTATCTATAATTTATTTAATTCAGTCAAGTTTATTTTAACTCTAGAGCATAACAATGGAAAAAGCGAAGGGCAGCTGTAATTAATATTTTTATTCACCTCATGTTTTTATATTGTAGTGTAAGATGCACTATAAATTGCTTACTAAGAAATATTTTACCAGGAAAGTATATTTCTGCATGAATAATTACTATAAAATTATTGTTACGTTCATAAAATATTTATTATCGTTGTGAATCATGCTACAAAATCTACCTCAAAACTTTAAATTAAATTTACCTGGCATTAGTAACTGAGGGGATCATATTTTGACCCGGTCAGGCCCTCACGCTTCAAATATTAATCAAATATCATGCGTCCCTTTAATCCTCTATGTTTTATACGCCCACTTCCATTATTTCATAGATTCTGAGCCCGAATAAGTGAAGCTACTATCAATTCACTTTACACTCACTAAGAGACCTATTATATAAATTGTGAAAATATTTGGTGTATTAGATAGTACAGACGTAAGCATTTGCGTGTATATAATTAAAGTATATAGTAAGTAGTGAGGTAATTAGTACGTCTTTCGAGACTACCAAATGTGTTTTTTGTATATAGCCCACCAAAAGTGCACAGAGTAGAAGAAATTTGTGATCTGCATCTGTTTTGAGGCCATTTTGTTTCTTATCCTTGTTATCCAAATAAATTTTATATTTTCTGCCCATCACGCTAATTTTATTTATTAAATATAGTATTACAAATAACGATAAAGTAAAAACTGTATTATTTTATGTAGTATAGTTTTAAATTATTTAAAAAATTAAATTACATGCTTGTAACCGTGTGACTTTTCCTACGTGGGGGGGGGGTTGATTGTTTATAGATTTTTTTTGATAAAATATAACAATATTTATGTTTATAAAACATATGTTAATTATGTTACTTTGGAATATGTGTAACGGGGGGGGGGTAATTGTTATTTGTTTTATTCTTGAAAAAATGTAACAATAGGTTGTTTATAAAAAGCAGAATAAATTGTTAGGAAATTAGATGAAAGTCATTGGGTTCTACTGAAATATTGGTTCGTTAGTAATTGTATATTTAGATTATATGCAATTATAAAACAATTTGCAATTCTATCAGTTATAACTTACGTTTCGCTAATCTGTGAATTCGGAGTTACCTTTTACCATATAACAATGGGATATTCTCTTTGGATTCTGTATACCTCAAAATTTCCGTTATCTTCAACCGCCTGTGTAATAAATAATGAATAAATTCAATATGTAAATAATAAGTAACGTAAATTGAAATCATACAACATTCAATTTAGGGAACAACAATGTTATTGGAATTACTTTAGTAAGATATTAAAACAATACACAATTAAAATATTAGTAGTAGGATACCATAAGTAAATTATTAGTAATTTCTGACTATTCAGGGACAGATTTTTTTCAACTTTAACTAAATTGCTTGAGATTTTTTTTGTAAAGATTATTAATTAAATAAAATATAAAAATTATTAAAAAATACTTTTTACCAATTTAGATAATTTTATTATAAAAAACTCATTTAAGCGGCTCATTTTTTGTGTGGGTTATATGGCGTTAAGGGGTCAAAAATGAATGTTATTACTAATAAGGACAATATTAATAATATAGACAGAAGAAATAGCATAGTTCTTACCTTTGAATAGGTTATACAGCTTACAGTTTGTACAAATACTCCTCTTATTAGATTTACACAAAGATTTACGTCTATGAATAATTTAATTTCTTTTGTTAAAATTATGCTCTCTTGATTGTATACAATACTGAATCGTCTCTTTTGTAATTAAGTCAACCATATCGGAAGTAAACAAATTTTCAAAGAAGTAGTAAGGTGTTTCGCCTCTTGTAGGTTCCGACAAAACCAAAGTCATATTTCCAGTAAAAGGGGGTACATTATTTACAAAACTATTGTCTATTTATACCATAGAGGAAGATTCTGGTCTTCTGTAAATAAATGAATGAGAAGGTAATGGCCGATGTACGGGTTGATTTATCAGACTCTGCTCAGTTAAATTTAATACTGTTGTAGTGTCACCATTTAACCTACCTTCAACTTCGTCAGCTTCGTCTAATGCCTGATGTACAGTTTGTATGGGTTGATTTATCCTATTTTTGTCAGTTGAATTGCTTACAATTATAGTGTCACCAGTTAATCTATCTGAAATTTGGATACCCTCACCTACATTAATAAAGTAAGATTTCATCACAAAAATCATCTTCTGAATCTATATCAGTTAAAAAGTCTATATCAGAAGCATTGCGGTCATCTAAACTTAACAAAATGTTATTAATTGGTTTAGAATCATATCTAATATTTTTTGAAGACATATTTTTAATATTTAATAATGATTTCTAAAGTCACTGAATTTAAATAAATAAGTTGTTAAACGTTTACACACTATTTCCAATCCTAACCTAAAAAATAACCTATGACACTCTCATGCACCAACTACACAAATGTGGACGTTTGAAAAATGACCAATACAAAATCCCAAAAAGTTTTGAAGTAAAATAAAACGTAAAAATAACTTTAGAAAACTATAACTAAAAGAGCCAATATTTTTATTTACCGTTTTTTCACACAATACACGTTAACGAAACACATAAACAAAGTTAAAAGCAAAACCACTCATATAGGAAACACAAAGTTTTGTTCAAAGATTTAACACATTACAGAATGAAAAAAAACAGCTGTTGTGCATTCCAGGATGAAGTACTAACATTACAAACCTTAATGGGCACAGTTGTGACAAAAGTTTATTTGAGGTACCTTTTAAAATATCCCAATACTATGCCTGAGTTAATGACCACATATGTGTGTTAATCCAAGAAGAGGTTTAATAGAAAATATTTGCGATATTTTGGTACTTAGTGATTTGAAACTATTGGAAGTCTCAAACCACATGTTTTAAGTTAAAAGTGTTACGTGATTTGTGATTTAACACATTACTCCTCAACCCATCCGTTTACTCCTATATAGATAAGTGAGAGGGGTAAATGATATATTGCAGGTTCTTCGTTGTATACATCATTGGATATCCCTAAATATATAAAGTAGACCTAATAGTGGACAAACATTGTTAAAGAAAACAAACTTTATCTAAAGTTTATATATCTCATTTTGAGTAAACCAAAGTATATATTGTTTTTTTATACATTATACCTGAAAAATAAATATTCAAATAATGAAACTAATAGATTGAATATCAGAAAGAATTTTGAAATTGAACATGAAACAAATAAACAAAATGGTTTAAAACAGTCTACAAATGCAAGACTCCAATTATAATAATAAATTCTACTTATAAAATTGACTTTGGTATGTAGACGTTTTTTGTTTATCACATTATAATAGATATGGAGATCTCTTATACTCTGCGAACATCCTGTAAACCTATATGAACACTCTATGAATAATTCCACTGAGTAATCAAAGTGAAAGCTGTGATTAATTATGTGACCATTTAGTGAACCTATGTAAACCCTCTACGAACACTTATGTGAACAATGTGTGAATAATTATGCTACCACTCTGTAAACACGTGTGAATCCTTTGTAAATACCTATGTGAGCAATGTGTGAGCAATCATGTAAGCACTCTTTATGTATTATGTAACCACTCTGTGGAGAATTAAGTGACTACGTTAAGAACACGTATGCGACCACTTTGTGAACACCTATATGGCCACTCTGTGAACACTTGTGTAAGCAACACATGAACAGTTATCTGATCACGCTCTGAAGAATTATGTAAGCACGCTTATGAAAACGTGTGTGGCCTCTTTGTGAACACTGATGTTACCATTCTGTGAACAGTTGTGTGAGCCCTTTGTGAACACCTATGTGAGCACTCTATGATTAATCAAGTGAGCACTATGCGATGAATTAAGTAAGCAGTCTGTGGAGAATTAAGTGGCTACGCTAAGAACACGTATGCGACCAATTTGTGAACACCTATATGGCCATTCTGTGAACACTTGTGTGACAGCTCTGTGAACACTTATGTGATAGACCACTTATGTGATAGCTCTGTGAACAGTTGTGTGAGCCCTTTGTGAACACCTATATGTGCACTCTATGAATAATCAAGTGAGCACTATGTGATGAATTATGTAAGCAGCCTGTAGAGAATTAAGTGACTACGCTAAGAACACATATGTTACCATTTTGTAAACATTCATGTGACCATTTTGTGAACACTTGTGTGATCACTCTGTGAATAATTATCTATACACTCTCTGAAGAATTATGTGAGCACCCATATGAACACGTGGCCTATGTAACCGCTTTGTGAACACTTATGCGATAACACTGTGAACAATAGTGTGATCACTCTGTGAACAGATGTGTGAACACTCTGTGAATAGTTATTACAACAAAAACTTTATAGAAAATCGTGGTGTATTGAGAATCTCCGAAAATTATTAAGAAACACTAAAACACTAATTAATAATGACCGCAAATTTTGAATCCTAATAGAATATAGTACAACTATGAGAAGATACGTTATGATTAAAGAAAATGTATTCTCCAAATATTAGTATTTACATTTAATTATTTGATTGTTATATTTCACAATTATCGATAGCAAAACAACTTATTTAATATGCCTCTTATTGGCCCAGTGGATCTAAGGTTAAAGCTAATAAAATAACAAAGCGTTTCGGATAGACAAGAATCTCCAGATAAACAATGGTAAAATCATGCGAACAAAATTCAACTTTGACAAAATATTTACAAAGGCATCAAACACCATAATTTATTCAGAATAAATATTCTGCCAGGGCAGCTTCAATTGCTGCAAATCTCTCACCCGTGTTTAACTTACAGTGAAACATCTACCTTAATTATTTATAAAAGTATCTACACCAATACAAAGTGTGTTTCAAATACACGAATTTTGGGTTACAAGCCAGTCGAGTCATCTATACTCGTAATAATCCTAATGCTTATGTAAATTTCGATTTCACGATTGTAAGTATTCCCAGTTCGTTCATGTAAAATATCTTATTGAAAAATAAAAAGTATAACACTATTTTCTTTTTAAATATAGCTAACTTGCAAAACACAAACTCCTCAGATTGTGAGTAACTGATACACAGTAAATTACTCGTACAATTCATGTCATTATACTGTCAACAAACTTTATTCAAAAGATGTATCTCCAATCAGATGCCACGTACTGTACGTGTTATATATTAGTACACACGTAAAATTGAAACGTTTGATATAATACATTAAAAAATTTTAATGCTTCAATAACTAAGTAATAATTAGAAACATAAAATCTTTAGACACACTATACAATCTATTTCCAACTTTTCATTAAGAAATATGTTTAAAGATCAAACACTTATTCGATAACTCTGTGAACAATAGTGTGATTACTCTGTGAACAGATGAGTGAACACTCTGTGAACTCTTATTACAACAAAAACTATATAGAAAATTGTGGTGTATTGAGAATCTCTGAAAATTATTAAGAAACACTAAAACAATAACTAATAATGACCGAAAATTTCTAATTCCAATACAATATAGTACAACTATCAGAAGATACGTTATGATTAAAGAATATGTATTCTCCAAATATTAGTATTTACATTTAATTATTTGATAGTTATATTTCACAATTATCGATAGCAAAACAACTTATTTAATATGCCTCTTATTGGCCCAGTGGATCTAAGGTTAAAGCTAATAAAATAACAAAGCGGTTCGGATAGACACGAATCTCCAGATATACAATGGTAAAATCATGCGAACAAAATTCAACTTTGACAAAATATTTACAAAGGCATCAAACAAACACCATGATTTATCCAGAAAAATATTCTGCCACGGCAGCTTCAATTGTTGAATATCTCTCACCCGTGTTTAACTTACCGTGAAAACTCTACCTTAATTATTTATAAAAGTATCTACGTCAATACGACGTGTGTTTCAAATGCTCGACTTTTGGGTTACAAGCCTTTTATTCGAGTCATCTATACACGTAATAATCTCATATCTTAATGCTTATGTAAATTTCGATTTCACGATTGTAAATAGTCCCAGTTCTTTCATGTAAAATGTCTTATTGAAAAATAAAAAGTATAAAACTATTTTTTTAAATATAGCAAATCTGAAAAACACTTACTCCGCCGATAGTGAGTAACTGATATATAGCAACCTATTCCTACAATTCCTGCCATTATACTGTCAACAAACTTTGTTCAAAAGATGTTTGTCCAATCAAAAGCCCCATATTATACGTCTTATATACTAGTATACAATTGTAAAATTGAAACGTTTGTAATAATACAATAACTAAGTCTTCAATAACTAAGTAATAATTATAAACAAAAATCTATTAGGCACACTAGAAATTCTATTTACAACTTATCATTAAGAAATATGTTAAAAAATCAAACTTGTTATTTTACTATGCAATTTGTTTACAATCCTGGAGGACATGGTAAGCACAGACTGTCATGTAATGCTAAGTTCTGCTATGTTGGCAATCATACCCAAAATATTCTGCCACTAATTCAGTATGATATGCTGGAATGAGATGAGGTTGCATCCTGGTCACTATGACTACGTAATACAAAACCCAACGTGTAATCGGTAATGGATAAAGTGGCTTGACGTAACCTGAATGTAAATTTGGAAATGGTTAAAACAACACTATGTAACCCCAAGTGTATTTAACCGGTTGATACCAATCACTCTTACTATTAATGATCAGCCTTTAGTTATATTCTGTAGATGCATATTATCAACAAAATTAACATTAGACGAAGGAAGTAAAAATGTAAAATTTTGTGAAAGGAGTACACACCAGCAAATTTAAAAGCGAACTTATAGCGGTGACACTACAGAAGCTCAGTTATTTAGAAATAGAGCGACATATGATGATTTACCTTGCTGTGTTTATATAAAAGCATCCTAACAAAATATATTCAAATGGAAAACTATTAAAAAACGGGTCATAAAACAATAGTAAATCGTGATATATATATAAGATTTAATCAATAATATGTGGCATAATAAATGGTATAATGTTAATTAGATATTATATTTATATACATATATATATATATATATATATATATATATATATATGTATATATATATATATATATATATTAAATATGGTGCTATGTTTTCTTGTAATATAGTTCATAAATTAATTCATTAAAAGAGAAAATTAGAATAAATAAATTCATTAAAGTATTCATGTTTATGAAATATTTTTAATTTATTAAATATATATATATATATATATATATATATATATATATATATATACATATATATATATATATATAAACTCAAACGCTATTGCCGTCGGAGGATTTAATAAAATGGAAATCATCCATATTAATTCTAAAAAAGCATTGATTACAATTAAGGAACATTAAATCCTTCAGGGGCCGTAGACAGTGCGTTCAAATAAACTTATGAATTGTTAACCAGTATATAAAGGAACAATAAATAAATCGTTTACCTGTTGTGAGTCGTTACTAGGGCTTACGTGTTACTTCTTACTGGTTCCCTCAGGAAGCTAGCACTCCGCCAGTGAGAACGTTGCCAGGAAGACGTCTACTCTCACGACTCGCTAGTCTGGATCTCTATCAATGACTGGTCTTATTTCCTTTCAAAACTATACCAGAAATATTAAAGTTTGGCCTCACAGCTGTTTTACTATCGGTCAACAGTCGGTCTCTCGCGGTGACAATTAGAACTGTTTGCTCTCAGAACTATTTGGCGGTAAAATACTAGTTTGGCGGTAATATAAAAAAAAAAAAAAAACGGTACAGACTTCCCCCGCGAAACGGAAACTGGGATTGAGTGAAATGTGAAACCCCCTGTGTGTGAGTGAGTGGTAGGGGTGTATCAATTTAGATCCTGAGACGGTATCGTAGAAGTTGGGCAGTAGACAAAATACGGGAAGGCCGGTTCCAACGTGTCCTCACGCCAATTTAACCGTATATCCCTTTAAATTCTCTTGTTTACTCTCTCTCTCTCTCAACTGTATTATCACTATACCATAACTATCTGGACAATATCCACAAATACCTCAGGAGATAACTACAAACACAAACTGCCGTATAATTCCTTACATGGTCTAAGGGAAACCAGGACTGCTTGAGAATGACGACGTGTCCGTCGGGTTCATTCTGAAATTAGGAATAATTACGGGAGGGAATTGAAGAGAAGGAGAGGGAGGAAGTTGCTTTGGGAGAGGAGTTTTTTTATCATACAAATAATTCTTATAATAGGAAATTATTTAAAAATCTGTGTTGAGATACCGTATTACTATAAATTATGAATACAGAGAGAGGGTAAACACAATTACGTTATGCTTTATATCATTGAAAATTGATTAAACCGGGGTTGGATACTATCACAACCAAATTTAGGTGATCCTCATTTCTTAATAGCGACTCCATTACTGTACCAAATAGGCCTATATAAATATGGAAACGAATCAAACTAGTAATGATGTAAATAAACGCCAGAACAACAATTCTAACAATGAAAAATTCTATTCCTCTAATGTATTTTATAAAAACTTTTAAACATGAAATTTGCTTGTTAATAAACATGTACGACATTACATTCAATCATATGAAATAAACTACCGCGAAATCAAACAATAAAACGTAATAATTTAAGACCCAGCTGCTCAATGAATATGCTTATCTGTGTACTTTGCTTTCGGCAAGGTAAAGTTTGCTTCCTATCAGACTATGCTTGTTTGACCAAATAGACGCAATATTCAATCCTTATAATTTTAAATAAACTAAGACTTTTCTTTTAAAGCGACTCGATAATTATAAATACGTTTATTTGCGTTGCTTTAATCATAAGTACGTAATCAGCGGGAAATTTTTTCGTTAGAATTTAAGTAGTAAAGAGGAGCTCCGTATTGTTCCCTAATTTATATCTCTTGTCCTTAACTACACTTGACGGTAAGAGATAGTTTTTTATAACACAGCTATACACGATAAAGTAGCAAGGATGCAATAGGCGTAAAAAATATTAAAGGAATAATAATTATAATAGCCTTTTAAATGTTGAATGGCTAGGTTGTAATAAATACGACGGTCGAATACAAATGATTTTCAATTTTAAATCTTTTTGTCTAGAGCTAACTCTTGTGGAATAGAAGCGGAACGGAACTGTTTACTTAGGATAAGATAAAGAGTGACTCGTAACGACTTAAATGCTTGACGTTTGCAACTTGCCCTTGCGTGTTTGATCAAAACTGTCCTACGCAATTATTTCTGCGATTGACTTTACGTATTTTTACAAACAGTTTGTACATCTAATATGTATATATTTTATTTAAAAAAAATAAAACTATGAATTCGATAATCGTTACAGTTAACACAATATTTCCCTGAATTATAATTACAAAATATAGATACAAAAAATACGTGTATTTATTTATTCATAAAATAATTTCTTTTTAATTTTCTCTTTTATGAAACAGATTTTTAAATTATTTTACAAAACCACGCTCTAATACCATCTTAGGCGCTATTGCCGTCGGAGGATTTAATAAAACTGAAATCATCGATGTTAATTCTAAAATAGCATTGGGTACAATTAACGGACATTAAATCCTTCAGGGGCCGTAGACAGTGAGTTAAAGGAAAAATAAATAAATCGTTTAAATGTTGTGAGTCGTTACTAGGACTTATGTGTTACCTATTACTGGTTCCCGCAGGAAGCTATCACTCGGCCGATGCAGTCCTTTGGTTGCCAGGAAGACGTGTTGTTTCTCGACTTGCTAATCTGGGTCTCTTTCCACGATTGGTCTTATTTCCTTTTAAAACTATACCGGATATATTAAACTTTGTTTAACAACTGTTTTGCTATCGGTCAACAGTCGGACTCATGCGGCAACAATTAGAACTGTTTGCTTTCACAACTATTTTGCGGTAAAATACTGGTTATTATTTCGGCTATATAAATATTTATCATATTTTTCTGAAGGAATGCGTATCAGCATATATATATATATATATATATATATATATATATATATATATATATATATGTGTGTGTGTGTGTGTGTGTGTATAATAATATAAAATAATAAGTACTTAAATGTTATACCTATGTATTAGGGCAACGATAAAGATTTCTACATTGCAGCCACACTGGCTGTAACTTATAGGGAGTAGGGAGACACGTTACACGATATTAAATTTGTCACGTTTTCACTGTCATAGTTACCCATATAAGGAATGATTACTTGAAGATGTTTAAGACATTCTTAATAATATGTTTTTAGGTTTAAAATATTTTTCAGTCTCATAGATTGACTCAAAACCAAAATATACAATAGCTCCATCATTTAAAATGTCTAATCAGTAATATTACAATCATGACGACCACATTTACTCACTCTAAGTAAATACTTAAGATGTAAAAATTTAGTATGAGACAGGAGTTAGCAAGGTGTTGTAGAGAAAGGGCTAGGTAAACGCTTCTAGCTCAAATATAGAGGTAAAGTATCAGAAGAAGGGGAAAAGAAAAAAAGGTGTTTCGTAAATAGTAAATTGTGAATGAGTAGAACTATGTAAGTAAAATTATGTACAGTATTTGTCAATATAAAATTAATTTCAAGAGCCTCTATGGGGCTTTAACTAGTGAGACCATGCGCTTCATGTAAAGATTGCTCGTGAACGCGTTTGTTTATTCTTAAGAAATAACTACTTTGCCACCAAATTGTATATTTATATATTATTTTACAGAAAATAATATATATATATATATATATATATATATATATATATATGTATATATATATATATATATATATATATATTATATATATATATATATATATATATATATATATATATATACTGTATATATATATTTAAGCTATGATTTAGTGAATGTTTACATTTTCCTTTTTATAAATGAATGAGAATAAAAATAATGCTGTAAGGCGAACAGAAAATAATTAATTATTCTTTTAAACACGGTTATGTAGCATACCGTTAACATTATTTTTCAATGATAGTTATAGTTTACCATATACTGTTAAAGAAACAAACAACTTTAGTGAGTTATAGTGCAATTTAAATGAAGTAATGATAATTGAAATTATTTTTAAACCATTTTAAGGCAAACCATTTATGACATGAATTTATAGGTCAGTTTAAAACAATTTAGTAAAGTAGTTTACAACTATTATGAATAGATTATTGTAAATAGATTAATCACATTTCCAATAGATGCGATGTCTTGTATCGTTTAACTGAAAATGTAGTTATTTTTATATTTCAGATAGGCCTAAATATAAAATATTGTTAGGTTTAATTCATGTTTGACAGATAGGTCCAATGACTTGACATTTTCTGAACGTTACGTCATAGCAATGATTAGGGATACCATGACAGTTACTAATAGGTTCTGTGGAATCATGAGTTAACTGGAATATGGGAACTGGAAATCGAAGCTTCTTCATTTTTCCTTATTAATTGATTTTTTTAGTAAATTTAACAATAAGGTAAAACACCTTTTTATTAAAGTTAACAAACTATATTTGAAAAGCGATCAGTTACTTACTTTTATGAAGCAATCCTTACCTCTTATGAGTCTAAATGTCTTAAAAAAACAAATGCCGGTAAAATATATGTTTATTTGATTAGGAAAAGGAAGATAACCAAACTTTGAACTAAGCTTGAATATATTGTAAAATAATTTCGTTTTCTTGGTATACCACTAAATCTAGGCTTATTGGCGGGGCGATAATTAACCTTATAAGTAAATTATTTTTGAAAACTATAATTTCGTTTTTTAGTCCATATAGTTGAATTTATATCTGTATATTTTGAAATCAATAAAGTTTAGGGAGCCGAAAAAATTCCTTTACCTAATATAATATGTTAAAACACCATATTTGACGCAATCAAAAAATTAATTTTCTACTAGTAAATAGTATCGATATAAAAATTTGTAATTCTTATTTCCTAATATATATATATATATATATATATATAGGAAATATATATACAAATACACATATTGTAATACAATATTATTCCTTTTTCTTGATACACTACACACACACACACAAACACACACATATATATATATATTTATTTGTGTGTGTGTGTGTGTGAGAGAGAGAGAGAGAGAGAGAGAGTGTATGTGTGTGAGAGAGAGAAAGAATAATATATTGATAAATAAGTAGTTATGTAATTTTCTTAAGAAAGCAATATTGTGATATTATGTATCGAATTTATGTATAATCACAGATTTGAGTTTCACTTATTTAGAGTATTATATTTCTCTCTCTCTCCCTCTCTTTCTCTCTCTCTCTCTCTCTCTCCCTCTCTCTCTCTCTCTCTCTCTCTCTCTCTCTCTCTATATATATATATATATATATATATATATATATATATATATATATATATATATATACTGATGAATAGTTTACAAAAAACTCATGTTTTGAAAAAAAATACAAAATATGCTCATAAATACATATATATATATATATATATATATATATATATATATATTATATAATAAAAATGGTGATATGTTTTCTTGTAATATATATAATAAATTAAAAATATTTCAAAAACAAGAATAATTTTAATGAATATATATATTCAAAGCTTTTCGCCGATAAAATAGTACCAGCATCTTTAGGAAAATAATTATCTAACAATAATTAGATATGGTGACAATAATTATCTAACAATAAAAATGGTGATATGTTTTCTTGTAATATAGTTAATAAATTAAAAATATTTCAAAAACAAGAATACTTTTATTTTTAATATATAATTTATTAATTTATTAATTATATATATATATATATATATTAAACTCTTAATAACCCAAATGTTAAATAATTTCATATTTTTAATGTTGTGAGAATGATGATGTGCTTAGGTCATTCAATCCATAGCTTGACTGAATTTAGTAAGAAAAGGGGTTTTCTAAAAGTGTTTAAGTTTTCTTTATATCTGTCTTTAGATTTTTTTTTTGACCTGCATAGAATTTGCCGTAATTGTAATATTTAGTTTCACTTACATTCTGCTATATTGTGACAGTAAATTCAATATTGAAAAACACATATATAACATTTGTATATGATACTAAAGTCAGAATAGTAACATCATTGCAAATTTCTATTTAAAAGAAAGTTATTTTAATACTAATGGAATTTCTGAATTTAAGTGACAAATATTTCGATATCAAAAATTTTTCATTGTTATACATGAATAACTAATTTTCTACCTTTTATATACACTAAAAGAGTGTATATAGCCCCTTTTTTATAGGGGCTAGTGAGAATTAACAATCATATTTGCGTAATTACACACGTAGTCCTAATACTTATAATACAAACATTCATCATTGGCTTTTCGGTAAATATAAGTTTAAATAAAAGTTAAATTTGGATATATATAATTGTTGTAGAATGGATTTCAAATTAATAGAATATTAGTAGCATATTCAAACATTTCCGAGTAATGGATAAACCGTAATTCATAATAACTGAAACGTTTTATTTAAGCGTTAAAATTATATAATCTGATTCCCTTATTTAATGTTTGATACCCACTGCGCTTAGCTAAATATCTAAACGCTGAACGACCCTAAATGCGTCTGGAAAAAATAGTTTCGTAAACAGTTCTTTATAATTAGGAAAATAACTTTAAGTAATTATATTTACTGAATTTTTTGAAGAACCATTTCAGACATAAAATGTAATTTCTTAAATAATAATAGTAGATGTATATGTACGCGAGTTTCATATTTTCTTATAACTATGGTCATAATATTACAATAGCTATCAACAAAACGTAAGAATTTTACGAGTTTTCAAACTATGCAATTTTTCTATTACTAGGTTATGATGTTTTAATAGATTAGAAATCCAAATAATTAATATGGATTACACCATAATGCAAAATACCAAACCATGGGAAACGAAAATAAAACTATTCCAAGACACAACCTATAACACTCTTCTTTTAAACATAACTACATACATATTTTAAATTATATAATAATGGATCAATAAATTAGATTTTATTATTTAATTAGTAATTAGTTTCAGCTGTGTAATAAGAACAATATTTTTTATAAGGAAATTATTTGTAATTAAAAGAAATTTAATTACGATTAATGCAGTATTCATAAATACCTGGGGGAAGGAAAATATTTAATTGAGTTGAAGTTATGGCAACATCAAGTACTTAAACATAATACTAGAGAAAGGAAGAAAGATGAGCAGCGGAGTCAGTAGCAAATGTTAGTTTTGTGAAGTTCTGGTGAATAGATTTACGGAGTGGATTAAGCAAAGGCTGTTCTTTAAATATCTTTGATTTTATTATATATATATATATATATATATATATATATATATATATATATATATATACTGATGAATAGTTTACAAAAAACTCATGTTTTGAAAAAAAAATACAAAATATGCTCATAAAACATGCTAAATAGATGAACTTAAATCTTTGTTTATTACAGCACAAGTTTTAAGGAACCCTTAAGTGTGGTATTTTTATTAAGTTAATAACAAAGTTCTAAAATGACGTCATTGATTTAGGGCACTTTTTAATTGATGAAATTGCCTGCGGGACTTAACAAAGCTAGGGTAAATAATGATAAATAAAGTTTTTTAATTTCGTTTATTGCGCTGCAATATCCACGTTTTGGTGCAGGACGACGTGAATTTCATATTAAAGATTGTGATTTTGGTTACAACTTATCTCAAAAAAAAATCTCTTTGATTTTGTTGTTTTTCAAAAATCTCTGCAGAATTCCCTACAATTCAATAAAACTTGTACTTACTTGTACTTCTTAGTCCAGGCGTCCAGCTCTAGGTGTAGCCGATAGCCCGATGTCCACTATATATTCGGAACGCCAAACTCCACAGCCCTCTCTTCAGGAGGAAGTCCTGCCACTTCTCCAGTTCAACCCTCATGTGGTCCCTCGCCGGGATGGGGTAAGTGCAATCCCGAAGAATGTGCTCGATGGTTTCCTCTTGCTCCTCATCACAAAGAGCGCATAAAGGTGATTCAGCAAGGTTAAACCGGTATAAATAAGCTTCCGTGACCAGATGTCCCGTCCTGGCTCTTGCCGCAAATGTCGCGACTTGACGTTTGATGTCTCTGTAATTGTCGGCCGACGCAAGTTTGATTTGCAAATGGAACAGGTGTCGTCCAGTCGCTTCAGCTTCCCACCGGGCAGCCCAGGCGTCTCTAAAGTACTTTTTCCCGGCGTTTTTACAGTGCACTAGGGAGTGCTGCTCCTTATTTGTGGGCTTCATTCTAGAAGCTTGTTTTCCTATTGCATCCGCTTCCTCGTTGCCCGAAATGCCGACATGGGCAGGGATCCATTGAAGGCAGACTTCGTTTCCGTCACAATTGATCTTTTTTATCAACCTCCTGATTTCTGCTATACGGAATGAATATGGTCCAATGGAGGGCTGAGCCAGCGACTGTAGAGCTGACTTAGAGTAAGAAAGGATGCATATCTTTGACTTGGCCAACATCCCCAGTCAGCCCGACAATGCGGCGTTAACACCGAGCAGCTCTGCATCCATACTTGAGCTGGAGTTCGCTGGGATGAAAAATCTATCTCCATTCGACTCGTTGTAGTACCCTGCTCCAGAAATGCCTAGTTCTTTATCCAGGGATCCGTCGGTAAAAAGTTTTATGTATCCGTCGTACTGGGTTCGAATCATTTCAAGAGTCTCCGTTTTCAGCACTTCTCTGTGGTCTCCCTTGTTTCCGCCGTGAGGTAGTTGCAGATTTATAATCATTTCAGGCCAGTCATTTGGAGGTTCCTCATAGAACGTGGGGATTTATTCAGGGGTGGTGTATCCCGGCATCAATTCCATCAGTGAGTTGATGTTGTGGCAGAAAGATTATTTTACACGGCACTTTGTATTGAGTATAACACGCAGAGGGTAACTTGAGCTGTATTCAATAAAAGGCACACAAATTCGTGAGAACTTTGTACAGAATTGTAAAAACTTTATAAGTATTACAGTGCACCAAAAATAATAGCTTTGTAATATTTATTCTAAGTATAGCTTAATAAGGTGTTGCCATTACCATGATTTCGACAAGTTGTAGAAATAACGGCATTTTGCGAAGAAATAACTCGTGGAATTGAGTAAAAGAAGGATATAACCCCTATCTAAAGGTCAAGGGATACCTGACATTATAGATTCGTAGCCTTCGGGGCAGGGAGGATCCCTAAGGCATGCCGAGTGGTACCTCCTTTGATTATTTTAGTTATCCTAACGTTACGCCAACTCTGCGTCGAGGACGTTTATCTTGTTGCTCGTGGGAACAACGTAATACATGATACAACCTGCCAGAGATCTGTAACTACCGATATCACCACCCCAAGGAACACAGTTTAGTTCCAATGTAAGTAAAGGGAATGTGAAGGGGCTTTTAGTAAGGTCTTTTGAGACCTGCTTCAGATGGCATTCAAGGTAACGAAGTGGGGTGCAGGGTGAAGGAACTACTTATCCATTATAATAATTCTGTAGCCCTCATCCTAAACAGAGGATACCAAACTAAGTTTAGAGAGGACGGTTATTGATAACACTGAAATAATATATCTAGTCTAAACTTAATACCTTGAAATTCTTATGGATAGGATGCTCTGGAGAAGGCACATGCACGAAAAATGCACAGAAAATATCAACGTAACTTTCTAGAAATGCAGAGGAGAAATAGGTACGTGGAAATACGTAAGATGTAAGAGGTAAGAAGGAACCGGCTCCACTATTATTCGCCATCATTGTGGCTAGGTATACTAGCCACAAAGAATACTAGTCAAAGAATACTTTGACTCAGAGGCAATGGTAACGGTATGCCGACTAACGTGCGTCGGTAGACAAGTAACGAAGATATAAATATATATTTGAAAATTCATTAAAAGAGTTGTGAACAGAGCCTTAGGATAAAACACGGCTTCGGGTTAAAATAAGACATGATAGTTTTTGATTTAACTCCAAAAAGATAGGCATTGGAAAGCAATAGACCCAAACGTAGATAAATTTAATTTAATGATGGATATAGTATTAAACTACGACCTTGGGCTTAAACAAGAGCAAGACCAACTGTGGATATTCGGGATCAAAGGAGGTCAAAGAATAATCACTTTTAGTAGGCTACAAAAAAGATTCATGGTTGAGCTGAGGGAATCTTAGGGGTGTCTAAATAACAAAAGATAACAGGTATCTAGCAAGTGGGTTCTTGGCTACTAATAAGTGGTAGCTATACAATTCTGGGGTAGAGATTGGAAGAAAGTTCAACGGAAACAAATATGTGCTTTACAAAGGAAGGTCCTTCCGGCATCCTTACGCAACATAACATATCACTCAGTCTTCTGATGTATAACTTTAAATAAAAATAAAGGTAGATAGACTGTAAAAAGAGAAATCGTTTTCCATAGTAATGATAGGTCTTTATTGTTTCATGTATATTTACAAATTATATAGACTAAACCTCTAACCAAAGGAGTTCCATTCACCTTAGAGTTTAGTTATTTTAGAAAAGATATAATGCATTTAATTATTTTGACAATATTTTGTTTTGGTTAGAGAACAAAAAAAATCTATGTTTTGGAAGTATTTTGGGAAATAATTTTTAACATTTTGAACATAACCCCTAAGATATAAAGACTAAGAGTACAAAAAGGAGTTTAGTGTTATTTCCTTTCAAGGAACAAGTTGTGTTGCAGTGTTGAACACTATTTTGATATCTAATTGTTTCTACTAGATTTAGATATCATTTGCATTTTTAAAATAAAAATACGACAGTTTTCTATGAAGAGAAGTCAAAAAAAATGTTAAAAAACATCTTTCCAGAAAAAAATATACATAGATTGTTAAGAAGTAATACAAATAGAATAATATTTAAAAAAATAAATTGTAATACAAATAACATTAATTTATATCTTTATTCATATAAATGTACATAAAAATGTGTCTCACAATATATATATATATATATATATATATATATATATATATATATATATATATATATATGATAAAAAAATTTGTTATTAATATTCAGGTTGTCCTTCAATAAAAATATATAATTATTAAACCATACATACGTCAAAGTCGGTGCCGATATTAGGAATTTATTACACAATACACCATTAAGGTGAGTGTCATCAAATTATTGTGAGAATTCATTCTACTTTAATACAACCTACTTTAAAAAATATTTCTTGTTACTTATATAATTCTAATTTTTGTATTAATTAATATATTGCTCAAATGCATCCAGTGATGTAAAGAAGATTATTCAAGTAAACAGCAAAACTTTTATAAGCGTTTTATTTCTTGGTAAACGATGATTTTGTGTAGCCACTTTCGTCATTGTTTATTTTCACTTGTGCGTTTGGTTTTCTATTTGAGTCTTAATTGTCTCGAAGCGCTCTTTCTCTACTAAGAGTTACATATAATTGTTCATAATTGAATACTGGGTTTCGTAAATAGACAAAAATTTTTAAAATGGTTTACCCTTGATTTTTGGTTATTTGTCATTGCAAAGGCTAGCCTAATTACAAATTGAGTTCTAACTAATGGAAAAGAGATATTTGTATCTGTTATTATTAGTTTTGTTCTTGAAAGAAATACTGATTGGCCTTTGTCTTTTACAGTAACTATTTTAAACAGTTTAATTATTTTTCCAACATAACTTTAGTAATAAGTCTTACTTCATTTATTAGACCAGAAGATATATTCATATTTCTGATTAACATAAATATAATCTTTATTTTTAAATTGCTTGGAGGCACTTCAGGTGGTGCTATTGAATTTAAGCCAACACTATTCTGAATCACATAATTTTCATTATTTAGAGAGTGCCTAAAATTATTGATATGTTCATCAGCCCTTCAGCATTGTAAAAAATCCTTAACCATTCCTAAACACTCGTCTGCGAACATGCGGTCTTCCTCCATTAAGATTAATTTTTCACTTTAACATTACACTAAATTCAAAAAACGTAAACAATAAATTACAAAATTTTCTTGTAAATTATTCGTAACGATAATTTCTGCTGGAGACCGTTCTCAAATAATTTTACACAAATTCGTAGTCTTCCCCAATTAAATACATATCAACATTTTAAGGGTAGGAGTAAGGTTTCTCTTGGATATCAGAACGATCTCGGTATTTTCCAGAGCCAAGCACAGACCATGCTCCATCATCCACCAACAGGATATCTATATCCTCTAGGGAACAGTTTTTGTGGGATAGCAGTCTTGCAAGTGGCTTGGGAGCTTTTAGGTCTTTGTACTCCGGAAGATATTATTATCCCTCACCCAGAACCTTTTATACAGACCCCAAGATTCCCAAGAAAACTTATATAAATATATTATCTACATATTAGAAGTAGCAGAACTTTTAAAATTAAATAAAACGAGGTCAGAAATCGCCGAAACTATAATCGAGGGCTTAACGTCTGCGGTGAGAAATTGTTTGCAACTCAAAACCAAACCGCGTAATTTCGAGGAACTCTACGAGTTTTATGTCAGGGTGACCAACACCCAATATAAGGACTCTCTTCGTAACCACGGTAAAGATCATCTTCTACATTGTAAAAACGAAAGTCTTTGGCCTAAACCAAGTCAAAAATTACCAATCAGAAATCATTCCGCTAACCCCAACAAATTATCCCTAAGAGTCAAGTAACCCGAGTCAGTCGTCGGAATGGAAATCGGAGAAGTCCATATGTTATATTAGTTTCGACTCTAAAGCTCCATCCCCATATAAGGTGTAATTAAAGCTAGCAAAGCATGTCGAATCTCGAGTAATATATATAGGCTATAGCACAAGCAATATTTATAGTATTTTTACGTTTAATGAACGCTAAACGTTTCAAACAGATATATTTCCATCCTATCTTTTATTGTTTTCTTTTTCCTATAGCTAAGTAGAAAGTCTAATACACTTAGTACAATATACGTTTTTTACATTCCTTCTACAAGACTTTATGATTCTAAAGATATATCAAAGGAGTAATATTGTGTCTGTTTTTCCAGTAGTATAATATACAGAAATTAAACTCTTTTCGTTTTATTAAATCATTACAAAATATTTTTCTTACACGCTCATGAGAAAAATATATCTTAGTTGTTTGAGTAAAGTAAATGGTGAAGTTAGTAACAAAACTTTACATTATTTCGTCTAAGAGATATTTTTGAGAATAAAGAGATTTAAATATATATATATATATATATATATATATATATATATATATATATATATATATATACAAACACAGGAAGGAACCCCGTACAGCAAAGAACCCTCGTTTTATTTAATTTTAAAAGTTCTGCTACTTCTAATATGTAGATAATATATTTATATAAGTTTTCTTGGGAATCTTGGGGTCTGTATAAAAGGTTCTGGGTGAGGGATAATAATATCTTCCGGAGTACAAAGACCTAAAAGCGTCGGAATGGAAATCGGAGAAGTCCATATGTTATATTAGTTTCGACTCTAAAGCTCCATCCCCATATAAGGTGTAATTAAAGCTAGCAAAGCATGTCGAATCTCGAGTAATATATATATAGGCTATAGCACAAGCAATGTTTATAGTATTTTTACGTTTAATGAACGCTAAACGTTTCAAACAGATATATTTTCATCCTATCTTTTATTGTTTTCTTTTTCCTATAGCTAAGTAGAAAGTCTAATACACTTAGTCTAATATAAGTTTTTTACATTCCTTCTACAAGACTTTATGATTCTAAAGATAAATCAAAGGAGTAATATTGTGTCTGTTTTTCCAGTAGTATAATATACAGAAATTAAACTCTTTTCGTTTTATTAAATCATTACAAAATATTTTTCTTACACGCTCATGAGAAAAATATATCTTAGTTGTTTGAGTAAAGTAAATGGTGAAGTTAGTAACAAAACTTTACATTATTTCGTCTAAGAGATATTTTTGAGAATAAAGAGATTTAAATATATATATATATATATATATATATATATATATATATATATATATATATATATACATACACAGGATGGAACCCCGTACAGCAAAGAACCCTGTAAAAAAACTGAGGATAGAGTTGTTTACCAAAAGTTGTTGTAAAACCAAAACTACGTTGCATAACTACGGTATAACCAACCAATCCTCAGTACCGGCGACCATCGGGTGTGAGCAAGCAGGCTCCGGGTCGCCGTCAGCCAGCGCCTACAAGAAACTTACCTCGTAGACGGAATTCTTTATCCCCTTGTATGAAAATTTGACAAGTGGTGAGGGAAGAGATCCTTTCTTTAAGAGCTCCAAGGTTCAAAGGACACTACCGGCAGGTCCCAAGCCACTTGAAAGGAAAAGAAACGACCCAAATCTATTGGTAGATAAAAAAAGGATGCCTCTCCGTTGGGTACGCAAGGGGGGAACTGTGTAAGCGCTGGATCTTTAACACCGGGAAACGCAATCGCAGAACGTTTTCAGCAGCTATCTCTTCAAGAAAAACAGCTGCAAAAAATTGCCCGAAAGGAAGCAGAGCACTTCAATAAATTTCGAGCCGTGCTAGACCAAATAAAGGCTACCATAGGCAGACAAACAAATGTCAGCATTGACAATAAATCGGGGATTATGGAGCTCGAAGATCTAGTTGAAGGCTAAGCTACTTGAAGATATCAGGGGAGATAGCTGAATTTTCCTCAAAAGAAGAAGAAGGGACAAAATGCTAGTTCTTCACATACGGGGAAGGAGAGAAAGGAGTGCCTTCGTGGCCCCTTTTGCAAGGCCTAGGGAGAAAACACAGAGAACGAGGTAGACAAGAAGATGGCCTCTTGAGAGTAGTTTGCACCAGGCCTAAGAGCTATACAGAACCCACTTTCATCCCAGAAGTTACTAATGAGACCCCTTCTTCTCATAGGCAGAATTTGAATGGCTTCCAGAGGACGGTGGTTCAAACCGGTAAACACGTAGGAGCTAGAAGACAGCATCAGTGGAATCTGGACATAGAATCCAATCAGACTCAGGTCACATAAAATGAAAGAAATTAAGAAATAAGCCACGCTCAGAGGCAGTACTTATTAGGCCTGTCAGTGGGAAATCTTTTGCTGATGTTTTACGCGTCTTCCGCGGTAAGGTAAAGCCGGAGGACCTATATGCACGAATAAAATCCATAAGGAAAACGAGAGCAGAGGATGTCCTCTTTGAAATGTCGGGATGACTTTAACAAAACTATAACAGATGCGATTAGGGAAGTAGAAAAAATGCATCACCTAGTCCCCAAGGTAACAATAGAGGTTAGATACCTGGACTCAATGACAGAAGAGAATGACTTAAGGAAGCTCTCGCTCGTAATTTACAGAATAGTAATGACGGACGTAGGATTTATGTAACAGCAGCAAATATTAGAGGGCAGAAGATTGTTATTGTTTTTTTTTTAGTGAAGGAGAATCAGGCATTCTTTTAAAGAAAACTAGGATTAAAATTTCTCTATGTCAGCTGTAGAATCAGGTTGAGGGTTGAGGTAACCCGTTGCCAGGTGTCTCGGCTATGGTCGTAAGACTGGAAAATGCAACGGACCTGATAGGCAAGTTCTATGTTTTAAATGTGGCAGCAGTAAACTTCAGGTAGAAGACTGTCAGATAGGAACCTAATTCTATACTGTGCGCCAATATGATCCTGGATATAAACAAGACAAGACGTCTCCGGGTCTGGGAAATGTATAGTGTTTCGCTAAGCGCTAGAAGCCGACAAACTGAAAAAGAACGGCTAGACGGATTATCCAATGAAATCTGGGCAGAGGGAGACTGATTAATGACCTGCTTTTGCAGCTTCGATGAGAACATAAGGCTGGCATTATAATAATAAGTGAGCAACATTAGGACTTGCCATGGTTTTCGGAGAGCTTGAGAACCGCAGCTAATTGGATACACGACGGGAACCTTGCCATTGAAAGTCATGATTCTGGAAAAGGATATGTATGGATTAAAAGCAACAGTGTTACAAACATCAGTGTGTACCTAACATCCAATGAGTACATCAGAAACTTCCGTTAAAGATGGGCCAGCTCGAGGACGAACTGCAGGCTACAGAATACCGTCATTACTGCAGACCGACTACTAAATCATTGTGGGAGGAAATTTCAACGCGTGGGCTACTCAATAAGGGGCAGATATAACTTACTCCAAAAGCAAACGCGTGATCGTAATGGCATCAAGACTGGGCCTCGTCAAACTTAACCCAGGTAACACGACTCCGTCGAGCAGGATATAGAGGTAGCATTATCGACAATACTTTGGCCTCAGAGCCTTTAGTCCCTAGAATTCAGGACTGGGTAGTGATGGAGGACTATACGGCGAGCTATCACCAGTACATACTAATCAGCATAAATCCTGAAAAACCAAAGAAACTGTTGAGAACACAGAAGAAACAGGTGGAATCTCGCAAGAATGGTTCAGGGGAGGATCTCGGAGGTCCTGTAGGGTTCGAAATTGGATGCCATTGAAATGATAAAACAACGCAAAGGCACAGGAACGCCGAAGCTGTAGCAGACACAACAATGAAACTCACTCAACGAACATGCAAGATTGCTATCCCACAAAAACTGTTCCCTAGAGGATATAGAAATCCTGTTGGTGGATGATGGAGCATGGTCTGCGCTTGGCTCTGGAAAATACCGAGATCGTTCTGATATCCAAGAGAAACCTTACTCCTACCCTTAAAATGTTGATATGTTTTTAATTTGGGAAGACTACGAATTTGTGTAAAATTATTTGAGAACGGTCTCCAGCAGAAATTATCGTTACGAATAATTTACAAGAAAATTTTGTAATTTATTGTTTACGTTTTTTGAATTTAGTGTAATGTTAAAGTGAAAAATTAATCTTAATGGAGGAAGACCGCATGTTCGCAGACGAGTGTTTAGGAATGGTTAAGGATCTTCTACAATGTTGGAGGGCTGATGAACATATCAAAAATTTTAGGCACTCTCTAAATAATGAAAATTATGTGATTCAGAATAGTGTTGGCTTAAATTCAATAGCACCACCTGAAGTGCCTCCAAGCAATTTAAAAATAAAGATTATATTTATGTTAATCAGAAATATGAATATATCTTCTGGTCTAATAAATGAAGTAAGACTTATTATTAAAGTTATGTTGGAAAAATAATTAAACTGTTTAAAATAGTTACTGTAAAAGACAAAGGCCAATCAGTATTTCTTTCAAGAACAAAACTAATAATAACAGATAAAAATATCTCTTTTCCATTAGTTAGAACTCAATTTGTAATTAGGCTAGCCTTTGCAATGACAAATAACCAAAAATCAAGGGTAAACCATTTTAAAAATTTATGCCTATTTAGGAAACCCATTATTCAATTATGAACAATTATATGTAACTCTTAGTAGAGAAAGAGCGCTTCGAGACAATTAAGACTCAAATAGAAAACCAAACGCACAAGTGAAAATAAACAATGACGAAAGTGGCTACACAAAAACATCGTTTACCAAGAAATACTATTGTGATTTTAGCTTAAAATGTATTGGTGTTTGAATCACCTTAATAATATAATACTTAAACTATTACAAATTATTTCACAGTGAGGATTCCATTTCATATTATTGTAATAAATAAAAAGCAGCAATCGCAGCTACGAGCCCCTAGTCATTTATAATTAGGACATTATTTATTATTTTCATTATTAAAAATAGTTTACATTCATGCAACAATACTAAAGCAATTGTTAAAATGTTGCTAAGCAAACGGCAGAATTAGATTAAAACTGTGTGGCTCTGGGTTCATTGAAAGTTGCTCTTCAGAATGGTAAGTATTTATTCTTTACCTTAACTACTAAGCGTAAAGAAGTTATAAACTGATTGTGAATTGCTGTGATTAGACCAACTACGGACTTTACCTCCTTTGTACGAGACTTGTAGACTTAGATATCGGTCAGACTAGCCCTGCTTGGTCAATGGTCGCCGCAGTGCACGGTTTAGTTCTGTAGCTAGGCTGGGGCTTATTACTTGGACTTGAAGGCGTGGTTTGAACTTGTATACAGGATCGCCTTAACAGGCTGGGCTATACAGGGTCTTGCCATGGTTTTAGGTCTGCTTAAGTCTCCGGTCCAAACTGCTAGGACCAGCTGGGGGGTACTAGAGCCTTCGATGGTAAAACTTTACTCGCCTGTTGAAATACATTGTCGTTGTTATATTTATCTGTAACTTTGAACTCATTTCAATAAGGTTTTCTAATATAATAAAAGTTTTTAATCTCAGCTGTTTCGATTTGGATGTCCTACTCAATTTTTTCTTTGATACTATAATTTTTTTAAAAGTTTTATCAAAACTCGTCTTTTGTCTAAAACCTTATATCTCCCCTAAGCATTCCACAATATTATTCTCTTCAACACTTTGTTTTCAATGATATGAATGAGGTATAGCAATAATTTATTATTAAACCAGGCATTTGGCAGAGCTCTGACATTTGCTGATATTGTACTCGCTGATGATACTCTCGACTTTCCTTCAAACCTCTAGCTTCAAGTTGCAGTTTAACAATTTAAATCAACAACAGAAAATCTAATAATTATGATTTCCAGAGCTATTTACGGTAGAAATTATTACTCTTTTCTTTGCTCTCTGATTCACGGGTTAAGACACAAGTTTCCCCTTAGAACACTATTCCTACCTTTTACCCTATTTCTGCCCACGCTCAATGTCGCTTAGTTGCAACTAGCAGTAGCTTGTCTATACCTCCTGTGTAGCTTGACCGATCGAGTCTGAGGCAAGCTAGGCCTTCTTGTCTCTGTTCTTACTAAGTATCATGCATTCGTCGTTTAGTCGCCCTTCAAAGTAAGGGTTGTAGCTTGGCTAATCATGGCACTGATGGATAATGAAAAAACCCTTGTATATTTACATAATAAAAGAATTTTACTTGGTTTTGTCTTTTTTTATTTTGTGTTACAACATGTAAATTAATTAAAATGAGTTTTCCCTTTCCTAAACCAACATGTCACATAATTTGTGTTACTCTAGGTAATCATTATTTCTGATTATCTGTAATTAGGTGTAACTAGCACTAGCTCGTCTAATGCTTGCTGTTTTTCTCGACCCATCGAATATGTGCTTCTTGTGAATATGACCCTTCTTGTCTCTGCTCTTCTAAGTGTCACACATTTAGTCCCCCTTCAAGAAAGTTTTCTAGGCTTGTCTAATCATGGCACTTGTGTTAAACGTTAACACTCTTTTGTATATTCTGATAATAAAAAAAAAATTAAAGAAGATGTTGGCCACTGCTTTTTACCTAAAAATTCTTCATAAACAACACAGAAATAAGCAACGCTACACAACCGAACAATACGAAATATACACACATTTCAAACTACACCCTACACACATACTCAAAACACAATTACATTATAACGCACACATACACTTTTTGACATCATAACTCCTAACACTCATAACGTACACACACCATGATAACACATCCTCACCATAATATCCCATCCTCGACTCAACATCCTAACCTACGAAAACCATGAGATCAGTTACGGTCTGAGTTGTCAATGGGATACATTTCCCGAAACGGCCGTTTTCAACATATATTAGTAAGTGCTACTATAGGCAACTTTGTAAAATATTTTCAAGTGTTTTAGTGAAAACTAGTAGCTCACGTGAAGATGGAATCAACAAATATGAATACATTTTAATTACCAAAAATGACCTCAATATTATCACTCCATATTAACTTTGAGTTTGTTTTCGGTAAACGGTATTTATTATCTTCACGTAACTAAACACAATCAATAATATTTTATGTTTTATAGCCTATATATTTTGATTATATTTCATAAAAATTAAAGAAATGTAAATAATTTTTAAATCAAGGTAGGTTATCTTTTGTTATTTAGACACCCCTAAGATTCCCTCAGCTCAACCATGAATCTTTTTTGTAGCCTACTAAAAGTGATTATTCTTTGACCTCCTTTGATCCCGAATATCCACAGTTGGTCTTGCTCTTGTTTAAGCCCAAGGTCGTAGTTTAACACTATATCCATCATTAAATTAAATTTATCTACGTTTGGGTCTATTGCTTTCCAATGCCTATCTTTTTGGAGTTAAATCAAAAACTATCATGTCTTATTTTAACCCGAAGCCGTGTTTTATCCTAAGGCTCTGTTCACAACTCTTTTAGTGAATTTTCAAATATATATTTATATCTTAGTTACTTTCTACCGACGCACGTTAGTCGGTATACCGTTACCATTGCCTCTGAGTCAAAGTATTCTTTGACTAGTATTCTTTGTGGCTAGTATACCTAGCCACAATGATTGCGAATAATAGTGGAGCCGGTTCCTTCTTACCTCTTACATCTTACGTATTTCCACGTACCTATTTCTCCTCTGCATTTCTAGAAAGTTACGTTGATATTTTCTGTGCATTTTTCGTGCATGTGCCTTCTCCAGAGCATCCTATCCATAAGACTTTCAAGGTATTAAGTTTAGACTAGATATATTATTTCAGTGTTATCAATAACCGTCCTCTCTAAACTTAGTTTGGTATCCTCTGTTTAGGATGAGGGCTACAGAATTATTATAATGGATAAGTAGTTCCTTCACCCTGCACCCCACTTCGTTACATTGAATGCCATCTGAAGCAGGTCTCAAAAGACCTTACTAAAAGCCCCTTCACATTCCCTTTACATACATTGGAACTAAACTGTGTTCCTTGGGGTGGTGAATTATCATTACTTCATTTAAATTGCACTCTAACTCACTAAAGTTGTTTGTTTCTTTAACAGTAAACTACAAGTTACTTGTATATGGTAAACTATAACTATCATTGAAAAATAATGTTAACGGTATGCTACATAACCGTGTTTAAAAGAATAATTAATTATTTTCTGTTCGTCTTACAGCATTATTTTTATTCTCATTCATTTATAAAAAGGAAAATGTAAACATTCACTAAATCATAGCTTAAATATATATATATATATAAATATATATATATATATATATATATATATATATATGTATATATATATATATATATATATATATATATATATATATTATTTTCTGTAAAATAATATATAAATATACAATTTGGTGGCAAAAGAGTTATTTCTTAAGAATAAACAAAGGCGTTCACGAGCAATCTTTACATGAAGCGCATGGTCTCACTAGTTAAAGCCCCATAGAGGCTCTTGAAATTAATTTTATATTTACAAATACTGCACATAATTTTACTTACATAGTTCTACTCATTCACAATTTACTATTTACGAAACAACATTTTTTCTTTTCCCCTTCTTCTGATACTTTACCTCTATATTTGAGCTAGAAGCGTTTACCTAGCCCTTTCTTTACAACACCTTGCTAACTCTTGTCTCATACTAAATTTTTACATCTTAAGTATTTACTTAGAGTGAGTAAATGTTGTCGTCATGATTGTAATATTACTGATTAGACATTTTAGATGATGGAGCTATTGTATATTTTGGTTTTGAGTCAATTTATGAGACTGAAAAATATTTTAAACCTAAAAACATATTATTAAGAATGTCTTAAACATCTTCAAGTAATCATTCCTTATATGGGTAGCTATGACAGTGAAAACGTGAAAATTTTAATATCGTGTAAAGTGTCTTCCTACTCCTTATAAGTTACAGCCAGTGTGGCTGCAATGTAGAAATCTTTATCGTTGCCCTAATACATAGGTACAACATTTCAGTACTTATTATTTTATATTATTACACACACACACACACACACACACACACACACATATATATATATATATATATATATATATATATATATATATATATATATATATATGCTGATACGTATTCCTTCACGGATGGAAAAATATGATGAATATTTATATAGCCGAAATAATAACCAGTATTTTACCGCAAAATAGTTGTGAAAGCAAACAGTTCTAATTGTTGCCGCATGAGTCCGACTGTTGACCGATAGCAAAACAGTTGTTAAACAAAGTTTAATATATCCGGTATAGTTTTAAAAGGAAATAAAACCAATCGTGGAAAGAGACCCAGATTAGCAAGTCGAAAAACAACACGTCTTCCTGGCAACCAACGGACTGCATCGGCCGAGTGATAGCTTCCTGCGGGAACCAGTAATAGGTAACACATAAGTTCTAGTAACGACTCACAACAGATAAACGATTTATTTATTTTTCCTTTAACTCACTGTCTACGGCCCCTGAAGGATTTAATGTCCGTTAATTGTACCCAATGCTATTTTAGAATTAACATCGATGATTTCAGTTTTAATAAATCCTATGACGGCAATAGCGTCTAAGATGGTATTAGAGCGTGGTTTTGTAAAATAATTTAAAAATCTGTTTCATAAAAGAGAAAATTAAAAAGAAATTATTTTATGAATAAATAAATACACGTATTTTTTTGTATCTATATTTTGTAATTATAATTCAGGGAAATATTGTGTTAACTGTAACGATAATCGAATTCATAGTTTTATTTTTTTTTAATAAAATATATACATATTAGATGTACAAACTGTTTGTAAAAATACGTAAAGTCAATCGCAGAAATAATTGCGTAGGCCAGTTTTGATCAAACACGCAAGGGCGAGTTGCAAACGTCAAGCATTTAAGTCGTTATGAGTCACTCTTATCCTAAGTAAACAGTTCCGTTCCGCTTCTATTCCACAAGAGTTAACTCTAGACAAAAAGATTTAAAATTGAAAATCATTTGTATTCGACCGTCGTATTTATTACAACCTGGCCATTCAACATTTAAAAGGCTATTATAATTATTATTCATTTAATATTTTTTACGCCTATTGCATCCTTGCTACTTTATCGTGTATAGCTGTGTTATAAAAAACTATCCCTTACCGTCAAGTGTAGTTAAGGACAAGAGATATGAATTAGGGAACAATACGGAGCTCCTCTTTACTACTTAAATTCTAACGAAACAATTTCCCGCTGATTACGTACTTATGATTAAAGTAACGCAAATAAACGTATTTATAATTGTCGAGTCGCTTTAAAAGAAAAGTCTTAGTTTATTTAAAATTGTAAGGATTAAATATTGCGTCTATTTGGTCAAACAAGCATAGTCTGATAGGAAGCAAACTTTACCTTGCCGAAAGCAAAGTACACAGATAAGCATATTCATTGAGCAGCTGGGTCTTAAATTATTACGTTTTATCGTTTGATTTTGCGGTAATTTATTTCATATGATTGAATGTAATGTCGTACATGTTTATTAACAAGCAAATTTCATGTTTAAAAATTTTTTATAAAAACATTAGAGGAATAGAATTTTTCATTGTTAAAATTGTTGTTCTGGCAATTATTTACATCATTACTGGTTTGATTCGTTTCCATATTTATATATTTGGTACAGTAATGGAGTCGCTATTAGGAAATGAGGATCACCTAAATTTGGTTGTGATAGTATCCAACCCCGGTTTAATCAATTTTCAATGATATAAAGCATAACGTAATTGTGTTTACCCTCTCTCTGTATTCATAATTTATAGTAATACGGTATCTCAACACAGATTTTTAAATAATTTCCTATTATAAGAATTATTTGTATGATAAAAAAACTCCTCTCCCAAAGCAACTTCCTCCCTCTCCTTCTCTTCAATTCCCTCCCGTAATTATTCCTAATTTCAGAATCAACCCGACGGACACGTCGTCATTCTCAAGCAGTCCTGGTTTCCCTTAGACCATGTAAGGAATTATACGGCAGTTTGTGTTTGTAGTTATCTCCTGTGGTATTTGTGGATATTGTCCAGATAGTTATGGTATAGTGATAATACAGTTAAGAGAGAGAGAGAGAGAGAGAGTAAACAAGAGAATTTAAAGGGATATACGGTTAAATTGGCGTGAGGACACGTTGGAACCGGCCTTCCCGTATGTTGTCTACTGCCCAACTTCTACGATACCGTCTCAGGATCTAAATTGATACACCCTTACCACTCATTCACACACAGGGGGTTTCACATTTCACTCAATCCCAGTTTCCGTTTCGTGGGGGAAGTCTGTACCGTTTTTTTTTTTTTTATATTACCGCCAAACTAGTATTTTACCGCCAAATAGTTCTGAGAGCAAACAGTTCTAATTGTCACCGCGAGAGACCGACTGTTGACCGATAGTAAAACAGCTGTGAGGCCAAACTTTAATATTTCTGGTATAGTTTTGAAAGGAAATAAGACCAGTCATTGATAGAGATCCAGACTAGCGAGTCGTGAGAGTAGACGTCTTCCTGGCAACGTTCTCACTGGCGGAGTGCTAGCTTCCTGAGGGAACCAGTAAGAAGTAGCACATAAGCCCTAGTAACGACTCACAACAGGTAAACGATTTATTTATTGTTCCTTTATATACTGGTTAACAATTCATAAGTTTATTTGAACGCACTGTCTACGGCCCCTGAAGGATTTAATGTTCCTTAATTGTAATCAATGCTTTTTTAGAATTAATATCGATGATTTCCATTTTATTAAATCCTCCGACGGCAATAGCGTTTGAGTTTATATATATATATATGTATATATATATACATATATATATATAAATATAATATCTAATTAACATTATACCATTTATTATGCCACATATTATTGATTAAATCTTATATATATCACGATTTTCTATTGTTTTATGACCCGTTTTTTAATAGTTTTCCATTTGAATATATTTTGTTAGGATGCTTTTATATAAACACAGCATGGTAAATCATCATATGTCGCTCTATTTCTGAATAACTGAGCTTCTGTAGTGTCACCGCTATAAGTTCGCTTTTAAATTTGCTGGTGTGTACTCCTTTCACAAAATTGTACATTTTTACTTCCTGCATCTAATGTTAATTTAGTTGATAATATGCATCTACAGAATATAACTAAAGGCTGATCATTAATAGTAAGAATGATTGGTATCAACCGGTTAAATACACTTGGGGTTACATAGTGTTGTTTTAACCATTTCCAAATTTACATCCAGGTTACGTCAAGCCACTTTATCCATTATCGATTTCACGTTGACTTTTGTATTACCTAGTCATAGTGACCAGGGTGCATCCTCATCTCATTCCAGCATATCATACTGAATTAGTGGCAGAATATTTTGGGTATGATTGCCAACATAGCAGAACTTAGCATTCCATGACAGTCTGTGCTTACCATGTCCTCCAAGATTGTAAACAAATTGCATAGTAAAATAACAAGTTTGATTTTTAACATATTTCTTAATGAAAAGTTGTAAATAGAATTTCTAGTGTGCCTAAAAGATTTTTTGTTTATAATTATTATTTAGTTATTGAAGAATTATAATATTTGCATGTAATATTACAAACGTTTCAATTTTACAATTGTGTACTAGTGTATAAGACGTATAGTATGGGGCTTATTACGAGTATTACGAGATTATTATGAGTATAGATGACTCGACTGGCTTGTAACCCAAAATTCGTGTATTTGAAACCCACTTTGTATTGATGTAAATACTTTTATAAATAATTAAGGTAGATGTTTCACGGTAAGTTAAACAAGGGTGAGAGATTTGCAGCAATTGAAGCTGCCCTGGCAGAATATTTTTTCTGAATAAATTATGGTGTTTGATGTCTTTGTAAATATTTTGTCAAAGTTGAATTTTGTTCGCATGATTTTACCATTGTTTATCTGGAGATTCTTGTCTATCCGAAACGCTTTGTTATTTTATTAGCTTTACCCTTAGATCCACTGGGTCAATAAGAGGCATATCAAATAAGTTGTTTTGCTATCGATAATTGTGAAATATAACTATCAAATAATTAAATGTAAATACTAATATTTGGAGAATACATTTTCTTTAATCATAACGTATCTTCGCATAGTTGTACTATATTGTATTAGGATTCAAAATTTGCGGCCATTATTAATTAGTGTTTTAGTGTGTCCTAATAATTTTCGGAGATTCTCAATACACCACGAATTTCTATATAGTTTTTGTTGTAATAAGTATTCACAGAGTGTTCACTCATCTGTTCACAGAGTGATCACACTATTGTTCACAGTGTTATCGCATAAGTGTTCACAAAGTGGTTACATAGGCCACGTATTCATATGGGTGCTCAAATAATTCTTCAGAGAGTGCATAGATAATTATTCACAGAGTGATCACACAAGTGGTCACATGAATGTTTACGAAATGGTAACATATGTCTTCTTAGCGTAGTCACTTAATTCTCTACAGACTGCTTACATAATTCATCACATAGTGCTCACTTGATTATTCATAGAGTGCTCATATAGGTGTTCACAAAGGGCTCACACAACTGTTCACAGAGCTATCACATAAGTGTTCACAGAGCTATCACACAAGTGTTCACAGAATGGCCATATAGGTGTTCACAAATTGGTCGCATACGTGTTCCTAGCGTAGCCACTTAATTTTCCACCGACTGCTTACTTAATTCATCACATAGTGCTCACTTGATTAATCATAGAGTGCTCACATAGGTGTTCACAAAGGGCTCACACAACTGTTCACAGAGCTATCACATAAGTGGTCAAAGAGCTGTCACACAAGTGTTCACAGAATGGCCATATAACTGTTCACAAAGTGATCACACACGTGTTCTTAGCGTAGTCACTTAATTCACCACAGACTGCTTACTTAATTCATTACATAGTGCTCACTTGATTATTCATAGAGTGCTCACATAGGTGTTCACAAAGGGTTCACACTATTGTTCACAGAATGGTAACATCAGTGTTCACAAAGAGGCCACACACGTTTTCATAAGCGTGCTTACATAATTCTTCAGAGCGTGATCAGATAACTGTTCATGTGTTGCTTACACAAGTGTTCACAGAGTGGCCATATAGGTGTTCACAAAGTGGTCGCATACGTGTTCTTAACGTAGTCACTTAATTCTCCACAGAGTGGTTACATAATACATAAAGAGTGCTTACATGATTGCTCACACATTGCTCACATAGGTATTTACAGAGGATTCACACAAGGGTTTACAGAGTGGTAGCATAATTATTCACACATTGTTCACATAAGTGTTCGTAGAGGGTTTACATAGGTTCACTAAATGGTCACATAATTAATCACAGCTTTCACTTTGATTCCTCAGTGGAATTATTAATACACTGTTCATATAGGTTTACAGGATGTTCGCTGAGTATAAGAGATCTCCATATCTATTATAATGTGATAAACAAAAAACGTCTACATACCAAAGCCAATTTTATAAGTAGAATTTATTATTATAAATAATAATTTCATTTATAATTGGAGTCTTGCATTTGTAGACTGTTTTAAACAATTTTGTTTATTTGTTTCATGTTCAATTTCAAAATTCTTTCTGATATTCAATCTATTAGTTTCATTATTTGAATATTTATTTTTCAGGTCCTATGTATAAAAAAACAATATATACTTTGGTTTACTCAAAATGAGATATATAAACTTTAGATAAAGTTTGTTTTCTTTAACAATGTTTGTCCACTATTAGGTCTACTTTATATATTTAGGGATATCCAATGATGTATACAACGAAGAACCTGCAATATATCATTTACCCCTCTCACTTATCTATATAGGAGTAAACGGATGGGTTGAGGAGTAATGTGTTAAATCACAAATCACGTAACACTTTTAACTTAAAACATGTGGTTTGAGACTTCCAATAGTTTCAAATCACTAAGTACCAAAATATCGCAAATATTTTCTATTAAACCTCTTCTTGGATTAACACACATATGTGGTCATTAACTCAGGCATAGTATTGGGATATTTTAAAAGGTACCACTTTTGTCACAACTGTGCCCATTAAGGTTTGTAATGTTAGTACTACATCCTGGAATGCACAACAGCTGTTTTTTTTCATTCTGTAATGTGTTAAATCTTTGAACAAAACTTTGTGTTTCCTATATGAGTGGTTTTGCTTTTAACATTGTTTATGTGTTTCGTTAACGTGTATTGTGTGAAAAACAGTAAATAAAAATATTGGCTGTTTAAGTTATAGTTTTCTAAAGTTATTTTTACGTTTTAATTTACTTAAAAACTTTTTGGGATTTTGTATTGGTCATTTTTCAAACGTCCACATTTGTGTAGTTGGTGCATGAGAGTGTCATAGGTTATTTTTAGGTTAGGATTGGAAATAGTGTGTAAACGTTTAACAACTTATTTATTTAAATTCAGTGACTATAGAAATCATTATTAAATATTAAAAATATGTCTTCAAAAAATATTAGATATGATTCTAAACCAATTAATAACATTTTGTTAAGTTTAGATGACCCCAATGCTTCTGATATAGACCTTTTAACTGATATAGATTCAGAAGATGATTTTTGTGATGAAATCGAACTTTATTAATGTAGGTGAGGGTATCCAAATTTCAGATAGATTAACTGGTGACACTATAATTGTAAGCAATTCAACTGACAAAAATAGGATAAATCAACCCATACAAGCTGTACGTCAGGCATTAGACGAAGCTGACGAAGTTGAAGGCAGGTTAAATGGTGACACTACAACAGTATTAAATTTAACTGAGCAGAATCTGATAAATCAACCCGTACATCAGCCATTACCTTCTCATTCATTTATTTACAGAAGACCAGAATCTTCCTCTATGGTATAAATAGACAATAGTTTTGTAAATAATGTACCCCCTTTTACTGGAAATATGACTTTGGTTTTGTCGGAACCTACAAGAGGCGAAACACCTTACTACTTCTTTGAAAATTTGTTTACTTCCGATATGGTTGACTTAATTACAAAAGAGTCGATTCAGTATTCTATACAATCAAGACAGCATAATTTTAACAAAAGATATTAAATTATTCATAGACGTAAATCTTTGTGTAAATCTAATAAGAGGAGTATTTGTACAAACTGTAAGCTGTATAACCTATTCAAAGTTAAGAGCTATGCTATTTCTTCTGTCTATATTAGTAATATTGTCCTTATTAGTAATAACATTCATTTTTGACCCCTTAACGCCATATAACCCACACAAAAAATGAGCCGCTTAAATGAGTTTTTTATAATAAAATTATCTAAATTGGTAAAAAGTATTTTTTAATAATTTTTATATTTTATTTGATTAATAATCTTTACAAAAAAAATCTCAAGCAATTTAGTTAAAGTTGAAAAAAATCTGTCCCTGAATAGTCAGATATTACTAATAATTTACTTATAGTATCCTACTACTAATATTTAAATTTTGTATTGTTTTAATATCTTACTAAAGTAATTCCAATAATATTGTTGTTCCCTAAATTGAATGTTGTATGCTTCCACCTTACGTTACTTATAATTTACATATTGAATTTATTCATTATTTATTACACAGGCGGTTGAAGATAACGGAAATTTTGAGGTATACAGAATCCAAAGAGAATATCCCATTGTTATATGGTAAAAGGTAACTACGAATTAACAGATTAGCGAAACGTATGTTATAACTGATAGAATTGCAAGTTGTTTTATAATTGCATTTATCCTAAATATACAATTACTAACGAACGAATATTTCAGTAGAACCCAATGACTTTCGTCTAATATCCTAACAATTTATTCTGCTTTTTATAAACAAACCTATTGTTACATTTTTCAAGAATAAAACTAATAACAATTATCCCCCCCCCCGTTACACACATTCTAACATAACATATGTTTAATAAACATAAATATTGTTATATTTTATCAAACAAAAACTATTAGCAATTAACCCCCCCCCCCCGCGTAGGAAAAGTAACACGGTTACAAGCATGTAATTTAATTTTTTTTAATAATTTAAAACTATACTACATATAATAATACAGTTTTTACTTTATCGTTATTTGATATATTATATTTAATAAATAAAATTAGCATGATGGGCAGAAAATATAAAATTTATTTGGATAACAAGGATAAGAAACAAAATGGCCTCAAAACAGATGCAGATCACAAATTTCTTCTACTCTGTGCACTTTTGGTGGGCAATATACAAAAAACACATTTGGTAGTCTCGAAAGACATACTAATTACCTCACTACTTACTATATACTTTAATTATATACACGCAAATGCTTACGTCTGTACTATCTAATACACCAAATATTTTCACAATTTATATAATAGGTCTCTTAGTAAGTGTAAAGTGAATTGATAATAGCTTCAATTATTCGTGCTCAGAATCTATGAAATAATGGAAGTGGGCGTATAAAACATAGAGGATTAAAGGGACGCATGATATTTGATTAATATTTGAAGCGTGAAGGCCTGACCGGGTCAAAATATGATCCCCTCAGTTACTAATGCCTGGTAAATTTAATTTAAAGTTTTGAGGTAGATTTTGTAGCATGATTCACAACGTTAATAAATATTTTATGAACGTAACAATAATTTTATGGTAATTATTCATGTATAAATATACTTTCGTGGTAAAATATTTCTTAGTAAGCAATTTATAGTGCATCTTACACTACAATATAAAAACATGAGGGGAATAAAAATATTAATTAAGGCTGCCCTTCGCTTTCTCCATTGTTATGTTCTAGAGTTAAAATAAACTTGACTGAATTAAATAAATTATAGATAATTTATTATTGTAAATAAATTATAGATATAACAACTGAATTATTAATTATATTATAAAATTATTTATGAGGATATTAATATGACTAATATTTCCTCCTTGTAGTTATAGTAAAAAATCAAGTATTTTTTTCTGCATTCAGAATATAATTATTTATTTTTTACTCGGTAAATATTTATAGAAAAGTTTTATTTCATGCTATTATTTTAATTCAAGTTTAGTAAATAGCAGATTAACTGTTAACAGAGTAAATACTAAGTTATTTCTCATAACGTTTTAGCAAATTCCTTATGACTCCGTATAGGTTCCGCAATGCACGGTAGTCTACTAATATCATAATAAATATATTATAAAGACAACAAATAAAAGACATATTTTGTACTTATCTCAATATATCGTTTTTTTTATGCGGACCACCGGTATGCTAAAAAGTAAATAATACAATTTTATGTAAATGTAACTAGTCATGAGTGAATCTTCAACTCGCATACACCTTTCTAGCTACTTTTTTTACTACTTACTTCATTAGGATACCTACTTTTTTGTACTAATGTAGAAAACTAAATAACTGAGGGTTTCGCTGGTAAACGTTTTTATTACCGTTTTCTTGTTATATGCATTTTAGTTTTTATTTCATGTAAAGACTTTTTTATTTTAAAGAATATTAGTGGACTTTTGAAGGTCATTGGATGTATTGAAATTCCAACTTATATTTAAAGTACAGAGACGTATTTTTATGAAAAATACTTCACTTATTCGCGATACAAAATGGGTTAATTCAACTTAGAGTTTACGTGGAGATTGTTTTAATTTATCATGTTTTCAACAATGTACCAACTATAAAACGACTTTAATATCAGTACAACAAAAATTGTATTATATTTACAGTTTTGCATACGATTAACGATTAAATGTTGTGGTGAGAGTCGTTATGCGTAGATAATAAATACCATCCTTTGTGACTGTGGATGAATTAACGTGGTATCCAATACTGTAAGAGTTATATTTGATTTTTTTTATATATTAAAATGGAAAACTTTGTTCTAGTTTTTTAATGTTTATTGGTCGTAAGGTGACTCCGTTATATTTCTATTGTGAGGTTTAGTATAGCAGCGTATGTGTATTCTTTATATAATTCATGAATGCGGTAATTCTCTTCCATTATTTTTACCCTTACAAAATTTACAGCCGGAACGTGTTTTTATTGTTCACGAAATTCTTATAACTGGTTATCTTTTAGTGTTACAAAAATTTATAATCCATTAAATTAACTCACGACTGATAATATTTTATAATAAATAGAATAATAATGGTTAAAGTTTGTTTTATCATATACTGTGAAAATTTTTAAATATATTCTAGCAGTAACTAAAGTCTATTCAACTTGATTTAATTATTCACCTTTGGAATGTGTTCTGCATTTCTCAGTTTCCCCCAGTAACGTTGTCGAAAAAGGAACCGACAATTCAAATAAAGATTCATTAGTTTTTGAAGGGGAAACTGCTATAGCGACGCTCAAACAAACATATTGAATGGATTTAACATACAAATTCTCGTTCATTGTAATTTTTGTCATGTTACGCCATAAGTCAGAGTATGGTTAATTACATAATAGAGGAAGCTTTCGTTTGATTGCAACTGATTTTATTTTATACGTCATGTTCCAAAACAACTCTTTTAAAAGGTAGACTCTATTATATGTTTGGTTTCATCACTAAATAAATAATAATATTTTTAAGTTTTATTATATCTCAATACAAATTGCTCAATTAACGATAATAGTAGGTTATGCATTTTTAACCGAATTAAAACAAAACACATACTTAGACACTTCTGATAAATGTTGTAAGTAATTTCCCACTTAGCAAAGTTTTTCGCAATTCAAAATATCTTTAGATATGAGCGGCAATAAACATTTTGATTGTTATCGGAACTCCGACGATTGCAAACAGCTAATTATTTTATATAAAACCTATACTGAAAAAAGTCAAACAATGTACTAAATTAGATAGTTGTAATTAGTGAGTAAATTCTAGCAAAAAAGAATGTTGTTTTATTTAATGATTTGGGGTTACTCGGGAGACATGTGGGGCAAAGAACTACTCTCCTTAAGTTACTGTAGAGCTGGTTCCAATACAAAAGATCTAGGGCACCTCTGTGCAAGAGATGCCGCGAGGACCAAGAGGAAAGCCCAATCCACATTGTCTGTGAGTGCCCTGATTTGGGAGCTGCAAGGAGAAAGTGGTTTGGTTGGCAGGTATGTACACCAAATGATATCAGAAGATTTAGTATCAGGTGGGTACTTAGACTCTAAGGTAGAAAAGAGTACAAAGGCTGTAGCCAGATGATCTACATCGATAAGGTACCTCCGAGTTTTGATAATATTAATAATAATAATTTAATAATCGTCCTTGAATAACTTTTAAACACAAATTAATCGGTTTCTATTGAATAGTTGTTACCTAGAATATCATTTGGATGGATATTTTTTCGTTTGTTATATACCATTAATATTTACCACTGTATGTAAAACCTTTATTATATATCATACAGAAAGTACGCAACAGTTAACGTCTTAGACTTGAGCGTTATTATTTTAATGAGCTCTGACGACTTCGTGATCACCTTCAAGATAAAAGAGATTTTTTTCAGAATCGATTTGTATTCACTGTACTCCATTGCAGTGAAAACACCGTTCTTATCATACAATATGTTTTCATCATACAAAAATAAATAGGTACACGAGTTTGAGTGTACTTCGTAAACCTAAGGATTTTTTGTGAGTTATTGTTTACATAAAATATTAAAATCTTATTTACAAACAATCGCTCAATAGCCTACTATAAAGTACCACAGCTTAATGGCAAAACGATACAAATAATTTTAAAATAAAAGTTTTGTGCAAGTCTGGTTTTAGGTATTTTAATATCACTTTAATAATCAAATATATACAATGTTTGTCTGAAATAGGTGGAACGTCAAAAGTAATTTCTGTAAGTTTTTTATAAAGCGAGAGAGTTTCTTTCTTTGTATTGCATTCTAAAGGCAACCCGACCTTTGTATTACGTTTACTTTTGACCCTTGAAATTCCTTTCTATCTAGGGAAGGAAATCTTTGTTCAGATATGAATTCTTGAGGTTGATTTACTCTTTTAGACTTCTATTTTATGGTCCAATATGAAAACAATTTATGTATAATAAAATTAACGGAAAATATGTATTCATTTTACAACCTGTATACTATAAAAATAAAGGTTATATCTTGCAATTACATTTTGTATCTTCTGAAACATAAAAATAATAAATACGCATTATAACGCTAAAAACAGTTTAGATCACACAAAAGTTTTGCTTTTGATATCACAATACACAGTATTCCTTTATTTATATTGACATTTAATAAATGTAGCAGTATTTAAATATTTCCATAATATGTTTATATCAGTAGTATATTACTTTCTACATAAAATCTATGAATGGCTTTGTGTTCACCCTAAACGCTATAAAAAAAATGATATTTGGTAAACGCCTCTTTATAAGAAATGCAGGTTTCGTGATTTTTATATGTCTATAAGTTATCGATAGAAATCGTGTGACCAAAAAATAACTCTTATATTAATTATAATAATGAAGTAGTATGATTATTGAAATAATTTAAGATTATAAGTATTTAACATCCATGTTTTTTTGAGGCGAATGTTTAAGCCTGGCGCAAGGAATGAGAATTGTATGAGAACGTAAAATGGTATCAAAAATTAGCTATGGCCAGGACAATACATTTGTGTATTTTCTGGTATATTAACAGTTGGCATTATAGTATTAACTATGATATGGTTTATACTTGCTGTAAGAAGTTGATTAAAGATTTTTTTTATAATCGTATAAATAATAACAAATATTATAGAAAAGTATATTTTCTTTGTCATTATGTGTTTGTAATACACAACACAATTATAACTATCCACATGTTTTATATCCCATTTCTATCAAACTAAATATATATATATATATATATATATATATATATATATATATATATATATATATTACAACATAAAGTACGAGGCTTTAGATTAAATTAAGCTAGTTGCTAAAATAATCATCTGTAGAATTAAGCAAGGGAAGACACAAATAGTTTTTTCTAGTGGGGACAAAGCAGGTACCATGTCATTGTCCTTTCCAGAAAAGCTATAAGTTGAGTCCGGCAAATTGACAATAGAAGGACCAAAGCTTGTTAAGACTGGAAATTCAGCGGCCGATATAGCCTGGGGAATTAACCGTGTACAGTTAGGTTTAGCTAATTGTAGAACTGTGGGAAACTTACAAAGAACGTATTGGTGGTAGTGGGAGAGATTAGATTTTTAATAAAAACTAAATGATCGGGAGTTTAAAGGGAAGTAGTAGGAGAGTCCCAGAGTGGAAGAAATTGATCAAATTAAGTAAATAGTTTTTTTAAAGTAAATTTTAAAAGTGCGACGTAAAAGTTTTTTTTTAAATATGAAGTAAGTTTTTTTGTATCAAGTGTAAGCGCGGAAGTGAACAGAGCCAGGATTCCAGGGACTCTTCAGAACAATAAGTATATTTGAATATAAGTGTAGCTAACAGTCATCTATCTTTTAGATTAAAACAAATTTTAAGTTCATCAAAATTTATAAAAATTATTCTAGTCACCATTTCTAATTTAAAAGCAAAGAGAATAAATGCAAGTGATGTTTAAAAATTGATAAGATTGTTAATTCTTTTATACACCTGAAGATGTGGCATTAAAATGTAAGGTAAATAAATAACATTTAAAAATAAATTTAATTATAACAAAAGTTAAGTTATAATTTGACGCCCAACCAGTTGGCAAGATAAATAGAAATGGTGAAAATAAATAAATAAAGTAAATCATAAATAATTAACCAAGTTTATTAATCGGTTGGCTTACGTAAAAGTGTTAATTAAGGAAATTTAATAAAAACTGTGAACATTATTAAGACTATAGTAAACATTATTAGGGAAGAGACTTTAAATCATGAATAAAGTAGATTTTAAAAATTTGGGGGTGGGGACAGAGACAATTGTAGCGACTAGCGTTAACACCGGAATAGATATGCTACAGTTAATGCAATTCTTAAGTGCGAAAATGGATACTTTAAATAGTAAATTAGATGAAACTAAACAAACTTCACAAGATTTAAAACAAACTTTAATAGTAAATTACATGAAACTAAACAAACTACACAAGATTTAAAACAAACTTTAAATAGTAAATTAGATGAAACTAAACAAACTACACAAGATTTAAAACAAACTTTAATTAGTAAAGTAGATGAAACGAACAGAAAGATAGATGAAATAATTAAGAATCAGGAAGACCTTAATGAATAAATTAATGATAATTTAGTTAAGAACAATGAAGACTTTAAGCAAGAATTTAATGATGTATTAGTTAAGGACAAGGAACAATTGAATTATGAAAGCTTAGAATTAAACAATAAAATTTATACAATCCAAACTAAATTAGCGGACGTGGAAATGACATATCAACATCTAAAACAAGCGGAAGATTTAAACATACTCAAAATTAACACGGGACAATGTATTACTGACAACCTTAAGTTAAAACAGTTAAAACCACCTTAAGCAAAACTAAAATCAATTAACGTCAGTAGAAAATCGAAAGGGACCTGTCAACATGATAGAGAACGTCGAACAAAATTTATTGTATGTTCAAGAGATATCAGATGAAGTAATAATCAAGAAATTCGCACGACATTTTGACCTAAATGTTGCAGCAACTTTAATCACTAGAGCGAAAAAAAAGTAAAAGTGCGTTCATCAACCTAATGACAGAATTTCACTTTCAGCAGAAGGAATACTTTCGATTTACAGGACACAATATACCCGGCCGATTAAGTCAAAGAAACGAAAATACCCCATTTGAGAGAGGAAAACACCTGCAATAGTCAAGGACAATTCGACCCTTATGTTGATCATATGTGTAATTATTCAGACCCATATAATACTTGGTTGGTTTATAAAGAAAAAGGAAAATAATAATAAAAATAATAATAATAATAATAATAATAATAATAATAATAACAATAATATTTGTGCTACGAAAAAACAACAAAAATGAATAACGAACTTAAATTTAATAAACTGCGCAAAGGGGAAATTTAATTAGTGATAAAATTATTATTTAATTAAACAAGTAAAATTAATTGTAAAATTTTCACATTTAAATTTGAAGAAAGATTGTTAATTTGTATGTTGTGATTCTGTAATTATGGAATATTTGATAAGAGAAATGATCTACACAAATTTTCTAATATAAAGGGGAGTATAAATAATTATATTTTTATTGTAACTAATTAAAATTGAGGTTAATTGAGAAGGTATAACAGTATTATAATTATAAACCATTTAGGAACGTATGCATATTAATTTTAACTTCTTAATAAACTTGTAAGGCTTTCAATTAAATTACTTCATCTGTCAGCTATTTTGTAATAGTTTTAAGTAAGACACTGTAAATTAAAACATTTATTAACTAAACAAAACTGATTAAATTTAATCTATAATTATAGCATTATATTTGCGACACTTTGTTTTGTGTAGTAATAATAACATTAAACTAGGGAATTTTTTAGTCAGTTTAATAATTAATTATGAAGCATATTGAATGACATGTTTTAAAATTGTAAGATAATGATAATTAACTCTTAGTGATTTTTAGTATGTATTTAGCATAGACGCAATTGCTTGTTGTTTTATTTAAAATGAAATTTAACCCGGTAACAAAATGCTCGTCTGAGTAAAAGAAATTAATATTCTCCTTTTTCGTAATAAACCTTATTAAGTTGGTTATATTTTTAGTAGAAATTTAAGATTGGGTGAAGAATTTAAAGAAATTGTTCTTTATGTCATAGCATTCAAATATTGTAAACAGCAAATTCTTAGAAATTTATGAAGGGCCCTACGAAAAAAAAATGTCTTGGTAATAGCAGCTTACCAACTTACTTCCATAATTATAGTAAACTTAAGGGTAAATTTAATTGTAGAATGTTAAAAAGGTATCACAAACCCATATTAAGTAATTAAATAATTGTATAAAAGAAATTTAGATAAAAAATTACAAGATAAGAAAAATTTTAGTGATTTTTATATATATATATATATATATATATATATATATATATATATATATATATATATATGCATATACACCTCCATTTATGCTGGGTCTTTAGGATGACAAATCATATATTATTAGACAATTCCTATATTATCATGAGTAGTATCTCACAAAGCTACTGCCGAAAATCACTTAAACTTGCTCTATCATATCACGAAACCACTTTAGTTTGGAATAAAATACAAATTTTAAAAAAATGTGGGTAATAAAACACTTATAAGAGTTTTGCTGTTTACTTGAATAATCTTCTTTACATCACTGGATGCATTTGAGCAATATATTAATTAATACAAAAATTAGGATAATTTAAGTAACAAGAAATATTTTTTAAAGTACAGTAGGTTGTATTAAAGTAGGATGAATCCTCACAATGATTTGATGACACTCACCTTGATGGTGTATTGTGTAATAAATTCCTAATATCGGCACCGACTTTGACGAATGTATAGTTTAATAATTATATATTTTTATTGAAGGACAGTTTCTAGTACAACCTGAAAATTAATAACAAATGGCTTTATCATATATATATATATATATATATATATATATATATATATATATATATGTGTGTATATATATATATATATATATATATATATATATATATATATATATAGGCTATATTATTAATTTCTAAAATAAATCTTTTGTTTTTTTTGTGAGGCACGTTTTTATGTTTATTTATATGAATAAAGATATAAATTATCGTTATTTTCAATACGATTTATTTTTTAAAATTTTTTTTTTATTTGGAATTACTTTTTAAAATTCATTGTAAATTCATTGCATTAGGATGCCGGTATGACTCTACTTTGTAAAGCACATATTTGTTTCCGTTGAACTTTCATCCGATCTCTACCCCAGAATTGTATAGCTACCACTTATTAGTAGCCAAGAACCCACTTGCTATATACCTGTTATACTTTGTTATTTAGACACTCCTAAGATTCCTTCAGCTCAACGATAAATCTTTTTTGTAGCCTACTAAAAGTGATTATCCTTTGACCTACTTTGATCTTGAATATCCACAGTTGGTCTTGGTCTTGTTTAAGCCCAAGGTCGCACTTTAATACTATATCCATCATTGAATTAAATTTATCTACGTTTGGGTCTATTGCTTTCCAATGCCTATCTTCCGGAGTTAAATCAAAAACTATCATGTCCAATTTTACCCTGAAGCAGTGTTTCATCCTAAGGCTCTGATCACAACTCTTTTAGTGAAATTCCAAATATTTATTTATATCTTCGTTACTTGTCTACCAAAGCACGTCAGTCGGTATACCGTTACCATTGCCTCTGAGTCAAAGAATAACCTAGCCACAATGATGGCGAATAATAGTGGAGCCGGTTCCTTCCTACCTCGGGCATCTTACCTATTTCCTCGTACCTATTTCTCCTCTGCATTTCTATATAGTTACGTTGATATTTTCTGTGCATTTTTCGTGCATGTGCCTTCTCCATAGCAGCCTATCCAGAAGAATTTCAAGGTATTAAGTTCACACTAGGTAGATTATTTCAGTGTTATCAATAACCGTCCTCTCTAAACTTAGTTTGGTATCCTCTGTTTAGGATGAGCTCCACAGATTCATATATTAATGGATAAGTAGTTCCTTCACCCTGCACTCCACTTCCTTACCTTGAGTGTCATCTGAAGCAGGTCTCAAAGGACCTTACTAAAAGCCCCTTCACATTCCCTTTACCTACATTGGAACTAAACTGTGTTCCTTGGAGTGGTGATATCGGTAGTTACAGATCTCTGGCGGGTTGTATTATGACTTACGTTGTTCCCACGAGCAATAATATAAACGTCCTCGGCGCAGAGTTGGCGCAACGTTAGGATAACTAAAAAAAATCAAAGGAGGAGCGTGGTACCATTCGGTATCCCTTAGGGATCCTCCCTACCCCGAAGGCTACGATTCTATAATGTCAGGTAAGTAATATAGGGACGCGGGTATTGGCGGGGTAATTATTGGCGGGGGCGTGACCAAATGCGTGCACGCATGACCAAATGCGTGCGGGTATCGGCGGGAAAATTATCGGCGGGGGCGTGCGGAAAATTATCGGGGGGAAATGGAGGGGAAGGACGTGGAGGGGATGGAGGAGAATGAGGAGAATGAGGAGAAAGAGGAGAAAGAGGAGAATGAGGAGAAGGCGCGGTGTTGTGGGGGGAACGAGTGGGAAAACTGTGGGGGGAACGAGTGGGAAAACTGTGGGGGGAACGAGTGGGAAAACTGTGTTTTAAATTGGCGGCTGTGACGTCAACACTGTTTCAAAATGGCGGCGATGTATTTTATGACGTATTCCAGCGCTTGGCTGTGTCTCTTTCAATAACTAAATTTCAAAATGGTCGAAACTGATTTTTTTGTGACTGTACAGCGCTTTGATCAAGATGGTTGTGTATTTCAAAATCTAAATTTTAAAATGGCCGGAAGTGATTCATGACCAACGTTTCAACTAATCAGCATTCAAAAACGCTCTTACACGAAGTTCAAATGGTCAACATCGACACACAGTTCAAATAACCAACAGTCTCACGACGTGCAACACACGGATTATTATCGAATTGCCACTCTGCAGGCGCTCGAAGTACGATTTTGAAAAATTTTATTAGTTTAGGCTACATTAAAACGATATCAAATGACCAACGTTTCAACTAATCAACATTCAAAAACAATCTTGAAGAAAAAATATTTTATTATTTTTCAAAATTAAGTAGCTAACAATCATATAGCAGTTGCTAAATCTTATATGCAGAATTATAATTTGTCGGATGTAGATATAACGAGTGGACATTATAAAAGCTGTTCATGGTCTGTAGTAGCATTTGTTGGTGATGGACCAGACACTTGTGTATGCGTCCTCTTTGAAGAATCATTAAGAAAAGCGCGAGAGTGTTTGGAATCTGACGATTGGCCTTTGTTTGCCACAAAAAATTTTTTTAATGATTTATTTTAAAAAACAAAATGGAATTTATTTTAGACTTTCAAGGTTTTAAAAACAAAGACAATGAGTTTATTGTTAAAGAATTGGCTATAATTTCAAAGAATGATGACAACATTTACGAGTTACTTCTATTTCAACCACCATATAGTTTTCATCATCTTCCAAAAGATTTACAAAAGCAAGTATTGTGGTTAGAAAATCAATGTCATGGTTTACCTTGGGAAAGTGGATTGAAACCTTACAACCAACTAAAGGATGTGTTTCGAGGTATGGCACTTAGTGGTACGATATTTGTTAAAGGAACTGAAAAACAAAAATTTATTTCAAACTTATTATCAGATTTTAATGTTAAAATAGTTAATTTAGATTATTTGTATTGTCCTAATTTGGATGTATTGAAAAATCTCTTTTGGAATAATTTTATAAAAGAATGTAAATTCAATCATTCACAATATAATTGTGCTTATGTTAATGTTTGTGTTTTAAAACAATGGTTAAATTATGAAAAACTAGTTTTAGACAGATTAAATGCAGTAGATTTAGCAATAAAAGAAGTATATGATAAAGGTTATCATAATATACAAGATTGTTTAGTTCATTATTTGCCAAAACATTTTCTTATTAATCATTTTGAAAATATCGAGCATATATTTAATAGATTACCCGATCATTTGAAATGTGATCCAGATATTTTAAACAATTTACCTTGTGAAAAACATAAAGTACAAGTTAAATCTGGTTTTTGTTTTAATGGTATCAAATCAAATGTTTCATATAATCTCAAAAAGAAAGATTGTGTTTATTGTAAAACATTATTGTCTTGATTTAGTTATTGGTATTAGTTTTAAAAAGTATATAAATGTTAACTAACTGAAAACTGTTTGTAAAAAAATAATCTCAAAAAGAAAGATTGTGTTTATTGTAAAGCATTATTGTCTTGATTTAGTTATTGGTATTAGTTTTAAAAAGTATATAAATGTTAACTAACTGAAAACTGTTTGTAAAAAAAAAAAATAAATGTATAAAAATGTTCGTAAGTGAATTTATTTTACCTCTTTATAATCAATGATAACAATGAAATTGCATAATAAGTACAAATCATTTAGTATCTAGAGTTTTGTTTGTTAAACAACATGACAACGGCACAAGGTAAATTGGTATTACCTTGAAGTATTTCTCTTGACTAATTTTCTGGGGATTTTTCATTTTTGTAACAACACAAACATAGTTTTACACAACACAATTTAATCATTTTATATTTGACAACGTTCAAAGCAGAACACAATTTAATCATTTTATATTTGACAACGTTCAAAGCAAAAGTGTTAAACGATATGGCATCAAAGTTGACGTCATTGTTGAGAGTGGGGATTGCCAGTGAGTTGCATAAACAAGTGCGTAGGAAATTTCCGACCCGTCATGTTGAAGTTAAAGGTTTAGACGATCTCTATCAGGCTGACCTAGTGGAAATGTTATCATTTGCCAAAGTCAATAAAGGTTATAAATATATACTGGTTTTAATAAACTGTTTTAGTAAAAATGCAATAGCTATACCAATGAAATCTAAAAATGCCATTGAAATGGAAAAGACATTACAACCAATTTTAGAAAGATATTCTATGCGTCATTTGCAAACCGATAAAGGAACTGAATTTTTTAATTCGAGGATTAAATCTTTATTAGACAAATATAATATAAATCATTATTCTACATATTCTGATAAAAAAGCCTCTATAGTTGAAAGATTAAATAGAACGTTAAAAGCGAAAATGTGGAGGGGTTTCAGTGCCCAGGGAAATTATAAATGGTTAAATTTATTAAGCGATATAGTTACTGAATATAATAACACTAAACATAGGACTATCGGTATGCGTCCAATTGATGTTAATAAAAATAATGAACATTTAGTGTTGAGACGTATAGTTCAAAATAGACAGAAGAAAAAACAACTTGTGCGAAACAGATTTATTGTGGGTGATAAAGTTAGAATAAGTAGGTATCAAAAACCGTTGACAAAAAGTTATTTACCAGCTTGGAGTAACGAAATATATACAATTTGGAAAATAGAACCAACAGTTCCAGTGACCTATAAACTAAAGGACGATTCTGGAGTTGAGATTAAAGGGGGATTCTATCAAGAGGAATTGAGTAAAACTAAATTTAGTAACATATTTCTTATCGATAAGATTGTGCGTCGAAAAGGAAATAAATTGTTAGTACGTTGGTTGGGTATGGACAGTACTAGAGATACCTGGATAAATAAAAAAGATTTATTATGAAGGTAATAAAACAAAGCCAAAAAATGCGTATTATGAATTTCGATACATATTTCTCAAATGATATGGAATATGATAATATAGATCGCCATGGTCCGCTATTACCGAATACCATCAGATGTCTTATTGTAGGACCATCGAACTGTGGAAAAACCAATCTTATGTTTAATTTAATATTTCATCCACGAGCACTTTTTTTTGAAAATATTTATATTTTTTCAAAGTCAATAAATCAATCCAAATATAAGTTTTTAAGCCGAGTGTTTTCCAAAATACCTGATGTTGGTTACTTTATTTTTACTGAAAATGATGACGTGCCTCATCCTAATGAGATTAAATCAAAATCACTTAAGATATTCGATGATGTCATGTGTGAACGACAAAATAATATTCGAAACTATTTCGCAATGGGTAGACACAATGACATTGATACATTTTATTTATGTCAAACATATAGTCGAATACCAAAACAATTGATACGTGATAATGCTAATTTAGTGGTTTTATTCAGACAAGATGAAAGAAATTTACGTCATGTGTATAATGATCATGTCAACACAGATATGAAATTTGAAACTTTTAAAGAAATGTGTTCGATGGCCTGGTCTAAAAACCAATATTCTTTTCTAGTTTTGGATAAAGAGAGACGTTTAAATAAAGGACGATATCGTATAATGTTTGATGAATTTATAACATTATAGAGTCAGTAGTAATCATGTCTTTGTCTAGTTCACTTGGCGAACGTGAAAAAATTGTTTTAGAAATAAAAGATTTAAGAAAACGAATTAAAGAAAAACATCGTGCACTAAAACGAGGTATTATGGATATGGAAGATCATATAGAGAAAAATATAAAACCCATAATGGAACCGTTGATTAAACCGATAAAAGAATATACTGAAAAATTTCAACCGATAAAAGAATATACTGAAAAATTTCAACCGATAAAAGAATATAGCGAAAATTTAAATTATAAGCCTATAAAAAGTTGGCGAGAGTTGAATGAGAAAACATTGTTGGCCACTATACATGAAAAACAAAAGCAGCAAGAAGAGAAAAAACAAAAGCAACAAGAAGAAAAATTAAAAAAGAGAAAAAAGAATTATGAAGCCAATGATAACGATGAGAGTTATACTTCTGACGATGATTTTACTGAGGGAAGAACTGCATTTAAACGTTTGACGCCAGCGAAAGGGGAAAAAAGAAAAAACGAAATGATAGGTGGGAATCGACTGAAAAGACGCCCTCCAACACCTGAAACACCAATGAGCGATGAAGATGCTAATATAAAAAGAATAAACACTGGAAATGTGATTGAAAGTGAAATTCCTGTTAAAAGAAAACCTTTAGACCCCGAAATGTTGATGGACGTAAAAAGCGAATATTCTTCAGATAGCAATATGGAGGAAGAACCAATGGATGTTAATGTCTATGAGTCACAACCCGCCTTTAGTGAATATGTGAAATCACCTAAAGGCAGACGTCAAGCCATATCATTTATAAAGAACACATTTAAAGGCAAATTGTCTACAGAATATTTTTTAAATTTTATAAAGAAACCTAAACAAGTGGATAATGTTTTCGGAGTGCGCATAGAAAATGATAAATGGATGGTTGGTGATAAAGAGTTAGAAATTGAGGGCGATGATTTGATTATCGATGGTGTTAGGTATGCTGGTACGCGTGGTATTTATGAATTATTATTCATGAGAATGCCTGATGCATATATTTATACAGAAGATGATCTCATAAAATATCGAGATATTTTAATAGCAACGAATGCACACAGAGTTAATTATTCGGCGATCGGTAAATTGAAATCAAACAAAAGTAATAAATACACGAAAATAATTTCAAAATTATTTCCGCCCCAGAACCCCCGCACTCACATGGATTGGGCGAGCGGAAGCGGCTTGATTTTGAAAGAATATGAAAAAAATAAACCGTCATATATTTATTGGAATGATCCCAATGAATTATGCGAGCGATTAAAAATACTAATTGCATCACAGTCGGCAGGAAATACGGGGCACAATAATGAAATAATTTCCATAATTGAAGAGTTGAAGGAAGCAGGAATTATTATTAATAAAAATAAAAGTGATTTGTAAAAAAATTAAAAATAAAAGTGATTTGTAAAAAAAAAAAATATTAGTCATTTGTTTTCTATTAGTCCATGTATGAGCATCTCTAAAAATGAGCGTTGATAAATTTGGTCGTCATTTGCATTCTTCCTATCGACAACACAATAGACGAGGACCTGCTGGAGTGGGGTTTAAAATGACTAAAAGCGGCGACTATGACATGGAGAATAAACGGTTGACACATTTGAACGAAGCGAAAGATGATGAAGATGCTGTTAATTTTAAAATGTTTAAAGAAAAATACCTAACATTAAAAACATATATCGATGGACACATAAATTATATTCGTAATGAAGTGAATGTTATAAGAAAGTATCAGGAAATAATTTTGAATCAAAATAAAAAAATGGAAGCAAAAGAGGCTAGTGAAGGAGATATTGACAATGATTTAGTACCTGAACCGAAAGAAACAATATTCATTACGCCTGCATCTGCGATAGGGGGAGGAAGAAGGTTATAATGACAGGAAAACAGTTTAGTGTGTATCAAGGAAGCGGTATAGTAAGTTCTTTAACGAGTTTACCTGGAAAAATTTTAAATCGTGCTATAGATTTATTACCAATAGAATTACACGTACCAGGATACCAATATTGCGGCCCCGGCACCAGATTGCAAGCAAGATTGAGAAGAGGTGACCCAGGCATTAATAAATTAGATCAAGCCTGTAAAGATCACGATATTGCATATTCAAAATATTCGGATTCACATCAACGATCCATTGCCGACGAACAACTAGCTGATAAAGCTTGGCAGCGTGTCACATCAAACGACGCTAGTTTGGGCGAAAGAGCAACTGCTTACGCAGTTACTAATATTATGAAATTAAAAAATAAATTAGGTGGCGGAGGAAGAAGAAAAGTTAATACAAAGAAACGGAGGACAAAAAATAAAAAAACGTGCAAAACTAAAAAAATTCTAACAAAAGTACTTAAACGAATAAAAAAAAGGTGTGCTAATAAAAAGGGTAGAGGCTATTATCTGAAACCTTACAAAGGAGGTGGCTGTAATAAAAAAAAAAAATAATAACATTACCAACAAGAGCGCTATCAAATAAAGATATATATAAATACGCTAAAAAATTGAACATTCCGAACTTCAGAGGAGTTTTTATGCGTGACAATTTACCTTTACAAATCAAAGAAAATGAACACGGAGTTATAAATTTGGACAGTGTGCAAGGACGAGGTACCCATTGGGTTGCCTATCGAAAGATAAAACATAAAATTCTTTATTTTGACAGTTTTGGTAATCTACCTCCACCTACAGAAATAATTCGATATTTTGAAACATCGACAGATAATGCACCTATTTTCTACAATTACACAAATAAACAAAATTTAAATTCGCACAATTGTGGTCATTTGTGTTTAGCGTTTTTAACGAATAACATCTAAATCACCAATATGCTCTGTTTAAGCGGCAAAGGCTCAAACATCTCATGTGACATATTTCCGCCTATAGATTTGGCCAATGAAAAATGGGAAATAGGTTTAATTGATTTTATGTCTTACAACACTATACCAAATATTGAAACAGATGTTAATGATAAATTTTACTATGGCAATAATAAAGTCATACAATTGCCTGAGGGATCTTACGAGATAGATAATATAGTTTCGTACTTGAAAGATGCTATTCATGAGGAAAACAAAAATGTTAAGTTCGAGCTAAGTGGGAATATTAATACATTAAAAACGAAAATATTTTGTTCGAAACCAATTAGATTTGACAAAGCGCACAGCATCGGTCCATTACTGGGATTTAAAGCAGAAGAATTGCAAGCAAATACTTGGCACATTTCCGAAAATACTGTAAACATTAATAAAGTGGACGTTATACGAATAGTATGTAATATTGCAAGAGGATCATATAGGAATGGTATTGAAGGACACATTATTCACGAATTTTATCCAGCCGTTGAACCTGGTTATAAAATTATTGAAAAACCTGTCACAGTAATTTATCTACCTCTGAACATAACAGGTCTACTTCATAACATTACAGTACGTCTCGAAGATCAGGACGGGCAACTAATAAATTTGCGAGAAGAATATATAACACTTAGACTTCATTTGCGCCGAAGTGTTACATAATCATGGTCTTAGTTTTGAATAATAATAATAATACTAATTTCGACAATTTTATTAAACCAGTAGGTCGACGACAGTTGACAGAACACAAGCTGACAAGGAGGAACAAAGAGTTTTTGGAATCTTTAGGGTATAGTGTGAATAAAAAATATGTTGCGAGTAGATGATAAAATTATTTTTGATGAAACTATTGTCGATTTAGAATATCACACACATCTACCATATGCACAAACAACATATGGCGAGAATGATGAGATTCGCATTCCAGTACATCAACAGAATGTGTACACTTTGCCTTCTAAAAGTTACATTTATATAGAGGGAGAATTTAAAGCAATAAAAGCGACAGACAATAGTGAAAGTGATGAAATCGAACTTATCAGCAATGGAATGTCATTTCTTTTTGATGAAATTCGCTATGAAATTTGTGGAACAGAAATTGATCGAGTGAAAAATGTTGGAATAACGACAACAATAAAAAACCTCTTAACCAACACTGAAGATGAAAAAAATATTTTATTAAATGCTGGGTGGACATTAAATATGGAATCTTTAAAGTGTAAGAAAAATTTTTCGTTTTGTATTCCTTTAAAAATGCTACTTGGATTCGCGGACGACTATGTTCACATATTATTAAATGTTAAACAAGAATTAGTATTACTCAGGAGTTCAAACAATTTCAATACGATTATAACAAAAGACGCTAATAATAAAATAGAATTGAAAATTAATAAAATATTTTGGAAAATTCCATATATTCGAGTGGCTGATGATTATAATCTATCACTACTAAGAATCACTGATAAGGACCAGCCAATTTCACTAGGATTTCGTCGTTGGACGCTTATCGATAATCCTTCATTACCTGTTTCGAAAAACTCAACTTGGACTGTGAAGACAGCATCAAATAGTGAGAAACCTCGTTACGTTATTATTGCATTTCAAACTGATAGGAGAAATGTGAAAAATAGAAATGCTGGACACTTTGATTTCTGTGATATTAATAATATTAAACTGTATCTAAACTCACAATATTATCCATACGATAATTTTAATGGAAACAGAGCAATTATATACGACTTTTTTACAAAATTTCAGTCATCCTATTATCACGGTAGCAGCAATAGACCTGCTATTGATTTTGAAACTTTTTTCGCAAAAACACCATTATTTGTTATAGACTGTTCACGACAAAATGAAACATTAAAAACCGGTACTATTGATGTGCGCATAGAAATTGAATCAAATGTCAACATACCTGAAAAGACAGCTGCTTATTGTCTCATCATCCAGGATGCACTTGTTGAATACACACCTTTATCTGGTCTTGTACGTAAAATATTTTAATGTAATGTAGTCAGAAGAATAATAAATTTTTTTTTGTTAAAATTCAGTGTACATTTTATTGATCTTTAATTCACATTTCATCTGTAATTTTTTAAATAATGGTTGAAAGTACAAAAAAATCACATATAAGAACGACTTTTAGGAGGGGATACAGCGGATAATATAAATAGATACGCTAACACAAAATGTAGAGTACACACATACGAAGGAAGTGAAGAGTTGCACCTAGTATATATATTCAAGAAAATTATTTTAGTTTATAATATTGGAGATATGGTTGGATACCCGAGATACCCGAGATATAGTACACTTGGAAGCAGGCTGGCATCGTTCAACAACACCAGATTTGTATGTCCCCACCCTTATGCTTGGCAATTTGCAGAAGCAGGTTTTTTCTTTCACTCTGCACCTGATGGCGTTATATGCTTTTACTGTGGTGGTGGTTTAAAGGATTGGGAAGCACATGAATTGCCATGGATTGAACATGGTGGATGGTTTCCGAGGTGCGGTTATTTAAAATCAGTAAAGGGTGAGGATTTTGGGGCACGATGTTATGCTTTGCGTTACTTATACCCAATACCAATACACCCCGCAAAGAAGAGGAAACAGGAATAAGCAACGCCTTTATTGTACAAGGATAATGTAATATACTATTGTTATACTGTTATGTAACACTTTATGTTCATACAAGAACACACTATTTCATACTCACCTCTGACTGAATACTTTTATCGGTCATCGTTAATCTTAACACACTTAATTGCAAAAACGCCGAAGACTGGTGCTCTCTGTATGAAATTCCCGGCATATATACCTACTTCACCCCTCCCCGCGTAGTTGCTCATCACAAGCCGAAAAACGGTATATAATTACCTCTATGACCGACGGTAATAGAGTAACGTTTCATTGCAGGTGTAGATCATACTCACAGAGCTCGACAATGCTTCTTTAAAACCTATACATTAATACTGTTATGACCGCGATATCAACATAACCGCAGCAAATGACGTCAAACAAAATGTCGGTCAAGATGGCGTCCGGACGGTCATCTGTATAGGTTTAACTGTTGCTTGCCATAACACTAGTCCATCTGCAGGAGAAATCGGCCTATTTCTGAGCATAAATCTGAACGAGTTCAACATGTCTCTGATCAACCCTGACGTAATCATCCCCTAACCAAGAGAACAATATAAGTACGGACAGCACAGACCCAAGTCCTCAGACAACAGTATGGTAGGTGTCTACTACTGGACAGACACTCTCACAATCGAGAAGAAAGCCTTCCCCAAACTATCACCGTATCGTCGTAGATTAAGATCGTTTCGTACTTGGAAAGGAGTGTCAAACGATACTGTCAACCCCGAGCGTCTCAGCGAAGCGGGATTCTTTTACACCGGCCCAGAAGATCAAACATTGTGCTATACATGCGCCGGAGGCCTTAAAGCACGATGTTGTTATGCTTTGCGTTACTTATACCCAATACCAATACACCCCGCAAAGAAGAGGAAACAGGGATAAGCAACGCCTTTATTGTACAAGGATAATGTAATATACTATTGTTATACTGTTATGTAACACTTTATGTTCATACAAATATTTTTATAATTCTTTAATAAACAGCTATTGACTGACTGTGGTAATAAAAGTTTTATTAATACCCTAAGAAACATTTAAACATACAATTGGTATAATGTGGAAAAAAGTCAAGGATAAATAGGAAATAAATGATTTGAACAACTCACTTTTTTTTTAACTATATATTTATTCTATAAACAATTGAAAATGGTTAACAAATAATATTTATTAGTTACAAAGTATTAATTATTTTTAATAGTTAACAAATAATATTTATTCATTACAAAGCATTAGTTATTTTTTTTTTAAAGAAAAATGACCATGTGCTAAAGTATTAATTCCATTATCACATATATGCCTCTTATCATCATCACCACTGAGAGCTAATTTATTTACAGTTATTGTCTGTACAATATGTTTTTTTGATTTGAATGATTTAATATCACTTCTGGTTTTAGTAAAAACATTTAAGCATTTTTTATAATCATCAAAATTTATATTTCTAAGTGCTGCTTTTGTTATGCCTTTAGCTTTTTTTCAATACTATTCGCAGTTTTGAAAGTATATAATTTAGCTCTTAGTCCAACAAATTCTGACAACCCAACACCTTTGCATTCGTCTTTAAAACAACCTAATGTTTTTGCATTATCTGTAAAATAACCTATATGAGTGTGAGGAAGTTCTAATGTTTTTGCATTATCTGTAAAATAACCTATATGAGTGTGAGGAAGTTCTGACATATCAAAATGTCTTCTCACCTCTTGATTTTCCTTAATGTCTTTATAAAAATTTTCAGTAGAAATTTTATAAAATAAACTGTCTGTATCCATATAAAGAAGCTGAATTTTAGAGTTATACAATTCTTTCATAACATCAACACACACACATTTGGGCATGTCTGTCGTTGTTGTATATCACACCGGTTATTTTTTTAAGGAAATCATAAAAATTGGGTTGTTTTAAAGGCGAAAGCAAAGGTATTTGATCTTATTAGAATTCATTGTGTTGAGTCCCAAATTGTATACATTTGGAACAATTGATAAGATCGAAAAAACTTAAAAGCATAACTAAACCAGTACTTAAAATTATTGAAGTTGATGAATATAAGAAATTTTTGAATTCATTTACTAAATGTAGAAAAGTTATCATATTTTACACCTCTACAAAACACATTCCAACTGTACCTAATAATAAACTAACTATCAATGGTAATGATGATACGAGATACATCTCTAACGATGGTCTAAACGCCTATTCGTACTGACATTTTTATTAAAAGATTAAAAAATATTTTGTGCGTAAAAATTAGTTTATTAACTGTATACTTGATTATGGTTTATTAAACATAAACTATTAAATTAATGTAACTTTAGGATTAACAAAAATATTAATGTATTCTAAACATGTATTAGAAATGTAAAATATATTGTTTGATAGGTGTATATCTAATAAATGTATGATAGTTGCAAACAACTGTTATAACAATTTAGTCTTATTTCAATAACTTTTTCCATGTTTATTATTTGAAATCAAAGGAAATGGTTTAAATATTTTATTATTACACATACATTGTGTTAGTCAAATTTACAAATATATAAATGAGTTTATCAAATATCTTTTAGAACAATTCCAGAGAAGAGGTGTATATTTCACAAACCCGTTTTGAATGATATGACAAAAAGCACCGGTTGTGGCAGTCATATTTTTAGAAGCTTGAATTTCCACTCTAACATCAATAGCGCCCTGAACAGAGTATAACGAAACAACGTTTTTTTTTTTTGAAAAAATATAGTAAAATCAATAGCAAGTTTATTTTTACTATCGTCGTAATAGGATGATTGATATTTTGGGAAAGCATCATAGATAACTGCTTTGTTTCCAGTAAAGTTATCGTATGGATAAAATTGTGAATTTAGATTTAACCTAATTTTTTAGAATTTACAGAAATCAAAGTGACCAGCATCTCTGTTTATCGTGTTTCTTCTATCTGTTTGAAAAGCAACAATTACATAGTATTTCTGCAATTGATACTGTTTTTACAGTCAAAGTTGAATTTTTTCAAGACACTAATTTTCTTCCAGCAACCACCTTCTAAATCCAACTGTGATGGGTTAAACCTATTACAGACCTTAGATTTATTAGAAATAAGTTATTTACATATAATAATATTAATTAATACTAATCAAAAATACATATTCTTCTCAAAGGAAACTTCTAATGTTTTTCAACACACACAAGTTCATCAGTTCGATTTTAAATGAATTAGCTAAAAATATGCCTTGTGAAATATTTTTTTGAAAACTACATGCATATTTTTTATATTTACATTGATTATTTAAACAAATTGAAAGATGTCTTGCCACACAAAAATAAAACAATGTATATAATCATTCAGTAACAAACGATATGATATAGTGAGGAGAGTAAATTTACAAAATGTAGGGACTCATTATGAATATAAAGATTTTTTTCCATAATTACCATTATCTTCTGATAGATGTACATTTGCTAGGATATACTTTTCAAAATATTCGAGATCTGTCATAATATGCTTTTACAAATTAGCCCTATTAAAAATGACCTGGTATGTTTTAAAAATATATTGACTTACAACACTTAAGGATTATTTAAGATATACAATTTTAAGTTATTTTACGCCTTCATATTAAAAAAAAAGATTTAACTGCAATGCATGTTCTAATATATTTATTTTTAAAATTTATTCTTTATCAAAAAACCTTATTTTTAAAATAAATATCTACAATTTAACAGACAGAAGTACAGTAGACAAGGTAATATGCTGGTTGATAATGTGATCTTAACACAAGCTAACAATCATTGCAAATAATTAATGGATAATAAAATGTCATAAGTCATCACCTTTACCATTCAATAGTAGATAACATTAGCGATTATATAATTTACGGAGCATAATTTTACATTTACTTGTATGAATGAAGAATTGCGCATTCTGTTATAAATAACTTTCACTAATAGTAATAAATATGTAGTTTTTTTATCAACTCGAAAAACATTAAAAGTATTATAATACTTTCAATTAATAAAATTATTTATAAGGACTACACTGTCGGATATAAATACAAATTTGATTATGAAACCAGAACCTTATGTATTTTTGTTTACAAGCTGCTGTGTTCGTGATACAATTATTTTCTCTTACAAATAACCTAATGATATCAGTGTCAACATACAAACAAATAAAAACATTTGCCTGAACTTGAAAAGCTTTACATACATACATACCAGACTATGATCATTCAAATATAGTTTTTCAGCGATCCAAACAATAAATATCATGTTTTTTATTTAATAGTGTTGAATAATACTTTCAATGGACAAATAAATGTTTAAAAAGTGATATTGGTTTGGGCTGATCCATTATTTCTTTCAGTATAATTATTACAGTTTGTGCTTAAAGTATACAAACATTACCACACACAATTTTTTTATTTTATCTGTTTTGAATTCATTAAAAACTGAAGATTATGTATCCAAAAGCTATCTTACGTCCTATTGAGGAAATGTATTTTGAAAAAATTGTTTATTGAGAACAATAAGGGACTAGTGTGATTGTTCTGTACCTTTGAACTAATATTTAAAATTATGGAACCTTAGAGTACATTTAAATTTTAGAATTATAGAATTATTACTAATATTTTCCTGAATTTAAACAGATTCTTATGTAAAACATTATTTTTATTAGAAACAAAGAATACATTAAAATATTTGACCCACTAATCCAAAGTAAGGCGTGTCATCTTTCTCAAGAACATGCTGGATATTTGCTGAGCTGATGGTTCTACTGGCGAGTTTTCTATAATTTAGTCAAACAATCTATGTGATTTGTATAATGTGTAAGTATGGGCTGTTTCTACGACCAGTGGCTAGAAAAGATTAAAATCTTTAAATTAAAAAAAATCGTTTTAACTTTACAAATAAGTTTTTTTTGCTTCTAACCAGCATAATAAAACAAACATTTTCAAAATCTTCTAATGACAATTTGTTATCTCGTGTCAAAATCACATTAATTTTAATTTTAAAACAAATTTAAACTGATTATTACATTAGGCCGTTCTCAATGCTAAAGAAAGTATAATACCTCAAGCGTTTGCAAATAGCTCGTTTTAAAGTTAGACTGTATAGAGTTTTCATTTCTTGAAATTATTTTATGATATTGGTTTCGAACATTGCAATAACTTCTAACGTGTTTACATATTTCATTTTAATCCAGTCTATATTTTAAGTTATATTACGATCTATAAGTTTAGTAGTTGTAGTAATAATCCCTTCTTCCTTAGCTTTAGGAATTTTTTGAGGGATTTTATTTAGTCAGGTTTATAAAAGCGAGAAGAGGAATTTTTTTCTCTCATTTGTTACATTTATTTTGTATTTAAAGCTATGAGAGCACATACCTGCTGTTTATGTGCTATGAATATGAGTGCCTGTTATTTGTTGTATTCCAGTACATATATATATATATATATATATATATATATATATATATATATATATATATATATATATATATACTGTAATGTTATGGATCTATTTAGTAAATACTGTTTATAGAAACAACTGCGTTAGGCTAGATGAACACTATTTCTTGAATTTTGATTAAATAAAAGTTAATCAAAGCCCATTAATCTACGCATATAAGCGTAGTTAATTGAGCAAATACTAAATAAATCATGCGCTTCACGCTTATTCTACATACAAATTATGTACCATATTAGTATCTTAGTTTTTTTGAACTTCTGATATTACAGCAATTAAAAATAATAACTGCAATTTTTTCTCTAATCCATACCTAATATTTCTTTATACGATACATCTCTAATTAAAATAATAACAAATATACCAAACAAGTGACCAGAGGATTCTTGATTATATTTTTTAAAAATAAAACATGCTTAATTGTTGACATGTTTAACTTTAATAAAATTTTATTATTGTAACACATTTCTTTGAAACGTTGGTCATTTGATATCGTTTTAATGTAGCCTAAACTAATAAAATTTTTCAAAATCGTACTTCGAGCGCCTGCAGAGTGGCAATTCGATAATAATCCGTGTGTTGCACGTCGTGAGACTGTTGGTTATTTGAACTGTGTGTCGATGTTGACCATTTGAACTTCGTGTAAGAGCGTTTTTGAATGCTGATTAGTTGAAACGTTGGTCATGAATCACTTCCGGCCATTTTAAAATTTAGATTTTGAAATACACAACCATCTTGATCAAAGCGCTGTACAGTCACAAAAAAATCAGTTTCGACCATTTTGAAATTTAGTTATTGAAAGAGACACAGCCAAGCGCTGGAATACGTCATAAAATACATCGCCGCCAATTTAAAACACAGTTTTCCCACTCGTTCCCCCCACAGTTTTCCCACTCGTTCCCCCCACAGTTTTCCCACTCGTTCCCCCCACAACACCGCGCCTTCTCATTCTCCTCTTTCTCCTCTTTCTCCTCATTCTCCTCCATCCCCTCCACGTCCTTCCCCTCCATTTCCCCCCGATAATTTTCCGCACGCCCCCGCCGATAATTTTCCCGCCGATACCCGCACGCATTTGGTCATGCGTGCACGCATTTGGTCACGCCCCCGCCAATAATTACCCCGCCAATACCCGCGTCCCTATACTACTCAGGTATCCCTTGTCACCTTTAGATAGGAGGTTCTCCCCTTCTTTTACTAAATTCCACGAGTTATTTCTTCGCAAAACTCCTTTATTTCTACAACTTGTCGAAATCATGGTAATGACTTCAGCTTATTAAGCTATACTTAGAATAAATATTACAAAGCTATAATTTTTGGTGCACTGTAATACTTATAAAGATTTTACAGTTCTGTACAAAGTTCTCACGAATTTTTGTGCCTTTTATTGAATTGTAGGGAATTCTGCAGAGATTTTTGAAAAACAACAAAATCAAAGAGATTGTTTTTTAGATAAGTTGTAACCAAAATACAATCTTTAGCATGAAATTTACGTCGCCCTGCAACAAAACGTGGATATTGCAGTGCAATAAAATAAAAATTAAAAAACTTTATTAATCATTATATTAACACTGGCTTTGTTAAGTCCCGCAGGCAATTTCATCAATTAAAAAGTGCCCTAAATCAATGACGTCATTTTAGTTAAAATCTTTGAGTTCATATCAGCAATACAATTTAATTCCACATTGCTTACACTTTCTCCACATTTAATCAATGCTAAGTTTATAACAAAGTATTTTACAATAAATAATTTAGTTTTGCAGTTTTAAATTTTACAGTATTTACAGCATTGATTTTACAGCATTTACAACATTTAAATATATTATTATTTATCTTTATTTTTAAACTAATCTCTATATGTGGCAACCTCAAGGTAATATAAGTGATTGCTAACTAGTTGCCTTTAGAGATAGAATAAATGATACTTGATTGAAGCACGTCAAATATCAAGTTAACACATTCAGTAAATTCAAGTACTTCTAGCTAAATTTCGACGAATGGTTCATTATTCCAAGCATTATAATTTAAAATAGTTCTACATGATAACTTTCCATCACAATTTCAATCATACATAAATTTTAAAAACATAGTTCATCTATTTAGCATGTTTTATAAGAATAGTTTTTATTTTTTTTCAAAATATGAGTTTCTTGTAAACTATTTATCAGTATATATATATATATATATATATATATATATATATTAAAATCAAAGATATTTTAAGAACAGCCTTTGCTTAATGTACTCCGTAAATCTATTCACCAGAACTTCACAAAACTAACATTTGCTACTGATTCCGCTGCTTATCTTTCTTCCCTTCTCTAATATTACGTTTAAGTACTTGATGTTGCCATAACTTCAACTCAATTAAATATTTTCCTTCCCCTAGGTATTTATGAATACTGCACTAATCGTAATTAAATTTCTTTTAATTACAAATAATTTCCTACCCAGTTATTTCCTCATTTACATTGTCCCGCGACTTAATAAATTTCCATAAATTTATGTTTTAACTCCACTTATTGAAATTTTAGGGATTATTAATTAATTTAATTGAGTCCTAAATTTTCATGCCCTTCCGACAAATCAACTTATGTTTGTTTGCTTGATATTTCATCCCATCTTCAGTTTCCATTTACTAATTTTTCGCGGATTCTTCTTCCATATCTGTTGCCTGTTTCTTTAACGGTTTTAATGCTGTTTCTGCATTACTTGTGATTTGGTCCAATACTTTTAGATGGTGCTAAATTATAATTTATTTTTATTTCTCAAATAGAAACTTTGTTTACAGTAACCTTTCTGAAGATTTCAAAGATATAGAATAGTATCGGCCTTGTTTTTTAGCGACAAGTTGCTCTCTTTCCTTTTACATTTTACAAATATTTATTTATAATTGACAAATAATTTTATATATATATATATATATATATATATATATATATATATATATATATATAAACTACAGTATATATATTATTCCTTAAACTGAGTAAAATATTTTTTTAATATAGTAAAATTATTTATTTCTATTCTCTTTAATTTTATCATTTACCAAAGAAATAAGCCTAGTAAAAGTAATTCTACACCATTATATTTTGAAATATTGTCTAGATTTAACTAACTGACGAAATACAGGGCGTAACCCAACTTGTCATAAGTTATTACAGCTATTTACAATTATTTTTGTTTTAACTGAGAAGTACAATATAGCTACTTAACGATTACTCTTAGAGTTTCTAAAGCATCCCGTTTTTAGTATTTATAATACAAAAACTAGCTGTCAGAGATTATACCTCAACCATTTGACGAAACTGAATTACTCTCAACTTGTTACTTTAAATGAAAAATAATAAGATTTTATATAAAAAATATTGTTCTTATTACACAGCTGAAACTAATTTCCGATTAAATAATAAAACCTATTTTATTGATCCATTATTATGAAATTTAAAATATCTATCTAGTTATGTTTAAAAGAAGAGTGTTTTATACTGTTGTACAAGGCAGGAAAAGATATTTAATGATGTTGGCATCAGAACAAAAGAAGCTGCACCTTTAGAGATATAAAAAAGTAGACCAGTAGTTATAGAGTTACGTTAAATTCAATTTAACAAAACAAGTATTGAAAGTATGCCCTATGCGCGGAAACGATGATATAAATGGTTATTACTTTTAATATATTCATCTTCACTTCTGTTAAGAATGTTTGTAGGCTATACGTTTGAGTATATTTTTCTGTGTTTCCTTATATTTAAATATTTTACTTTGTTGGTGCGTTTCGGGTTAACTCCATTCTCAAAACTTATGTAATACCTCAGTTTTTATGATGGAATTATTCCGAAACGCAGCAAACAAAAAATATTTTAATCTTAATAAAGGCAAAATTTTACTCAAATGTAAATTATTTACTTCTATATTACTCTTGGGTTAGGTTTTAATATGAGAAAATAAGACAACGAGGACCTAGAGAGTACCTTTGTTATTGATAGGCCGTGTGTATATGGGTGCTATACACGCCTTATGTAATGGTTCATAACCTATTGTGAGTTCGGACCAGAATGAGAAAAACCTTTCAATAAATGTAATATGTATGTACAGCATTAATTGTCTGTTTGCTAACTCTATTATTATTCCAGGAAGAATATTACTCTAGTTTACTTCGTAACCTGAGTGAGTGTCATTCATTGAATTTTAGGATTTAACGAGAAAAATGTTATCTATCTCAATTTTAAACTATATTATGGAATGTTTTCATAAAAGGTTTCCATAATTCCTTAATTACATAAACTCAAGGGCTAGGTTATAAAAGAAATAGTTATTTATTGACACTGTAAAAATCGGAAAAAATGTGTTTGAAATGGTTCAAATTTGCTTAAAAATTAAAAATAATTAGGTAATAAAACTGAAAGTTATAAAGACAACAATAATGCGACGTTAGACGAATTTTAACTGAATAAAACCCATAGTAAATAGTAAGACTGTATTTAAAGGATTAAGTAGCCTATAACGTAAAGTTAAACATAACGACTCATTATTCCAACGGCTACAATGTTAAAGCGTCATTAAATCATGACTTGACCTACTTTAAGTTCATCCTCTGCGAACTATCGAGGTCTCGCCATTTATAAGCAGGTCACCAAATCCAACAGTCAAGCAAGGAAAGGCAAGGATAAAACCCCAAAAACGGCCCTTTCTTAAAGCAACCTAAAGCCGCTCCTACTCCTAAAGATGGGTCGTCAGCGACACCTCCCTTTCCTAAAGCTAGGGAAAATGCTCTACAACAGTGCTAACCGGAATAACAAGGGGTATGAACTGGGTGCTCCTGCACCACTGGATTAAATATTCCCGACCACACATAACTCGCCCACTTCTACAAACAGGGCAACATCCACCTTTGAGCCTTGCCTGAGAGTTATTAACTTTGCGCTAACCTGGTAAGCCTTCACGGGCGGACTGGGTATTTTCATCGTTGAGATCCTGTCCACAACCCCCAAAAACCTTCTTAGTACTTTCTACTTTCTTCATCCAGTACGTCCTCTCTGTCAACCATTAACACGGTGTTAACAATCGGCCAAATTTTAAAATGACAATCAGCTCAGTCGTTATATGACAAACGTTATCCACTCAGTCTTCGCAAACTACACTCTAGTTTACATTACCAGTTTACAGTACTGGAATCATTGCTGAGCTACTGGAAAGTAAAGGTAAACGTGACCAATCGCTAGGCCCTCTTTATCTCCAAACATAGGACACACAAAACTCGACACAACATTAAAACTACTATGAGAGGACATTAACTGAGAAATCACATCAACTAGCAGTGAGTCATATTCGTCTGGTGCCATCCAGGTAACTTACGCACACCCAGTCTCCAATTATTCCAAAACAAGGCTTTGCTTATAATCACAAAGGCACCAAGATAAATGAAAAAATAAAATTAAAAAAATTTAGTCGCTTGTACTGAATTAGTCCCTCCCTAATTTGCCTCTTCATGCGATATGTGGAACGGTTGTCTTTGCACCATGTTGGAATCCCTGCCGTATTCTATTTCGCTGGGTGATTAGCTGTAGTATGTGTCTTGTTTTATGTGTACGTAGTGTCTGGGCTGACAATTAACTGGTGCAGCTATATTAATCACGTTACGTAGTTCCATCGTAAGCCTAACGACGGCTGTTTCTATTTGCGATTTTGTATCGAGGTTTAGAAAGCCAGGTAGGGTGCTGTCCAACTCAGACCGGAATAACAGCCATACAGTCAATGTGTAGTTTAGCACCCTCTGTGGGTACAGGGCTTCTAAGGACCGCCATTATTACGGTATAGTTATCTACAGTCAAGTTTTACGACTGAATTTTTTTGCCGTAAAAGACGAGCCTATAGGCGTTTTTGGCGCTGAAATCAGACCTTTCGCAATTTTCATGTCCAACATGCCTTTTGTGTAGTGGATGTTGTGGTGTGTTGATTCAAAAGAGGTTAGCGGTATGACTGTTAAGTTTTTTATAAAGGTTAAAAGATGCCGGCCACCTTTGTAAACTTACAGCCCCAGCATGATTGCTTAGAACTCAAGTCCCCTGCGATTATTACCCAGGTCCAGAAAGAGGTCTTTCTATAACGTGATTGTATTCAACTTATACGAGTTTCATCGTGCTACCGTTGAGCTCAAGCTTAATAGTTGTTACTTCAACGCCAGTGTGTGCGGGAAAAAAACATTCAAAAGGTTTAATGCGTTTATCTATTATTATAACCGTGCCTCTGTGACTTCTAGTTGCCCTGTTAGTGCGCTAAACGTTTATGTTTGGCAATAAGAATTTATTTTTGGAGTTTACCAAAAACCAGAAATAAATTCAATTGATAGCATATTGTTTACTTTTCTTTTAAATTATGTTGCTAAGCCATCCACCTAAGCGTCGATATTGCTGATTTCCTGAAATATGACTTTACACAATTGAAACAAATGCTTTATAATTTCGTTTTAGATGGAATATTCTACACTTCAACTAAGGTAATGAAAAGATTTGGTGGAAATATTCTCGCTAATACAGAATATTTTTGCATAACCTAATTTTAAACTGAATAAATAAATGAAATATACCTCGTTAAATTAAGTGATCGTAAGAATATATGTTAAATATTCCAAGGGGCAATTAATGTAGAAATGATTATTTAAGTGATCGTAAGAATGTATGTTAAATAATTCACGAGGCATGTAATGTAGAAATACCTACGTAAGAGATCGTAAGAATATAGCCTATGTTAAATATTATATATACATCGATGTTGATGGTTAGGTTTTGGTATATTGCAAGAAATTAGAAATTCATGAAAGTGCGAATCGGGAGGTAGTCGGTAGTCGAATGCCTAGAAGATAATCATCCAGTCCCGAAACATCTGTCTTTACTAAACGATTTTGACCTCTTTTTGCAAATAGAATAAACAGTGCAATAGTTACATGAAAGAATGGAATAAAGGCTTACACTTTGGGGCTACAACCGCTACCATCTCAAGCTAGGTTTAGACACAATTTGTTTTTTTTTTATTTGTGGTTAAATATTTCATGTCAGAAAATTACTTCATGCTTATATGTTAAAAATATAATCATAAAATGTGCTTCACTTGCAAGGTGTCTATTTTTTTGGACTTGGAGGAAAACTTTATGTACCCCCTCAAGTGTTTTAAAATCAGTGCCACCGCTGGGGGCTAAATATTTTTCAAAACCATTTTTTTATATATTTAAAATATCGTGTGTTTATAACTTAGGATTTTGTAAAACAGCAGTTTTTGTTACTCCCATGTTACATTGCCTTTTGTATTGCGCATTACCAACAACAGTAAATGCCAAATTTCTGATATTTCTAAAATGTATCACAAAACATTTTAATGTATTTCAAGAATTTTTAATATAATACACCGTTTACTTACCGTATAATGACAAGTTATATTATTATTTAAAACGTGTGATGTAAAGTACCTCTTATGAGGATAATTCTAAGAGTTTTAGTCCCCCCCCCTTCCCAAGAGGTTCGAATTTCTTTTCACTGTCGTAGTCAACCGATTGTGTTCAATGACAACAGCAATGTAAATCATTATGCCAATGTAACGGGTTTTACGGATTCACTCACTTCTACAAGTCTTTAGAAACAATGCTTACAAGTTCTACGTACTCTTATCCGTCCCTGAGTAACTCCAATCGTAATAGACTATTATATCCATTCATAGTTGTTTTTATTAGGTTCTAACTCTTCATTTGCAAACGGTAGTGCAGATTGATCTACTATTTTTATTAGGAAAAAGAATATCAGACATTATTAAAAGGGTTACTGAGAATATATTAGAATGAGAGGGGCGCATAGTCTGATGTCGGGATAACAGTTGAACAAAGCAATATCGATTGAAAGAATAGAGCTAGTTAGCAGATCCAACGATAAACAGCTTCCAGCCCAAAGCTAATGTGTGTGGATGACATGGAAGAGATATGTTCGGCAGCAGATACAACAGGTAGACTGATGGAAACAATAGTTGTCGTTAAAATTTTCAGCACTTTTGACATTAGTCAACACTTTCAACTCACCTCTTAGGTGAATCTTACTTTCGTAGAAAGAGTAAAATCTCTAAACGATGTGCTCTGCAACAAGCTTGTTGTATAAAAATAATTTGAAACTAGTAATTTAACTACAAAAGTAAACTAGGTTCTAACATGACCCTTCACCCCCCCCCCCCCGTCCCGGCTATTGCTATCTCTCAAGTCCATATGTACGGCTACGGGGTCCACCCTATACATATTATTTTGCTTGTGTTATACATTGTTCAGTAAATTCAATTTATTTTATCCCAGCTTTACTCAGATAAAAAAAGCTTTTCTACCAAGTTTATTCTATCCCAACTTTACTCAGACAAAAAGAAGCTTTTCTTCTAAGTTTAATAAACTAAATAAAAACGTAATGCTTTTACACTGTGATGATGTTTATTATAGAAATACACAATTCATTATAAGCCAAAAGGCCTATATATTGTGATTTGGATATATATATATCCCATTGTACTTTTGATACCCTAAATCTATTGCCAATCTTTAATATTATATATTCCATCTAAAATAAATTTAGTGATTAATTTATTATGTTACTAATAGTGTTTTAATTCTAACTTGATTTATATTGAGGCATATTTTAATAATTATATCGCCCGTTGTATTTCTGACATTTGTTCTTACTTTATTTCTGCTTTCTATCATAATTTTAACCTCATTATCTCCAGTAGGAGTGATGGGTAGGAAAATATAAATATGCATATATTTTTTTCGCCTTCTTTATTGTCAAATTAGGCGATTCAGGAATATGTAATTTACAGTCACTCTGCGACGTTTATTGTTAGAGTTTGTATACGTTATATTTAACCATTATAACGTATATTTATTGCTTGACGTGTAAGCAGCCAAGTCCCAGATAGCTTGCCTTAGCAACTGGACGGGTCCACGGGTGGCGGATAGTGGAACGGCCTACAGATATATAGGCTACTTGCGACTAAAGGTTCCAGAAGGTTTCTGAATAAGCAGGCCCGGACCAAGGCAATGGTTCAAAGGTGAGGAATTATCCCTCCTCGTCAGTCAACCGGTTGAGTGTGGTAGAAATAACTACTCTGGCTGGGGACTGGAGTAGTTGGGAATCCTCACAATGCTACTCTCACCTCCCAGGTGAACCAAGGGCAATGCGGCTGTGAAGTATGGGCGGGAAACTACCTTAACGATACAGTTGTAACAAAAGAGAGTAAAGCCGGCTGTTCGCTCCATGAGCAACAGTTAATAATGTCCTGAACTTGGGGTGTGCTTCAAGGTCAGTGACTGAATACCCAATCCAAGGTGGAAGGCATCGTGCCGATGGATGAATGGCTGCAGGGTATAAAATGCAGTAGCACACGATCCCCTTGAGGAACCAGACAAAACCTCATTCTATGTTGTCTTGCCAGGGCAGTGGGGGTTCTGCTCTGGTTGACCGTTCTTTCCTCCATACTTGGGAAGCTAATGGACCAAGTAAGTACACAAATTGATGTTGAGTCTGCACAGACAGCGGGAGCCAATGAGACGGCAAACCGTGAAATCACTGAAATATACAATATACTTACGTTCTAGGCAAAGCCCAACCTTCACAGTTGAGTCATTTGCCAACCCACTGACCAAAAGAGATGAGCTTCCTAGAAATAGGACAGGTCCGGGGCTGTGCACTACTGAAGGTGTTCTGTATTCAGCAGACACTCCGTGGTTGGCAGCACATGGATGGTGCGCAGCAAGGTAGTCATGGTAAGTTTTCATTCTAAATGCTACACACTAAAATCTCTGTACAAGTTCCGGTCAATTTAAACCCTAAGGTACAAAACTTTTCTATCGTTTTCCTGATGAGAGTCCAATCAATCGAACTTGATTTATTGTAGTCATCTTCGGTGAACTCAGATGTAGAATATACAAATATCACAAAATGCAATTTAAAATGATTAGATCAAAGTTATTGTAGTGTTGTAAGTTACTGCGTGTAGAAGTTCAAAATAAATTACGTTTTTAGAGAGAATCGAAACTTACAACGATATTTTAAAACAAATTAGAGTTTTTCATATGTTTACTGTCTATACTGGTTCATAAACCAGAATATATATAACATTAATATATTTCGCCCACAAGTGTTAACTTTATTACCAATCATGGCGTAAACAGCGTTGACGTCAACTATAACTTTGTTTTAATGGCAGTTCCCGCTTTGTGCAAACAATGGATGCTTTTGCCTTCTAAGTAACTTTGTGTGACGAAATATAATTATATTGTACTGTAAACTCAACTTGGCTTCCGTTTAGTTAGACGTCAACAGTCCAATATCACAAGTTAATGAGAAAACCTAACTTGTTCCTATTACGTTTTAAAACCTATTAATTAATTGTACTATGTTTAAAATTATATCATAATTTAAAATAGGTTCAATTTCGGTTCGGATGGTTATTTATTTTCAAAGGAGTCCATCAGAATTAACATCTATGAAATCATTGTAAAATTTACCAAAAAAGTAAGTACATACAAAAACATTTTCGGCAAACATTTTCAATACAACTTAAATTTTAGGAAAAAGAATTTTAAGTCCTGCTAACGTCTTGTAACAATATATATTAAAACAACATAGGTTATTCAAATACAAGAATATTTATTAATTTATATGCAAAGCTTTTCGTTGGTAAACAGTACCAACATCATCAGGAATGAAAATTACAATAATGTAAGCTATATGCCTCTTTCAAATCTAACCTACAATTAAAACACTTAGGCCTACATTGATTGCACAACACTTTTTATATAACCCTGTAAGGTTAATATTATGTAAATATAAAATACGTTTTCTTGTTTAATAATTTAAAACAACATAGGTTATTCAAATACAAGAATATTTATTAATTTATATCCAAAGCTTTTCGTTGGCAAACAGTACCAACATCATCAGGAATGAAAATTACACTAATGTAAGCTATAGGCCTCATATATATATATATATATATATATATATATATATATATATATATATATAAAGTTGTTTTTAACAAACCTTAGGACTTAAAATGTCTCTACAATGAAGATTATTTATTAGAATTTCCAATAAAAGGAATAAAATCACCAATCCAACAACAAGGTTTACTCCTTGAATAAATCCACCACACAAAAATTAAAAACACAATTACCTGGTTTGTATATTTTTAATTAGTCTTATTTTGTAATGTCATAACGTTTTGCATGTTTCTTTTATTTTTACCCTTGTAACGGATCATTGGGGTCTTAACGCTTGTATGATTAAAACTTTGTAATTAGTTACATACAATGTAGAGAAATGTTTTGTCTCGAGTTTTGTTCAAAGAATTCTAATCTTAAGACGAAATCCAGTAGCATTATTAATTATTTTAATAAAAAGTATTTGAACGTACTGTATTTTTAAAATAACTAAATACTATAAAGACATTTTTTCTACATCCATGAAAACCATTAGTCTATATCAATCATCTATTTACCAATCGTACTTCCAATAATGTTTGTATGTTACATAAACCTTAAAACATGTAAACATATCTATGAAATTAAAAACATTTTCTTCCTACAAACTTTTCAATTATTGACAACTAAGCTCTTTATTTTTAAGGTGAAAACATCTACAGCGATACCTACCAAAGCTTATTGGATAGACATACACATTCAATTTAGGGTCAGTATAATATAATAACCGTCAGATTATATACATCATCAGGTTACACTATGAGTGAAAATGATAACACATGATTTCATATATCAGTTAGTTATACGTTATGTTGTAAAACATCTGTTATAACACGTAGCTTATCTTAGAGTATTTATTGAACATTGTTAACGGAAAAGTTATTATTAGATAGTTTTGTTAGGTTAATAAATATATTATTTATATGAATTTTAACAAATCTCAATACAAATAACTCCATGTATTAATGATAACAATAAGTTATTTATTTTATTTCAATTTTTGAAATGAAGTCGTACTTTGGCGCGTCTGGTAAGAAATGTGTACGTAATTTCTCAAGTTATAAAATATGATGTTTTTCTCAATTAAAATTTTCTGTAGACGTGACTATAAAAGTTTTCACTTCTGTCGGCCTCCACAATGACCTAATATTATTATAGTACCTAACTATACTCTATCGCATTTATTAAAAATTGCTATTGAAATCAATGCAGAGACATGTATATGTTAGAAAAATCTGTATAGGTATATATATATATATATATGGACAAATGTAACAACCCAACTTGTAACATCACATGCTTGATATCTAATATCTTTACCAAGTTTACATTAATTCATATTGGAAAAATTCATATTTTTTTAAATTTTCAAGTAACTTTTCCGATTTGTTACCTGAATGCTGGTAAACATTATAAATACTATTTTATTGACTAAAATAATGTTACAATGTACATTGATCTATGATATAATATTGTATATTTTCTTATAATTTCTTCTAATACTTGTGTTAGAAATTAATTTTATTATTGATCTATTATTTTTTATTTTCAGGCCTGGTTTGGTAATATTTAAATAGAAACATATATATTATATTAATCTAATTAATCTTTCCTTTAAAGTATGAATACATTCTGTATTGTGCTACTTTCAAAAATGTCTCCTTATATATACATTTGTATAAAACATTAACAAATAATTCTTGTATTAGATTAGCCTCAGCCTTTTTTTTATTACTATTCAAGAAAACGTATTTTATATTTATATACAATTATATACAAATTTGATAAGCTAATGCAAAACTGCCCTAGCTGAAAATATGCATTCTCAAAGTTTGTATGGCATCTGAGACTTTAATTACAAATGCAAATTTTGTCCAGTTAAAAAAAGCGAGTTAATAGAAACATTTTAATAAGAAGCATGAAAGATTTTTTAAATGTAACAGACTGTTGCGTAAACAGTGGAGGAGGTTATATTTCATAAGACAAAGTAAATTTAAAAGGTTAGTTTGCATTTTAATTAATTTTTAATTTTAACTGTTTATTTTTAATTATAACTCACTTTAATTATATTTTACGCAGTTACTTTCTAATACTAAAATTAATTAGGTTTCGGATAAAATGTATATACATATTTTTCAGCTACATTTCGTTTTAAAAAAAGTATGCGGTGTTTGTATTGTTTCTATTCAATGTACCCATACATTTATTTTCACTACAAGTTAAATTGACTCCAAGATGTTTTTGTAACCGTTAAGAAGTTATTGTTCTTAAAGTGTTTTAAAAGATTTTGCATCACATTTTGTACTTTTGAAATACTTATAAACTTCAATATTGTTTTTAATTTTTTATTTTACTTACTACATCAAACATCTTAGAAAAACACAAACTTTGCCGTATTTGAAGCTTTAAAAATTTAATTAGCTCTTGATTTCCCCAGGGTAAGCTTAACCCGCAAAAATCTTTCATCGCAACATGAAAAGGAAACATTGTCATTAGATGTGTTTTTAAACCAGAAGTAGCCCCATATAAATCAGAAGTAGCTTTTAAACTCATTTACAAAATATAATGATTTGAATGTTTGCCCCCAAAAAAATTTCATATAAATTTCAATTATTATATTTTAAACAAACATCCTTTCTTTTATAATTGCATTGTATTAAAAATATTTGCTACATACAGTTTTGTTTCTAACAATTTCCGTTTATATGATGTAATAAACCATCACAGCTTTGATTTCAGGTGGTGGGTATTAGAAGGCTTACTGTATATTATTTCATATAATCCATCTGACCTTGGGATTAGGAGAATTATGGCCTTATGTGCTTTAGGTTAGATAGAATATGTGTTCAGATAGGATATTATAGTTGTTTCAAGTCATGCAACTGTGTACATGCTTCTGATTTCATAATTTTCTAATATTAGGCCCCTGAAGAATATCGAAATTATAAAACAACGGATTTGTGTCAAGAATATATGTCGAGAACTAATTATTTAACGTTCACATTTGACTAGAATTAGTCGTTTTATGTGTTTCATAAATCCTTCTATTATTATGTTAGCACTAATTTCAGCATTATTTTTTTGTAATAGTAAATTAGGGCTTATAGAATATAGTTTAATTTTGTTAAAAGTTAAACAAATTACCTCCTGAAGAGAACTCGACTATAATCTAATATAGAGAAACAGTTTCAAAGATTAATAAAAGGTGTTTAAATCTACTTCCCTTTTTATATTTACACTCATCTTCATATATAATATTACTATTTTATGCAACTTTATGTGAAATTAAACCCCCAAAATAGTATGAAACTTTAATATGGTTGCTTTATGGGTAACAAGCAATAGGGGCCCACAACAGTTATTAAAACAGTTTGACATATCTTTTTCAGCGGTCAAAATGTTTATTTTATTTTAAAATCTAATTAACTATCTAAGAATGATATTATTATTGTATTCGATGAATTATTATACTTGGATTTTACAATCTACCTTATGTAACATACACATAGTTTCAGATAGCGTGTTTGTTGTTCACTCCATAGATTTCTTCATCCTTATCTGTACTTGTGCCTTCCTCAGTACACATTACTAAGGGGTCACTTTATGATAATTTTACAATCTCTCTGATGTAACATACATCATTTTCGGTTACAAATACACTAGATTTTGTAGAGAAGGTTAAAGATATCAGACTGACAGATGAAGATATTCTAGTTTCTTTGGATATCTGTTTTCTTTTTCCAAGTATTCCGGTAACGGAAACTTTAAATATGTTAAAGGAGTTTTTTTTATTTAAAATGATGCCGATATTTAAAAAGTTGACCAGTTTGTGAAATTAACTAATTGTTGTATGAATAATAATTATTTTCAATATAATAACAATTTTTATAAACAAAAAGGTGGTACAACAATTGGAAACAGCCTATCACCTTTCATAGCAGAACTTTTTATGAGTCATTTTGAATTAGGATTGAAAATGAAACGTAGCTAATTTCCTCGTGTCTGGTTTAGATACGTTGATATTTTTGCTATATTTAATATTAATGAATTTCAAATTGATCCATTTCTAAGGATCATCAATGATCAACGTCCTAATGTTAGATTTACTCATTAGATCGAAAAAGAAAAACTTTTACCGTTTCCTGATGTTTGTTGCATTAGAAATAGAGATCAAATAGTATTTGATATTTATAGGAACCCAACATCGAATGATAGATTTATTCCAAAAGAATCTAACCATTGTAATTAACACAAATTTGGAATTACAATTCTCTAGTTAATAGGTTGATTAATATTCCTTTGAGTAAAAGACGTTTTGATATTGAATTAGAAGTTATTAAACGTATAGCAGAAATTATTGGTTAGGATCGTTAAATTATCTATAACGATCTTAAGAAGCAAAAGATTAGGATTTTACGGAAAAAATTACAACATTAACAACACTGCGGCAATCGGAGGGGAGTATGTAGTTCCATAGATTATAAATAAGGTATGTTTGTAGAGTTATTCAGTCTTTGTATGTTATCCCTCTGAGAATGGTTACTTGGTAACTGAAATGTACATAGGGTAAAATAAAGAAAGTTTGTGGTTAGGAGGTTTATGTGTATTTATTAAAAAATATACATACTATTAGATTCTGCTTTCAGTTATGTGCAGTGGCATTTCCCCAGGGTCGCAACTTAGCACCAACGACAGTACTAATTTTGACTGCGTGCCTTTTCAGTTTCGAGTAGACAGCAGAAGAGGAGGAGCATGTCATTCCTCCCATAGACTCACTAACATGGTTTTTGTAAGGTAATGCCCCTCCTTATCCCTTAGCATAAGATAATCCAAGCCCCCAGGATTCCTGCATGAACTGTAGCCGGATTTTTCCTGGTAGGGTTACTTTCTTGCCAGATTTTTCATCCCGGCCTTAGCGCGACACTTACCGTAATGTTTCATTTCACTATCTCTTGATTCTCCATGCATAGAGCTTATGAGCTAGGTACATGGGTAATCAATCTCGTTTCCTTGACTCGCGGTAGGGATTCTAACCGGATGCGCTGTGAGACGGAGGTAGCTCTCTGGAGGTTAGCTGTCACGAGGGCTGGGCAGGTTTTAGGGGCCCTGACCCTGGTCAAAATATTATTTAAAAATAATTAGGTATATATCAAGGAATAAATTGGTCAACATTAAAACGTAGATGAGTTGTAGTTGAATTTAAAATTATTGGTTTAAATTATAATAGTAATATTATTGCGTTCATTTTTAAACCGTTTATAGTTTATAGTTTGATAGCATTTTTCATAATATATCATTTTTTATTATAGGAACTTCAGCCTAATTTTAATTTTTCATATTCCTACAGCCCTATAAATTGTTTATGTTCAATTACTTTTCGAATATTAAGAACTTCAGATTTTTATTCATATAAATTCACAATTTCTTTTTATGATATTATGTACATAACAAACATTTTTAGTTTACAAACCTTATGTCATATCGATAATCCAGACAATCACCACCTTACCATCTGCCTATTACAGAAGGTGATATCTAGTACATCCATTCTGTTGGAAGTGACAAAAATGTTGGCTCGGCACCTGTGTTTTCTCAAGCAAGAAGGCGAAGAGCTCCTCACCTCGCGTATTTGTGTCTGTGCTGCCCCACAGCTCATTATGAGCATTGGCATCACAGCCCACTAAGATTCTTATATTCCTCCCCCTGCAGTATTGAACTAACTTACGTAATTCTGCAGGGGACGATTCTCTATTGTGGGCGCAGTAAGTGGAGCCCACAATGAACTCCCTGCTCTCACTTACCTCGCTCTTACCTCGAATTCTAACCACCGCAAGGTCTCTAGTTGATAAATCTTGAATCAGCATGGCTTCTAGTTCTCAAACTATCACATATGCTCTGTGTCTCTCATGTTCCCCACTTGCGTATGTGCGCCTAGCTGCAGTCAGACCCCTTATACGGTTCCTGACCAGCCACGGTTCTTGCACTAGTGCAAGCGCTGGTAATGTGTACCTCACATTTAAGCACCTGATTAGGACCACCGAGGCGCTATTACTGTGGTGTAAGTTAATTTGCAGGATCATTGCTTGAGGGTCAGCCATATCCAACTGACACCTACGCCTTCTCCTGATTCTCTCTCTTTCGCCCTTCTCCTCCGGGTCCTTAGAGGTCCACTTAAAAGTGACCTCTGCAGTCCCCAGGAAGGTCTTCCCATCACTTGCCTTGAGTTGTCTGGCCGATGCCTCATCCAATCCTAGGCAGGGGAGGCTTGCAGATCCCCGCTCAATGCACTGTAGGATCTTCCACTTCGAAGTGTCAATTTCTGGGTTTTGCATCCCAATGAGCTTGACCAACTGAGTGGCCTCCCTTTTTGGTGGTGGTATTGCATCGTCACTTTCACCCTTTTGATCAGTTCATCAGGTAGGACTAGCCTTGCCTGAGTCCCGTCCTCGAGCTTAACTGACGGTACCACTTCTCTCAGCTATTTTGCCGATTCCTCCACAGCACAAATAAATGCTGCGACTCCATCCCTTAGGTGAGTGTCTCTGAACCGCGGAACAAAACCCTCACTAGGAGTGTCCAGAATCCGGTCCATGACGTTGCCCTTAAGGTGATCTCCATCCTTACGCCTACACTATTCCCAAAGGTCACTTGAACCCTATGTAGGTTCGAGGAGATTAACGAGAAAGATGACCCTCCCGACCCAACAGGTCTAGACCCTTGTCTATTCCTCTTGGCTACCGATTCTGAAGTAGGATTAGAAGGGCTCCTTTCCTTCCTTTTCCTCTCTTTCTCTTGTCGTAATAAGGTCCTACCAGATCCACTGGCTTCCGGGACGACAGGGCGGGTTCTAGCCTCAGCCTCCGTCAAACCCTTCCGCTGCCTTGACCGGTGTTTCCTCAAAGGGGGTGGCGGTAGTTCTCTGCCCTCCGCATCCGCCTTCTTTGCTTCCTCATGGTAGATGAGTGCTTTTCTCCTTTGTGCCCCACTCATTCCTCCTGTTGCATTCGCAACTGGGTTTCCATCTGTCTCTACGGGGGCCGAAGCCACATCCATTGGGACAGATTTGTCGGTAGGTTCTAAGCCCTGACCAGTTAAATTTATTTTTTTTGTTTCTGACATGTTTGTTCTCACAAGCAGCTAGGGAAATAAAGGCCCACCGCAGCAGAGCCCAGCTTACGGCAGTAAGGCGACTTAAGTACTCAAGGGTGGCGCCAGGTGCACCTGAACCTCTGTTAAAGACCCTCCTTACCCTGAGGGTCACGAATCTACACCAGTACGGATCGCATAACACCTTCAGATCGGGGGTGTATGTGCCCATCCAGACCACCAACCTGGAGGGGAGTGCTTCTTCAACCCTTCAAGTGCTAGGACTGGCCCCTTTTTTTGAGCCGCCTTCATGCACTCACACATTTGCCTGGACTTCCCGTTTATAGGGAGTCACATACGTACAGCTCCGCTCAACCAGTCCCCCACGCCCGGATTAAGCCTATCCACCACGTCAAGGTCATGCAGCCCATAGGAGAGGTAAGTTGATGTAGGATATATTATAATTTCTTCAGATTTTTGTGTTTGTCATTAGTTTTTTACTGATCAATTATTCTGTATTTTCTGGCCTAATTTGGTAATAATTAAATAGAAACATATACATATTATATTAATCTATTTATTAAATTTATATCAATGCCAACATTGATATAGGCCTGCAAGTCTTTTCTATCTTTACAAGTAAGAATGCATTCAATATTGTGCTAGTTTCAAAAATTTCTCATTACATATACATTTGAATAAAAAATTAATATATAATTCTTGTATTTAAATAGCCTCAGTTGTTTTTGATTACTAGGCAAGATAACATAATTTATATTTGTAAAAAATTAAATGTAAATCATGATAATCTAATGCAAAACTCTCCGAGTTGAAGATAAGTTAAGATAAGTATGCAAAACTCTCCGCTTTCATAGAATCGTTTAGTTTAAATACAATTACAAATGCAAAGTTTGTCCCGTTCAAAAAAGCGAGTTAATAGAAACGTTTTAATAAGAACCACAAAAGATGTTTTAAATGTAAAAGACTGTTGCGTAAACAGTGAAGGAGATTAAATTTACGTAACAAGATTAGTTCCATTTTAATTAATTTTTAATTTTAACTGATTTTTATTATAACTAAATTTAATTATTGTTTAAGCAGTTACTTTCTAATATCAAAATTAATTATGTTTCGGATAAAGTTTATAAACATATTTTTCAGATACATTACCTTTTAAAACCTGAGGAAAGTTTGTATTGTTTCCATTTAATGTATCTATACTGATATTTTCACACAAATTAAATTTCCAGCAAAATTCTTTTGTAACGTTTAATTGGTCTGCTAAGAAGTTATTGTTCTTAAAGTGTTTTGAAAGATTTTGAGTCACATTTTGTACTTTTGAAATACTTACAAACTTCAATAATTTTGATATTTTTTCTTCTACTTAGTACATCACATTTCTTAAGAAAACATAAAATTGGCTGTAGTTGAAGCTTTAAGACTTTAATTAGCTCTTGATTTCTCCAGGGTAAGCTTAAACCCAGCTTAAATCTTTCACAGCAACACGTAAAGGAAACTTTGTCATCAGATGTGATTATATACAGCCCCATATAAATCAGAAGTAGTTTTAAAACTCATTTAAAATATACTCGTTTGAATGTTTGATCTAAAAAAATTACACATAATTTTCAATTATTAAATTATAACAAACATTATTTCTTTTATATTGACGTTATATTGAAAATATTTGTTACATACAGTTTTGATTTTAACAATTTCCATTTAAATGATGTAACGAACTAGCATAGTTTTTATTTCAAGTGGCGGCTATGAGGAGGATACCTTACTCTAGATTATTTCATAGTATCCATCTGACCTTTCGATGAGGGGAGTTATGGATTATGTGTTTTAGGTCAAATATAATATGTGTTCAGATAGGATATTATAGTTGTTTTAAATCTTGCAACCTTGCAAGCTGTAGTTTTATAAGTTTCTAATATTATAGCCCTGAATAACATCTAAACTATAGGACATCGGAATCGAAACGACGAGAATATGTGTAAAAAGCGCATTATTTGCAGTTCATATTTGTCCAGAATTGGTCGTTTTATGTGTTTAATAAATCCTTCTATTGTTATGTTTTCGCTACTTCGCATTATATTTTTTTTTTGTAATAGTAAATTAAACATTATAAAGTATAGTTTAATTTTGTTGAAAGTTAAAGTTAAACAAATTACCTCCTGAAGAGAACTCGACTATAATCAAATATCGAGAAACAGCTTCAAAGATTAATAAAAGGTGTTTAATTATACTTCCCTTTTTATAATTACACTAATCTTCAATTATAAACTTAGTATTGTATACAAACCTATATAAATTTAAACCCCCAATAATAGTATGAAACTATAAGATGATTGCTTTAAGGATAATAAGCATCAGGGGCCCACAACAGGGATTAATACAGTTTTTCATCATATATTTATCAGCAGTAAAAATTTTTATTCTATTTTAAAATCTAATAACTACCTAAGAATGAAATTATTCGTGTGTTCGATCAGTTCTTGTACTTTGATTTTATGATCTTTCTGATGTAACATACACATATTGCCACATAGTTTGCAGCTAGTGTGTTTGTTGTTCACTCCATAGATTTCTTCATCATTATCAGTGCTTACCAAATCTTGTGTCTTCCTCAGTACACATTACTAAGTGATCACGTTATAGGAATATGATCATTTTACAACATTACTGATGTAACATACACAAGCTTGCTTTCGACAATTTTGTTAATCCCTACATGCGTTCCTTCATCTCTTTCTGTTCTTAACAAACCTGCTTCTTAGTACCCATTACTAACTGTTTACGTTTAGTAACATGATCATTTTACAATCTTCCTGATGTAGCATACACAAACTTTGAGCTCACAAGTGGTTAATCACTTAATAAAATCCTTCTACTCCATCCATGCTTACTAAATCTGTTTTTTCTCAATGTACATTACTAACTGATTACGTAATGGTAATAAGATCATTTTACAATTCTATTGATGTAACATACAAAAGCTTTCAGCTGTCAAGTTTTATAATTAATATATGCTTATACTCCATCTGTGCTTACCAAATCTGGTCTCTTCATCATTACACATTACTAATAGATTACGTTATAGTAAATTTTAAGTAGTTTTTAACAAAATTACATTACATAAATAAATCTACATGTAAAATACGACAAGTAATTTGGTGCAAAACCTTTGTGATCCATCGATATTCTGGGATTTTTAATAACAACTGTAAACAATGTAGCATACTAAGTGTATATCCCGATGCCTATTAGAGCAATCAAAAGAATATTAATTTAAACCGATAACATGGTTAGTTTAATTGTATAGTTGTTTGTTTTTAATTACATTGATGGATAATAATGCATTTTGGTTATTTTTCATTTTTTGATCTAATGAGTAAGCCTATTTTTTGTTTGAATTTGTTTGCATATTACTAAATATAATTTAATTATATATGTTACTAGTACATTTATGCCTACATTATGTTTATATTCCCAAAGAGAAAGCATGATATAGCCAGTCATCATTAAAATTTGCTATAATTTTTATTCGCCTTATTTATCCGCCTGAACGTCTATCCCTCATCTTAAGAACATAGGGTTAACTATCGGCAAACATTAAACAACTCCCACTAGGTAAATGTTTCAATGGATACTCTATAGTTGTAAATTATTCAGAAAGATAGTATATTAGTTTTTTCAGTATTTAAAAACATTATTTGTAATGAAAATATAAACAATTTTGTTCTATATTTTACCACAGAAAATGTTATTCTCGAATTTATAAATGTATAATTTTAGTTGTTAGAAACTGGTGTAAAAGTATAATATTTTAACAAACCATTCCAAGTGGCAGTAGTGTTTTTAAATCTGTATGTTTGCTCTAGATGAAAGTCGTTTGGTAAGTATAAATCTCACCCTAGGAACCTTGGCGACTAAAGACATGGAGCTGAAGTGCTGGTTGCTAGGCAACCGGAGGAAAGGAAATTGAGTGAATAAAATCCTGGTTTCAAAAAATAGGTCAGCTAGGGAATATAATAGCGATCGAATTTACGTGTGGCTGGTCAATTCAAAAAGGAAGTCTTTGTGTGGTGTGTAAACAACTAAATTACAGTCACCTTCAACTAGATAAAGGGAGCGTTAACATTTTTAGAGTGAATGTGTGAAAACTTATATAAAACAAATATGTCGATAAATATAAGTGTTTAAAATTAAAAACAACAAACATTAAACATAATGTTCTTTATAAAAACGTAGAGATTTCTCGCTTTAAGAAATTAAATCGTATGAATTATGCAGTTGAAAGTATATTCAGTAATTTTTTTAAATTCAGTTGTTACTGTTGCAAGGTGATTTGAAGCCCTTTATGGAACAAAAACGTAAAATTTATTTTTCCAAATTTAACGTTTTGTATAGCCTATAGTATTCTTACATTCAGGACTCTAATGATCCGTACAAAATATATATAAATAGTATATATTCAATTTTCAATTTTCATTGTCAACTTTTCGGCGATTCAATGATAACTATGTCCATTTTCAAGAATAAAACAATATGTCAGGACAACATGATTGTTTATTGCTACTATTTTAGTACTATAATGGCTATAGGAAGCTGTGAATGGCTGAAAAATCGACAAATAATTAAACTGTAAATTAAATAAATACTAGGTACATAAAGTACGGTACTGTTTATCAGACTCCTGAGTTTCAATGTTACATAATATTCTGAAATAAAAAGTACATTACAACATATATAATTGTAGGCCTATATCGTACAAATTTAAGTTACTAAATACATGAGGATTTTATTGCGGTCCTACACACATATTCCTAAACTAAAATGTAAATATTCGTAACCATGCATTTTCATAAAATCAAGCTTAAAAGCTTTCCAGGTTTATTTAAAATTTCAGAAAGAGACAAGTGTGTGAGTTCCACATTAAAGAGTTATTAAAAAGTAATATTATCTATTACGAAAACAAATTGGCAAGGCGTGATTGTCTGGATTACCGATATAACCTTAGGTTTGTAAACTAACAAATGTTAGGTATGTACATAATATCGCAAACGGAAATTGTGAATTTATACGAATCAAAAAAATTGAAGCTTTCAATATATAAAAATAATTGAACAAAAACAATTTAGAGGGCTGCAAGAATTTTAAATGAGTGTTCCTACAATAAAATATGCTATATTATAAAAAATCAAACAGATAAACGGTTTAAAAATGAACACAATAATATTAGACTATTAATAATATTTATACCAACAATTTAAATGCAATTACAACTTTTCTACTTTTTAATGTTGACCAATTTATTCCTTGATCTATAAGTTACCTAATTATTTCCACAATTCCAAATAAAACAACATATTTTAAGTGGTTAGTGCTACTACCTAGAGGTTTTGTTCGTAACTGTTTTCACTAGTGCTTGGTGCTGCTACCTCTGGTCGTTTTGTCAAACCTATTCAACATAGTTGGTTATCCACATTTGTTCGTGTCGAGATCTTATGAATGAATTTAAAATAATCAGCAGGTTTTATTTTCCTGCCTATATTTACAATCCTTCTTTTCAATTCGAAATACTTGAAATTATTATCCTCGCCAACGCCAATTACTATAATGTAAAACTCAACATCTAAATGTTAATACCTAATGCTAACAAACCGAAGGACTAAACAGTTAGCTAAGTTAAAACTAATAACAGATAAACAAACAGATAAAATATTACGGAACTATAATAAGATAAACTAAATTAACTTCACTCATTTTAAATTACCTTCACTAAAACTAACTAAAAAATTATATTAAATAATTGAGGTGACGAAAGAAGGTGATTACACAACTAATAGCCGTGTCGTCTATTACACGGGGTGTCGTCCCTTGACACCATCTGTATCGCTGAATTTCTGTCACCTCATCGCTTTAAGCAGAAAATGCTTGAACTGGTGGTACCTCCACAAAACTGACATAGTGGTGGATCCTCGTGATGCATCACTATCCATTCGTTAACCTCTTCAGGGACAGATTTTTTTCAACTTCAACTAAATTGCTTGAGATTTTTTTTGTAAACATTATTAATCAAATAAAATATAAAAATTATTAAAAGTAACTTTTTACCAATTTAGACAATTTAATTTTTTAAAAACCTAATGGCCACAAATGTTTCATATGTTTTTAAGGGGCTCATTCTTTTTTAATGTGTTGTATGGCGTTAAGGGCACAAAAATTAATGTTATTACTAATAAGGACAATATTACTAATTAAGACAGAATAAATAGCATAGTTCTGACCTTTGAATAGGTTATACAGCTTACAGTTTGTACAAATACCCCTCATATTAGATTTACACATAAATTTACACATATCAGTAATTTAATTTCTTTTGTGGAAGTACTAAAATTATGCTCTCCTAATTGTATAGCATACCGAATAGTCTCTTTTGTAATTAAGTCAAACATAACTTAAGTAAACTAATTTTTTAAAAAAGTAAGTTTTTTCGCCTCTTGTTGGTTCCGATAAAACTAAAGTAATATTTCCAGTAAAATGGAGTACATTATTTACAAAACTATTGGGTCTTTTAAACCATAGAGGAAGATTCTGGTCTCCTGTAAATGAATGAGAAGGTAATGGATGATGTACGGGTTGATTTATCAGATTCTGGTCAGTTACATTTAACTGTTATAGCGTCACCATTTAACCTGACTTCAACATGGACAGCTTCGTCGTTGTACAGCTTGTATGGGTCGATTTATCCTATTTTTGGCAGTTGAATTGCTAACAATTATAGTGTCTCCAGTTAACCTGTCTTCAATTTGGACACCCTCACCTACATTAATAAAGTTCTGTTCATTACAAGTGTCGATTTCATCACAAAATCATCTTCTGAATTTATATCAGTTAAAAGGTATATATCAGAAGCATCGGGGTCATTTAAACTTAACAAAATGTTAATAATTGGTTTAGAATCATATGTAATATTTTTTGAAGATATATTTTTAATATTTAATAATGATTTCTTTAGTCGCTGAATTTGAATAAATAAGTTGTTAAATGTTTCAACCCTATTTACAATCCTAACCTAAAAATAAACAATGACACTATTATGCACCAACTACACAAATGTGGAAGTTTGATAAATTACCTATCAAAAACCCCAAACAGTTTTGAAGTAAAATAAAACGTAAAAATAACTTTAGAAAGCAATAGTTAAAACAGTCAATATTTTTATTTAACGTTTTTTTCACACAATACACGCTAACTAAACACATAAACTAAGCTAAAATCAAAACCACTCATACAGAAAAAACAAAATTTTGTTCAAAGATTTAACACACTATAGAATGGAAAAGTCAGCTGTTGTGCGTTCCTGAATGAAGTACCAACATTACAGACCTTAATTCGCACTGTTGTGACAAAAGTTCATTTGAGATACCTTTTAAAATATCCTAATACTATGCCTGAGTTAATGGCCATATATGTGTATTAACGCAAGAAGAGGTTTTAACAAAGAGTGCCCTGTGATAAGACGAGTAACCACCACTTCCTCTACGATTCGAACGAACTGAAAACGTCCATGGTCTTACGGTATTCTTGTTTTCCCTCAGCTCGTTTCTATTTACAGTTTATCATTGTTCATTCCAGGTAAGGACTAGTGGCATCATACTTGTAGCCAATTTTGTCACCTCTGTTCTTCTGTTTCCGAGTATTACGCAGTCTCCAGATACCCAGCAAAATGATTTCCCATAATTAGTTCCGGTCTTGAGGATTTTACAGTAGTATTTCAAATATTTTAGATTTAAAACTTAAAAATATAGCATGTAAAGTAAAAATTTAACAAAATTATTGAACAAACATTTTATCCCTTAAATTACATTTTTATTTAGGCTACTTATATTGCATTCTATTAGGTTTCAGAAAAATGCAACCTATATACTATTATATAATGGAATAAAATAAGATTTCAACTAATTTGGTATTCACATGAAATGTTGTATAAAATGCAATGTTGTGAAAGTATATAAATATATGTAAAATAATTATTCGAATTTAAAAGGAAAATATATTTAAGTACAAAAATGTATTATTTTAATCTTAGGAATAGAATATACGTTAAATGTTTTCTATTAAAAAAATTTTAAACATGTTTTTAGTGTTTCGCATGCAAAGGTTCATCTGCCAGCCATACTTATTTATCGGTTTTAATTTTATTTTGTTCATAGTGAAAAAGTAAAAACATTATCCAATATGTAAACGCAAAATCAAATCTGAAATGATGCTTAAATTTATTAAGAGGGTAGTACTGTAAGATCTGGTTTTAAATGTAGCCTACTGTTACATGCAAGTAACTGAGTGTGCATGAGTTTTTGTTTTAAGAAATCAAAAATCTATCTGCTCTATTACATTCACTCATTATTACAGGAATGTGTAATTAAATAATTACATCCAACTATCTTTTTCATATATTCTCAGATATTTCTAATTAGGTATTGATTTATTTTGTTTTTTAATGATAGCATCATTTTAAATACAGTTGATATATTAGAGCAAAAATTAGGGTTTTCGAATATTTTCATTAGCTTTTCTATTACTTAAAATATTTCCAAGAATTTCTTTATTTACCTGTCCCGGTTCTCTACAGTCGTTAAGTGTCCCAAATAAAAATAAAAGCATACTACATTTTCTAACCTGTCATTGATTTTGGATCCAACAAAAATTATGTATTTATTTGGCTTCATCTTGATTGGAATTGGAAGACTTTTAGTTGCTTAAGGTATATTTTTGTTATTGTTGTTTTATGCATTTTGCTATATTACATTTTATTTTGAGTTCATGGTATAGGCTACTGTACAATATTCCACACATCGCCTGGTAGTTACAAATCAATATATAAACATATCACACAGTTTTCTTTTTATAAATAAGTTGTATCTAAATTTTTTTTTACGTAAGGAATTTCGAATACTGTATTTGTAACATCATGATATATGTTCAAGGAACATTACGCTTTTCGCCTTTTTGATGTTCACGTGTTACTTGACACTAGTGACTACTTCAGTGTCTGCAGAGGAGACCAATTTAAAGGGTAAGATTTTATTACCATTTTACATAGCTTTTTTTTTCTTTTCACAGCAGATTTTATTTACTAAAAATTTTAAAATGAATATTAATATTAGTTTTTGAAAATAAATTCCTTCCTTCCTTGACATCGAACTCAATCGAAGTGACGGCTCAAAAGTACTTTATGCATATAATTTACCATCTTCCCAACATGGTGAACGTCAAATGGAGCGTTTTGTTTCAGAGTAAAACTGAAACCGAAAGACTCATTGTCTTAAAAAACGGATATTAATTTTAGGGAAAACAGAGTTTACCTATATGCCTTATCTATAAATATTAGGTTTAACGTAATTATGAATATAATCATTCATTTTTTGTGTGTTCAGTTTTGTTTCTTGCAAACTAACATTAAATAATAATGCAGCCTATAATTATAGATTTCATAAGTGTTAGAGTTTTGCACCATCATTTAACGTTCCATATTTATTAAGTATTATAAAAACGTTGGCGGTAAAACCATAAGTATCTTCTTTAACCTCAAATATAAAATTCGGGCTTGAAAAACGTTGACTTGTTTCAACATTATTCTAATCCTATTATTCATAATACAAACGGGAATAATTCGATATAGATTTTTTCATACTACCTAGAAAATCCTTTACTATATTAATAATCAATTATTTCAACATTAACTATAATGAATATTTGTTAAGTAGCCTACAACGTATTGTAAACAGTTGCCTATTACATTAGAGAACTTTTGATTGTGCCACATTTAAGGCATAGCTCTAAATAGTGGGTAAGAAGTGAAACTGTTTGTTTAATAGTGTAAAACACAAGCACACTTTCCGTGAAAGCATTTCCCACACTTAATTCTGTTTTTATTCTCTCGTAGATCATGGACAGATATTAAGACTATGTTTGCATTTACGTTTTCAGATTCCATACAATACAAACGCTCACTATCACCGGCGAAGTCAGGACCAAGAACAGTGCTTGAGACCCGTCAGGAGAAACCAGAATGTCATGATTATACTTGTTTGTAATAAAAAGTAAGAAGATATCCATTGCTATCCTTGAAACTATTTGATAAAATTTTATTTTTGCTCTTAATTTTGTTAATCTTTATGGGCAGTTGTATCCATTTCACGTATCTGGTTATAAAATAAATATATGATTTAAACAAATATATGAAATAAATATATATTATTAAAAGGTTTTATTGCTAACCAAAAAAATGCATGTAAACACGCAATACGTCATTTATATTATTATTTTGAACAAAAAACGTATAAATATAAGAAGAAGAAGACATTACACATAAAAACGAAATGTGGGATTTAATTGGATCTGTATTATAATTAAATTTTTAAGTTTTAAAAGATGATGTTGTTTAAATGAACACTACTTTGGAGGTCCTAGAAACTTGTTCTCTTTGAAACATTTTTTCGGAAATTTTAGCTCCACAGATTCGTCATATAATAATTGATAAAAGTTATTTAATTTTATTTAGTTTAATGACAAACAAATGACCGATCATGTTTTTACAAATACTAATATTAATAAATATTCATGGTTAGTAACACATATTCACATTTACAAGTGTAGTTAAATGTTTGATTTTAATTAAATCAAAATTATTGTTATGATTTTTATTAACTCTAATATATTGTTTAATATTAGCGCAAAGTTTCTAGCTCTTTAAAATGGATTTTCTGATAGAAAATCAAATTGTAGAGTTTCTGTAAAAACATAAATTGGTCTGTGATCTATCATTAAACTCAAAAATATTGATTAGATATTAACAGACATTAAATAAAGTTAAGTAAAAACGTTTGTTTAACACACATTTTTGTAGCATCTGCATGACAGAAGTTTTTTGCTATAGGATGCATTATAGTACATATTTGTTAGCACATATATTACGTTAATTTATTTAACGTACGTCATTATATTAAAGCTTTATAAAATATATTTTATCACTTAATAAATATATTATCTTGTATTGAATTAATTCTTTACTATAGTAAATTGAATATAATGATAATAAATATGTAATTTATTTTTATTTTTTAAATTAAATCTATTTTAGGCGTGTCTAGCATATTTCAGGAATAATTTTAAATTGAATTTCTTTAATAAAAGGTAAATTTGTCCAACATCGACATAATAGTATTCTATTAAATATGATAATTAAATTACGTTTAACCGACAACTGTTATATTCAACCATATTCTCGAAAGTTTTTGCTTCTATGGTCTAGTCAAATGATGCAACTTATTTTTATGACTAATTTTTAAAGTTCCGTTTTTAAAATAGGATTTAAAAATACCTCAATTTACTTCATTGTGATAAATATTATTGGACTAATGATTAATCCATTTTCTTACAGCCTCAATACTGTTATCCAAAGGTACGTAGTAAGAGTAGTAGAAAGGTAGATAAAAATAAAATATGAATGTGTGAGAGACGGAAAACGATAAATGAGAGAAAGAGAGAGAGAGAGATATCGAATAGCAAATTTCAAATTTTCATTATTCATAATTTTAATTTTGTTTCAAAGTGTAAATCAGTCATATTTGATCTCAAATGACAACAATAATCTCTTAGCTTTGTATTTGACAGTCAGTCATAGGAAGATTTGTTTGGTAACCCCGAGGCTATGCGGACGCTACCTGCCGACAGGAATATGGTACCAGAAGGTTTTTTCTATAGGGCATTGTGGGTCAGTGTGTATATATTTTACAGGCAAAGTATTAGGTCAGTCACTCGATAGAATGCTGAGCTATTCTACATATTGAACAATATTGACGGGCAAATTATTAAACAAATTGTATTTATTACTTTGCCGGGGCATTTAATACAATGTGCGCCATGACTTAGGCAGAGCTACGGGTTGCGACCAGCAAGCCCCGACTGTATTTAAAGTCGCAGTTTACAGAATGCAAGAAAAGACTTGAATAAATTGGTCGAAAATAAGAAATCAAATTCAATAAATTTCAGACCAAAACGACCAACTTCGTATTCCAGCTACAGCCCAAGCTTCAGGGAGGTTGGTTAGAAATCCAAGGTGTTTTTAGATGCACCTGCATCTCAAAGTGTCAAACTAAAACGTGTTCATGTGTAAAAAATAACAGAAGGTGCAATTCAAAATGTTGCAATGCTCTTCCCGTAATAAGAAGTAAATTTTCTTTAATATGTTGTTGTGCCACAAACATGGCTGAAATTATTTCCTGACAATTAACTTTATATTTACCAAAATATAGAATGCCTAGGTATTGTATAAAATGCCTGGAATAACCACTTTGCGTGATACACACACACACACACACACACACACACACACACACACACACACACACACACATATATATATATATATATATATATATATATATATATATATATATATACAACTCCATTTATTTGTAGGGAGGTAATGAATACGTTATAGTTTCAGATAGAAGGAGTGCTCACAAGATGTAAATCTACGCTGTACCGTTTTTTCAATTTTATTTAAAAAATGTTTTGTTATATTGCTGTTAGTGTCAGTACTGTTTTGTGCTATCTCTTTTGGCTTCAAGATTGTTTTATTTGTTGTCTGGGCCTCCAAAACCCACCCAGCCCTCGTGGCAGCCTAACTTTAACGAGCTTCCTCCGCTTCACATACTCATGCGGTTAGTATCCTTACTGCGATGAACTGCCCATGTACCTAGCTCATAGGCTCTTTCCATGGAGAATCAGGATATAGTGAAATGAAACAGTACGGTAAGTGTCGCTCTAAGAGTAGGATGAAAATACCTGGCAAGAAAGAAACCCTGCCAGGAAGAATCCCGTGACAGACCATGGAGGAACCCTGGGGGCTTGGATCACCTTACGCTAATTGAGAAGGAGGGATATTACCTTACAAATACCTTGACAGCGAATCTATGGCAGGAATGGTAGGCACATTTTCTTCTGCTGCCTATTCGAAACTGAAAAGGCATGCAATCACAATTAGTAATTCCGTTCGGCCTAAACTGCGACCCTAGAGATGTACCCCTGCATCATGTGAAGCTGAGTCTATTAGTATGTATGTATATTATTTTTGCAATATTGTTATAGCTAGGAGGTCGGTAGGGACAGCTTCCGTCTGTGTGTGTCGTGGGTTTGGTCGTATCTAACCAGTGAGGAAATGAGTGTGGATGTTGTATGTGCGTGAGCCTGTTTGTAGAACGTTGTTTCTAAGTGTCGGAGTTGTTGTTTGATGAAAGACACTTTCAAATCAGTGTGAAGCAGTGGTAAAGCTGTACGTCCATCTAGGTGCCTTCGTGATTATTCGCAAAACCATTGTTTTGGAATAACTGGAGTCTATGTGTGCGAGAATTGACTGCATGGACGCAGACTGGTAAAACGTACGTGAGTATGCTGCGCAACATAGATACGTATGTAGTATGGCCGCCCGTAGTGAAAGTGGACTTGTTCTGTTAAGCAAGGGATATAGTTTTGTTAATGTAATTGTTATTTTCTTTAACGTGTTGGGTAATGTAGGGATCCCAAGGCCGGGTTTTGTCGAATATGACTCCCAGATATTTGACTTGGTTTTCCCAGTGAATGTCCTAGCCTAATAGTTTTAGTTGTGTGTTGCATTTGTGTGTCCTACATTTGGAGAAAAGCAGTAGCTCAGCCATGATTCTAGTACTATAAGGTGGTCCTGTAAATTGGAATGTTTTAGACGTGGTTTCCAGGACTGAGCGGATGAAGTGGTGCCATCTGCAAATATGGCTACTTCTGTGTTGTGTGATGTCGGTATGTCGTTGATGTAGATATTTAACAGTAAAAGCCTAATAATTGAGCCCTATAGGACTCCAGCCCTTAGAAAACAAACTTTTAAAATTACTCATGAAAATAAGTTGCTTCGTTTGACTTATGAATAGAAGCAAAAACTTTCGAGAATATGGTGAGACATAAGAGTAGTAGGATTAACGTAATTTAATTATTATATGTAATAGAATTACAATATATGGATGTTGGACAAATTAACCTTTGATTAAAGAAAAGCAATCTAAAAGAGTTCTTGAAATATGCTAGACACGCCTAATTAAGATTAATTATCTTAAAAATTGGAATAAAATACTTATTTATTATATCATTATATTCAATTTACTATAGTGAAGAATTAATTAAATACAAGATAATATAATTAATTACTGATGAAATATATTGCATAAAGCTTTAATATGATAATTTTAAAAGTAAATAAACTATCGCACAATTTATGCTATTAAAGCTGTATTGTAACATAACCTATAACATAAAAACCTCTGTTACACAGATGCTACACAATGTTGTGTCAAACAACAATTTTTTACCTAATTTAATGTCTGTTATAACTATTCAAAGTTATTGACGATTAACGTCATTAAGACTGATTACAGACCAATTCATGTTAACATAAAAACATCTATTGCGTGAAATAACTTTTCATCATTTAATTTATTGCGATTCAGTCGATGTAAATTCTCCGTTGACGGAAATTAAAGAATCTGTTTCAATGGGAATAAAGTACCTAACACGTCCAAAGAATATTCCACTTCTACAACATCATCTTTTAATACCTAAGGCTTTAAATATAATAAAGTTCCGAAAAAATCTTGCATTTCTTTTTTATGTGTCTTGTTTCCTTCTTATATTTATAAGTTTTTAATTGAAAATAAGATTATAAATGACGTACGAAGTTTTTAAATCGTATTTATTTTAAATATTTTTACACCTGATACATGAAATTGATACAGCATCCAATAAAAATTAAAACATTTAAGATCAACAATATATCTTGATTAAATAGTTTCAAGGATAGCAATGGATATCTTCTTACGTTTTATTACAAACAAGTATATTCATGACATTCTGGTCTGTTCTGACGGGTCTCAAGCACTGTTCCTGGTCCTGTGTTCGCCGGTGATAGTGAGCGTTTGTATTGTATGGAATCTGAAAACGTAAATGCAAACATAGTCTTAATATATGTCCATAAGCTACGAGAAAATAAAGACAGAATTAAGTGTGGGATATGCTTTCATGGAAAGTGTGCTTGTTTTTTACACTATTAAACAAACAGTTTCATTCCTTACCCGCTATTTGAAGCTATGCCTTAAATGTACCACAATCAAAAGTAATCTAATGTCATAGGCTACTGTTTACAATTCGTTGTACTTAACAATTATTCAATATAGTCAATAATGGAATAATTGATTATTAGTATATTGAAGATTTTTGTGGTTTTACTGCTCAAACGTTATACTTATACTTAAATTGCAACGTTGAATGTGGCGTAAAACTATAACTCTTATTGAATCTATATTTATAAGCTGGATTAATATTTATTGTTAGATTGCAAGAAACATGAGTGATCAAACCAAAAATTATGATTACATTCATGATTAGGTTAAACATAATAACTACAGGAAAGTCGTCTATATTAGAACCGTTACTTCTAAAATCAATATCGGTTTTTTAAACCATTGAGTCTTTCTCTTTCAGTTTTATTCTGGGACAAGACGGAGCTCAAAGTATTGAAGGGATACCCTAATGGTTGCATTTGTTTTTCACGATGGATAAATTATATGCAGAAATTATCTTTGTACCGTCACATTTTGCTTGATTTCGATATGAAGGTCGGATGGAATTTTGTTCAAAAATTATTTTTATGATTATTAAATATTTTAGTAAACAAAATCAAGAAATAAATAAAATTATATAAAATGATAATTATATCTTACCCCCTAGAATGGTCTCCTCTGCAGACACTGAAGTAGTCACTAGTGTTAAGTAACACGTGAACAGCAAAAAAGCCAAAAACATATTGTTCCTTTAACATATATCATGAATATAAAAAGAGGGTATATGAAATGAAATTTGTGTATAAAATAATGTAGATACAATTTAGTTATCAAAAGAAAAACGTGCGTAGTGTCTAACGTTTTAGTTGTAACTAAGACTACGTATAGATTACTGTAAGGTATAACATGAACACAACATAAAATTTAAAATAAAAAAAGTAACATAGCAAAATGCATAAAACAACAATAACATTATTATATTGTAAGCAAGCTAACAGACGTCCAATTCCAATCAAGATAAATTCAAATAAATACATAATTTATATTGAATTCAAAAACAATGACAGGTCAAGATATGATATATATATGATAAGATATATATATATATATATATATATATATATATATATATATATATATATATATACTATAATTTATATACATATATAAATTATGTGTATTTTTATGTGGGACAGTTAACGAGTGAGAGAGAACCGGGGCAGGTAAACAAAGAAATTCTTGGAAAATATTCAAATATCGGAAAAATAACTAAAAAAAATAGGAATACAATAATTTTAGCCGAAATATTTCAAACTAAAAATATAAAATGATGCCATAATTTTAAAGAAAAAAATCAATAATTACTTAGAGATACCTGAAATTATATAGATGGAAAAATGTATGAAATCGTTAAATTATTATTAAATCGACGGTGAATGTGACTCAGGAAGACATTTGTTTTTTTTAAAGGAAAAAATCTCAACCGTACTCAGTTACATGTAGGCCTATGTAACATTACCATATTGAATAATGCGTTTACTTTTTCACTATAAAAGCACTAAAATTAAAATCAATGAAAATTTAAACGATATGAATGTCTGGTAGACGAACCTTTGGAGGCGAAAGCAAAAAAAATATTTGAATTTTAACACAAAACATTGGATGTATGTTCAGTATCTACATTTAATAATAAAACATATTACTATTTATATAAACAATTTTGTTTTAAATTAGAATATTTATTTTTCTATATATTCATATATTTTCTCAAACTGCATTTTATACAACATTCCATGTAAGTACCAAATAAGTTATAGGCTTTATATATTTTTTTTATCTACTATAAAATAATATAGAGATTGCATTTATTTGACAAATAATAAATTGCAAATTAGGTAAATCATGTTGATTATTGTTTATATGTTTTTGTATTGATTTCATTTAGTTTTTGTTCTTTAAATGCTAGTATATTTTTAAGTTTTTAATCTGAAAATATCGGATCATTACGTTTACTTTTGTAGAACCTCCAAAAATGGAGCTAAACAACAACCTCTAACTAAGAACATATTAATTACTACTCACTTTTGATTGGTGTTTATCTTACAGCAGTTTTCAAAAACATGAGAAACTCTGTTCTTTTCTCTTATAAATACTATAAAATGGCAGTTAATAATGCTCGACGTATAAAATACAATCATCGGTAATCATGTAACCCTCCAATAACAGCAAATCTAGCATCGTACCATGAAGGAAACTAATTGTAAGAATTAACCGTAGCATAACTACGTATTCATATACCGCGAAGTAGTAATGCACCAAAAGCAAGTAATTCTAGATACATTCATTTTTTTTTAAACTAATTAATTTCAATAGGAGCTTTTAATTAATATCAAATTTATCTCTTTATAAAGTCCCGTTTAAATCACAAACTTATATTTTTTCAATAGTTTTAATATGACTACTATTCATCCCCAGTATAATAATAAATCACAGAAATAATTTTGAGGAAATGCTTTTTAAAATTTTATTTGTAAAAACTGATTTTACAGTTTTTAAAGCACGTCTATTTATGTAATTTCCTCCTACCATTTAATTTCCCTGGATTATACTACTTGCATTATAATTGATTCCATATATTAATTATGACATTGTGATCTATATCTAGCAAATAGCAATAGGCTTATATATATTCCAGAAACCTAAAAACTGTAAACTTTTTAGATTTATATAAGTGATAACTGGATAGTTAATCAAACTTAAATAGTTATGTACCTTAGGATAAAATAAATACATTGTTTTTTTATAAGTGAATGACAAAGACGAAAACCTTTAATAATACGTGCAAAGAAAATACAGCCATATCTTTGTAAAATGAGCAGTAATAAAGCACTCTCTATATTGTACAGGTGTATACGATATCAAATACGGGCATGCACTTGCTCTCTTCTTTACTGCCATCTAATGGTATATGCAAAGCTGTTCAAAGTTATCAAACATTATACATAACTTCGAAAAATTAATAGTTAAACTAAGTTTTAACATTCCAATATTATCTGAAATTTTTAATATTAACACTGCACAGCTTTACTTGTTATTTTAGATAAGAGAACCCAGTAACAGAATTATTACCCCCTCTCAACGAAAGTGTAATTGCATGTAACTATTGCAGCGATAAGGTTTTCATAAATGTTCCAAAATTCCATTGAAACTATTATTAGTTTATAAAGATTTTAATTTTTCCGAAAACAAAGTTCGGTGCAGGATATATAAATTTGTTTGTTTAAACTTCTTTTCAGCATTCTCCTCGTGATGTTTCTTTCTAAAGTACAACACGCCACAATTCACAAGTTTAGAAATGCATTAATAATAAAATTCTTGAAATGTCTACGCGTCTTTCACATGATTTCAAATCATTGAATATGATCAACCTAAAGGCTAGACTGGTACTTATAAGTTGCTTCTTTCAGAAGTTGTTTTTGATAAAAATGGTAAATGTTTAATTTAAAACTTTTACTTTAGAAAGTTAAGCGTTTACGCTAAAGCCCAAAAAGTAATAAAATCAGAAGACACCAAAACCTAAATAATGCCCGATTATTAGTTTTGTTACTCAAGTATCTATGAGCTTAAATACGTCTTACAAAAAAAAAACAAATATATATATATATATATATATATATATGTGTGTGTGTGTGTGTGTGTGTGTGTGTGTATGTGTGACAGGAAACATATACTCCTGCCCATGACTCACAGCATTGAACAATCCACTGATATATTGCAAAACGCGTCTGCTGAAAAATATCAATAAATAGTGGTTTTTTGCCAACAGTAGTAAGCTAATACGTACCTAAGACGTTATTGTTCAACAATAATTATGTCTAAAACTAAAATAAATGATGTATGATGTAAACGGGGCTTTCAAAATAGCTTAAATAAAATTTAAAATTTAAAGAAATTTAAAAAAGCTATATATTTGTATTTACAAATTTTAAAAAAATAAAATGACTCAAATTAATAATAAAATATAGAGCTACTTTTGTAGGAAAAAAACCTTTTCATGGCTACCTTAAATATTTCTATTGATTGTAGGCCAGGTTTACAGATCTCATACGTTTTTCTTCCCTCATTTGAAATAAACTAAAATATTCTGAACGTTTTCCGTTTTTAATGTATATTAATTGGAACCATCTCTTTGTAAGTTAGAACACTGGTCTTTGCAACACGTTAATTTCCTTGAGCACTGTTCTTAGAAATGCTGATGATGAATATTCTTTGTGGTCCATCTAATTGAAAAGCACTTACATAATAGTTTGCCTAGAGTAGTGTATAAAATTTCATTTATCTTGGAGATCTTCAAAAACATTTTGTTTAATATTGTGAAAGTTTTCGGCCATAAGATAAATACGCTTACAAGTGAACATCGATATGGATTAGCTGCGTTATATCCTTTTTTTGCAAAGGAAGAACGAACACGATTGGTAAGAAAGAATTTCTTCAATGGTTTGCTACTGCATTTGGTTGCGGAAACGTCCATTCCCACCTATTTATTAAGATATCTTAGCAATGGTTTTAATTTGTTCGATAAAGTTTTCGCTGGAGAGATAATGAGAGTTTATATGTTCATTAATAACATTTTCAATGTAATCATGAAATCAATAAGCGCGCAATTTGCGGTACGCTATCATTTTAATAATAAAGGATCTCATTTTAATATTACAATAATATCAATCGGGATATTATTATTATCATTTTAATACCACAATTTTAACCATCGTCAATTCACTGAAAAATCTTAAGTGGTTGTTTGAATAACTAAGTTAAAACTATTAACATACTTTCTGACGGTTTGTCAGCAAGTCGATGAAATTTATGAGCGGTTACTTTTATCACATAATAGTTAGACGGAGGGAGAGTAAGATATCAAGATAACGAAAGTTTAAGCCGTTGAATTAAGCATAGTATTCATGATGTTTTAGTAGCCTGATGACATTTTTATTAAAAAGTTGGAAACAAATATAAACCTAATTGTTTACAACTAGTTTTACAAATACATTACCAACACTTATAACCGTAACTATGTGTTACTAGGAAGTAAACTATGTACTCAGTTACCAGAAACGTAGAGATTTCTCGCTTTAGGAAAGTAAATTGTGTGAATTATGCAGTTGAAAGAATATTTAGTAATTTTTTTAATATAGTTGTTACTGTTACAAAGTATCAGGTGATTTAAAGCCCTGTATGGAACACTAACGACAAATTTATTTTTCTAAATTTAACGTTTTGTATAGCCTGAAGTATTCTTACATTCAGGACACTAATGAACCGTAAAATATATATATATATATATATATATATATATATATATATATATATATATATATCGCAATATGTATTCTTGTGTATTAATAAAGAACTAAGTCAAAATACAAATACAAGAATTATAATTGAATTTACAATTATAATTGTAAATTCAATTATAATTCTTGGAATTTTATTTTGACTAAGTTCTTTATATATATATATAATGAATGAATGATTGTAATTTTCATCCCCGATTATGTTGGTATTGTTTACCAACGAAAAGCTTTGGATATAAATTAATAAATATTCTTGTATTTCAATAACTCATGTTGTTTTAATATATATAACAAATATATGTTTTCATTGTCGACTTTTCGGACATTCAATGATACCTATGGCCATTTTCAAGGCTAAAACAATATGTCAGGACAACATGATTGTTTATTGCTACTATTTTAGTACTAAAATGGCTATAGGAAGCTGTGAATGGCTGAAAAATCGACAAATAATTAAACTGTAAATTGAATAAATACTAGGTACATAAAGTACGGTGCTGTTTATCAGACTCCTGAGTTTCAATGTTACATAATATTCTGAAATAAAAAGTACATTACAACTTCTATAATTGTAGGCCTATATCGTACTAATTTAAGTTACTAAATAAATACATGAGGATTTTATTGCGGTCCTACACACAAATTCCGGTAATAAAATGTAAATATTCGTAACCATGAATTTTCAAAAAATCAAGCTTAAAAGCTTTCCAGGTTTATTTAAACTTTCAGAAAGAGACAAGTGTGTGAGTTCTACAGTAAGAGTTAATAATAAGTAAAATTATCTATTACGAAAACAAATTGGCAAGGCGTGATTGTCTGGATTACCGATATAACCTAAGGTTTGTAAACTAACAAACGTTAGGTAGGTTCATAATATCGTAAACGGAAATTGTGAATTTATACGTATCAAAAATATTTGAAGCTCTCAATATACAAAAATAATTGAACATCAACAATTTAGAGGTCTGTAAGAATTTTAAAACTTGAAATTAATGTTCCTACGCTAAAAAATGCTATATTATAAAAAATGCTTTAAACGGTTTATAAATGAACAAAATAATATTATTAATATTTATACCAATAATTTAAATGCAATTACAACTCTTCTACTTTTTAATGTCGACCAATTTATACCTTGATCTATACCTAATTATTTCCTTATTTCCAAATAGAACAACATATTTTAAGTGGTTAGTGCTACTACCTAGAGGTTATGTTCGTAACTGTTTTCACTAGTTCTTGGTGCTGCTACCTCTGGTCGTTTTGTCAAACCTATTCAACAAATTTGGTTATCGCAGATCGTGGCGAGATCTTATAGTTGAATTTAAAATAATCAGCAGGTTTTATTTTCCTGCCTATATATACAATCCTTTTTTTTCAGTTCGAAATAATGTAAAACTCAATATCTAAGTGATAATACCTAATGCTAACCTACTACTACAAACCAAAGGACTAAACCGTTAGCTAAGGCAAAACTAATAGAAGATAAACAAACAAATAAAATATTACGGAACTATAATAAGATAAACTAAATTAGCTTCACTAATTTTAAATTACCTTCGCTAAAACTAACTACAAAAATATATTAAATTAATTGGGATAGCGAAAGAAGGTGATTAAACAGCTGACAGGTATGGTATCGTCTCTTGACACCACCTGTAACGCTGATGAATTTCTGTCACCTCATATTCTGAGTCTATATCAGTTAATGGTCTATCAAAAGCATTGGGGTCATCTAAACCTAACAAAATATTAATAGTTTGTTCAGAATCAGAATCATATCTATTATTTTTTTAAGATATATTTTTAATATTTAATAATGAATTTTATAGTCACTGAATTTAAATAAATAGGTTATTATATGTTATGTGTTATCATGGAGGAACCCTGGGGACTTGGATCACCTTACGCTAATTGAGAACGAGGGATAATACCTTACAAATACCTTGTTAGCGAATCTATGGCAGGGATGGCATGCACATTTTCTTCTGCTGCCTACTCGAAACTAAAAAGGCATTCAATCACAATTAGTAATTCCGTTAGGACTAATCTGCGATCCTATAGATGTACCACTGCATCATGTGAAGCAGAGTCTATGAGTATGTATGTATATTATTTTTGCATTATTGTTATAGCTAGGTGGTCAGTAGGGACAGCGGCCAACTGTGTGTGTCGTGGGTGGGGTCGTATCTAACCAGTGAGGAAATGAGTGTGGATGTTGTATGTGCGTGAGCCTGTTTGTAAAACCTTGTTTCTAAGTGTCGGAGTTGTTGTTTGATGAAAGACTCTTTCAAATCAGTGTGAAGCAGTGTTAAAGCTGTACGTCCATCTAGGTGCCTTCGTGATTATTCGCAAAACCATTGTTTTGGAATAACTGGAATCTACGTGTGCGAGATTTGCATGCATGGACGCAGACTGGTTAAATGTACGTGAGTATGCTGCGCAACATAGATACGTATGTAGTATGGCCGCCCGTATTGAAAGTGGACTTGTTCTGTTAAGCAAGGGATATAGTTTTGTTAATCTAATTGTTAATTTCTTTAACGTGTTGGGTAATGTAGGGTTTTGTCGAATAAGACTCCAAAATATTTGACTTGGTTTTCCCAGTGAATGTCCTAGCCTAATAGTTTTAGTGGTGTTGTTGAATTTGTGTGTCCTACATTTGGAGAAAGGCAGTAGCTCAGCCATGATTCTAGTACTGTAAGGTGGTCCTGTAAATTGGAATGTATTAAACGTGGTTTCCAGGACTGAGCAGATGAAGTGGTGCCATCTGCAAATATGACCACTTCTGTGTTGTGTGATGTCGGTATGTCGTTGATGTAGATATTTAACAGTAAAAGCCTACTAATTGAGCCCTATGGGACTCCAGCCCTTAGAAAACAAACTTTTAAAATTAGTCATGAAAATAAGTTGCTTCGTTTGACTTATGAATAGAAGCAAAAACTTTCGAGAATATGGTGAGACATAAGAGTATTAGGATTAACGTAATTTAATTATTATATGTAATAGAATTACATTATATGAATGTTGGACGAATTTACCTTTGATTAAAGAAAATCAATCTTGAAATATGTTAGACACGCCTAAGGAAGATTTTAATTTTAAAAAATAGTAATAAAATACATATTTATTATATCATTATATTCAATTTACTATAGTGAAAAATTAATTAAATACGAGATAATATATTTAATTACTGATGAAATATATTGCATAAAGCTTTAATATGATAATTTTAAAAGTAAATGAACTATTGTAAAATTTATGCTATTAAAGCTTTATTGTAACATAACCTATAACATAAAAACCTCTGTTACACAGATGCTACACAATTTTGTGTCAAACAACAATTTTTTACCTAATTTAATATCTGTTATAACTATTCAAAGTTATTGACGATTAACGTCATTAAGACTGATTACAGAACAATTCATGTTAACATAAAAACATCTATTGCGTGAAATAACTTTTTATCATTTAATTTATTGCGATTCAGTCGATGTAAATTCTCCGTTGACGGAAATTAAAGAATCTGTTGCAATTGGAATAAAGTACCTAACACGTCCAAAGAAGATTCCACTTCTACAACATCATCTTTTAATACCTAAGGCTTTAAATATAATAAAGTTCCGAAGAAATCTTGCATTTTTTTTTTATGTGTATTGTTTCCTTCTTATATTTATAGGTTTTTTATTGAAAATAAGATTATAAATGGCGTACGAAGTTTTTACATCGTATTTATTTTAAATATTTTTACACCTGATACATGAAATTGATACAACTTCCAATAAAAATTAACACATTTAAGATCAACAATATATCTTGATTAAATAGTTTCAAGGATAGCAATTAATATCTTCTTACGTTTTATTACAAACAAGTATAATCATGACATTCTGGTCTGTTCTGACGGGTCTCAAGCACTGTTCCTGGTCCTGACTTCGCCGGTGATAGTGAGCGTTTGTATAGTATGGAATCTGAAAACATAAATGCAAACATAGTTTTAATATCTGTCCATAAGCTACGAGAGAATAAAGACAGAATTAAGTGTGGGAAATGCTTTCATAGAAAGTGTGCTTGTTTTGTACACTATTAAACAAACAGTTTCATTCCTTACCCGCTATTTGGAGCTATGCCTTAAATGTGTCACAATCAAAAGTAATCTAATATCATAGGCTATTTGAAGCTATGCCTTAAATGTACCACAATCAAAAGTAATCTAATGTCATAGGCTACTGTTTACAATTCGTTGTACTTAACAATTATTCAATATAGTCAATAATGGAATAATTGATTATTAGTATATTGAAGATTTTTGTGGTTTTACTGCTCAACCTTTATACTTATACTTAAATTGGAACGTTGAATGTGGCGTAAAACTATAACTCTTATCGAATCTATATTTATAAGCTGGATTATTATGTATTGTTAGATTGCAAGAAACATGAGTGATCAAACCAAATATTATGATTACATTCATGATTACGTTAAACATAATAACTACAGGAAAGTCGTCTGTATTAGAACCGTTACTTCTAAAAGCAATATCGGTTTTTTAAACCATTGAGTCTTTCTCTGTCAGTTATATTCGGAGACAAGACGGAGCTCAAAGTATTGAAGGGATACCCTATATGGTTCCATTTGTTTTTCACGATGGATAAATTATGTGCAGAAAGTATCTTTGTACCGTCACATTTTGCTTGATTTCGATTTGAAGGTCGGATGGAATTTTGTTCAAAAATTATTTTTGTGATTAATAAATATATAAATATTTTAGTGAACAAAATCAAGAAATAAATAAAATTATATAAAATGATAATTATAACTTACCCACTAGAATGGTCTCCTCTGCAGACACTAAAGTAGTCACTAGTGTTAAGTAACACGTGAACAGCAAAAAGGCCAAAAACATATTGTTCCTTTAAAATATATCATGAATATAAAAAGAGGGTGTTTGAAATGAAATTCGTGTATAAAAAAATTTAGTAATCAAAAGAAAAAAGTGCGAAATGTTTAATGATTGAGTTGTAACTAAGACTATGTATGGAATATTGTAAGGTATAACATGAACACAAAATAAAATGTAACATAGCAAAATGCATAAAACAACAATGACATTATTATAATGTAAGCAAGCTGACAGACGACCAATTCCAATCAAGATAAGGTCAAATAAATACATAATTTATATTGAATTTAAAAACAATCACATGTCAAGATATATATATATATATATATATATATATATATATATATATATATATACCCTTTGCATTTTTATGTGTATTTTTAACGAGTAGAGAGAACCGGGACAGGTAAACAAAGAAATTCTTGGAAAATATTCAAATATCGGAAAACTAACTTTAAACAAAATAGGAATACAATACTTTTAGCTGAAATATTTCAAACTAAAAATATAAAATGATGCCATAATTTTAAAGAAAAAAATCAATAATTACTAATGACTCAGGAAGACATTTGTTTTTTTAAAGGAAAAAATCTCAACCGTACTCAGTTACATGTAGGCCTATGTAACATTACCATATTGAATAATGCGTTTACTTTTTCACTATAAAAGCACTATAATTAAAATCAATGAAAATTTAAACGATTTGAATGTCTGGTAGACGAACCTTTGGAGGCGAAAGCAAAAACAAATATTTGAATTTTAACACAAAACATTGGATGTATGTTCAATATCTACATTTAATAATAATACATATTAGTATTTATATAAACATTTTCGTTTTAAATTAGAATATTTATTTTTCTATATATATTTATATATTTTCTCAAACGGCATTTTATACAACATTCCATGTAAGTACCAAACAAGTTATAGGTTATGTATTTTTTTTTTTATCTACTATAAAATAATACAGAGATTGCATTTAAATTGAAAAATAATAGATTGCACAAAACGTAAAACCTGTTGATTATTGTGTATATGTTTTGTATTGAATTTATTTAGTATTTTTTCTTTAAATGCTATATTTTTAAGTTTTTAATCTGAAAAACTCGGAACATTACGTTTACTTTTGTAGAACCTCCAAAAATGGAACTAAACAACAATCTCTAAGATCATATTACTTACTACTCTCTTTTGATTGGTGTTCATCTTGCAGCAGTTTTCAAAAACATGAGAAACTCTGTTCTTTTCTCTTATAAATACTAAAAAATGGCAGTTAATAATGTTCGACGTACAAAATACAATCGTTACCACTATGCATCAGTAAACATATAACCCTCCAATAAGAGCAAATCTAGCATTGTACGTTGAAGGAAACTAATTGTAAGAATTAACCGCAGATTAACTACGTATTCATATACCGCGACGTAGTATTGCACCAAAAGCAGGTACTTCTAGATACATTCATTTTTTTTTTTTTTAACTAATTGATTTCAATAACAGCTTTTATTTAATATCAAAATCATCTCTTTATAAATTCCCGTTTAAATCACAATCATATATTTAATCAATAGTTTTAATATGACCCCAGTAATTCATCCTCAGTATAACAATAAATCACAGAAATAATTTAGAGGAAATGATTTTTAAAATTTTATTTGTAAAAACTGATTTTCAGTTGTTGAAGCACGTCTATTTAGGTAATTTCCTCCTACCATTTAATATACCTCGATTATATTTCTGGCATTATGATTGATTCCATAAATTATTTATGACATTGCGATCTATATCTAGCAAACAACAATATATCTATATCTATATATATATATATATATATATATATATATATATATATATATATATATATATATAAAGAGATAAGTCAAAATACAAATACAAGAATTATAATTCTTGTATTTGTATTTTGACTTAGTTCTTTATTGATACACAAGAGTACATTTTGCGATATATATATATATATATATATATATATATATATATATATATATATTCAAGAAACATAAAAACTGTAAAATTTTTAGAATTGAATAAGTGATAACTAGATAATTAACCAAATTTAAATAGTTATAGGATAAAATTAGGTTTTTTGTAAGTGAATGTCAAAAAGGAAAACCTTTAATAAAACGTGCAAAGAAAACACAGCCATATCTTTGTAAAATGAGCAGTAATAAAGCACTCCCTATATTGTACAGGTGTATACGATATCAAATACGGCCATGCACTTGCTCTCTTCTTTACTATCATCTAGAGGGATATGCAAAGCTATTAAAAGTTATCTTATTTGGATTAAGTAAACATTATACATAATTACGAAAAAGTAATAGTTTAACAAAGTTTTAACATTCCAATATTATCTGACCTTCTTAATATTAATACTGCACAGCTGTACTTATTATTTTAGATAAGGGAACCCAGTAACAGAATTAATACCCCCTCTCAACGAAAGTATTATTGCATGTAATCATTGCAGTGATAAGATTTTCATAAATTTTCCATAATTTCATTGAAAATATTATTAGTATATAAAGATTTAATTTTTTTTTCAAATAAAGAAATTCGTCACAGGAAATATAAATTTGCTTCTTTAAACTATTTTTCAGCATTGATGTTTCTTTCTAAAGTACAACACGCAACATTTCACAAATTTAGAAATACAACATTAATAAAATCCTTGAAATGTCTAAACCTAGCCGCGTTTTTCACATGGTTCCAAACCATTGCAATTGATCAACCTAATGGCTAGACTGGTAGGGCCTACTTATATGTTGACTCTTTCAGAAGCTGTTTTTGATAAAAATGGTAATTTTTTAATTTAAAACGTTTACATTGTAAGTTAAACGTTTACGCTAAAACCCAAAAAGTAACCAAATCAGAACACACCCAAACCTAAATAATGCCCTCTTATTATTTTAGTTACTCAAGTATCTATGAGCTTAAATACGTCTCACTAAAAAAACAAATATATATAGACTTTTGTCCATGTCTCACAGCATTGAACAATGCACTAATAAAGTGCGCACGCGTCTACTGAAAAATACCAATAAATAGTAGTTTCTTGCCAAATGATGCCAATAGTAGTAAGAAGTTATTGTTCAACAATAATTATGTGTAAAACTAAAATAAATGACGTATGATGTAAACTGGGTTTTCAAAATAGCTTTAATGAAATTAAATATTATAAGAAATTTGAGAAAAGCTATATATTTTCATGTACAAATTTTAAAAATAAAATGAAATAATAATCAAATGAAGAGCTATAGTTTTAAGGGAAAAACTTTTCATGGCTACCTTCATTATTTCTATTGGTTATAGACCACGTTTACAGATGTCCTATAATTTTTTCTTCCCTCATTTGAAAAAAAATAAAATATTCCTAACGTTTTAAATTTTTAATGTATAATAATTGGAACCATCTCTTGGTAAGTTTTAACACTGGTCTTAGCAACAGGTTAATTTTCTTGAGCACTGTTTTTGGAAATGCTGATGATGAGGAATATTCTTTGTGTTCCATCTTATCGAAAAGCACTTGCCTAGAGTAGTGTAGTAAAACTCATTTATCTTGGAGATCTTCAAAAACATTTTTTTAAAATATATTTTGCAAGTTTTCGGCCATAAGATAAATACGTGTACAAGCGAACATCTATAAGGATCGTCACTATGGCTTAAACGTGAACACTATCAACTATTGCTAGTTTGGCGTAGACTAAGGGTGACGATTTTCAATAATATTAAGAATGTGTTACCAATTGCGTTACGTCCTTTTTTGCAAAGGAAGAACGAACACGATTGGTAAGAACGAATTTCTACAATAGTTGCTCCTGCTTTTGGTTGCGGAAACGTCCATTCCCACCTATTTATTAAGATATCTTAGCAATGGTTTTAATTTGTTCGATAAAGTTATCGCTGGAGAGATAATGAGAGTTTATATGTTCATTAATAACATTTTCAATGTAATCATGAAATCAATAAGCGCGCAATTTGCGGTACGTTATCATTTTAATAATAAAGGATCTCATTTTAATATTACAATAATATCAATCGGGATATTAATATTATCATTTTATTACCACAATTTTAACCATCGTCAATTCACTGAATAAATCTTAAGTGATTGTTTGAATAACTAAGTTAAAACTATTAACATACTTTCTGACGGTTTGTCAGCAAGTCGATGAAAGTTATGAGCGGTTACTTTTATCACATAATAATTAGACGGAGGGAGAGTAAGATATCAAGATAACGAAAGTTTAAGCCATTGAATTAAGCTTAGTATTCATGTTGTTGTTAGTAGCCTGGTGACATTTTTATTAAAAAGTTGGAAAGATATATAACCCCAATTGTTTACAACTAGTTTTACAAATACATTACCAACACTTATAACCGTAGCTATGTATTACTAGTAAGTAAACTATGTTCTCAGTTACCAAAAACGTAAAGATTTCTCGCTTTAAGAAAGTAAATCGTGTGAATTATGCAGTTGAAAGAATATTCAGTATTTTTTTAAATTTAGTTGTTACTGTTACACAGTATCAGGTGATTTAAAGTCCTGTATGGAATACTAACGTCAAATTTATTTTTCTTAAATTTAACCTTTTGTATAGCCTGAAGTATTCTTACATTCAGGACACTAATGAACCGCACAATATATATATATATATATATATATATATATATATGTGTGTGTGTGTGTGTGTGTGCACGCGCGTGTGTGTGTGTGTGTGAGTGTGTATAACTAATATTTGGTCAATTTTCATTGTCGTCTTTTCGGACATTCAACGATACATATGGCCATTTTCAAGGCTAAAACAATATGTCAGGACAACATGATTGTTTATTGTTACTATTTTAGTACTATAATGGCTATAGGAAGCTGTGAATGGCTGAATCATCGACAATTTATTAAACTGTAAATTGAATAAATACTAGTTATATATAGTACGGTGCTGTTTATCAGACTCCTGAGTTTCAATGTTATATAATATTCTGAAATAAAAAGTACATTACAACATATCTAATTGTAGGCCTATATCGTACTAAATGAATACATAAGGATTTTATTGCAGTCCTACACACAAATTCCTAAACTAAAATGTAAATATTCGTAGCCATGAAATTTCAAAAAATCAAGCTTAAAAGCTTTCCAGGTTTATTTAAACTTTCAGAAAGAGACAAGTGTGTGAGTTCCACAGTAAACAGTTAATAATAAGTAAAATTATCTATTACGAAAACAAATTGGCAAGGCGTGATTGTCTGGATTACCGATATAACATTAGGTTTATAAACTATCAAACGTTAGGTAGGTACATAATATCGTAAACGGAAATTGTGAACGGAAGCCCTCAATATACAAAAATAATTAAACATCAACAATTTAGAGGTCTGTAAGAATTTTAAAAATTGAAATTAGTGTTCCTACACTAAAAAATGCTATATTATAAAAATAGCTATAAACGGTTTAAAAATGAACACAATAATATTACTATTATTATTTATACTAATAATTTAAATGCAATTACAACTCTTCTACTTTTTAATGTTGATCAATTTATACCTTGATCTATACCTAATTATATCCTTATTTCCAAATAAAACATTTTTTTTTTTTTTACCCGGGTCTGAGCCCCCAAAACCCGCCCAGCCCTCGTGGCAGCCAACCTCTAGCGAGCTACCTCCGTCTCACATGCGCATGCGGTTAGTAACCCTACCACGAATGAAGGAAACGGGATTGATTGCCCATGTACCAAGCTCATAAGCTCTTTCCATGGAGAATCAGGAGATAGTGAAATGAAACAGTACGGTAAGTGTCGCGCTAAGAGCGGGATGAAAAAAACCTGGCAAGAAAGAAACCATGCCAGGAAAAATCCCGCGACAGATCATGCAGGAACCCTGGGGGCTTGGATCACCTTATGCTAAGGAATAAGGAGAGGTATTACCTTGCAAATACCTTGTTAGTGAGTCTATGGCAGGAATGGCATGCACCTCTTCTTCTGCTGCCTACTCGAAACTGAAAAGGCATGCAATCAAATTATTACTTCCGTTGGGGCTAAGCTGCGGCCCTGGAGATGTTCCCCTGCGTCACCTGGAACATAACTGTGATGCAGAATTTATTAGTATGTATATTTTATTTTGGTGGTATGGTGTGAGCTAGGCGGTCAGTAAGGACAGCGGCCGTCTGTGTGTGTGTCGTGGGTGGGGTCATATCTACCCAGTGACAATATCCACCTTTTTGGTGATTCTGATGAAAACGAGTCTCTTTGCCACATGAGGAATCTGACGAAGAAGTCAATGAAACAAATGAAGACGTATTAGGTCAATCTGAAAATGACGAAAATGATCAATTTGTTGAAATGTTGTGTGATTTTGACGTGATAGAGAAAATCCCGCTAAAAATTCGCCAGGAAGCTGTTACAGTACAGTTTTGCAAAAGAAGAGATGCTTTTTTTAGTAAAACACGAAAAATGCTGTGGTATACTGGACGAGAAAGGCAAGGGAGAACAGCAAAGAGAAACATAATTCTCATGAGAGTAGGTCATGTTCACGCTACACTAGTGGTGACTAGTAAGCTTAGAAATGAACAATTATAAATTGGTTTTTTAACAAAGACTGCAAGATTCTGCTGGAACCTGTTGTGTTATAAAGCCAATACTTTTTTCATCCACTAATTTTTAGGGTTATATGTTTTAGTAAAAATATTTCATATTTTCTCTAAATATTATATTTAATTTCATATTCTTGTATCACGATAATATATTTTATACGTTTGGACGTTGAATTACTTAATTACAGAAAAATAACACTCAAACACCTCCCCTGTAATGAAAACAGTGGTCTAGTATACATTGCTTACACGTTTTACCAATTCAAAATATTTTTAGAAATATGACGTTTAGCAAATTAAAATTGTACAATAATGATGTCTAAAATTATTTATAATGCATTTATTTAGTATTTAATTATGAAGTCACCCAAATATAAAATCGTAAACCGGTTACACTTTAAAGTGAATTTGTCCCGATAAACCTCCGCAAGCGCCCTATCCAGTTTTAAACTCTATGCGAACTCTCGGAATGTTAATATACGTAGTGGATAAATTTACGTGGTATATAGTTTATTTTATATTAAATGTTTTTTTTTTAAGTTTGGAAGTGCTTGACTTTTAAATCAAGCGCCTTGGCTAATATCAGGTTTACAAACCTGTTTGTCGTTAATAAATTAAATCTGCCTAACGCAGGACACAATATCTTACCACACTTTTACAGTTGCTAGGCAACGATATTTACTGAAGAGGTCAGATCCTCTACTTGAAAGTTATACTCGACAGGAGACTGACACATTAGATACACTATAAAAAAGCAACAATCATTGGTTGCAAGCAACTATCTCCCTCTCAATATAGACGGGCTCTACAATCTACGAAAAACCTAGGAACCAAAATATCAACTGTTTACTGTAAATACAAAATCACAAACGTGACCACTATAAACAGATATATTTAGCAACATCAGTAATTTTCCCTAAAATATGAGAAAGTGTTGGACGAATATTTAAAAGAAAGCAGAACTGTCTGGAGAATATCCGCACAGTGAGCCTATGGAAGGCCTACGCAAGGAAGCTTTTTCGAATTATTGTTTGCAATGAAGTCATGGTTGTAAAGTGCAAAACTTGAACTTCCCCTGTGAGGACAGATATTAATTAAATAACAACGAACACCACCTGATATTCGGTAATTTATTCCTCAAACAGTCTTCATCATGAGCGAGTATCTCTGATGAGTTCATCGAAAGTGATTAGTTCAGTTAATAGTCTAAACTATATCTAATCTCTCTAAACTGATGTAAATATAATGTTAGTAAATAGTTATAATTTTAATCATACTTGAAGTTTGGATGTTACATTAGCTATAATCACTGATGATGACTGTGTTACCTAAACTCATTGTAGAAGAAATTATTGATTGTTTGTTGGTGTTCGTTAGTACGGTAAAACCCCTTTATCCGAACATGGAGGGAGGAGGAGGGGGTAATTGTTTTGTTAGAAAATACAACTACTGTAATATTTACAGTAAAACAGGTTTTATTTGTTTTACTTGAAGAAATATACTTACCATTGCCTATCCGAAATGGTTTGGCGCTAATTATTTTGGATAAGAGGGAGTTTTATTGTATTTAGTTGTTACGATCTCTCCCTGTAGCGCTACGTAGTGATGGCAACAGCCGCAAAAGCCTAGCGTACTTTTACAGCGCGAGCCAAATTGACACCAGTGTAAGAACTGGAGGGGTTATTGGCATTAACATGATCACATGATAATATTGTTACATATTATATTGTATGGGAGAAGAGTATTGTAAAGTGTAGGAAAGTGAAGATTAACTTAGAATATTTTAGGATGACTATTTGGTAATTGTTACCGCCTAATCACAATGAATTTACATTTTTGTACAAGTACTGCTGTGTTGTGCTGTTTTAGATCGATTTTAAATAGTCTAGACGAACATTTAAGAAACAAAACATAGATATGCATTAAAAAACTTTTAAAGCATATTTAACTTTATTTTTAAAATATTTATTTTGTTTCACAGGTTGCTGAAATAAATGTCTACTCACATACATATTCTTTGTCTCAACCAATCTTCGAAATTTCTCATTTCAACATAACCTTTTATAAAGCTCTTGTAGAACAGGTTCATTTCAGGTGAGCAACGAAAAAACTACTTTTTAAAATAAAGCAATTAATTAAATTGTATGTTTGCCAATTACAAATTATTTTATTTAAATTTCTAAATCAATAGACATTATTTTGTAAATTATTTTTTACAAATATTTAACCATTTTAAATATTTAACATTTTAAGTAAAATGTTAGTTATAAGCAGTGATGGATGACGAAAATTAATTATATGCGTTGTATTTCGTGAATAAATTATGTATAAATTTATACGGTTTAATTTTCTTATTTAAAGAGGAAATCCATCGTCCAAAAATTAAAAACTGTGCACTATAACGAGGACCCTTCAAATTCTAAAACTTAAATTGTGGTATACGCGTAAAATAATTTGTCATATTAGTAAGTAATGTATGGTTTGCTACCCCCTTACTTCAAGGTGGAAACTGTTCTTACATATGAAAATTAGATTTGATGTTATCACAAGTTTATTACAAGTACATTCAAGAAGTGTTTTATTTTTATTTAAGATACAAAAAGTAAGGCTATCAACATGTTAAAGTTCGTAGGTCCCGGCGAATCTCAATCAACTTATTTATATTAATATTTTGTTTGGAGCAAAGCTGTAAAGAAGTAAAAACAAGTATTACAAGTCTGTTTTAATTGCGATAAACAGGGAACAATTATTGAATAAAAATATTATAAAAAAAATAATAAGTATAATAATATTAATAATTCAATATTATTATACAATGCAATTACACATACTCTCAACTTAACAATTATTTCAGTGGGATGAGTTGAATCTGCCTTTTGAGTTCATTATTTCAGAAATGTTAGGTTCCATAGTTAGCACTTTTACTCTGAAATCATACTGCATATCAAGCCGATTCATATATTTATTTTTCATGAAGTACATAGTTATGGATACAGTTGCAGCGAACGCGTTGAATACAACTATTAACTATTTCAAATTTCAGTGACATCTCACCAACCCCTAAGGCTCCCGAGGACCTCAGGGGTTCGTCCCAATTGGGAACCAATTCTTTAGAGGTAAAGAGTGTAGAATCGTCCTCGGAAGATTTTATATACCACTATGTATATATATATATATATATATATATATATTAAAACAACATTGGTTATTCAAATACAAGAATATTTTAAACTTTATTAAAACCTGATGATTAAACTACAATGTAACATATCATATGCAAATATTTAATAACTAAAGTAAGTAAAAATATAAATAAAACCAAGAATGGGCAAATCATAGGAAACGCATAAATAAAAATTTGTTAAGTAAAATATTTTTGTACAAAATATTGTTGTCACTGTAGGGGGGGGGGCACTAAACCAGGAAATAATGACGTTACATCGTATGATCGGTCAGCCCTTATCTTAAGAATTTTATTATTGGAGGAAGTCGCTTCACCAGAGGAGGGGTAGCCAGCTAGCGATGCCGGAGACAAATAAGGTAGCTTTTAGCCTGTTATGAGAGGTAATCCTGGATAGTCGCTTCTCCTGGGTTTGTGCTAAACAAAATCGGAAGATTCAGAACTGACGTTACTGAAGTTCAACAGAATTCAAAAACTAACCTTCCATAAATTTTTAAGTGATTTAAAACATTGATATAAAGATTTCCTCCCTGGGTGTGCGAAAGAAGAACGGACGAAGCAGCAGTGAAACAAAATTACAGCCAACATTCAGTCAAGATAAATGAGGCAGAGCTTTAAAACATTAGGTAATAGAATACGTCGACATTATTGTAACATGAAATATAACTTATCAATTTGTATTATTGATGTGTTGACTTTTTTTTATCTAATATAATATTCTAAGTATATATATATATATATATATATATATATATATATATATATATATATATATATATATTAATTTGAAAATATAGAATTTTTAACTTTATAGAGAACTGAGGATTAAACTACAAATAGCATCTCATATGCAAATATTTAATATCTGAAATTTGTAAAAATATAAATAAAACCAAGAATAAGCAAATCTTAGAAAGCGAATAAACAAAAAATTGTAAGGAAGTAAAATACTGTTGTAGAAATTGCGTCACTGTAGGGGGGGGGCACTAAGCCAGGAAGCAATGAAGTTACATCGTATGATCGGTCACCCCTTATCTTAAGAATTTTGTGACTGGAGGAAGTCGCATCACCACAGGAGGGCAAGCGAGGCATGCCGAAGACAACAAGGGTAGTTTTTAGCCTGTTATGAGAGGTCACCCCGGACAGTCGTTTCGATATCACTCCCCTGTTTAAATTATACTGTAGAAGAATCATTAGTATATTAGAATCATCAAGTCTGGTTTAAGGAGGTATGGTTAAGGTTTTTAAGGTAAATATGCACTTCTGAACCATACTTTCTCTTTTTCTATTCCCGTACTTATTTCCTCGTTGCAAACTTGAGCCTATTGTTCATAGGTATATGATTCTACGTATTCAATTCCCTGTCGTCCACAGTCTTACTGTATTGTTCAGTTTTGCTTATTCGACTTCGCTTGCTGTCTAATGTAACTTCTTCATGCTAAAAGCGAATATACTGCCCTTATTTCTTTTACTACTAAGTGTTTCTTAACTCATCTTTATGACTTAGATTTTTTTCCTCTAGCGCTGTCTTGAATTAATTTTTAAATTGGATCTTGAAGTGGATGGGTGTAAAACATCCTGAAGATCACCCTTCTTGATTTCGATATTCTTTCAATCTTCACTTCGCTGAGGTTCGCTAGTGTTAGTTTTCATTGGAGGAAGGCTCAGCCTGGATGAGAGGTCACCCTGGACTGTTGTTTCGATCTCGCTCAGCTTTTTAAAATAAACTGTAGAAGAATCATTAGGGCTAAGTTCGTTTATAGTGGTAGCCTGGTAGCCTAATATGTGACTCTATGAGTTTCCCAACCCTTTTATGGATTTTACTCTCTAAAGTGGTATTTTTAACAACGGATGGTTTTGCGCTTTCTAAGTATTACACTCAAGTAAGTAAAAAAAGGCAGTGAAATTTGTATTTCAAATGTAGAAGCATAACAGTGACTAACTTTCAAATTAGCAAGACTAACTTTTAACGTTTTAAATAGTTGGGTTGACGATTAGTTACAGAAGCCAAAAAAAACTAAAATGTAAGGCTAAAGGCGGGAATGAATTAACATAAAAGAGACGAAGCTTAAAGACAGTGAAATTATTAACTTCTAATAAATGAGAAATTTTAAATTTAAATTTAAAATTGAATTTGCGGTAACGCTTAAAACTGTAAACCCAAGAATGGAGGCAGAAGAACTAACTCAAAACTATACAGAGGGAAAGACTGCTGCGGATCTCGGAGTAGATCGGCCAAACCGACCGGGGAAGTCTGTAACAAACTAGTACCAAGATTCACAAAGACCCTGAAACCTGCTGGAGTTACAAAAGGTTAGAACTCTCTTATTTCTTTGCAATAAGTAAAAATTTAATTTTTAAATTATGACTTCAGGCTCTGGAACGTGCGACGGTTAACGATAGTATATATATATATATATATATATATATATATATATATATATATATATATATATATATATATATATGTGTGTGTGTGTGTGTGTGTGTATAAATATATATATATATATTTGTGTGTGTGTGTGTATACATACATATATATATATATATATATAAATATCGCAATATGTATTCTTGTGTATTAATAAAGAACTAAGTCAAAATACAAATACAAGAATTATAATTGAACAATTCAGGAATTGTTTAGTATTCCTGATGATGTTGGTACTGTTAGCCAACGAAAAGCTTTGAATTGTAAATTCAATTATAATTCTTGTATTTGTATTTTGACTTAGTTCTTTATATACATATATATATAAATGTATCTATGTATGTTATAGACGCCTAAACTGCTGAACGGATGAAATTTGGAGGGTTTATTTAACATATTCCCAGGATGGGTCGCTTCAATTATGGTGTAAATCCATCCACAGAGCTCCGCCCCAGATGCTTAGGGTTGTACAAAAACCGATGTATGTATGTATGCGTGTATGTAACCGATGGACGCTAAACCGCTGAACCGAAGTTAATAAAATTGGTAGAGATTGTTTAACATACTCCCAGGATGGTTCATGTAAAATGTGGTGTAGATCCATCCACAGGACACCAACCTAGAGGATTATAATGGTTCAAAAACAGATGTATATTTGTATATGTGTATGAGTGTATCTTATAGGCTCTTAACCCGCTGAACACAAGTTATTTTATTTTGTAGGGGTTGTTTGAAATATTCCCAACATGGTTCTATGAAGTTTGGTGGAGATCCATCTTCAGGGTTCTACCATAGAGGCTTAGGATGGTTTAAAAACGTATGTTTAAATACGTAAATGTATATATGTGTGTATGTATATGTCAAATGAGCGCTTAAACCACTGAACATAGGTTAATGAAATTTGGAGGGATTGTTTAACATATTCTCAGGATGGTTCTTGTTAAATTTTATGTAAATCCAGTAACAGTGCTTTTCCCAGAGTTTTGTGTGTAGTTTGTTTTAGATCAATTTACAGGGCTCCGTACCAAAGGATTAGGATGGTTCAAAAACCGATGTATATATGCAAGTGTGTATGTAAGTATCTTGTGGATGCATAAATTGATAAACAGAAGTTAATGAAATTTGAAGGTATTGTTTAACATATTACAAGGATGATTTATGTGAAGTTTGGAGTGTGTCCAGCCACAGAGCTCCTCCGCCTCAGAGGCTTATGTTTGTTCGAAAACCGATGATTGCATTTATGTGTGTATGTAATGTCCTATTAACGCCTAAACCGCTGAACAGAAGTTAATGAAATTTGGAAGGATTATTTAACATATTTCCGTTTGAGGAACATATTTCCGTAACATAAGTCCGTTTGTGTAAAGTGCAATTCGAAAGCCATTGCAACTCGAAATCCAGTGTGATTTCCGTGTAAACGAACTGAAACGAACTTTCGCACAGGTCTCTCCCAAGGCCGTAGGACAATTCAGTGGCAGGGTAGATGTTAGTCAGCATTTATAACGCATTTGACCCGAGAATCACTGCGGTTTAATGTTGGATGACGCCGGGCAGAACCAAAATCACTGGACTATGAGGAGTCTCCTAAGGGAAGCACAAAGCATATCGCTCATACTTATTGATATGCTTCTCCGGGAGAACCAGGTATGTAGTGGTTTATTTTTCATATAAAGACGAACATTGCAATGCGCTAAGATTTTCAAAAGTTTTCGACCCTACAAAACTTCAAAAAAATAAGAACTAAATGTAAATAATTATATAAATATAAAACACAAACAATATTTATATCAGAGTAGTTAATTAAAATCGTACAACAATTAAACAAACGCTTGTTTACATTACTATGGTTTCTTAAAGACATTTTGAATCATATTTTGTTAGTTTGAAAGCAAAAAAATGAAGCTTAAAACCTTTTGGAGACTTTGTAAGTTATAATCAGTTTTATTAACCTAATTTTGCTTATATCACTATATATTCGTGGCCTCTAGACGGTATATCTGGTCAACTACAAATAAACCACTGTTTGAACCGACCTAGGCTTAAGATAAATGCGAGCTATGACATAGACATATAACCGGGGGGAGGATAGCCTAACTAGAACCTTTTGTACTTTAATAGTCATGTAGTTAAATATAGTGAAAACATTCGTAAAATGCTACATTTCGAGGTTTCCAACTTATTGTTGAAAATGTACATATTGTTTTTTTTCATCAAAACTAAATAGCTCATCGCATTGCTAAATAACTATTAAAACTATATAAAAGTCACATCATTCTACTCTAGAATTAGTTACTTTCTTGGTCGTGCATTAATTTCTATTAGCCAAAGTATATGAATATTTTCACTACAATTGATTTACAATGGGCGACGAATATTTATTAATATTGATTTGTTTACGTTAAGAGCACTGTTAGTTGGAGCCCAACGCGAAGCGTTAAGTTATAATGTCTCTCTCTTTCGTATATTATTTTGCGTGCAATCTACGATTTAAGTTTAAGAATTTGAAGGGACCTCTTTATTATAACAACCGATGAGAGGGCCCTTGCAAAATGTTTTTTGGGAACCACTGGCCTACATACTTCTCACGTTTACTTTATAGAAATATAATTTGAGATACTATAATACTAAAAATATGGTTTTCTAGTGATATCATTCAGTTATATCAAACCATTCTTTACATTCTAGATGACCAATTACCCACGTGTACATATCTGTGTATATATATATATATATATATATATATATATATATATATATATATATATGTGTGTGTGTGTGTGTGTGTATATATATATATATATATATATATATATATATATATATATATATTTATATTTATATTTATGCAGCCCTCTCCTATGGGCTGCATTTCCTTGACGTGGTGGAGAGGCTTAATCCGCGCGTTGGGGGACTGGTGGAGTGGAGCTGTACGTATGTGGCTCCCTGTAAACGAGAAGTCCAGGCAAATGGGTGAGGGCATGAAGGCAGCTCAAAAAAAAAGCCAGTCCTAGCGCTTGAAGGGTTGTTATCTTCCCGGCTCTCACCCTGCCCTTCCCTTGTGGGCGGCAACCAAGAAGCACACCTATCCAGGTTCGTGGTCTGGATGGGTACATACACCACCGATCTGAATTTGTTATGAGATCCGTGCCGATGTAGATTCGTGGATTTCAGGGTAAGGAGGGTCTTTAACGGAGCCTCAGGGGCACCTGGCGCCACCCCTGAGTACTTGAAGTCACCTTACCGCCGTATGCGGGGCTCAGCGGCGGTGGAAATTTTTTCCCTAGCTGCTCTTGGGAATACACATGGCAGACAAAAACGAAATAATTTAAATGGTCATGGCTTAGAACCTACCGACAAATGTGCCCCAATGGATGTGACTTCGGCCCCCGTAGAGACATATGGAAAACGAGTTACGTGGGGCACAAAGGAGAAAAGCACTCTTGCCTACCATGAGGAAGCAAAAGTGTGGCGAGAGTGACGGTGCTCGTACCACCACCAATAAGGGAGGCCACTCATCCTGAGGTCAAACTCATGGTGTTGCAGAACCCAGAAATTGACACTTCGAAGTGGAATATCCTAAAGTGAATTGAGCGAGGACCTTCAAGCCTCCTTTACCTAGGATTGGATGAGGCATCAGTCAGACATCTCAAGGCAAGAGATGGGAAGGCCTTCCTGGGGACTGGAGAGGTCACGTTTAGGTGGACCTCTAAGGACCCGGAAGAGAAGGGCGAGAGGGAGAATCAGGAAAAGGCGTTTGGGTCAGTTGGATCCTGAAAATTATCTTGTACCATAGTAAAAGCATCTCGGTGGTCCTAACCAGGTTCTTAAATGTGAGGCACACATTACCAGCCCTTGCGCTGGTGCAAGAACCGTGGCTGAATAGGAAACGTATAAGGGGTCTGGCTGCAACTGGGCGCATCTACGCAAGTGGGGAACATGAGGTACACAGGGCATGTGTGATAGTTAGAGGACTAGAAGCTACGCTGATTCAAGAACTCCCAACCAGGGACCTTGTGGTGGTTAGAATTCGAGGTAAGTGGGAGCAGGGAGTTCATCTTTGCATCCACTAAATGCGCCCACAATAGAGAATCGCCCCCTGCAAAATTACGTAAGTTAGTTCGGTACTGCAGGGAGAGGAATATAGGAGTCTTAGTAGGCTGTAATGCCAATGCTCATAATGAGGTGTGGGGCAGCACAGACACAAATGAGCGAGGTGAGGAGCTTCTAGCCTTCTTGATTGAAGAAAACCTTGTGGTTTTAAACACAGGTGCCGAGCCAACATTTGTCACTTCAGACAGAAGGGAGGTTCTAGATATCACCTTCTGTAATAGACAATGGTAAGGTGGGTGCATGACTGGCAGGTTTCGGACGAGCTCTCCATGTATGATCACCGGATCATTACTGCTACGATGAGGGGAGTTGTCCACTATGTGGTGTAGCTTAGGAACCCGAGAAGGACAAACTGGGAAGGTTTTAAGTCCTCGGTGAGGAAGCGGATGTCAGACTTACGTGTTATGTATGGTACATCAAACGAACTGGAAAATACTGAGGCCTACACATCAAGACTGCAATTTACACGTTTGAGGAAAATTGCTCTCCCTCGTGGATAAACACTGGGCGTGGTAAGCTTAAGTGGAACAGCGAGTTACAGTCAAGACAGAAAGAAACTAGAAGGCTCTTTAATAGATCAAGGAAGAAGAATACGGTAGACACCTGGCAGGCATATAAAGACAGCCAGTGTCTCTATAAAAATCTTATAAAAGAGGTTAAACCTGCTTCTTGGGAAAAGTGGCTCTCAGAGATAAGCACACTGAGTAACACTGCTAGACTGTTTAAGGTATTAGCAGATGGACCGAGGGGAGACACTACGTTTGTCAAGAAGGCTGATGGTAGCTTTACAGACACCCCGGAGGAAACCCTGCTTATGAGGAACAGTTATCCCGATATTAGACTGGTAGGAGACGGTGCTCAAAACCTCCGCCATACTGTGCTAAGGACGGACTAGCCTTTTAAAGCGCCTGGATTAGAAATTATTTCTCCAGCATTACTACAAAATTGCTTGTAGGAGGATATAGGGATACTGACAGGATTACTCAGGGCCTGTGTTGCCCTAAGTTACACGCCCGGGCAACGGCTCAAAATGAACATTATCTTTATCCCAAAACCGGGGAGGAAAGGTTACACAGAGGTAAAGGACTTCAAACCTATCAGCCTTACATCTTTCTTGTTAAAGACACTGGAAAGGCAGGTGGACCTCTACTTGAAGGAGGGACATCTGAAGCAGTGCCCGCTTCATCAGGACCTACACGCCCACCAAATTGGTACGTCAGTAAAGACTGCGCTGTTGTCGGTTGTGAACTTTATTGGGTATGTTTTGGGGCTGCTCTTGATGTGTAAGAGGCTTTTAATATTAACTCTAGAATGGCCATCAAGAGATGAGCCTATGGATCACAGGATCTCTGATGGAATTATACATTTTATTATGAGTTCCTTGGAAAACCGTATAAGTACTGCATGGATGATCTCGGAGAGCTGCCCGCAGGGCGGAGTGTTACCTCCTCTACTGTGGAGCCTTGTCGTGGATGAACTACTAAGGATGCTCAGTGGAATGGGTGTCAAGGTGGTAGGATATTCGGACGACATAGCTATCCTTGTTAGGTTGTATTTCAAGAGGCCCTCAAAGACCTGCATCAAGAGGCACTCAAGGTAACAGAAGCATGGTTGCAGGGAAAAAGCACTAAGCAATCAAGGAGAGAAATCTGTGGCACTCATCTTCACTAGGCGATATAAGACTAAATCGCTGGAGATGATTGAAATTTGTAATACTAAAATAAGCTACGTTGAGAGCTCTAAATATCTGGGAGTTATTCGGGATAGGAAGCTACTCTGGGGTGAGCATTTGGAGAATAAGTGCAAAAAAGCCATAGCTACGTTATGGCAATGCAGAGGAGCGATAGGCATGAGATGGGGTTTGAGTCCACGTCAGATGAACTGGATTTATTCCGCCATTGTGGTGCCGAGGTTAGTCTTTGCCTCAATCGTTTGGTGGGACAGGGCACAGAAAGAAACAAGTAAAAGAGCTGGAACGCGTGTAGGGGCTCTTCCTTAGAGGGATAACAGCTACAAGGAGAAGCACGCCATGTGCGGCTATAAGGGTTATGTTGGGTTTTCCATCCTTAAGTCTTCAAATTAGGATGGAGGCAATGAAAACTGCATACCGGCTAAATTGTACCGGGCTGTGGAAGGCAAGTAGCAAACATCATAAACAGCACATTGAGGATTCACTGAAGGAGCTATGGATAGAACCTCAGGATAAGATACTGTCTCTAAAGGAAAAAAGGAAACTACAAAATCCATATTCCTGCAAGAGAGGCATGGACAGAGTGTAGACCCAAACATGGTGAAATCTGGTTCACGTATGGGTCCAAGTTGAAGGAAAGTGTGGGAGCAGGATTTAGTGGACCGAACCAACAAAAGACAGATTTTGTCATCGCCTGGAAAACTACAACTCTGTTTTCCAGGGAGAGGTGCCAGCGAAAAACTATGTGCTGATGAAATGACAGAGTTGGTAAGAGGGGCAAGACCATCTGGATTTTCTCGGACATTCAGGCAGCTCTGAAGGCTTTAGGTAAGGCCAGTACCAGCTCTAATCTGGTGGCTGAGACTATAGCTTCTCTAGCAGAGCTGAGTAATTCGTTCAACCTAACCTAGATTCCAGGATATTCTGGCTGGATAGGGAATGAGAGAGCTGACGCCTTAGCAAAACAAGGGTGTATAACCCAAGAGTTGCTGAGGGCGTTGGGCATGGCGCCTCAGGAGGGGCACAAGAGGATCACGGCACATATAGACAGTTTGTGCAGGGAAGAATGGTATACAACCTTGGGGTGTAACAAATCCAAGGTACTGTAGGGTTGCTCGGGAGACTTGTAGGGCAAAGAACTACTCTCCTTAAGTCGGCCTCAACTCAGAGTTACTGTAGAGCTGGTCACAGGCCATGGGAATCTGAGGGGGTTCCAAGAAAAAATTAGAAAATCTAGGTCCCCTGTTTGCAAGAGATGCGACGAGGACCAAGAGGGAAACCCAATCCACGTACTCTGAGTGCCCTGCTTTGGGAGCGGCAAGGAGAAAGTGGTTTGGTTGGCAGGTATGTAAACCAGAGAATGTCAGGAGATTTAACATCAGGTGAGTACTTGATTTCTGCAATGAGGTAGTTAACCAATAAGCTAGTCCTGTGGTAGGAAGAGAGGTACAAAAGCCGCAGCTAAGTGCTCTACACCGATACTTTTCAGTACTCTACTAGCCCTAAGAGTTTTAGTAATAATAATAAATAATACCCTGCAAGCCTAGATTCAAAACTTTCAAATGATCAAACACATCATCTAAGTAAGCAGACTCGCAAAAGCCAAGAGATGTTTAAGAATATCTGTATACGTGGCATCAAGAAGGAAGATTCTATCCTCATCCTTAACATAAAAAAAACTGTTTCAATATACCACCTCGAGAGAGCCACCTTACTTCGGTATGAAGTTGAGAATTCTCACAGCCCAAAAAAAGAAAACTATCTAGAGTGCAAAGTTCGAGTTTAATGTATTTAATAATTGGAACTATTTCATTGAGAGTTTTCTATAGCATTTCAAACAATCTGATGCCTACTAAAACTTTTCGATGAATGCAACTGTCAGATATAGGCCCAGTGAATGTGTTAAATAAAAATAAATTCATTTCAGTGACAACTTACAGACCTCTAATATATTGCCCGCGGACCCCTAGGGGTCCGTAAACCACTTGAAAACCCCTGGAGAAGGCACCTGTAGCGTGTCATCACTTTTTCGATGGCGATGTTACACTCCTTAGCTGCCAACGAACGAAGCCATGTATTTAGTTTCTTCATATTTTTCAAAATATTTTGAGCACTAACATTCTTTTTTGGAAATAAAACGATATAGATCCCAAGCTAGGGCTGAAAGATTAAAATATCTAGGCTAATATCTATAAATATGTAGAGGGCGCCGTGAGCGTGAGTTTGAGGAAGTAAAGCATCTATTGCAATAGAAAATAATATCCATTCATAATTTGAAGAAAATATAAAAATAAATAAATGTTTACTAACATATAAATACAAAGTGTATATAAATATTAAAATCATTCATGCTAGATAAACCTGTACAACAATGAAGAATAAATTTAATTTACACTACCATAGTTACGTTAAAACATTTTTCATTATATTTTCTTGAAATAAGAACAAAAAATATGAAACTGAAAAATATTTGGAAACTTTGTAAGTATTTAGTAACTTAATTAACGGAATTCCTACTTATAACACAATACATTCCGATCTTACCGCCTGAGTGTATCAATAAGTACGAACACCCGTGGTGGAAGTGAGGTTAGGTTATTTATGATTGCCGACACTTACAATTGCTTAGGACAGCTTAACTACAAGCTTATGTAGGCCTATATTTGGGATAAATAGAATTCTTTGAATGTTTCCACCTTATTACCGGAAATGTGCATAGTGTTTTATTCAATAAAACTAAATAAGGTAGTTTGGTATTTTGTTCCCGTTTTTAAAATAAGGTTAAACGGTTTACTCTAGTTTTAGTTTAGTAATTGTAGGCATGTAAATTATTTATTATCTATTAGCAAAAAGCCTTTGTATCAATTCACTTGGGCTATTAACCTTGTCTCCCTTCCCATGTAGAACCGTGTTTCACGCCCTCACAAATGTCTCTTACCACCGAACAATTCCTTCACCACTTACTTCATATGTCTAGTTGGCATATTTATTTCAACGATAAATCTACTCCTTTTTTAACTACTCTTTTCCCTTTCATTGAGACCAGGCAAAGCAAGTGTAGCCTAAAAATATGTGAAAGTGGAATATGTGAAAATATTGCAAACACTTAGTTTAGATTTTAATCCTAAGATAAAAGGTTTCACAGATAATACTCATGAGACATAGATCCTAATTAAATTGCTTCATTATATTCAGTGTAAACATGTCCCTTGGAACTTCTATCTTGGTATAGGTTTATGAGCGTCCACATAAACTCATGTAAATTGCCTAGACAATTTTGCCTATGAACAAAACGTTTTTCCTTAGAATATTTAAATATATTTTATATTTTCCTTTAAGTTTAGCTTAAGAAAAAAATTGTGATGAATTTAGAACACCTTTCTATCAATACAAATTTTATCAAGAAAAGTATTTTGCATCATAGCAAATAGTTTAGTTAAAATCGCCATCATTTATGCGACTTTTAGTGTGCTAAAAGTCTTAATTAGAACATGTTTTCTCACATTTCTTGGTTTTCGGCATTGACTTAAGATACCCTTCCCATTCTGTACAAACGTTTTCACTTCCCTACAATTTGTGCTGCATCTAGAATATAGTTTTTTAAGGAATTTTTCCTGTTTCAAACTATTATCATACGGCATTTATCATTTCCCCTTTTCCAAGTATTCTTCCCCTTACATACTACTCGACAAATATTCCTTACATGCAGATCTCTCTGTACAAGTTTATACAGATACGCATTTCGTTTTATACTCTGGAAAGAGTGTCTTTGCCTCACAAAATAAAATACATTTTCTTAACATGAACTAGTCTTTCTCTGCGTTCATTTCCTGTTTCTTCCTTCTCCCTTTCCCCCTATTTTCCAATTCCTTTACTCTTTCTTTTTCACTCCTCTCACTCCCCAATTCCTAGCTTACTCTCCTCTTTTTACTCTATCTACCCATCTCTCTCATGCCTTCCAATGCCTTCAGTCTATCTTAATTAGATAGTATGGCTGTCACAAAAGCGAAAGTTATATTTGTGCAATATTGTCTGCTGTGCGATGTTTGGAGTAAAATAGCACAATATAATTTACCAATATTTTCAACTCAAAAAAAACGTGTGTGTGTGTGTGTGAGTGTGTGAGTGTTAGTTTATGTGTTCGTGCTTGTGTGAGTGAGTGTGTGTGTACGCGTGCGTCTGTAAGGGTAATTAGGTAGTTATTTCAAGCTACAAGATGAAATCTGATGACATTTACTATGTTGTAGTTGAAAAATTAGCTAATAGAAAACTTATAACAATTAAAAATAAACTATTCCATAGCTGCGAAGACACATTTTTTTTATGCCTTACTGGATTAAAAGCGAAAACACAAGGTCGAAAATAATTTAAACGCTTTGTAACTACTCGTTAAAATATATCAACTAAGGCATTAATACACAAATGTCTTTTCTCCAAACATTAGAATTTAATAAACAAAAATAGTATTCCTGAATTATAATAATACTAGCTTTGTAAGCGGGTGTATTCTCCAGCTGGTGATAAACTTCATAGAAAACTTAGCGTGTGATGCTGATAATTATCCTAATTAATTACTTACCAAATGATTATTTATTTTGGAGCAGCATCAATATTTAACGCACTTCTTGCTAAAAATCCACTTTTCTATCACAATATCAAGAAACAATAATTGTTTTACAAAACAATGTCTATCTTCTACAAATAATTTACTCATTTATGAAAACCGAATATCTATATAAAATCCTTTAAACCTTATGGCTCTGCCAATGTGAAAGACATACGGTTTCATAAAACAGTTGATTTTATGTTATAGTATGCTATAGAACAGCTGTTTTAACACATAGATTACGTTATTTTATTTATGTTATTTTGATGTTGTTGTTGGGTGTGTGTGTGCGTGTGTGTGTGTGTGTGTGTGTGTGTGTGTGTGTGTGTGTGTGTATGTATGTGTGTATGTGTGTGTGTGTGTGTGTGTGTGTGTATGTGTGTGTGTATGTGTGTGTGTGTGTGTGTGTGTGTGTGTGTGTGTGTGTGTGTGTGTGTGTGTGTGTGTGTGTGTATGTGTGTGTGTGTGTGTGTGTGTGTGTGTGTGTGTGTGTGTGTGTGTGTGTGTGTGTGTAAGTGTGTGTGTGTGTGTGTGTGTGTGTGTGTGTGTGTGTGTGTGTGTGTAAGTGTGTGTGTGTGTGTGTGTGTGTGTGTGTGTGTGTGTGTGTGTGTGTGTGTGTGTGTGTGTGTGTGTGTGTGTGTGTGTGTGTGTGTGTGTGTGTGTGTGTGTTTTAAGAATGGCAAAACTAATATTGTATAACTTGTAAAATTCTAGTTTTAATAAAAGAATTTCCTATCTTGTTCCAGTCACGTGCTGCTTTGGTACAAAGAAGAGGAAGGAGAGAGGAGGTAATTACTATTAGTTTATTTTAATTTCACCTTGAAATAAAGTAATTTAGTAGATAAACTAAAATCTACTAATTTAATTCAATAGTTTTACAGCTTGTTCAACATTCGTATATTTTTTCGGTTTTCAATATTCGCTGGATTTACGGCAAATATTGGGATCCCCATCTCATGCATGTCCTTTTGATATTATTCAAATATTGTAGCATCAAATTTACATTTCAAGGAGACAATACATGAAATTTAATGAAACTATATTTCCAAAATATTAAAGTTACACAACTGTATTAATAACATTTTAATTAAGACATCAGATTTAAACCATTAGCACACTCGTGCCTATATAAGAAGCACTCCGCTAGGTTTAAACTCGCGCCTCTGGTAGCATTGCTAACATTACAGCAAACCGAGACTGTGATCGTTTGTTGTATTCAGTAATGTAGAACCTTTCATTATGACAAATGTTAGGAACTGGTTATTTAAATGAGTAAAAGTGAACTATCAAAACGTAACCTTCAAGTTCCTTATGGTTTTCAGTAATTTTAATTTATATTATTTTAATATTCTACGCTCTACGAACATGACTTTTAAACGCAATGAAAAACAAGAATATTAGCTATGATATATTTGTTTAAAGTTCATCAACATATTAGGCCTACAAATATATATGCTATTATGATATGAATTTGAGCAAGCTTCAGCTACACCTTGCAGTGTATTATGGCACTTATTTTGTAGTTATATGACACAAGATTTAATAAAACTTCTAACTTTACAGAAGTGTTCGATGAAGATATGCTCAGCTATTTGTCAAGCGCATACCCGAGGATAACGTTCGTTCCTATCCTCGAGGCGATCCTTGAGGAAGAAGAAGGAGAAGAAGAGGCGGAAATAGTTTGTCAAAAAGCTGCAATATATTCTAGAAGTGATTCCGCACTATTTCCGGTAAAGTTTGAAGACCCTGCTTTCTACAGGACTCAGTCGTTTTGTAAGTGACTTTTATTTGTTCCTTTCATTTTGTTTAAAATGGGAATTCTATTCTTAGTTACTTGAACTAGAGCTTATATCTGTTCACGCAACAAATTTTAAACCATACTCTATATCATTTTCTCTCTCTCTCTCTCTCTCTCTCTCTCTACACACACACACACACACACACACACACATATATATATATATATATATATATATATATATATATATATATATATATATAACGATACTCTATACGTAAGGAAAAATAATTGAACTGTATGAGATCGTAGCAAACTGACGCTATCTATCAAAGGACAGTCAGTTGTATATCTTTCAGCATAAAGGGTTACTTCACGCACCAGGTATACCATAAAAAATACATAGTATGGAAAGTGGACTCGATCACTTGAGAGCAGATTTAAGTTTGACATCGGGGATCTTGCAGATTTATGGAGAAACTATATCTAAGAATGCCTACGAACGAAGAAAAATTAGCAGCATAAGGGGGAAAATCAAATTTCAAGAGAGGGGAAAACGCGTATGGAAACTACCTAAAGTAAACACGAGTTAGTCAAATTCCATAACTGGGGGGGGGAGGTTAATTTTGGTATCAAGTTTTAAAGTAAAACAGAAAAAAGTAAACTAGCAAAGTAAAAGTAGTACGTGATATTAGTAAGAGAAATATTACGGAAATAAAGTTTATGTACAGTAAAGAAGCATTTGCAGTGAATAGGAGAGTGATCTTTAGTAAGAGATATATTAGTAAGTGACTGCATGATCAGGTGAAGTGAACCAAGAAACAACGCTAGAGATAAGCGTCAACAACTGTCAGAATTAATTTTTCTTAAATTCTTAGCCAACACTTTAAAGTAAAAAAATATCAAGTGTTTTGTCAACTTATCATTAATTTCTTTAAGAGAATATAGGTAATTCAAATACTGTGTAAACTTATCAAACCAAATGCAGTACGGTTTCATCGTATAGGCCTACGTATCTTTAGAAAAGATAGGTAATTCAAATGTGAACTTTATCAAATCACGTGCAGTAACCTATACACGCCTTAAGATAATTAAGGGTCAATTTTAAAAGATTTTATTAGTAGAAAGAATAAATATAAGAGTTTTGATGCATATTGACAAATTATAGCTTAATAGGTTTTATTATGTATAACTACCTGTAAATGTTACAACTTTTAACTCAAAATTAAAATAAATCGGTCATTTTAAAAAACAATTAGCTATGTATTAATTTAATTTCCTTAAAAACAAATATCCTGTATTACATCTTAGACAAACTTAAGTATTCATGTTAACTTCATATAGGGTAAATGCACACCATTTTATTTTCACCTACCAAACTAAATATCCATTTATGTATCTAGTTATCATCTATGTTTATGAATACCTATATAATCTTAACTCTTTATCTTTGATACTATTATAAATGCCTATAAATTATGATGTTTTTTTCAGAAGCGACTTTTCGGCTTCGTGGTTTGGAACGGCATCTGGTGGAGGTAAGCAAAATGTTTACTACCACTGTGTGTGTGTGTGTGTGTGTGTGTGTGTGTGTGTGTGTGTGTTTGTGTGTGTGTATATATAGATATTTCATTACTCTTTACAACATTCTCCTGTAACAGTCACCATATGCTCTTTGAACTTAGTAATAAACATTTAAACGTTAACAGTTACTTCTTGTTAAAACCAAAAGAGGTGCCATAATTTCATCTTGCGATCAACAAGCTTTTGTGTGTGTAAGATTTTGTTTTAAGATAACAGTCTTACATTTTATAATGTTAGCGAGAAGAGAGTTACAAAGTGTATCCAAGTGAAGGTCCTATTTCTTAGAACATTTTAGGATAACAGTTACTTGTTACCTAAATCGCAATGACTTTACATTGTGCTGTTTTACATTGTTTTTAAATAGTCTAGACGAATATTTAAAAAAAAAACATTACATAAATATTCATTAAAATGCTGTTGATCCGCATTTAAATTTATTTTTAATATTTATTTTCTATTCACAGATCGCTGAAATGAATGTCTGCCCGCATACATGTTCTTTGTTTCGACCAATCTTCGAAATTTTCCCTTTCGACACAACCTAGTCTAAATCTCTTGAAGAACAGGGTCATTTCAGGTGAACAACGAACAAAATTACTTATTAAATAAAGCAATTCATTAATATGTATGTTTGCCAATTCCAAATTTCTTTTATTTAAAATTCTAAATCAATATACATTATTTTGTAAATTAATTTTTTACAAATATTTCAACATGTGCAATATTTAACATTTTAAGTAAAATGTTAGTTATAAGCAGTGATGGACGACGAAAGTTAATTATATGCGTTGTATTTCGTGAATGAATTGCTGTGATGTTTAAATTTATACGGTGTAATTTTCGCAACATCAAATTTTCAACTACACGTTTTTTATTTAAGTCCGATGTTTTCAGAAAACCATGAAGCATTGCCCAGTACTGTCAAATTATGAGGATTTCCTCAAGAAAGTGTTTATTGTTGCAGATTAGAGATCGTGTTAGTTTTCACTGAAGGTACAGACACAGGCAAAACTAATTTCAGTAATTTCAATCGTTTATTAAATGTTTATAGAAAATTATTTAGAGCAATAAAATCTAATAAAATCGGCAGCATTCGACTTGAGCCTTGATCCGAATAAAGAGAGAGGTTTTCTTGATTAAGCATTTCACTTTATCAAAACATTTATACATTGAAAAATTTTCGGTTAGGATTTGTTGCCTAGTATCCTACGGGAGTAAAGCTAGCTTTAGCCTCGCACGTTATTACGTCACAAACGTCTTTCTGATAAACTTGGACTTTTTAGTCACAAGAATTGTCAATGTTTAGTTTGCCTTGCATTTATATTATCTACTGGACAACAAACCAAAATTCTCAAAGTATATGAAATTCATTTTGTGAAAATTGTTAAAAATGGAAGTTTTTAATATATCACATTGACTTGGGGCTTTTAGGGGCAAATGCTCCTATGCGTACTGATATAAATTTTAAACTTTTGTACAATTTGGTTTTTAATACAAATTAAATTTAACATAATTCAAGTTTTTCAAACCAGAATTTCCTTTTAAACCATATTTTTTGTGAATGCGTTTTGTTTAAATATTTGTTTGTTTACAAAATCATACTCAGTTGTTTTTCATTGCAATGTTTGTCTTAGGGAGATTTTTGATAATTTTAATTTTCTAAAATTCTTATAAATGTTATAAATTAAGAAAATCCTATGTTTTCCTCCGCTCCTTTCTGTCGATACCTAAAATTCGAGCCACCAGGATTACGAAAATATATATTAACATGTTTACACTCGTGCAACAGTGTTCGACGATAATTTCTACACGTTGTAGCTCGCTGTTAAAATACAAAAATATGTAACTTATTTTGTATTTGATACTATTGTCTACAATTGTTCGAGACACCTTTTACTATAAAGGTTTTAAGGCGAATTTCGACTCCATTTAGCTTTCTTATTTGAATATGTTGGTTTGAAAACTATAGAAAATGTATTATAATACCGTCGTGTCTGAGGCACAACTCATAAACCTCTACAACCATACGGATTTAGAGGAACTTCTATAGATAAGTGGTAAAATTGGAAGTAGTATATATATAGACCCTATATATAATAAATTAAAAATATATGAATATATTTTAATAATATATGCAATAAAAGTATTCTTGTTTTTGAAATATTTTTTATTTATTAAATATATTACAAGAAAACATATGATCATATTTAATATATATATATATATATATATATATATATATATATATATATATATATATATATATATATATATATATATATATATATATTAATATCACAATATGTATTCTTGTGTATTAATAAAGAACTAAGTCAAAATACAAATACAAAAGTTATAATTGAATTGTAAATTCAATTATAATTCTTGTATTTGTACTTAACTAATTCTTTATATATATATATATATATATATATATATATATATATACAAGTATATATATATACTTGTAGCAAAAATATATAAAGTTGACAACATTGTTTGTTAGATCTAGCTAGGACTTTTATGCTAGTTTTTCTTTATTAACATATATTATTTCAAGTTTCAATTAAAAAGGTAAATTTTAACTAATAAGAGAAACATCTGCTAGTGAGCTTGCATTTTTTTCACAAGCATGCCTGTTTCAAGTTGTATTTTATTAAAGGTACAACGCAAATCATTAGCAACAAGTTTGTTCCTTTATTTTGTTTTTATTTCAACAAGCGCTGAAAATGTTTTTGTACAAGTAGGTGCTTGAAAAAGGCAAGAATAATCGAAGAGCTGCCTATGATACACTTTAAATTGTTTTATCCAAAATGAATTTTTGTTCATTGTAGCCCTGTTGACACAATGAACAGTAAACATTTGTTTCGTGACACTATCGTACAACTATTCTGTTCGTTGTCATGTTGATTTAATTTCAAATTTAGAAAATTGGTACAGCCTTTACGGTACTTATAATTCTTTTATAAATGAATGCATTTCATTTAAATTTCTGAATATCATGTTCAATAACATTACCTAAGTAAATAAATCTGCGGTTTAAATTTAGTTTTATATTTTGATAAATTGTGTACTTAAATTTTAACAAAGTGAGAATTTACCTTTCTTTTTTCCAAATGATCTCTCGCCCCCTGATTTTGCTTCACGACACCCCCCCACGTTTGGGAACCTATGATTTATAGGAACCACTATAGATAAGCGATAAAATTGGAAATAAATATATATATATATATATATATATATATATATATATATATATATACTTGTAGCAGACCCCCTCATCACTTGTTTCATTGACAAGGACTCCTCAAACTCTTAAACAATTTGAGGTATTCTCAAACCATGTCAGAACTGGGCCGTATGTTATGATTTCCACACAGCTCCCCCACCCCCGACCTTTCGCGAAAGATCAGTATCGTGTTCTCAAAAAAAGATTTTAATTTTGAGTTTTTTATTTTGCCGTAAAACCTACACTGATCGTTATTTTGTTTTTCTTTTCAAGAGAAAGAACTTATGATAATATAGTAGGGATTGAACGATTCCTTAGCTTTTCGATTCCGTTACCAATATGATTCTAAATTATTTTTTCGATTTTAGATTCTTAGTTCGATTTTCGATTTTTTAAAGTTATATAGGGCTACATGATATTCTTCAATTAATAATTAGTTAACATCTTGATCATATGATGAAGCCTTTTAAAAGTTTTAAGGTAATAGGCTGCACGAAACTTTCATGTTATGATTTATAAATAGAAATTTCTGAAACCATGACAAACATATAAAAAGTGATAAAAGTGACAAATAAATAGATTAGATGCTTCCGTTACACTTTGTTGCTGCGTCTAAATAATAATAATATTTTCGTTATCTCAAATTCACCATTTGCTTTAATCGTTTAATTCATTCAAAGCAACTAATCCATAAATAAGACAAGTTGATTGATTATTCTCCAATAAATTACGCCGTAAACAAATTTTAAGAGTGGAAAAGAAATAAGAATCGCAATCGGCACTTTAATCAATACAGAATCGACTATCGACCATTACTCAATACCTTTACAATTGACGATTCCTGGAATCGAGATTCGGCGTAGGTGCATATCTGTAATATAGTGGTCGGTTGTTCGGTCTGGGCAATGATTTAGCTATAGAAAATTCTTTATATGTAAAAATAATTTTTGTAATAAGAATATGAAATAGTAATGTGATCGTAAAATTTTTCAAAGTGTGATAGATTTTAATTCCATACAATTTAGATTATAATAAACGACACGAAGTTATAATAAATTTATTTATTCTGATTTAGCTGCCACCAGAGTCATCGAAATTCTTCTTGCTCTCACGCCGGCCTAGGATCGGCACCTTTTCGGCCTTATCATCAAAATTTATGGGATGTAACCAACCCGCGTCCGTGCACCGCACACGTACATCCCGGGGAACGGAACTACGCCGTTTGCAAAATGGGTTTGAGGCAAACAAAAGTGGAAGATTTTATCTTAACAAGTACAACAGAACGACTTTACTGAAGTTTCAACAGAATTTAAAAACTAACCTTCCATTAATTTTTCAATGTAAAACATTGATATAAAGATTTCCTCCCGGGGTGTGCGACAGAAGGACGGACGAGGCAGCAGTGAAACAAAATTTTAGTGAACAAAATTAAAGAAGAGTATAAAAGGGCCGACCGGGCAGAAAGTTCTAGTAAACAATCATACCAAAACTCAAAACTACAGCCAAATTTCAGTCAAGGTAAATGAAGCAGGGCTTTAAAATACAGAAAGAATCTGGAATAGAACACGTCCACATTATTGTAACACGAAATATAACTTTGTCATTTTGTATTATGCTGTGTTGACTTTTTTTTATCTAATTACATTATTTTAAGTATATATACTTATATACCCAAACAACAAAGGTAGTTTTTAGCATGTTATGAGAAGTCATCCCGGACAGGCGTTTCCATCTCACTCCACTTTTAATTTAAACTGTAGAAGAATGATTATTGGTAAGTTCGTTTGTAGTGTTAGCCTGGTAGCCTGGTAGTCTGGTAGCCTAATACGTGACTGTGTGATTCCCAACCCTTTTATGGATTTTAGTCTCTAAAAGTGGTATTTTTAACAACGAATTGTTTTGTCTTTCTAAGTATTTCACTTTAAGTCAGTAAAAAAAGGCAGTGAAATTTGTATTTCAAATGTAGAAGCAACACTAACTTTTAAATTGGTAAGATTGAAATTTGATTTTTTTAAGTTGTTTCTCATAACTAAAATATGTAAGAATATAAATAAAACCAAGAATGGGCTAATCTTAGAAAACGCATAAACTAAAAGTTGTAAGGAAGTAAAATATTGCTGTACGAAATGCTTCACTTTAGGGGTGGGGGGGGGGGGGTGTACACTGAGCCAGGAAGCAATGACGTTACATTGTATGATCGGTCACCCCTTATCTTAAGAATTTTGTGATTGGAGGAAGTCGCATCACCAGAGGACGGGTAGCCAGCGAGGCATGCCGAAGACAACATAGGTAGTTTTTAGGCTGTTATGAGAGGTCATCCCGGACAGTCGTTTCGATATCTCTCCGCTTTTAAAATTAAACTGTCGTAGAATCATTAGGGCTAAGTTCGTTTGTAGTGTCTTACCGACTTACTTTTTATAACCTTTGCCGTTGTTTATTTCTCTTCCTCAATTGCTAAGTCAGTAAGAAAGTAATGGTTTATCCATTGACTACGAACCTAATTTCATAGACCTGTGCCTCAAGGAATAAACCTCTCAGAGGAACCAACCCCTGAATTTTTGATAAAACCAATTAGCCTCCGATAAGCCCTGTTCAAGCTCCTTTTCGGGTAGTGGAATCTTTGAGAGACACTTGTGATTTAAAGACTATACCTGGATACCTAGTGAACTTATCTTATCTAGAATGAAAACACAGCTAATTGGAAAATATACATTTTTATTTATTTGTTCCAAGGTTCAAATTAATTATTATTGTTTTTATTTAATTTCACAGGATTTTCTTGACTAATTATTTTTTTAAAATTTCATACAACTTGCCATTTAACTAAACATTATTATCTCCTTCTGTTTTTAAATTTTCTTATTATCATTAATTTTACATATAATTTAAATTATCAAAGTTACCATAATTAATTTTGTATATAATTTTGATTAGTAGAGTTAAATCTAACATATTTTAAAATCTGATTCTTTTTCAAACACTTAATATTACTATGTAATGCCTTTAGGCTAGGCCTTGAACAATTAACTTCTTTGGAAGTTATTCATTAGAAATTCACTTAGAAAAAGCCATATAAGATATACATCTTTATACTTAATCCATACATTCCCACAGCGATGGGAATGGAAAGTCAATTTTGAATCTTTATTACTTAAATTTGGGTAACCTAAGAGAGTTGACTAATCAGTCCCTTAGGTTATTCCCATCTTATTTAATTTTGAAATTAAGTTAATATAATTTGAAGTAAAATGTTATTTAAAAAAGAATAATTAAATTGATTATATAACCTTGTACTGTAGAAATCTTTTTTTATCTTCATTAATGTTGTCATCTGTCGGTCCTGTTACAGCTTCAAGGGTCTTGGTAGGTAGGCGTCTCTCCATAATTTCGGTCAATCTTCTTATTTTCTTTAATTTTGCATTTTGGTGGTCGAAATTTTGTTCTGGGTATATATGAGCCCTTGCTCATATATATCTTCCTTCCCCTGATCACATCGTAGCACTTTTTACTCTGTTTTTAGCACATTTTTTCTTGTCTTGATCGCATGGTACAACAACACGTCTGCTCGCTTTGAGAGCCTAATGCATTCTGATTCTGGATAGCGTGCCTTTTGTGAGGCCCGTCTTCTCCAATTTCAAACTTCCCACGTCCCAGTATCCATTTTTCAACTTTTGACCAATCAGAAAGCCGTTGCCATGGCAATTGACTTTGTTTGTTCGGAAATTCTGAACTAAGATTAGTTTCCCTTTTTATAAAAGGCGTTTCTGTATTCTGATGTGTCCTTTGCATTTTTACCTTTTATTTAATAACATATTTGACTTTATTTCTTCTCATTTAATTTAATTAACTTTTTAACATTCTTAATCCAAAGTTCGACTGTAGCGCTTTCGTTTCGTAGTGACAAGATTTATAATCAATGCCCTAAGCGGATTTTTCCGAAATCAAATATGACTTCTTCTATTATAACCTAATTTCTTAGGCTATTACACTTTAACATTTAATCTTTACTTTTACATAAATACTATTTTCCCTAGCTAGGCCTAATTTACTTTCCTCACATCTTAATTTACATTCTTTATTCCTGATTATTTTTAAGTACAATTATTTTAATAGCCGGCATCTAGGCCTAGTTTGTTATACTACACAATTACCGTCTTTTTTTGTTTACATAATTTAGGCTATCCACTTTGAAGTGATAATTTTTCTTATTGCTTATAATTTATGTTTTTTAAGTCTAAAGTTATTTCTAATTTTCTTCATTTTACTATTATTTACCCTAGTTTTAATATTATTATTATTATAATGTTTTAAAAATTTTTATATATATAAATTTAGTCAATTATTTAACCCGGTTAGGTTTGATTCTGGTATTCTGTACAATTACCCAGATTCTTTGCATCGGACATTCTGGCCGCTGCAAAATTCCCCCCTTTTTAAATATATGAAAATTTTGGTCCTTCTCTCCCTTGAAACAGATAAACATAATTAATAACATATTTGTGAAAAGTAACATTAACACTTATACTAGTTTATATTAAAATTTTCATATTCCTTTCATTAATCTACTATTCCTATTCATCTTCATAACTTAATTAATTTTACTAAAGTTCACAATTTACTCTCCTGTCCCTTTCACTCATATATATCATTGTCACATTAGTCACTTCACATGCTATTTACTCATTTATTACTCCTGTCCTTAGTCACATTCTTTTTTATTTAATCTTATTTCAATTTTATATTAACTATACAATATTGTATATTGTAATCCTTATTTTACACATTCATTGTTGTTTAACACAACCTTTACTTTAATAAATTCAATGAATCCCGTTCATTTAACATATGGCTTTTTCTTTCACATTTAATACTGATTTTATATTATTTGTCCTATGTATTTGGATTATGTTACTGCTTTAATCTACTACTTAGATTTATTTTACATTTTTATTTTTATTACTTAACCGTTACTCCCTATGTCACTGATGGATCATTTTTTATTTACCTTGCCTTATTATCCTTTATTCTTTAAATATCTTTATGTCTTTGATGTCATAGATCCCCCTTATTTTCCCTGTTTCCAAGTTTGCTATTTCATAAGTTTTTGCCCCCAATCGTCTAGCCACTACATATGGACCCTGGTAAATTAATAGCATCTTCTCGGTTTCTTGACGGCTCAAGTTAGATCTATTTACCCTTGTTACCAGTACTTTGTCCCCACATTTCAATTCCGTCTGCTTCATCTTTCTATTTAATTTCTCAGCCCTGAGCTCTCCTGTCCTTCTCATTCTGTCGTATGCCTTCTGCACACGCTGCTGTTGTGTTTCCGTTACTACATTTTTACAAACGTCTGGTACAAATCCCTGCCACCCATATTCCGGATCAACCCCGAACTGTATCTGATCTGGAGTGTATCCAGTAGCTTCATGCGGTAAAGCATTGATTACTCCTTCTATGTATGACAGGTACTTCCGCCAATGCGATTGGTTATCATAGCAGTAGGTCCGCAATATCCTTCTCAGTTCTCTATTTACTCTTTCTGCTAAATTCACCTGCGGGTGCCGTACTGGGCTCAGTATGTGTTGGATTCCTTCACACCTGATCCAAGTACGCCATTGCTGTGATGTAAATGCAGTTCCAAAATCGGTAAGGATCTTGCTTGGTTTCCCTACTGTTTGAAAATAATGCAGTAACTTCAACTTTGAGCTCCTTGTTGTGGTACTTCGTACTGCATATAACTTAACATACTTCGAGAAGCTATCTATTACTACCAATATATGTTTTACCCCACCAACGCTGGTTGGTAAGGGCCCTAGATGGTCTATCGCCACCATTTCGCCTGGCCCTCTTGAGACGATTGGTTTCGTGCTTCCTTGGAGGTATCTATTTGTCGGTTTTGCGTACTGACATATCTGACATCTTTCTATCACTTGTAATATCCGTTTCTTCATTTGCTTTATATACATGCTCTGGATCATTATATTCGTTATTTTATTTCTCCCTATGTGAGCATATATCTGATGTATGTTCTCAATTACCTCGTTTATTATTGATTCCGGGATTACTATCTTTATTTTATTTTTGACTTCTTTACACAATATCCCTTCTTGTATAGAATATCTCTTAAATTTGGTCACGTTTTCAAAAAATTTTTCTAATTCTGGTTGTTGTCTTTGTAAGTTTTTTATGTTTTGAAATTTTGCTTTTAGTGTTTCTTCACATCCTATTTGTAACCGTCCTACTTTTATGACCTGACGGTTCTGACTGTTTCCCTTATTATCCATCTCATTCTGATACATCCGACTCACGACGTCGCACGGTATGTTTTCCTTTCCTGGGCAATGTATCACTGTTGGTTGATACTCTTGAATCGCCAATATCCACCTAGTGATTCGTGAATTAGTGAAATTGCACGTGTTCATAAATTTCAATGCCTTATTATCCGTTATGATAGTTAGTGGCGCTCCCACTATTAATGGCCGAAATTTTTTCAAGCCATGCACTATAGCCAATAATTCTTTCTCGCATATAGTGTATGCCTTCTCACAACTCTTAAGTGTTCGGCTAACGAACCCTATTACTTGCATTTGCCCTTGTCCATCTCTCTGGAAAATCTGACTGGCGATTGCATTATCACATGCATCTGTCTGTAGGAACGTACGTTGCCCTTCGATTGGATGCATCAGAGTGACTGATTCCGTAAACAAATCTTTTACCCTATTGAAGGCTTTACTCATGTATTCATCCCAGATCCAGGGCTGATCTTTTCTTAGTAATTTCAACAAGGGTGAAGTCTCTTCAGCATGTTTCTTTGTAAATCGTGCATAGTAATTTACAAAACCTAGAAACGATTGTAGTTGTTTTTTGTTTCTAGGTTCTGGGAAATCCTGTATTGCCTGTAGCTTCTCTGGGTCTGTGGTGACCCCTTCTTGCCTGAAGATATATCCTAAAAACTTCACCTCTTGTTGACAGAACAAGGTTTTCTTCGGGTTGATGGTTAAATTCCCCTCTCTGAATCTGGTGAAAATTGTCCTCAGGTGACTGAGGTGCTCATCGAATGTCTCAGATAGACACAACAGATCATCGACATACACTAAAAGATTTTCCTCTAACTCCTTACCCAAAGTGATATCTACCGTTCTCACTAGAGCCGCTAGGGAGTTTTGGAGTCCAAAAGGCACCACTTTGAAATTATATACTTTATTATTAAATAAAAATCCTGTATATTTTTTGGACTCATTAGTCAACGGTATTTGCCAGAAACTTGACGTTAAATCTATTTTTGAAAAATATCGCCTGTTGCGACCTTTCCTTAGTATATCGTCAATAGTGGGTGCACTTTCATAATCCGGCACAGTTATCTCATTCAACTTCCTAGCGTCTAGGCACAGACGGATGGTCTTGTCTGGTTTTATTACTGTCACCATTGGGTTGATGTAAGGAGTTCTTGAGCGTTCGATGATGTCATATCTGAGCATTCTTTCAATCTCTTCTTGGACCTGTTTACGGTAATTAATTGGAATTGGATAATTCCTTCGTACAAAAGTTTTATTCTCTATTAGTTTCAATTGATGCTTATATTTATTTGATCTTCCCGGTATCTCGCTAAATATATCGTCATATTCCAATATTAGCTGGTTTAATTGATTTTGCTGTTCTTTGTCTAATATACATTTATTTTCTGTTTCTTCTTCTTCGATTCCTAAATGGTTAATTCTCAAATATTTTCTTATCATCCGTCCATCTTTATCTTTCTTTTTCTTCTTTCTCCTTTTCCAATTTCTTAACTTTCCCTTATTCTCCTTAAATCTACCTTTTATTTTTCTGTTTTTGACTTGTAATGAAATGAAGGTTCTTCTCGTATTTGGATTGGCTCTCATTTTAATTGACTTTCGAACTCTTGAACTAGTAAATGGGTTTTTCTTTTTTCTTTCTTTAATTTCAATTTCTTTCCTTTGGGTTATCTCTCCAGAATCTAAAGTCTTAGTCATGGGCTTCCGAGCTACTTGTTGGTTATTCATTTTAACCTCGTTGTTCCCCCCTTTTAATTGTTTCGACGCTACGTTTATACTTTTATTTATATTTATTTTCTTATTTATTATTTTTCCACTCACATTATTTCCCCTTTTTGGCACTATTTCGGCCTTACCTTGTTTATATTTTGGTTTGCTCTTAATCTCAGCTGCAGCTCTTCTTTCCATGTCCTTTGTTTCTTTATCTCCTGTTTCGACTCCCTCAGGTCTTAAATTTATTTCCTTATTTATTATATTTTCATTTTTGTTTTTTAATTTTTTGTTTTTGTTTAATTTTTCCTCTGTTTCATTTTTTATTTTTCTTTGATATTCGTTCGTTATATTTAAGATTTCCCCTTTACTTGTTTCTTGTCCATTTCCTCCTTCATTCATTCGGCAGTGCCCCTGCTTCTCGCACTGTCGCATTAACCCCTCCTTTTTGCTTTGATGCCCTATTGTTGATGCATCTTCTTTTTCCTGGGTTATCTTGCATATTTTTCGGACTTCTTCATTTTCCTCTATCTTTTGTATTTTACTTTTAAAGTCCTGGTACACCATTTCCCCTTCTATTTCGAATGTCACAAAGCGTCTATCCATGTTTATCCGTGCCTTTAGGTCATACAGTGTGTTGCACCCCATAATCATCTCCGACCGAAGTTTGGAGACCACTATGAAGATGCAGTCCACTTTTATGCCTTTAATTGTTAAGGGAATTAAGCATTGCCGGGTAACCTTTATTTGTGCAGTCTTAATGGCTGTTACAACTCCCACATTGTTGATGGGTAGTTCCAGGAACTTAAGCCCATGCAACTTGAGGTTGTTGTAAGCCTTTTCTTGAATGACTGACACGTCTGCACCCGTGTCAATCTCTACCTCTATAGAGTGCCCTTCTACCTCACAGTCAATTACAGGGCATGTTTCTTTCTTCTGGTTACCTTCGCCAATCTCCTTGTCCTCTTCTAACAATTCAGCACGAATATCAAGAGATAGTCCACCAACTCTACGCTCTTGATTTTGGTGTACTTCATTGTTATTTTCCTGTTGTATTGTTTTTTTATTTTTGTTCTTTAGGTCTTCCGCCTTTCCTTTATTTACTGTTCCCTGTTTCTCCGGGTAATATTTCCTATATTTTGTTTGTTGTTGGATCTCTAATGGTTGTCTCCTCTTTTCCTTCCTACCATTAGGGATCCTCTCATTTAGTTTTTTGATTGACCACTTGGCCCTGGATTTTGTGGTCTCTTTTCTTTTGTCTGTGGGCCTTCTTCCGTTTGGTTTTGTGGCCTGTACTCTGGCCTTTGTTGTTGCCACTGATTTTGCGGCCTATTTCTTGGTCCCTCTCTTTGGTAGGGCCCCTGTCTCCAGTTTCCTCTCCCTTCTACCGGGTAAGGCTCTTGCCTCCAATTTCCCTTGTATCCGGGGTTTCTCGTTTGGTGTGTAAACCCTCTCCTTTCAGGTTCCCGTTCCTCAGTCCTAGGCTGAGTCCGGTTCCTGGTAGCCTCCTGCTCCATGTTCCTTCGGATGTATTTTACCGCCTCCTCTATGTCGGTAGCCGCCATCCCGGAACATCCTATATACATTCTGTTCCCATAATGCTTCATAATCTTCATAATTAACTCCGCCTGATTGTATGGCGGGGTTAGGTGTCTCGCCGTGTTCACCATTTTTAAGAAATAATTTACCATGTTGTTTGTGCCTCGATGGTATTCATATTTTCCATTTTCGATTCTTCCTCGAATTCTCTCTTGTGCATGAGATCCCCAAAAGTGGCTAAAGAATCTCTCCTTAACTTCATCATAATTTTCCTCCTCCATATTCATGGCCAACCACCATTCTTGTGCTGGTCCTTTAAGATGTCTCTCCATTATTTTCCTTTTTTGTCCTTCCTCCATGTCAGGATCAATTTCGGACATTATACCTTCTAGGTGTTTAATGAAATCAATAGGGTCTTCATCTTCCCTACCGTAGAATTCCTTCTTGCTTTTGTCTCCATTATCACCCATCTCAAACATCCTTGATTTAAACAAGGTAGCTATATTTATCCCTTCTCCCATATTCTTTATCTTATTCTCAACTACTTGTACCCTTCTTTCTACTTTTTTGACTTCTCCCTTAACTGTTTCTACAGTCTGTTTATTTTCACTGACTGTTACCTCTAAGTTATACATCTTTTCTATAGTTTCTTGGATTTTATTTCCCATTTCCTCATTCTTTCTTGTAATTCCTTCATTTATTTCCTCTATCCTCTTATTCATGATTTCCCAAAGATTCTTAATTTCTTGTTTATCCTCCTCTCTTTCTTTCTTTCTTTCTACTTTTTCCTCCTCTCTTTCTTTCTTTCTTTGTTCCTCTATCATTTTTACTAATTCTTCTTGTTCCTTTATTCTCCCTTGTTTCTGTTCCTCCATCTCTTTTAATCTTTCCTGTTTTTGTTCCTCTATCTCTTTTAATCTCTCCTGTTTTTGTTCCTCCATCTCTTTTAATCTCTCCTGTTTTTGTTCCTCCATCATTTTTTTAAAAAACTCCATCATTTCAGATGGTTCTGTGTCTTTTCTCTGTCTTGTCGCCATCTTAAAGTCTCGTATTTAACTATCCTTTTATTCCCTTACTAACTTCTCCTACTTCTATATTTTTACTATATACTGAGTATTTAATTAAATATTCATTTAGAATTGTGCTCGATGTGATCCGGTTCAGTGTTCCCTTGACCTTGTCTATCTAACGCCTATGTATTCTATTTACTTTCATTAATAACTAACATTATTATTTATATTATGCCCTACCGACGTCTACTGAATTTTATTTTACTTAATTATTTCCTTTTAATTATTATTATTTATTCTAAGTTCTTTTTAATTTCATTTTTATTATAATTAACTCTTATTTAATTTAAAGAACTTCTTTGGTTTTCATTTTATGATTCCTATTATTTTTTACAATTTTAATTGAATTCTATTTAATTAATTTTGTTTCACTAGGCTCCTTAGTCGATTTAAATCTGTCTCTATTTGATGTTGACCCGATGTTACAATGTAAGCATCGAGCCTCAAACGTTGGGCGCCATACTTTTCTTACCGACTTACTTTTTATAACCTTTGCCGTTGTTTATTTCTCTTCCTCAATTGCTAAGTCAGTAAGAAAGTAATGGTTTATCCATTGACTACGAACCTAATTTCATAGACCTGTGCCTCAAGGAATAAACCTCTCAGAGGAACCAACCCCTGAATTTTTGATAAAACCAATTAGCCTCCGATAAGCCCTGTTCAAGCTCCTTTTCGGGTAGTGGAATCTTTGAGAGACACTTGTGATTTAAAGACTATACCTGGATACCTAGTGAACTTATCTTATCTAGAATGAAAACACAGCTAATTGGAAAATATACATTTTTATTTATTTGTTCCAAGGTTCAAATTAATTATTATTGTTTTTATTTAATTTCACAGGATTTTCTTGACTAATTATTTTTTTAAAATTTCATACAACTTGCCATTTAACTAAACATTATTATCTCCTTCTGTTTTTAAATTTTCTTATTATCATTAATTTTACATATAATTTAAATTATCAAAGTTACCATAATTAATTTTGTATATAATTTTGATTAGTAGAGTTAAATCTAACATATTTTAAAATCTGATTCTTTTTCAAACACTTAATATTACTATGTAATGCCTTTAGGCTAGGCCTTGAACAATTAACTTCTTTGGAAGTTATTCATTAGAAATTCACTTAGAAAAAGCCATATAAGATATACATCTTTATACTTAATCCATACATTCCCACAGCGATGGGAATGGAAAGTCAATTTTGAATCTTTATTACTTAAATTTGGGTAACCTAAGAGAGTTGACTAATCAGTCCCTTAGGTTATTCCCATCTTATTTAATTTTGAAATTAAGTTAATATAATTTGAAGTAAAATGTTATTTAAAAAAGAATAATTAAATTGATTATATAACCTTGTACTGTAGAAATCTTTTTATCTTCATTAATGTTGTCATCTGTCGGTCCTGTTACAGCTTCAAGGGTCTTGGTAGGTAGGCGTCTCTCCATAATTTCGGTCAATCTTCTTATTTTCTTTAATTTTGCATTTTGGTGGTCGAAATTTTGTTCTGGGTATATATGAGCCCTTGCTCATATATATCTTCCTTCCCCTGATCACATCGTAGCACTTTTTACTCTGTTTTTAGCACATTTTTTCTTGTCTTGATCGCATGGTACAACAACACGTCTGCTCGCTTTGAGAGCCTAATGCATTCTGATTCTGGATAGCGTGCCTTTTGTGAGGCCCGTCTTCTCCAATTTCAAACTTCCCACGTCCCAGTATCCATTTTTCAACTTTTGACCAATCAGAAAGCCGTTGCCATGGCAATTGACTTTGTTTGTTCGGAAATTCTGAACTAAGATTAGTTTCCCTTTTTATAAAAGGCGTTTCTGTATTCTGATGTGTCCTTTGCATTTTTACCTTTTATTTAATAACATATTTGACTTTATTTCTTCTCATTTAATTTAATTAACTTTTTAACATTCTTAATCCAAAGTTCGACTGTAGCGCTTTCGTTTCGTAGTGACAAGATTTATAATCAATGCCCTAAGCGGATTTTTCCGAAATCAAATATGACTTCTTCTATTATAACCTAATTTCTTAGGCTATTACACTTTAACATTTAATCTTTACTTTTACATAAATACTATTTTCCCTAGCTAGGCCTAATTTACTTTCCTCACATCTTAATTTACATTCTTTATTCCTGATTATTTTTAAGTACAATTATTTTAATAGCCGGCATCTAGGCCTAGTTTGTTATACTACACAATTACCGTCTTTTTTTGTTTACATAATTTAGGCTATCCACTTTGAAGTGATAATTTTTCTTATTGCTTATAATTTATGTTTTTTAAGTCTAAAGTTATTTCTAATTTTCTTCATTTTACTATTATTTACCCTAGTTTTAATATTATTATTATTATAATGTTTTAAAAATTTTTATATATATAAATTTAGTCAATTATTTAACCCGGTTAGGTTTGATTCTGGTATTCTGTACAATTACCCAGATTCTTTGCATCGGACATTCTGGCCGCTGCAAGTGGTAGCCTGGTAGCCTATTATGTGACTCTGTGAGATTCCCAACCCTTTTAGGAATTTACTCTCTGAAAGTGGTTCTTAACAACGAATGGCTTTGCGCTTTCTAAGTATTTCACTCAAGACAGTGAAAAAAAAGTGAAATTTGTATTTCAAATGTAGAAGCAGAACAGTGACTAACTTTCAAATTAGCAAGTTTAACTTTAATGTTTTAACTTGTTGGGTTGACGATTATTTACAGAAATCAAAAAACAAAACTTTAATGTTGAAGTCATAAAGTCGGGAATGAATAGACATAAAAGAAACGAAGCATAAAGACGGTGAAATTATTAACTTTTACTAAATAAGAACTTTTGAATTTTACAAATTGAATTTACGGTAATGCGTAAAACAGTAAACCCAAAAATGGAGGCAGAAGAACTAACACAAAACAATACAGAGTAAAGGACGTCTATGGATCATAAAGTAGATCGGCCAAAATAACAGGGGATGTTTATACCAAATCAGGTATATTCCTACTAAGATTTACAAGGACCCTGGAACCTGCTGGAGTTACAAAAGGTTAGAACTCTCTTCTTTCTTTGAAATAGGTAAGTAAAAAATTTAATTTTTAGATTATGATTTCGGACGATTAGATTAGTTATAATATACTAACTACATATATAAATATATATATATTTATATATATATATATATATATATATATATATAATGTATCTATGTGTATATACTCGTATGTTATAGACCCCTAAAGTGCTGAACAGAGATGATGAAATTTGGAGGGTTTATTTAACATATTCCCAGGATGGGTCGTTTGAAGTATTGTGTAAATCCATCCACAGGGATGGTTCAAAAACCGATACATATATATATATATATATATATATATATATATATATATATATATATATATATATATATGAGTGTGTAAATGTATCTTACAGGCGTCTAACCCGCTGAACAGAAGATAATATAATTTGGAGGGGTTGTTTAAAATATTTTGAAGATGTGTGAAGAAGATAATGAAATTTAAAGGTTTATTTAACATAATCCCAGGATGGGTCATTTGAAGTATGGTGTAAATCCATCCACAGGGCTCCGCCCCAGAGGCTTAGGATGGTTCAAAAACCGATGTATATATGTATGTGTGTGTCTGTGTGTGTATGTATGTATATGTGTGTGTATGTATCTTATGGGCGCTAAACCGCTGAACCGAAGTTAATAAAATATGAAGGGACTGTTTAACATATTCCCAAGATGGTTCGTGTGAAATGTTGTGTAGCTCAATCCACAGGACACCTAGAAGATTAGGATGGTTCAAAACCCGATGTATATTTGTATATGTGTATAAATGTATGTTATAGGCGCCTAACTCGCTGATCAGAAGTTAATATATTTTGGAGGGGTTGTTTAAAATATTTCCAAGCGTTGGTTTGTGTAACGTTTGTTGTAGATCAATTTACAGGGCTCCGTACCATAGGCTTAGGATAGTTCAAAAACCTATGTATACTTATATGTGTGAATGAATGTATCTTATAGGCGCCTAAACTGCTGAGCAGACGTTATTTAATTTGTTGGAGTTGTTAAAAATATTCTTAAGATGGTTTGTGTAAAGTTTGGTGGTGCTCCATCTACAGGGCTCCTCCCCATAGGCTGAGGATGGTTTAAAAACCGATGTATGTATATATGTGTATGTATGTATGTATCTTATGGGCGCATAAACCGCTAAACAGAAGTTAATGAAATTTGGAGGGATTGTTTACCATATTACCAAGGTGGTTCATGAAAAGTTTGGTGTAGGTTCATCGAACTTCAGAGGCTTATGTTTTTTCAAAAACAGATATCTGTATATATGTGTCCGTGTAATGTCTTATTAACGCCTAAACCGCTGAACAGAAGTTAATGAAATTTGGAAGGATTATTTAACATATTCCCAAGTTCGTTTGTGTAAAGTGCAACTAGAAAGCCGATGGCATGGAAAATGGTTCCCACTTTGTTTCCAGTGTGATTTCGATGTAAACCAACTAAAACGAACTTTCGAACTGGACTTTCTCAAAGCTGTATCACAATTCAGTGGCAGAGTAGTTGCTACAATTTATAACGTATTTGATCGGATAATCACTGCGGATAATGTCGGATGACGCCGTGTAGAGCCAGAATCACTGGAATATGAGGAGTCTCCTGAGGGCAGCTCAAAGCATATCGCTCATACTTATCGATAGGCTTCCCCGGGAAAACCAGGTATGAGGGGTTTATTTTGAATATAAAGACGGACATGACAATGTGCTAAGTTTTCAAAAGTTTTCGACCCTAAAAAACTTTGAAATAATTCAATAATAACTAAATGTAAATAATTATATAAATATTATACAAACAATACTTGTGACAAACAATATTTGTTTCACATTGGTTTATTAAAAAAGTACAACAAATAAACAAACGCTGTATTTACATTACCATGGTTTCCTAAGCACATTTTGAATCATATTTTGTTAGTTTGAAAGCAAAAATATGAAGCTTAAAAACTTTTGGAAACTTTGTAAGTTTCAATCGACTTATTTAACCTAATTATACTTACATCACTATGTATTCGTGTCCTCTAGACGGTATACCTCATCAATTACAAATAAACCACTGTTAGAGTCGACTTAGGCTTAGATATATGCGAGGTATGACATAGACATATAACCGGGCGGAGGATAGGCTAACTAGAAACTTTTGTACTTGAATAGTTATGTAGTTAAATATAGTAAAAACTTTCGTAAATTGCTACATTTCGAGGTTTCCAACTTATTGTTGAAAATGTACTTATTGTTCTTTTTATCAAAATAAATAACTATTAAAACTGTATAAATGTCACAGTGTATTCTAGAATTAGTTTGTTTACTGGTCGTGTATTTATTTCTGTTACCCAATGTTTTATTTACTACATTTGATATACAAATGGCGACGTATATTTATGAATATTAATTGTTTATGTTAAGAGCACTGTTAATTGGAGCCCAAAGCCAAGCGTCAAGTTATAATCTCTCTCTCTTTCATACATATATATATATATATATATATATATATATATATATATATATATATATATATATATTATATATGGTGATATGTTTTCTTGTAATATAGTTAATAAATTAAAAATATTTCAAAAACAAGAATACTTTTAATGAATATATTTATTTATTCAAAGCTTTTCGCCGATAAAATATTACCAGCATCTTCAGGAAAATAAATATCTAATAATAAAAAAATTTTTTCCACCTGAAGATGTTAGAACTATTTTATCAGCGAAAAGCTTCTTGTTTTTGAAATATTTTTAATTTATTAAATATATATATATATATATATATATATATATATATATATATATATATATATATATATATATATACATACATATATGTACACGTAGGTAATGGGTCATCTGGAATGTAAATAATGGTTTCCTATAAATGAATAAATTCAAAATATATCTCTAGGAAACCATATTTTTAGCATTATAGTACCTCAATTTATTTTTCTATAATGTAAACGTAAGTGTGTAGGCCAGTGGTTCCCAACAAACATTTTGCAAGGGCCCCCTCATCAGTCGTTATAATAAAGAGGAAACCTCAAATTCTTAAACTTAAATTGTGGATTACACGCAAACTAATTTGAGTTTTGTTAGCTATTAATATATAATTTATGCTATGCCTAGCCACTTGTTTTAAGGTGGAAACTGTTCTAAAATATGAAAATTTAATTTGATGCTACCACAAGTGTATTACAAGTACATTAAAGACATTTTATATTTTTATTTAAGATACAAAATATAAAATCGACACTTGTTGAAGTTAGTAGGTACAGGCGAAATCCATTAAACTTATTTATGGTAAGACTTCGTTTGAAATAAGGAGTTAATGAAATAAAAACAAGAATAAAAACTCTGATATAATTGCGACAAATAAAGATATACTATTTAATAAATATTTAATAAGAATAATAATAAGAATATTAGTTTAAATTTAGTATTATGTAATTGCAACAACTCATAACCTGACAATAATTTCATCAAGATCAGTCTGTCCTTTTAGTACATGATTTCAGAGAAATGTTATGTCCCATACTTGATACTCTAAAATCTTACTACATATCAAGCCGACTCCTATATTTACTTTTCATGGAGCACATAGTTGAGAACACCTGCGCACATCGGTAGGTAGTTGATAAAGGTAGTATTACCTTCATCGCCTTATATAGTAGTCTTTAAGTACTGACAACCAAAATTCTACATTGTTTTTGCCATGTAAAACATTTTTTAATGTGCCACTGCTGCTCAGTTCTACAACTTGATCTGGTTCTCCTACGGAACGACTCTGGATCCTTTCTATTTCAGAGAAGCAGAACGGATTTCTAATCAAATTCTCATTAGGTCGTGGCTCAGGAAAGTATTCCCTAAAACGGGCTGCTAAATTTTAAGGGTGGTCAGTGACGCTTTCCTTTATTTGGTTTGTTAGGTTTTCATCAGAAGGCTCCAAACACATTTACGTAAAGGAATTTTATTGCCCGCAAAGGACATTTTATAACCATTGGACAAACTTTGTCTTCAACTTTGAATATATTTATATTGTTACCCTGTAAGCCATTTCCTATGGGCTGCATGTCCTTGATGTGGTGGAGGGGTTTAATTTGCGCGTGGGGGACGGGTGGAGCGGAACTGTACGTATGTGGCTCCCTGTAAACGAGAAGTCCAGGCAAATGTGTGAGTGCATGAAGGAGGCTCAAAAAAAAGGGCCAGTCCTAGGACTTGAAGGGTTGTTATCTGCCCGGCTTTCACCTTTCACTTCCCTTGCGGGTGGCAACCAAGAAGAGCCCACCATCCAGGTTGGTGGTCTGGATGGGTACATAAACCCTCGATCTGTACTTGTTATGCGATCCGTGTATGCCGATGTAGATTCGTGGACCTCCATTTCGTTACCTCAACATTTGTAAACGCTCTGCGAGGGCGGACCTTTATTTCCCTAGCTTCTCGTGGGAAAACACATGGCACACAAAAAACCAAATAGATTTAACTGGTCAGGGCTTAGAAACTACCGACAAATCTGTCCCAATGGATGTGGCTTTTGCCCCCGTAGAGACAGATGAAAAACCAGTTACGAAGGGAACAGGAGGAATTAGTGGGGCAGAAAGGAGGAAAGCACTCTGGCTTGCCTACCATGAGGAGCAAAGAAGGCGGAGTAGGAGGTCATAGAACCACAGCCACCCCCTTTGAGGAAACACTGGCCCAGGAAGCAGAAGGGTTTAACGGAAAATAGAATCCGCCCTGTTGTCCCGGAAGCCAGTGGATCTGATGGGACCTTAATACGACATGAGGAAGAGAGGAAAAGGAAGGAAAGGAGCACTTCTAATCCTACTCCAGAGTCAGAGGCCAAGAGGAATAGACATGGGTCTAGGCCTGTTGGGTCGTGAGTGCCGTCTTTCTCGTCGATCTCCACCAATCTACCGAGGGTGCTAGTGGCTTTTGGGAATAGAGTAGGCATGAGTATGGATGTGGCAACGTTCGACCACTTTAAGGGCACCGTCATGGACTGAGGTTTGGACATTCCTAGTGGAGGTTTTGTTCCGCGGTTCAGGGGCACGTACTTATACATGGGGTCGCAGCATTTATTTGTGCTGAGGAGGAATAGGCAAAAAGGCTGAGAGAAGTGGTAGGCTACCACCAGTTAAGCTCGAGGACGGGACTCAAGTAAGCCTAGTCCTGCCTGATAAACTGATTAAAAGTGTGGTGAAAGTGACGGTGCTCGTACCACCACCAAACAGGGAGGCCACGCAGCTGGTCAAACTCATGAGGATGCATAAGAACCTAGAAATTGGCACTACGAAGTGAAAGACCCTACAGTACATTGAGCGGGGACCTAATAAGCCTCTTCATCCTAGGATTGGATGAGGGATTGGCCAGACATCTCAAGGCAAGAGATGGGAAGGCCTTTCTGCGGACTGGAGAGGTCAAGTTTAGGTGGACCTTAAAGGACGTGGAAGAGAAGGGCTAGGGGGACAATCAGGAGAAGGCGTAGGGGTCAGTTGGATATGGCTGACCCTCAAGCAATGATCCTGCAAATTAACTTGCACCTCGGTGGTCCTAACCAGCTGCTTAAATGTGAGGCACACATTACCAGCCCTTGCGCTGGTGCAAGAACCGTGACTGGTCAGGAACCGTATAAGAGGTCTGGCTGCAATGGGTCTGTGGTAAGAGCTGACTGGAATATTGCTGGGAATGTGATCTTAGAGCTAAAGGTGAGAGAGTCGAGTCTGTTTTTGAGCCTTTTAACGGCCTGGATTAGATAATATTACTCCAGCATTACTACGAAATTGCTTGCAGGAAATTATAGGGCCACTGACAGGATTACTCAGGGGCTGTGTTGCCCTGAGTTACACGCCCGGGCAGTGGTTTAAAAATCGAAAGTTATCTTTACCCCCAAACCGAGGAAGAAAGGTTACACAGAGGTAAAGGACTTCAGACCTGTCAGCCTTACATATATCTTGTTAAAGACACTGGAAAGGCAGGTGACCACTATTTGAAGGAGGGACCTCTGAAGCAGTATCCGCTTCATCAGGACCAAGACGCCTACCAAATTGGCTGGTCAGAGGAGACTGCGCTGTTGTCGGTTGGGGACTTTATTGAGGGTCAGTCCAGCGACAAGGGGATATGTATTGGGGATTTTCTTGATGTGTAGGAGAGAAATCTGTGACACTCATCTTCACTAGGCGATATAAAACTAAATCACTGGAGATGATTGAAATTGGTAATACCAAAATATGCAACGTTGAGAGCGCTAATTCTGGATTATTAATGGAAGTTATTCGGGATACGAAGCTTCTCTGACGTGAGCTCTTGCAGAATAAGTGTAAAAAAGCCATAGCTACGTTATGTCAATGTTGAGGTGCAATAGGCATGAGATGAGGTTTGAGTTCACATCAGATGTAGTGGATTTTTTCTGCCATTGTGGGGCCGAGGTTGGACTTTGCCTCAATCGTTTGGTGAAACAGGGCACAAATATCAAACGCAATATACAGCTATTTTTTGATTCACTGAAGGAGCTCTTGATAGAACCTCTAGATAAGATAATATCTCTTAAAAGGGAAAAAGGAAATTACAAAATCCATATTCCTGAAAGAGAGGCATGAGCAGAGTGTAGACCCAAACATGGTGAAATCTGGTTCACGGATGGGACCAAGGTTCACGGATGGTAGAAGGAAGGAGTGGGAGCAGGATTTAGTGGACCGAGACACCAAGACAGATTTTGTCATCGCCTGGAAAACAATAACTCTGTTTTCCAGAGGGAGGTGCTCGCGAAAAACCATGTCCTGAGGAAATAATATGGTCGCAAAAGGGGCAAGACCATCTGGATTTGCTCGGTCAGTCAGGCAGATTTGAAGGTTTTAGGTAAGGCTAGTACCAGCTCTAGGCTGGTGGCTGAGACTATAGCTTCTCTACCAGAGCTGGGTAATTATAATTCTCTCAACCTAACCTAACCTAGGACAACATCCTATCTGGCTGGATAGGGAACGAGAGAGCTGACGCCTTAGCAAAACAAGGGTGTATAACTCAAGAGTTGCTGACGGTAGTAGGCATGCCGCCTCAGGAGGGGCGCAAGAAGATCACAACACATATAGTCAGGTTGTGCAGGGAAGAATGGAATGCAAACTTGGGGTGTAACAAATCCAAGGTACTGTGGGGTTACTTGGAAGACTTGTGGGGCAAAGATTCACTCTCCTTAAGTCGACCTCAACTCAGAGTTACTATAGAGCTGATCATAGGTCATGGGAATCTGAGGGGGTTCCAATAGATAATTGGAAAATCTAGATCCCCTGTGTGCAAGAGATGCGACGAGGACCAAGAGGAAAGCCCAATCCACCCCTAGGAATGGGAAGAGAGTACAAAGGCCGCAGCTACACCGATAAGTTTTAGTAGTCTACTAACCCTCCGAGTTTTAGTAATAATAATAAATAATACCCTGTAAGACTAGATTCAAAACTTTCAAATGTTGAAACACATCAGCTAAGTAAGCAGACGCGCAAAGGCCAAGAAATGTCTAAGAATATCTGTATACGTGAGTCAAGAAGGAAGATTCTACCCTCATCCTTATCATCAAAAATCAGTTTCCTGATTTTCTAGTGTACGCACCAAAAACCAAAAATAATACCTATCCGAATGCACTTGAAAAAAACCATTCAATCAAAAACTTTTATTCACGCTTCTCGATCGTCTACTATAAGTTCAGCTATTATTAGGTTATTAAAATACTAAATTAAGTTTAGCCAATGTTAACACGCCATTCATTGACTGTTCGCCGGGTAAGCTAGCATGTACTGTATATACATATCGCCTGTTTCCAGTCAGGACCTGGCTTCATTAACAATGTTTTCATTATGTTCAGTGTTATTCTGACACAATTATGTAGAGGGAGCCGTAAGCGAGAGTTTGAGGAAGTAATCCATCTATTGTAATAGAAAATAATATCTATTCAAAATTTAAAGAATCTATAAAAATAAATAAATGTTTACAAACATTTAAATACAAAATGTATATATGCCTACATATTAAAATCATTCATGCGAGATAAAACTGTACAACAATGAAGAATAAACCTCATTTACACTACCATAGTTACGTTAAATCATTTTTCATTATATTTTCTTGAAATAAAGAACAAAAAATATGAAACTGAAAAATATTTGGAATCTTTGTAAGTATTTGTTAACTTAATTACCGGAATTCCTACTTATAACACAATACATTCCGATCTTACCACCTGTGTGTATCAATTAGTACGAACACCCGTGTCGAAAGTGAGGTTAGGTTATTTGTGATTGCCGACACTTACAATTGCTTAGGACAGCTTAACTACAAGCTTATGTAGGCCTATATTTCGGATAAATAGTTTCAACCTTATTACCGGAAATGTACATAGTGTAACATAGTATAATTTTGTATAGTGTACATAGTGTGAAAGATAGTGTATGTGCATAGTGTTTTATTCAATAAAACTAAATAACGTGTTTTGGTATTTTGTTTCAGTTTTAAAAATAAGGTTAAACGGTTTACTTTATTTTTAGTTTAGTAATTGTAGGCATGTAAATTATTTATTATCTATTAGCAAAAGCCTTTGTATCGATTTACTTGGGCTATCTCACCTTGTCTCCCTATGTAGAACAGAACAATTCTTTCTCCACTTACTTCCTATGTCTAGGGGGCATATTTATATTAAACATAAATCTATTCCTTTTTTAACTATTTCGTTCTCTTTCATTGAGACCAGGAATGCAAGTCTAGCCTGAAAATATGTAGAAGTTGAATGTGAGAAAATATTTCAAACATTTAGGTTAGACTTTATTCCTTCCTTGCAAGAATATTCATTCTTTGCAGATATCTCTGACACATTTCTACAGATACGTATTTCGTTTTCTATACTCTGGAAAAAGTGCCTTTACCCACAAAACAAAACAAAACACATTTTCTAAATATTAACTAGTCTTTCTCTGCGTGCGTTTCCTGTATCTTCCTTCTCTCTATTTTTCAACTCCCTACTATTTTTATTCACTCCTCTTACTTTTCAATTCTTCGCTTTTTCTCCTCTTCTTACGTTGTCTACCCGACTCTCTCATGCCTTCCAAAGCGTCTGTCTGTCTCTCTCTCCTTTATTTTCACTTAATTATCTTAGTTTATTTTTATCTTAATTAAACAGTATGGCTGTCACAAAAGCGAAAGTTATATTTGTGCAATATTGTCTGGTGTGCGATGTTTGGAATACAACAGCACAATATATTTTACCTATTCTAAAACTCAATAAAAATAAAATAAATGTGTGTGTGTGTGTGTGTGTGTGTGTGTGTGTGTGTGTGTGTGTGTGTGTGTGTGTGTGTATTTGGGTGTGAGTGTTTGTTTTTGGAGTCTGTGTATGTGAGTGCTAGTTGTGTCTGTCTGTGTGTGCGTCTGTAAGGTTATTTGATAGGTAGTTGATAGGTAGTTAGTTCAAGATGGTCGAACAACATTTGGAGGCTTTGTAACTTTTCGTTAAAATAGTTCAACTAAGGTATCAATTCACACATATCATTTCTGCAAACACTAGAATTTAATAAACAAAAATAGCTAGATAGCATTCCTAAACAATAATAAGACTAGTTTTGTAAGCGGGTGCATTCTTCAGTTGGTGATAGACTTCATACAGAACTTAGCGTGTGACCCTAATAAATAACCTAAAAATTTACTTATCAAATGATTATTTAATTTGGCGAAGCATCAATATTTAATGCACTTCTTGCTAGAAACATCCGCTTTTCTTTCACAATATCTAGATACAATTTTTGTTTTACAAAACAATATCTTCTACAAATATTTTACTCTATTATCAAAAACAACATTTTTAATTAATCATCCCTTAAACCTTCTGGCTCTGCCAATGTGAAAGACATACAGTTTCATAAAACAGTTTGATTTATGATATAGGTTATGCTGTAGAACGCTGTTTTAACACATAGATTACGTTACTTTATTTATATTAATTTTTTTGTTCTTGTTAAGTGTGTATGTGTGTGTGTGTGTCTGTGTGTGTGTGTGTGTGTGTGTGTGTTTGTGTGTGTGTGTGTGTGTGTGTGTGTGTGTGTTTGTGTGTGTGTGTGTGTGTGTGTGTGTGTGTGTGTTTTAAGAATGGCACAATTAATATTGTATAACTTGTAAAATTCTAGTTTTAATAAAAGAATTTCCTATCTTGTTCCAGTCACGTGCTGCTTTGGTACAAAGAAGAGGAAGGAGAGAGGAGGTAATTACTATTAGGTTATTTTAATTTCACCTTGAAATAAAGTAATTTATTAGTTATATTAAAATCCTCTGATTTAATTAAATAGTTTTACAGCTTGTTCAACATTCGTATATTTATCAGTTTCCAATATTTGCTCGATTTACGTCAAATATTGGGATCCCCATCTCACTATTATAGTTATATACTATTCAAATATTGTAGCATCTACTTTAGCCTACCCGTTATAAAATTTTCATTTTGTAATTTTTGTAAGTTTCCGTCTTTAATTCTATTATTTTCGTATTTCATTTCAAGGAGACAATACATGAAATTTAATGAAACTTTAGATCCAAAATATTAAAGTTACACAACTGTACTAATAACATTTTAATTATGACAAATTTAAGGGACTGGTTATTTAAATGAGTAAAAGTGAACTATCAATACGTTCCCTTCTAGTTCCTTATGTTTTTAGTAATTTTAATTCATATTATTTTAATATTCTACGGTCTACGAACATGACTTCAAACGCAATGAAAAATATGAACATTAGCTATTAGAGAAAAATTATTTTTTTAAAGTTGAACAACATAGTAGGCTTACATTATATATGCTATCATGATATCCATGTGAGCAAGATTCAGCTACACCGTGCAGTGTAATATCGCACTTATATTGTATATATATGACACAGGATTTATTAAAACTTCTAACTTTACAGAAGTGTTCGATGAAGAGATGCTCAGCTATTTGTCAAGCGCATACCCGAGGATAACGTTCGTTCCTATCCTCGAGGTGATTCTTGAGGAAGAAGAAGGAGATGAAGTAGCGGAAATAGTTTGTCAAAAAGCTGCAATATATTCTAGAAGTGATTCCGCACTATTTCCGGTAAAGTTTGAAGACCCTGCTTTCTACAGGACTCAGTCGTTTTGTAAGTGACTTTTATTTGTTCCTTTCATTTTGTTTAAAATGGGAATTCTATTCTTAGTTACTTGAACTAGAGCTTATATTTGTTCACGCACAAATGCCGGTGTTGAAGTCAACAACAATTTCTAAATCATATCCTATCTCTTTCTCTCTCTCTCTCTCTCTCTCTCTCTCTCTATATATATATATATATATATATAAAACAAAAATCTATAATTAAGGAAAAATAATTGAACTGTATGAGATCGTAGCAAACAGACGCTATCTATCAAATAACAGTCAGTTGTATATCTTTCGGCATAAAGGGTTACTTCACGCAACTGGTATACCATAAAAAATAATATTCTTCGAAAGAGTACATAGTAGGGAAAGTGGACTCGACTACTTGAGAGGAGAGATAAGTTCGACATCGAGGGATCTTGCAGATTTATGGAGAAATTATCTCTAAGAATGCATAAACTAGACACCTGCAGCTAGAGTAATTTCCAAAAGTTGCCACCCAAAGCAAACAGAAAGCAACGAAGGACACGTTCTGATAGGACCGAAGATAAATTAGCAACATAAGGTAGAAAATCAAATTTCAAGAGATGAGGAAACGCTATGGAAACTACCCAAAGCAAACACGAGTTAGTCAAATTCCATAACTGGGGAGGGGGCGAGAGGTTAGTTTTGGTATCATGTTCTAAAGTAAAATAGAAAAAAGTAAACTAGCAAAGTAAAAGTAGTAAGTGATAGGGTATTAGTAAGAGAAATATTACGGAAATAAAGTTATATACAGTATAGAAGCATTTGCAGTGAATAGGAGAGTGATCTTTAGTAAGAGATATATTAGTAAGTGACTGCATGATCAGGTGAAGTGAACAAAGAAACAACGCTAGAGATAAGCGTCAACAACTGTCAGAATTAATTTATCTTAAATTCTTAGCCAACTCTTAAAAGTAAAAAAAATATTAAGAGTTGTATCCTATACACGCCTTAAGATAATTAAGGGTCAATTTTAAAAGATTTTATTAGTAGAAACAATAAATATACGAGTTTTGATGCATATCCACAAATTATAGATTGATAAGTTTAATATTCTATAACTGTCTCTAAATGTTACAACTTTGAACACAAAATTAAAGTAAATCTGTCATATTAAAAAACAATTAGCTGTGTATTAATTTGATTCCATTAAAGTCAAATATCCTGCATTACATATTATGCAAACTTAAATATTCAGGTTAACTTCATATAGGGTGAATGCACACCATTTTATTTTTACCTACCAAACTAAATATCCATTTATGTATCTAGTTATCATCTATGTTTCTGAATACCTATATAATCTTAACTCTTTATCTTTGATACTATAATAAATGCCTATACATTATGATGTCTTTTTTCAGAAGCGACTTTTCGGCTTCGTGGTTTGGAACGACATCTGGTGGAGGTAAGCAAAACTTTTACTACCACTGTGTGTGTGTGTGTGTGTGTGTGTGTGTGTGTGTGTGTGTGTGTGTGTGTGTGTGTGTGTGTGTGTGTGTGTGTGTGTGTGATGTGTGTACGTGAGTGTGTGTGTGTATGTGTGTGTATGTGTGTGTGTGTGTGTGTGTGTGTGTGTGTGTGTGTGTGTGTGTGTGTGTGTGTGTGTGTGTGTGTGTGTTTGTGTGTGTGTGTGTGTGTGTGTGTGTGTGTGTGTGTGTTTGTGTGTGTGTGTGTGTGTGTGTGTGTGTGTGTGTGTGTGTGTGTGTGTGTGTGTGTGTGTGTGTGTGTGTGTGTGTGTGTGTGTGTGTGTGTGTGTGTGTGTGTGTGTGTGTGTGTGTGTGTAGATATTTCATTACTCTTTACAACATTCTCCTGTAACAGTCACCATATGCTCTTTGAACTTAGTAATAAACACTTAAACGTTAACAGTTACTTCTTGTTAAAACCAAAAGAGGTGCCATAATTTCATTTTGCGATCAACAAGCTTTTGTATGTGTAAGATTTTGTTTTAAGATAACAGTCTTACATTTTATAATGTTAGCGAGAAGAGAGTTACAAAGTGTATCCAAGTGAAGGTCCTATTTCTTAGAACATTTTAGGATAACAGTTACTTGTTACCTAAATCGCAATGACTTTACATTGTGCTGTTTTACATTGTTTTTAAATAGTCTAGACGAATATTTAAAAAAAAACATTACATAAATATTTATTAAAATGCTGTTGATCCGCATTTAAATTTATTTTTAATATTTATTTTCTATTCACAGATCGCTGAAATGATTGTCTGCCCGCATACATGTTCTTTGTTTCGACCAATCTTCGAAATTTTCCCTTTCGACACAACTTAGTCTAAATCTCTTGAAGAACAGGGTCATTTCAGGTGAGCAACGAACAAAATTACTTATTAAATAAAGCAATTCATTAATATGTATGTTTGCCAATTCCAAATTACTTTTATTTAAAATTCTAAATCAATATACATTATTTTGTAAATTATTTTTTTACAAATATTTCAACATGTTTAATATTTAACATTTTAAGTAAAATGTTAGTTATAAGCAGTGATGGACAACGAAAGTTAATTATATGCGTTGTATTTCGTGAATGAATTGCGGTGATGTTTAAATTTATACGGTGTAATTTTCGCAACATCAAATTTTCGCACTACACGTTTTTTTTATTTAAGTCCGATGTTTCAGAAAACCACGAAGCATTGCCCAGTACTGTCAAATTATGAGGATTTCCTCAAGAAAGTGTTTATTCTTGTAGATTAGAGATCGTGTTAGTTTTCACTGAGGGTACAGACACAGGCAAAACTAATTTCAGTAATTTCAAGTGTTTATTAAACGTTTATAGAAAATTATTTAGAGCAATAAAATGTAATAAAATCGGCAGCATTCTAGTTGAGCCTTGATCCGAATAAAGAGAGAGGTTTTCTTGATTAAGCATTTCACTTTATCAAAACATTTATACATTGAAAAATGTTCGGTTAGGATTTGTTGCCTAGTTTCCTACGGGAGTAAATCTAGCTTTAGCCTCGCACGTTATTACGTCACAAACGTCTTTCTGATAAACCTGGACTTTTTAGTCACAAGAATTGTCAATGTTTAGTTTGCCTTGCATTTATATTATCTACTGGACAACAAACCAAAATTCTCAAAGTATATGAAATTCATTTTGTGAAAATTGTTAAAAATGGAAGTTTTTAATATATCACATTGACTTGGGGCTTTTAGGGGCAAATGCTCCTATGCGTACTGATATAAATTTTAAACTTTTGTACAATTTGGTTTTTAATACAAATTAAATTTAACATAATTCAAGTTTTTCAAACCAAAATTTCCTTATAAACCATTTTTTTGTGAATACGTTTTATTAAAATATTTGTTTGTTTACAAATCATACTCTGTTGTTTTTCATTGCAATGTTTGTCTTAGGGAGATTTTTGATAATTTTAATTTTCTAAAATCCTTATAAATGTTGTAAATTAAGAAAAACCTAAGTTTTCGTCACTCCTTTCTGTCGATACCTTTAATTTGAGCCACCTTCCAGCTCTTTACTACATTCCAAGCTCCCACAAACTCTCCCACAAAGTTCGGATTACGAAATTGTATATTAAGATGTTTACACACGTGCATCATTGTTCGACGACAATTTCTACACCTTGTAGCTCGCGGCGCGGAGTTAAAATACAAAAATATGTAACTTATTTTGTATTTGATACTATTGTCTACAATTGTTCGAGACACTTTTTACTATAAAGGTTTTAAGGCGAATTTCGATTCCACTTAGCTTTCTTATTTGAATATGTTGGTTTGAAAACTATAGAAAATGTATTATAATACCGTCGTTTCTGAGGCACAACTCATAAACCTCAACAACCATACGGATTTAGAGGAACTTCTATAGATAAGTGGTAAAATTGGAAATAATATATATATATATATATATATTTATTTATTAAATAAAAAATATATGAATATATTTTAATAATATATGCAATAAAAGTATTCTTGTTTTTGAAATATCTTTAATTTATTAAATATACTACAAGAAACATATCACCATATTTAATATATATATATATATATATATATATATATATATATATATATCGCAATATGTATTCTTGTGTATTAATAAAGAACTAAGTCAAAATACAAATACAAGAATTATAATTGAATTTACAATTTAATTTATAATTTAATTATAATTCTTGTATTTGAATTCTAAGAATTTATTTAAATTATAAGAATTTATATTCTTGTATTTTGAATTAGTTCTTTATATATATACTTGTAGCAAAAAAAAAAAAAAAATATATATATATATATATATATATATATATATATATATATATATATATATATATATAAATTTGTCAACATTGTTTGTTAGATCTAGCTAAGACTTGTATGCTCGTTTTTCTTTATTAACATATTATAATATTTCAAGTTTCAATTCAAAAGGTAAATTTTAACTAATAAGAGAAACATTTGCTACTGAGACAGATGAGCTTGCATGTTTTTCACAAGCATGCCTGTTTCAAGTTGTATTTTATTAAAGGTACAACGCAAGTCATTAGTAACAAGTTTGTTCCTTTATTTTGTTTTTATTTCAACAAGCGCTGAAAATGTTTTTGTACAAGTAGGTGCTTGAAAAAGGCAAGAATAATTGAAGAGCTACCTGTGATACACTTTTAAGTGTTTTATCCAAAATGAAGGCTTGTTCATTGTAGCTCTGTTGACACAATGAACAGCGAACATTTGTTTCGTGACACTTTCGTACAACTATTCTTTTCAAGTTGTCATGTTGATTTAATTTCAAATTTACAAAATTGGTACAGCCTTTGCGGTACTTATATTTCTTTTATAAATGAATACATTTCTTTAAATTTCTGAATATCATGTTCAATAACATTCAAGTAAATAAATCTGTCGTTTAAATTTAATCTTAAATTTTATATCTTGATAAATTGTGTACTTAAATTTTAACAAAATGAGAATTTACCTTACTATTTTCCAACTGGTCTCTCGCCCCCTGACTTTGCTTCACGACTCCCCACCCCTAGTTTGGGAACCTATGATTTATAGGAACCACTATAGATAAGCGAAAAAATTGGAAATAAATATATATATATATATATATATATATATATATATATATATATATATATAAACTTGTAGCAGATATCAGAGCCTAATCGCGAAATATCATATTTTAATTTTTGGCTATACAGAGATAATTAACAGATAATCCTTTAGAGCAGTGGTTCCCAACAAAATTTTTTCAAGGACCCCCTCATCACTTGTTTCATTGACAAGGACTCTTAAACAATTTGAGGTATTCTCAAACCATGTCAGAACTGGGCCGTATGTCATAATTTCCACACAGCTGCCCCACCCCCGACCTTTCGCGAAAGATCAGTATCGTGTTCTCAAAACTAGATTTTAATTATGCGTTTTTTATTTTGCCGTTTAACCTACACGGATCATTATTTTGTTTTACTTTTCAGGAGAAAGAACTTATGATAATATAGTAGGGATGGAACGATTCCTAAGCTTTTCCATTCCGCTACCAATATGATTCTATATTTTCTTTTCGATTTTAGATTCTTAGTTCGATTCTCGATTTTTTTAGGTTATATAGGGCTACATGATATTCTTCAATTAATAATTAGTTAACATCTTGATCATATGATGAAGCCTTTTAAAAGTTTTAATATAATAGGCTACACGAAACTTTCATGTTATGAATTATGAATAGAAATTTCCGAAACAATGACAAACATATCGGATAAAAGTGACAAATAAATAGATTAGATGCTTCCGTTACACTTTGTTGCTGCGTCTAAATAATAATAATATTTTCGTTATCTCAAATTCACCATTTGCTTTAATCGTTTAATTCATTCAAAGCAACTAATCCATAAATAAGACAAGTTGATTGATTATTCTCCAATAAATTACGCCGTAAACAAATTTTAACAGTGGCAAAAAATAAGAATCGGAATCGGCACTTTAATCAACGCAGAATCGACTATCGACTATTACTCAATACCTTTACAATTGGCGATTCCTGGAATCGAGATTCGGAATAGGCGCATACCTATAATATAGTGTTGTTCGGTCTGGGCAATGATTTAGCTATAGAAAATTCATTATATGTAAAAATTATTTTTTGTAATAAGAGTATGAAATAGGAATGTGATCGTAAAATTTATCAAAGTGTGATGCATTTTAATTCCACACAATTTAAATTATAATAAACGACACGAAGTTATAATAAATTTATTTATTCTGATTTAGCTGCCACCAGAGTCATCGAAATTCTTCTTGCTCTCACGCCGGCCTAGGATCGGCACCTTTTCGGCCTTATCATCAAAATTTATGGGATGTAACCAACCCGCGTCCGTGCACCGCACACGTACATCCCGGGGAACGGAACTACGCCGTTTGCAAAATGGGTTTGAGGCAAACAAAAGTGGAAGATTTTATCTTAACAAGTACAACAGAACGACTTTACTGAAGTTTCAACAGAATTTAAAAACTAACCTTCCATTAATTTTTCAATGTAAAACATTGATATAAAGATTTCCTCCCGGGGTGTGCGACAGAAGGACGGACGAAGCAGCAGTGATACAAAATTTTAGTGAACAAAATTAAAGAAGAGTATAAAAGGGCCGACCGGGCAGAAAGTTCTAGTAAACAATCAAACCAAAACTCAAAACTACAGCCAAATTTCAGTCAAGGTAAATGAAGCAGGGCTTTAAAATACAGAAAGAATCTGGAATAGAACACGTCCACATTATTGTAACACGAAATATAACCTTATCATTTTGTATTATGCTGCGTTGCCTTTTTTTATCTAATTACATTATTTTAAGTATATATACTTATATACCCATACAACAAAGGTAGTTTTTAGCTTGTTATGAGAAGTCATCCCAGACAGTCGTATCGATCTCATTCCACTTTTAATTTAAACTGTAGAAGATTGATTAGGGGTAAGGTCGTTTGTAGTGGTATCCTGGTATCCTAATACGTGACTGTGAGATTCCCAACCCTTTCAGGGATTTTAGTCTCTAATAGTGGTGTTTTTAACAACGAATGATTTTGTCTTTCTAAGTATTTCACTTAGAAATATAATATATTATATATTCTATAATATATATTATATTACTTGAGTAATGTATTAGAAGTCTAATAATATAGAATATATATTATAGTCTAATAATATATATTACTTCTATATATTAGAAGTAATAATATATATATTACTTCACTATATTATATATTTTACTGTCTTCTTTAAGTCAGTAAAAAAAGACAGTGAAATTTGTATTTCAAATGTAGAAGCAACACAGTGACTAACTTTTAAATTGGTAAAATTAAATTTTGATTTTTTAAGTTGTTGCACATAACTAAAATATGTAAAAATATAAATAAAACCTAGAACGGGCAAATCTTAGAAAACGCATGAACTAAAAGTTGTAAGGAAGTAAAATCTTGTGGTACGAAATGCGTCACTTTAGGGGGGGGGGTCACTGAGCCAGGAAGCAATGACGTTACATTGTATGATCGGTCACCCCTTATCTTAAGAATTTTTTGATTGGAGGAAGTCGCATCACCAGAGGAGGGGTAGCCAGCGAGGGTTGCCGAAGACAACAGAGGTGGTAGATTTTAGCCTGTTATGAGAGGTCACCCCGGACAGTCGTTTCGATATCACTCCGCTTTTTAAATTAAACTGTAGAAGAATGATTATAGCAAAGTTCGTTTGTAGTGATAGACTGGTAGCCTAATATGTGACTCTATGAGATTCCCAACCCTTTTAGGAATTTAGTGGTCTTTTTAACAACGAATGGTTTTGCGCTTTCTAAGTATTCCACTCAAGTCAGTGAAAAAAAAGTAAAATTTGTATTTCAAATGTAGAAGCAGAACAGCGACAAACTTTCAAATTAACAAGAAGAAACTTTAATGTTTTAAATTGTTGGGTTGACGATTATTTACAGAAATCAAAAAACTAAACTTTAAGGCTGAATTCATAAAGTCGGGAATGAATAGACATAAAAGAGACGAAGCATAAAGACAGTGAAATTATTAACTTTTACTAAATAAGAACTTTTGAATTTTACAAATTGAATTTACGGTAATGCGTAAAACTAAACCCAAGAATGGAGGCAGAAGAACTAACACAAAACAATACAGAGTAAAGGACGTCTACGTACCACAAAGTAGGTCGGCCAAAATAACAGGGAATGTTTATACCAAACCAGATATATTCCTACTATAATTTACAAGAATCCTGGAACCTGCTGGAGTTACCAAAGTTTAGAACTCTCTTCTTTCTTTGAAATAGGTAAGTAAAAAATTTAATTTTTAGATTATGATTTCGGGCTATTAGATTAGTTATATTATACTAAATACATATATAAATAAACATACATAGTAAAAATAAATATATGTGTGTGTGTGTGTGTGTGTGTATGTGTGTGGGTGTATGTGTGTGTGTGTTTGAGTGTATAAATGTATCTTACAGGCGTCTAACCCGCTGAACAGAAGTTAATATAATTTGGAGGGTTTGTTTAAAATATTTTGAAGATGTGTGAAGAAGATGATGAAATTTAAAGGTTTATTTAACATAATCCCAGGATGGGTCATTTGAAATATGGTGAAAATCCATCCACAGGGCTCCGCCCCAGACGCTTAGGATGGTTTAAAAACCGATGTATGTATGTGTGTGTGTGTGTGTGTGTGTGTATGTATGTATAGGTGTATGTATGTATGTATCTTATGGGCGCTAAACCGCAAACAGAATTTAATATATTTTTGAGGGGTTGTTTAAAATATTTCCAAATTGGTTTGTGTAACGTTTGTTGTAGATCAATTTACAGGGCTCCGTACCATAGGCTTTTGATAGTTCAAAAATCTATGTATACTTATATGTGTGAATGAATGTATCTTATAGGCGCCTAAACTGCTGAGCAGACGTTATTTAATTTGTAGGAGTTGTTAAAAATATTCTTAAGATGGTTTGTGTAAAGTTTGGTGGTGCTCCATCTACAGGGCTCCTCCCCATAGGCTGAGGATGGTTTAAAAACCGATGTATGTATATATGTGTGTATGTATGTATGTATCTTATGGGCGCATAAACCGCTAAACAGAAGTTAATGAAATTTGAAGGGATTCTTTAACATATTACCAAGGTGGTTCATGTGAAGTTTGGTGTAGGTCATTCAATGGGCTTCGCCCTAGAGGCTTATGTTTTTTTCAAAAACAGATATCTGTATATATGTGTCTGTCTAATGTCTTATTAACGCCTAAACCGCTGAACAGAAGATAGTGAAATTTGGAAGGATTATTTAACATATTTCCAAGTTCGTTTGTGTAAAGTGGAACTCGAAAGCCGATGGCATGAAAAATTATGTTCACTTTGTTTCCAGTGTGATTTCCGTGTAAACCAAATGAAACAAACTTTCGAACTGGACTTTCCCAAGACTGTATCACAATTCAGTGGCAGGGTAGTTGTTAGAATTTATAACGTATTTGATCGGATAATCACTGCGGATAATGTCGGATGACGCCGTGTAGAACCAGAATCACTGGAAAACAAGGAGTCTCTTGAGGGCAGCTCAAAGCGTATTGCTCATACTTATCGATAGGCTTCCCCGGGAAAACCACGTATGAGGGGTTTATTTTGAATATAAAGACGGACATGGCAATGTGCTAAGTTTTCAAAAGTATTCTACCCTACAAAACATTGAAATAATTCAATATTAACTAAATGTAAATAATTATATAAATATAAAAGACAAACAATATTTGTTTCACATTAGTTTATTAAGTACAACAAATAAACAAACGCTGTATTTACATTACCATGGTTTCCTAAGCACATTTTGAATCATATTTTGTTAGTTTTAAAGCAAAAATATGAAGCTTGAAAACGTTTGTAAACTTTGTAAGTTTCAATCGACTTATTTAACCTAATTATGCTTATATCACTATGTATTCGTGGCCTGTAGACGGCATACCTCATCAATTACAAATAAAACACTGTTAGAGTCGACTTAGGCTTAGATATATTCGAGGTATGACATAGACATATAACCGGGCGGAGGATAGTCTAACTATAAACTTTGTACTTGAATAGTTATGTAGTTAAATATAGTGAAAACCTTCGTAAAATGCTACATTTCGAGGTTTCCAACTTATTGTTGAAAATGTACTTATTGTTCTTTTTATCAAAACTAAATAACCCTTCGCATTGCTAAATAACCATTAAAGCTGTGTAAATGTCACAGTGTACTCTAGAATTAGTTTCTTTACTGGTCGTGTATTTATTTCTGTTACCTAATGTTTATTTTACTACATTTGATTTACAAATGGCGACGTATATTTATGAATATTAATTGTTTATGTAAGGAGTACTGTTCATTGGAGCCCAAACCCAAGTGTCAAGTTATATATATATATATATATATATATATATACACACAAATATGTACACGTAGGTAATGGGTCATCCTGAAATGTAAAGAATGGTTTGCTATAACTAAAAAAATTCAAAAGATATCACTAGAAAATCATATTTTTAGCATTATAGTACCTCAAATTATTTTTCTATAAAGTAAACGTAAGTGTTTAGGCCAGTGGTTTACAACAAACATTTTGCAAGGGCTCTCTCATCAGTCGTTATAATAAAGAATACCTCTCAAATTCTTAAACGTAAATTGTAGATAACACGCAAACTAATTTGAGTTTTGTTAGTTATTAATAAGTAATTTATGGTTTGCCTAGCCACCTGCTTCAAAGTGGAAACTGTTCTAAAATATGAAAATTTAATTTGATGCTACCACAAGTTTATTACAAGTACATTAAAGACATTTTATATTTTTATTTAAGATACAAAATATAAAATCATCACTTGTTGAAGTTTGTAGGTTCAGGCGAAATCCATTAAACTTATTTATGTTAAGTCTTCGTTTGAAATAAGGAGTTAATGAAATAAAAACAAGAATAAAAACTCTGATATAATTGCGACAAATAAAGAAATACTATTTAATAAATATTTAATAAGAATAATAATAAGAATATTAGTTTAAATTTATTATTATGTAATTGCAACAACTCATAACCTGACAATAATTGCATCAAAATCAGTCTGTCCTTTTAGTACATCATTTCAGAGAAATGTTATGTCCCATACTTGATATATTTACTCTGAAATCTTACTACATATCAAGCCGATTCCTATATTTACTGTTCATGAAGCACATAGTTGAGAACACCTGCGCACATCGGTAGGTAGTTAGTTGGTAAAGGTAGTATTACCTTCATTTCCTTATATTGTAGTCTTTAAGTACTGACAACCAAAATTCTACATTGTTTTTGCCATGTAAAACATTTTTTAATGTGCCACTGCTGCTCAGTTCTACAACTTGATCTGGTTCTCCTACGGAACGACTCTGGATCCTTTCTATTTCAGAGAAGCAGAACGGATTTCTAATCAAATTCTTATTAGGTCGTGGCTCAGGAAAGTATTCCCTAAAACGGGCTGCTAAATTTTAATGGTGGTCAGAGACGCTTTCCTTTATTTGGTTTGTTAGGTTTTCATCAGAAGGCTCCAAACACATTTACGTAAAGGAACTTTATTGCCCGCAAAGGACATTTTATAACCATTGGACAAACTTTGTCTTCAACTTTGAATATATTTATATTGTTACCCTGTAAGCCATTTCCTATGGGCTGCATCTCCTTGATGTGGTGGAGGCTTAATTTGCGCGTGGGGGACGGGTGGAGCGGAGCTCTACGTATGTGGCTCCCTGTAAACGAGAAGTCCAGGCAAATGTGTGAGTGCATGAAGGAGGCTCAAAAAAAAGGGCCAGTCCTAGGACTTGAAGGGTTGTTATCCGCCCGGCTTTCACCTTTCCCTTCCCTTGCGGGTGGCAACCAAGAAGAACCCACCATCCAGGTTTGGTGGTCTGGATGGGTACATACACCACCGATCTGAATTTGTTATGCGATCCGTGCCGATGTAGATTCGTGTATCTCAGGGTAAGGAGGGTCTTTAACGGAGCCTCAGGGGCACCTGGCGCACCCCTGAGTACTTAAGTCACGTTACCGCCGTAAGCGGGGCTCTGCGGCGGTGGAACTTTATTTCTCTAGCTGCTCTTGGGAATACACATGACAGACAAAAACGAAATAATTTAAATGGTCGTGGCTTAGAACCTACCGACAAATCTGCCCCAATGGATGTGACTTCGGCCCCCGTAGAGACAGATGGAAAACCAGTTACGAAGGCAACAGGAGGAATGAGTGGGGAAGAAAGTAGAAAAGCACTCTGGCTTGCCTACCATGAGGAGGCAAAGAATGCGGACATGGTGTTCAGAGAACCACAGCTACCTCTTTTGAGGAAACACCGGTCCAGGAAACGGAAGGGTTTGACTGAGGTTGGGTACAGTGACTCTGGTAGGACCTTAATACGACAAGAGAAAGAGAGGAAAAGGAAGGAAAGGAATACTTCTAATTATATTCCACAGTTGGAGGCCAAGAGGAATAGACAAGGGTCTAGGCCAGTTGGGTCGGGACTGTCGTCTTTCTCGTCAATCCCGCCAACCTACCGAGGGTACTAATGACCTTTGGGGATAGTGAAGGCTTGAGGATGGAGATTCGACCACCTTAAGGACACCGTCATGGACCAAATTTTGGACATTCCTAGTGGAGGTTTTGATCCGCGTTTCAGGGACACATAGTTAAGGGATGGAGTCGCAGCATTTATTTGTGCTGAGGAGGAATCGGCAAAATGGCTGAGAGAAGTGGTTCCGTCAGTTAAGCTCGAGGACGAGACACGATCAAGGCTAGTTCTGACTGATGAACTGATCAAAAGAGTGCGAAAGTGACAGTGCTCGTACCACCAACAAAAAGGGAGGCCACTCATCCTGAGGTCAAACTCATGGTGTTGCAGAACCCAGAAATTGACATTTCGAAGTGGAATATCCTACAGTGAATTGAGCAGGGACCTGCAACCTCCTCTACCTAGGATAGGATGAGGCATCAGCCAGACATCTCAAGGCAAGAGATGGGAAGGCCTCCCTGGGGACTGGAGAGGTCACGTTCAGGTGGACCTCTAAAGACCCGGAAGAGAAGGGGGAGAGGGAGAATCAGTAGAAAGCCTTTGGGTCAGTTGGATTCTGCAAATTATCTTGTACCATAGTAAAAGCACCTCGGTGGTCCTAAACAGGTTCTTAAATGTGAGGCACACATTACCAGCCCTTGCGCTGGTGCAAGAACCGTGGCCGAACAGGAACCGTATAATGGGTCTGGCTGCAGCTGGGCGTATCTACGCAAGTGGGGAACATGAGGTACACAAGGCATGTGTGATAGTCAGAGGACTAGAATGTATGCTGATTCAAGAATTCTCAACTAGGACCCTTTTGGTTAGAATTTGAGGTAAGTTGGAGCAGGGAGTTCATCATTGCCTCCATTAAATGCTCCCACAATAGAGAATCGCCCCATGCAAAATTACGTAAGTTAGTTCGGTACTGCAGGGAGAGGAATATAGGAATCTTAGTGGGCTGTAATGCCAATGCTTATAATTAGGTGTGCGGCAGCACAGACACAAATGAGCGAGGCGATGAGCATGACTGGCAGCTTTCGGATGAGCCCTTCATGTCAGATCACCGGATCATTAGTGCTACGATGAGGGGAGTTGTCCACTATGTGGTGTGGCTTAGGAACCCGAGATAGACAATCTGCTAAGGTTTTAACTCCTCGGTAAGGAAACGGATGTCAGACTTACGTGGTATGTATGGTACATCAAACGAACTGGAAAATACTGAGGCCTACACATCAGGACTGCAATTTACACGTTTGAGGAAAATTGCTCTCTATCTCTGTCTCTCTCTCTCTCGCGGATAAACACTGGGCGTGGTAAGCTTAAGTGGAACAGCGAGTTAGAGACAAGACAGAAAGAAACTAGAAGGCTCTTTAATAGAGCAATGAAGAAGAATACGGTAGACACCTGGCAGGCATATAAAGACAGCCAGTGTCTATAAAAATCTTATAAAAGAGGTTAAACGTGCTTCTTGGGAAAATTGGCTCTCAGAGATAAGCGCACTGAGTAACACTGCTAGACTGTAAGGTATTAGCAGATGGACCGAGGGGAGACCTTACGTTTGTCAAGAAGGCTGATGGTAGCTTTACTGACACCCCGGAGGAAACTCTGCTTATGAGGAACAGTTATCCCGATGTTAGACTGGTAGGAGACGGTGCTCAAAACCTCCGCCATACTGTGCTAAGGGCAGACTAGAATATTGCTGGGGAGGTGATCTCAAAAGGTGAGAGAGGCGATTTTGTCTTTTGAACCTTTTAAAGTGCCTGGATCAGATAATATTACTCCAGCATTACTACAAAATTGCTTGTAGGAGGTTATAGGGATAGTGACAGGATTACTCAGGGACTGTGTTGCCCTAAGTTAAACGCCCGGGCAGTGGCTCAAAATGAACGTTATCTTTATCCCAAAACCGGGGAGGAAAGGTTACACAGAGGTAAAGGACTTCCAACCTATCAGCCTTACATCTTTCTTGTTAAAGACAATGGAAAGGCAGGTGGACCTCTATTTGAAGGAAGGACCTGTGAAGCAGTATCCGCTTCATCTGGATCTACACACCCACCGAATTGGTACGTCAGTAGAGACTGCGCTGTTGTCGGTTGTGAACTTTATTGGGATATGTATTGGGCCTTTCTTGACTGTATTGGGCACTCATCTTCACTAGGCGATATAAGACTAAATCGCTGGAGATGATTGAAATTTGTTATACTAAAATAAGCTACGTTGAGAGCGCTAAATATCTGGGAGTTATTCGGGGTAGGAAGCTACTCTGGCGGGAGTAAAAAACGGTCAAATAACCGTTTCAATATACTACCTCGAGAAAGCCACCTTACTTCGGTATGAAGTTGAGCATCCTCACAGCCCGAAACCTATCTTGACTGCAAAGGTCGAGTTAAATGTAGTTATTAATTTGAGCTATTTCATTGAGAGTTTTCTATAGCATTGCAGACAATCTGATGCCTACTAAATCTTCTCGATGAATGCAACTGTCAGATATAGGCGCAGTGAATGTGTTAAATAAAAATAAATTCATTTCAGTGACAACTTACAGACCCCTAATATATTGCCCGCGGACCCCTAGGGGTCCGTAAACCACTTGGTAACCCTGTGGTACAGGTGTAGCGTGTCATCACTTTTTCGATGGCGATGTTACACTCCTTAGCTGCCAACGAACGAAGCCGAAGTATTTAGTATCTTCATATTTTTCAAAATAATTTTGCCGCACTAACAATCCTTATGGTAATAAAACGATATACATCCCAAGCAAGGGCTGAAAGATTAAAATATCTAGGCTATCTACAAATATATAGAGGGCGCCGTAAGCGTGAGTTCCAGGCTAGCTGGCCTGAGCAACCGGGCGGGTCCACAGGTGGCGGATAGTGAAACGGCTTACAGATATGTAGGTTACATGTGAATAAGGATTCCGGAAGGTTTCTGAATAAGCAGGCCTGGATCAAGGCAATGGTTTAAAGGTGAGGAATTATCCCTCCTCGTCAGTCAACCTGTTGGGTGTGTTAGAAATAACTGCTCTGACTGGGGAGACTGGGGTAGTTGGGAATTAAGTCCTCACAATGCGACTCTCACCTCCCAGGTGAACCAAGGGCAATGCGGCAGTGAGGTATGGGCGGGAAACTACCCTAACGACACAGTTGTAACAAAAGAGAGTAAAGCAGGCTGTTCGCTCCAAGAGCAACAGTTAATAATGTCCTGAACTTGGGGTAGGCTTCAAGGTCAGTGACTGAATACCAAATCCAAGGTGGAAGGCATCGTGCCGAAGGATGAATGGCTGAAGGGTAGAAAATGCAGTTGTACACGATCCCCTTGAGGAACCAGACAATACCTCATTGTATGTTGTTTTGCCAGGGCAGTGGGGGCTCTGCTCTGGTCGACCGTTATTTTCCCCATACTCGTGTGACGTTAATGGACCAAACAAGTAAAAAAATTGCTTTTGAGACCGCACAGACAGCGGGAGCCAATGAGACGGCAAACCGTGAGTCTGTAGCAGATTTGTCAACGGCAACCATCACTGGGGGTGCGTGGGCGGCTTGAGCTGGCCTGAGCAACCGGGCGGGTCCACAGGTGGCGGATAGTGAAACGGCTTACAGATATGTAGGTTACATGTGAATAAGGATTCCGGAAGGTTTCTGAATAAGCAGGCCTGGATCAAGGCAATGGTTGAAAGGTGAGGAATTATCCCTCCTCGTCAGTCAACCTGTTGGGTGTGTTAGAAATAACTGCTCTGACTGGGGAGACTGAGGTAGTTGGGAATTAAGTCCTCACAATGCGACTCTCACCTCCCAGGTGAACCAAGGGCAATGCGGCAGGGAAGTATGGGCGGGAAACTACCCTAACGACACAGTTGTAACAAAAGAGAGTAAAGCAGGCTGTTCGCTCCAAGAGCAACAGTTAATAATGTCCTGAACTTGGGGTAGGCTTCAAGGTCAGTGATTGAATACCAAATCCAAGGTGGAAGGCATCGTGCCGAAGGATGAATGGCTGAAGGGTAGAAAATGCAGTTGTACACGATCCCCTTGAGGAACCAGACAAAACCTCATTGTATGTTGTCTTGCCAGGGCAGTGGGGGCTCTTCTCTGGTCGACCGTTATTTTCCCCATACTCGTGTGACGTTAATGGACCAAACAAGTAAAAAAATTGCTTTTGAGACCGCACAGACAGCGGGAGCCAATGAGATGGCAACCCGTGAGTCTGTAGCAGATTTGTCAACGGCAACCATCACTGGGGGTGCGTGGGCGACTTTCAAGCTGCCGACTGCAGAAACCGGTGAAATGGCTGTACAGTTGAACACGCTGTCTTTACGGAGAAAGCGTATGAGTGGAGCGGCCAAAAGGCGGCTCCGAAGAGAACAGGCGAGAGCAGCGGGAGGGCCAATAATCCTGACAAAACGAAGGGAAGGCCAAAACCGAGCCGAGCTTGTCAAAGTCCAGGGCTTGGATGTTGTGAGGAGGGAGGTTCAACAGGAAAGCAATCAACCAAGAGCACCAAACCCCAGCACGCCCAAAAGGCTTAGGAGTTCGACGTCCAATCCCTCTCTAGTGGAGGGAGGAAAGAAGAAAGTGAAGCTAGGACATGGGGGGGATGCTGCAGTGTCTTCGGGAACATACGGCGATACCCTTCGGCAAAAGCTAGCCATTGACCCAGTTAGCTACCCAGAGAGACAATTCTCGGAAGAGATGGCGTTGGAGCTGGAGGAGCTGTTCTTCTCAGAACTGCTGTCCGCTGAGACGGAGAGTAGGGATAGGGGGTTCAGGACAACATACTTAGAGAGGGGGTCTCTAAATGTCGTATGCTCCTCATGGGAGAGCCTGGAGTGGGTCCTTCGGGTCCTGCCAAGTTTCACCCTGAGTGAGGGGGTAAAGTTGAGGGCAGGGCTACCCAAGGAGATCTTTTGCATTGCAAAAGTTTCAATGTGGGTGCCCAAACCCTACTATGACAAAGAGCCGGAAGAGATCCTGAAGGTTGTCAAAACCTAGAACCCTGGGATAGTTCAGGATACTTGGAAGGTGATTGTTAGGAAAAGGGAGGATGCAGGTCTTACCCATATCCTGTATATAGGAGAGTGCTCCCTCAGGGCACTGCGGAACAACAACCTGAGGGTAAATGTGAGGCTGAGACAGGCCACGTTCAAGGTGCTCTCTAGTCCTGGGGCTGCTTTGCGGACCCAGGCAACTGCTAAGTAAGCAGAACGATGATCAAGTTCCTCCAAGTGAACCTACAGCATAGCAGGGCGGCTAGTGCTGTCGTGTGTAAAATGGTGGACAGGGGAGAGGTGGACTTGGTTCTCATCCAGGAGCCATGGATTTCTGGAGGACGAATATGCGGGCTGGCGACATTTGGAGGTAAGTTGTTGTATGATAAGAACTCCGGTGCTCCCAGGACGTGTATCCTGGTTAGGAGGGGGTTAAGTGCTTTTGTACTAACGGACTTCTGCTGCAAGGACTTGATAGCAGTGATGGTGGAACAGGCTGCAGTGATGGTGGGAGGATGAAGAGGCTGAACCTGGCCACGTTATATCTTCCCTTTGACTACGCGGGGGCTCTACCAACACAAGAGCTGAGGAGGCTGGTCGAGCACTGCGGGGCTGTGGATGAGGAGCTGCTGGTGGGTATGGATGCTAACTCCCATCACACTTCGTGGGGAAGTACAGGTACCAACACTAGAGGTGAGGAACTTTTAGCTTATCTTAGCTCTAAGAATTTACTAGTGTTAAATCTGGGGGAAGAGCCGACGTTTGTCACTAGGGCCAGACAGGAGGTCCTGGACTATACTGTGGCATCGAACCAGATGGCTAGGTATGTACTAAATTGGCATGTGTCGGATGAACCATCTTCTTCTGACCACAGACATATTAGGTATGATATCTCCCTCAATCCAGCCTTGCTTCGACAACCAGGGATCCAAGAAGAACAGACTGGGACTCCTACAGGAGGGACCTGGGTGTTCGGATTGAGGAGGCTGGATTGGAGTGTGGTGGGAGGAGAGAGCTAGAAGACTCTGCCACAATGGTTGGCGAGGCAATAATAGAATCCTTTACTGATAACTGCACTCTCAGTGAGGGGAGAAAAGTAGGGTATCCGTCATGGTGGAATAAGAAGCAAGCCAAACAACGGAAGACCACCAGGAGACACTTTAATACAGCAAAAATGAACGGGGAGTGGGACCAGTATAGGAAAACACTAACCGAATACAATAGGGCATTTAGAGAAGCACGCAGGAAGTGCTTACAAGACGTGATCTAAGGACCAGGATGCCTCGCTTGTTTTGTGAATAACTTGAGTTTGTGGGGGAGGTGAAGTACCTGGGAGTTACACTGGACAGGAAACTCACCTGGAACCCATATCTTGAGAGGACAGTTAACAGGGCCAAAAGGGCACTGATGACAGTGAGAAGAATGGTGGGTAAGAAATGGGGACTGAAATGGACTTCGGCACTGGAGCGGGGGTGTATTATGAAAACCCAAGGGTAAAACTAGTTTTTTTCCTTGGGAAGGCATACCTCTGTCTTTCAGGCCGAAATATATGCTATAAATGCCTGTCTGGGAGAGATAGCGAGAAGGGGAACACACGGGACTCGAAGTGCTATTTTCTCCGACAGTCAGGCAGCAATTAAGGCACTAAACGGACATGTGGTCACCTCGGTCATAGTCAGGGAGTGCCTAAATAACCTACAAGCCCTGGCAAGGTACAATCAAATCAAGATAGGTTGGATGCCAGGGCATAGGGGAACATTTGGAAATGAAGCCGCAGATGCGCTGGCCAGATAGGGGTCTTCGACTCCCCTGATTGGACCGGAGCCGGCGGTAGGTATTTCCAAATCCATGGTCAAGATTGCAGTGCGAAGGTGGATGGCTGAAAGACACTGTGAGCACTGGATCAGGGCTGAAGGGATGAGACACAGTAAGCTAACCCTTAGGAAACCTAAGTGCTGTCGTGTGTAAAATGCTGGACAGGGGAGAGGTGGACTTGGTTCTCATCCAGGAGCCATGGATTTCTGGAGGACGAATATGCGGGCTGGCGACATTTGTTGTATGATAAGAACTCCGGTGTTCCCAGGACGTGTATCCTGATTAGGAGGGGGTTGAGTGCTTTTGTACTAACGGACTTCTGTACGTGGATGGCTGAAAGACACTGTGAGCACTGGATCAGGGCTGAAGGGATGACACAGTACTATGTTTATTATATTCCTCCATCCTTTCTGTCCTTTTAGCTTTCTCCCCCCTTAAATTGTATGCACCAGTTTCAGATTCAATTATATTTTATTAGTTAAAACTTCAAAACCCCCTTTTATATTTAAATTTTGAAAGTAATAAAAAATGTCAACTTGTGATTGTAAAGTCCTGAAAGGTAAACCATATTAGTACAAATATTCAATTATTTCTATTTTTCAGAGTGCCTTTTTCTTATTAATATTTTTCTAATAATCGTACCCCACGTTGGTGTGCTAAATGTAATATTTATAATTTTTATATTATTATATTTTTGTAACACAACACAACTCATTAATAATTTAAATTCTTTATTATAACAATTTTTTAATTCACACAATAAACAGAACCAAAAATATACAACTTAACAAGTTTTAACACAATAGGCTAAACTCAATTCCTTCAATTTTAGTTACAAAATTTTATACCCTAGGCTATTTCTAAGATCTCTTAATATCTCGGGGTTTATATGCATGGGCTATATCTTTTAATTCTTTTGTTAATTAAATAAATTTTGATAAACAAGATTAAATTTAGAAATTAGTTTTAATAAATAGCTTCCTGATGAAAAAACTTCAATTTGGAATAAGCAAAAAGGTCCCTAAACTATTTGAACTGGATTATGTTTCTTATTACTCAGGAATTGAGGATAGCTACAGGTCTACTCACGGGACACTGTGGACTAAGGAAACATCTGCATAAAATGGGTATCTACAAAGATGAACCAGTGTGCATATTATGCGGGCAAGAACTGGAGACTGCCACACACATCATTTATAGATGTAAAGCACTTGCCGTGAGGCGCTTCAATCTCATTGGTGATAGTACGGCTCTGGTGGATGCTGAAGGTAAAACACTAGTCAGGAAACTCCTAAACCTGGTAAGAGGGAAGGGGCTATTTGACTAGATCAGGGACGTAAGTACAATATACCTTAAGGTAGCAGTGCTTCCGGCAGTTTAAACCCGCTCCCAAGTTAAAAAAAAGGGTGAGTTTGAGGAAGTAAAGCATCTATTGCAATAGAAAATAATATCCATTCAAAATTTGAAGAAATTATAAAAATAAATAAATGTTTACTAACATATAAATACAAAGTGTATATAAATATTAAAATCATTCATGCGCGATAAACCCATACAACAATGAAGAATAAATTTAATTTACACTAACATTTTTCATTATATTTTCTTGAAATAAGAACAAAAAATATGAAACTGAAAAATATTTGGAAACTTTGTAAGTATTTAGTAAATTAATTAACGAAATTCCTACTTATAACATAATACATTCCGATCTTACCGCCTGTGTGTATCAATAAGTACGAACACCCGTGGTAGAAGTGAGGTTAGGTTATTTGTGATTGCCGACACTTGCAATTGCTTAGGGCAGCTTAACTACAGGGTTTGTAGGCCTATATTTCGGATAAATAGAATTCTTTGAATGTTTCCACCCTATTACCGGAAATATGTATAGTGTTGTATTCAATAAAACTAAATAACGTAGTTTGGTATTTTGTTCCCGTTTTTAAAATAAGGTTAACGGTTTACTCTAGTTCTAGTTTAGTAATTGTATGCATGTAAATTATTTATTATCTATTAGCAAAAAGCCTGTATCAATTCACTTGGGCCATTAACCTTGTCTCCCTTCCCATGTAGAACCGTGTTTCACGCCCTCAAATATGTCTCTTACCACCGAACAATTCCTTCACGACTTACTTCATATGTCTAGGTGGCACATTTATATCAACGATAAATCTACTCCTTTTTTAACTACTCTTTTCTCTTTCATTAAGACCAGGCAAAGCAAGTGTAGCCTAAAAATATGTGAAAGTGGAATATGTGAAAATATTCCAAACACTTAGTTTAGATTTAAATCCTAAGATAAAAGGTTTCACAGATAATACTCATGAGACATAGATCCTAATTAGATTGCTTCATTGTATTTAGTGTAAACATGTCCCTTGGAACTTCAATCTAGGTATAGGCTTTTGAGCGTGCACATAAAGTCATGACAATTTTGCCTATGAACAAAACATTTTTTCCTAAAATATTAAAATATATTTTTTATTTCCCTTTAAATATAGCTTAAGAAAAAAACTGTGATGAATTTAGAACACCTTTTTACCAATACAAATTTTATCAAGAAAAGTCTTTGCCTCACAAAACAAAACATATTTTCTTAACATGAACTAGTCTTTCTCTGCGTTCCTTTCCTGTTTCTTCCTTCACTCTTTCCCTCTATTTTCCAACTCGTTTACCCTTTCTTTTTCACTCCTCTCACTTCCCAATTCCTAGATTACTCTCCTCTTTATACTCTGTCTACCCATCTCTCTCATGTCTTCCAATGCTTCAGTCTCTCTGTCTGTCTGTCTGTCTCTGTCTGTCTCTCTCTCTCTCTCTCTCTCTCTCTCTTATTTTCACTCAATAAAAAAACTCGTGTGTGTGTGTTTGTGTGTGTGTGTGTGTGTGTGTGTGTGTGTGAGTGTTAGTTTATGGTTCCTGCGTGTGTGGAACGGTGTGTGTGTGTGTGTGTGTGTGTGTGTACGTGTACGCGTGCTTCTGTAAGGGTAATTATTCAAGGTAGTTATTTCAAGCTACAAGATGAAATCTGATAAGACATTTACTTTTTTGTAGTTGAAAAATTAGCTAATAGAAAACGTATAACAATTAAAAATAAACTATTCCATAACTGCGAAGACACATTTTGTTGATGCCTTACTGGATTAAAAGCGAAAACACAAGATCGAAAATAATTTAAACGCTTTGTAACTACTCGTTAAAATATATCAACTAAGGCATTAATACACACATGTCTTTTCTCCAAACATTAGAATTTAATAAACAAAAATAGTATTCCTGAATTATAATAATACTAGCTTTGTAAGCGGGTGTATTCTCCAGCTGGTGATAATCTTCATAGAAAACTTAGCGTGTGATGCTGATAATTATCCTAATTAATTACTTACCAAATGATTATTTATTTTGGAGCAGCATCAATAATTAACGCACTTCTTGCTAGAAACATCTGCTTTTTCATCACAGTATCAAGAAACAAAATTGTTTTATTCAAGTAATGTATATCTTCTACAAATATTTTACTCATTTATGAAAACCACATTTTTAATTAAACATCCCTTAAACCTTATGGCTCCACCAATGTGAAAGACATACGGTTTCATAAAACAGTTGATTTTATGATATAGTATGCTGTAGAACAGCTGTTTTAACACATATATTACGGTTTTTTTATTTATATTATTTTATTGTTGTTGTTGTTGTTGCTGGGTGTGTATATGTATGTGTGTATGTGTGTGTGTGTGTGTGTGTGTGTATGTATGTGTGTGTGTGTGTGTGTGTGTGTGTGTATATGTATGTGTGTGTGTGTGTGTGTGTGTGTGTGTTTTAAGAATGACACAATAAATATTGTATAACTTGTAAAATTCTAGTTTTAATAAAAGAATTTCCTATCTTGTTCCAGTCACGTGCTGCTTTGGTACAAAGAAGAGAAAGGAGAGAAGAGGTAATTACTATTAGTTAATTTTAATTTCACCTTGAAATAAAGTAATTTAGTAGTTATAATAAAATCCTCTAATTTAATTAAATAGTTTTACAGCTTGTTCAACATTCGTATACGTTTTCAGTTTTCAATATTTGCTGGATTTATGGCAAATATTGGGATCCCTATCTCATGCATATCCTTTTATACTATTCAAATATTGTAGCATCAAATTTACATTTCAGGGAGACAATACATAAAATTTAATGAAACTATATATGCAAAATATTAAAGTTACACAACTGTATTAATAACATTTTAATTAAAACATCAGATTTAAACCATTAGCACACTCATGCCTTAAATAAGACGTCTTCCGCAAGGTTTAAACTCGCGGCAAACATTACAGCAAACCGACACTGTGATCGTTTGTTGTATTCAGTAAAGTCGAACATTTCATTATGACAAATGTAGGGAACTGGTTATTTAAATGAGTAAAAGTGAACTTTCAAAACGTTCCCTTCAAGTTCCTTATGTTTTTAGTAATTTTAATGTATATTATTTTAATATTCTACGTTCTACGAACATCACTTTTCAACGCAATGAAAAAAAATATTAGCTACGGTATAGTGAAAAATTATTTCTTTAAAGTTCATCAACATAGTAGGCTTACATTATATATGATATCATGATATCCATGTGAACAAGATTCAGCTACACCTTGCAGTGTAATATCGCACTTATATTGTATATATATGACACAGGATTTATTAAAACTTCTAACTTTACAGAAGTGTTCGATGAAGAGATGCTCAGCTATTTGTCAAGCGCATACCCGAGGATAAAGTTCGTTCCTATCCTCGAGGCGATCCTTGAGGAAGAAGAAGGAGATGAAGTAGCGGAAATAGTTTGTCAAAAAGCTGCAATATATTCTAGAAGTGATTCCGCACTATTTCCGGTAAAGTTTGAAGTCCCTGCCTTCTACAGGACTCAGTCGTTTTGTAAGTGACTTTTATTTGTACCTTTCGTTCTGTTTAAAATGATAATTCTATTCTTAGTTACATGAACTAGAGCTTATATCTGTTCACGCAACAAATTTTAAACCATACTCTATATCATTTTCTCTCTCTCTCTCTCTCTCTCTCCACACACACACACACACACACACACACACACACACACACACACACACACACACACATACACACACACACACACACACACACACACACACACACACACACATATATATATATATATATATATATATATATATATATATATATATATATATGTATATATATATATATATATGTATATATATATATATATATATATATATATATATATATATATATATATATATATATATATATATAACGAAACTCTAAACGTAAGGAAAAATAATTGAACTGTATGAGATCGTAGCAAACTGACGCTATCTATCAAAGGACAGTCAGTTGTATATCTTTCGGCATAAAGGGTTATTCACGCACCTGGTATACCATAAAAAATACATAGTATGGAAAGTGGACTCGATCACTTGAGAGGAGATTTAAGTTCGACATCGGGGATCTTGCAGATTTATGGAGAAACTATGTCTAAGAATGCATAAACTTGACACCTGCAGCTAGAGTAATTTCCAAAAGGTGCCACCCAAAGCAAATAGAAAGCATTGAAGGAGACGTTCTGATAGGAATGAAGAAAAATTAGCAGCATAAGGGAGAAAATCAAATTTCAAGAGAGGGGAAAACGCGTATGGAAACTACCCAAAGTAAACACGAGTTTTTCAAATTCCATAACTGGGGGGAGGGGCATGTTAATTTTGGTATCAAGTTTTAAAGTAAAACAGAAAAAAGTAAACTAGCAAAGTAAAAGTAGTACGTGATATTAGTAAGAGAAATATTACGGGAATAAAGTTTATGTACAGTAAAGAAGCATTTGCAGTGAATAGGAGAGTGATCTTTAGTAAGAGATATATTAGTAAGTGACTGCATGATCAGGTGAAGTGAACCAAGAAACGACGCTAGAGATAAGCGTCAACAGCTGTCAGAATTAATTTTTCTTAAATTCTTAGCCAACACTTTAAAGTAAAAAAATATCAAGTGTTTTGTCAACTTTTCATTAATTTCTTTAAGAAAATATAGGTAATTCAAATACTGTGTAAACTTATCAAACCAAATGCAGTACGGTTTCATCGTATAGGCCTACGTATCTTTAGAAAAGATAGGTAATTCAAATATAAACTTTATGAAAACCTAATGCATAACCTATACACGCCTTAAAATAATAAAGGATAAATTTTAAAAGATTTTATTAGTAGAAAGAATAAATATAAGAGTTTTGATGCAAATCCACAAATTATAGCTTAATAGGTTTTATTATGTATAACTACCTGTAAATGTTACAACTTTTAACTCAAAATTAAAATAAATCGGTCATTTTAAAAAACAATTAGCTATGTATTAATTTAATGTCCTTAAAAACAAATATCCTGTATTACATCTTAGACAAACTTAAATATTCATGTTAACTTCATATAGGGTAAATGCACACCAGTTTATTTTTACCTACCAAACTAAATATCCATTTATGTATCTAGTTATCATCTATGTTTATGAATACCTATATAATCTTAACTCTTTATCTTTGATACTATAATAAATGCCTATAAATTATGATGTCTTTTTTCAGAAGCGATTTTTCGGCTTCGTGGTTTGGAACGACATCTGGTGGAGGTAAGCAAAACGTTTACTACCACTGTGTGTGTGTATGTGTGTGTGTGTGTGTGTGTGTGTGTGTGTGTATGTGTGTGTATAGATATTTCATTACTCTTTACAACATTCTCCTGTAACAGTCACCATATGCTCCTTGAACTTAGTAATAAACACTTAAACGTTAACAGTTACTTCTTGTTAAAACCAAAAGAGGTGCCATAATTTCATCTTGCGATCAACAAGCTTTTGTGTGTGTAAGATTTTGTTTTAAGATAACAGTCTTACACTTTATAATGTTAGCGAGAAGAGAGTTGCAAAGTGTATCCAAGTGAAGGTCCTATTTCTTAGAACATTTTAGGATAACAGTTACTTGTTACCTAAATCGCAATGACTTACATTATGCTGTTTTACATTGTTTTTAAATAGTCTAGACGAATATTTAAAAAACATTACATAAATATTTATTAAAATGCTGTTGTTCCGCATTTAAATTTATTTTTAATATTCATTTTCTATTCACAGATCGCTGAAATGAATGTCTGCCCGTATATATGTTCTTTGTTTCGACCAATCTTCGAAATTTTCCCTTTCGACAGAACCTAGTTTAAATCTCTTGAAGAACAGGGTCATTTCAGGTGAGCAACGAATAAAATTACTTATTAAATAAAGCAATTCATTAATATGTATGTTTGCCAATTCCAAATTACTTTTATTTAAAATTCTAAATCAATACACTTTATTTTGTAAATTATTTTTTTACAAGTATTTCAACATGTTTAATATTTAACATTTTAAGTAAAATGTTAGTTATAAGCAGTGATGGACGACGAAAGTTAATTATATGCGTTGTATTTCGTGAATGAATTGCGGTGATGTTTAAATTTATACGGTGTAATTTTCGCAACATCAAATTTTCGCACTACACGTTTTTTTTATTTAAGTCCGATGTTTCAGAAAACCACGAAGCATTGCCCAGTACTGTCAAATTATGAGGATTTCCTCAAGAAAGTGTTTATTGTTGCAGATTAGAGATCGTGTTAGTTTTCACTGAAGGTACAGACCCAGGCAAAACTAATTTCAGTAATTTCAATCGCTTATTAAATGTTTTCAGTAAATTATTTAAAGCAATAAAATCTAATAAACTCGGCAGCATTCGACTTGAGCCTTGATCGAATAAAGAGAGAGGTTTTCTTTATTAAGCATTTCACTTTATCAAAACATTTATACATTGAAAAATTAATTTAGGATTTGTTGCCTACAGGTATCCTACGGGAGTAAAGCTAGCTTTAGCCTCGCACGTTATTACGTCACAAACGTCTTTCTTATAAACCTGGACTTTTTAGTCACAAGAATTGTCAATGTTTAGTTTGCCTTGCATTTATATTATCTACTGGACAACAAACCAAAATTCTCAAAGTATATGAAATTCATTTTGGGGAAATGGTTAAAAATGGAAGTTTTTGAATTATTAACATTGACTAGGGGCTTTTAGGGGCACATTCGTACTGATATAAATTTTAAACTTTTGTACAATTTTGTTTTTAATACAAATTAAATTTAACATAATTCATAAATTTCCTTATAAACCATATTTTTTGTGAGTGCGTTTTGTTAAGATATTTGTTTGTTTACAAATCGTACTCAGTTGTTTTTCATTGCAATGTTTGTCTTAGGGAGAATTTTGATAATTTTAATTTTCTAAAATTCTTATAAATGTTGTAAATTAAGAAAAACCTATGTTTTCGTCGCTCCTTTCTGTCGATACCTTTAATTTGAGCCACCTTCCAGCTCTTTACTACATTCCAAGCTCCCACAAACTCTCCCTCAAAATTCGGATTACGAAATTATATATTAGGATATTTACACTAGTGCATCATTGTTCGACGATAATTTCTACACCTAGTAGCTCCCGGCGCGGAGATAAAATACAAAAATAAGTAATTTATTTTGTATTTCATACTATCGTCTACAATTGTTCGAGACACTTTTTACTATAAAGGTTTTAAGGCGAATTTCGACTCCACTTAGCTTACTTATTGGAATATGTTGGTTTGAAAACTATAGAAAATGTATTATAATACCGTCGTGTCTGAGGCACAACTCATTAACCTCTAACAACCATACGTATTTAGAGGAACTTCTATAGATAAGTGGTAAAATTGGAAGTAGTATATATATATATATATATATATATATATATATATATATATATATATATATATATATAATTAATTAAAAATATATGAATATATTTGAATAATATATGCAATCAAAGTATTCTTGTTTTTGAAATATTTTTTATTTATTAAATATATTACAAGAAAACATATGACCATATTTAATATATATATATATATATATATATATATATATATATATATATATTAATATCACAATATGTATTCTTGTGTATTAATAAAGAACTAAGTCAAAATACAAATACAAAAGTTATAATTGAATTGTAAATTCAATTATAATTCTTGTATTTGTACTTTGAACTAGTTCTTTATATATATATATATATATATATATATATATATATATATATATATATATATATATATATATTTGTAGCAAAAATATATAAAGTTGACAACATTGTTTGTTAGATCTTGCTAGGACTTTTATGCTAGTTTTTCTTTATTAACATATAATATTTCAAGTTTCAATTCCAAAGGTAAATTTTAACTAATAAGAGAAACATCTGCTAGTGAGACGGATGAGCTTGCATTTTTTTCACAAGCATGCCTGTTTCAAGTTGTATTTTATTAAAGGTACAACGCAAATCTTTAGCAACAAGTTTGTTCCTTTATTTTGTTTTTATTTCAACAAGCGCTGAAAATGTTTTTGTACAAGTAGGTGCTTCAAAAAGGCAAGAATAATCGGAGAGCTGCCTATGATACACTTTTAATTGTTTTATCCAAAATGAATTTTTGTTCATTGTAGCCCTGTTGACACAATGAACAGTAAACATTTGTTTCGTGACACTATCGTACAACTATTCTGTTGAAGTTGTCATGTTGATTTAATTTCAAATTTAGAAAATTGGTACAGCCTTTACGGTACTTACATTTCTTTTATAAATTAATACATTTCTTTAAATTTCTGAATATCATGTTCAATAACATTACCTAAGTAAATAAATCTGCGGTTTAAATTTAGTTTTATATTTTGATAAATTGTGTACTTAAATTTTAACAAAGTGAGAATTTACCTTTCTTTTTTCCAAATGATCTCTCGCCCCCTGATTTTGCTTCACGACCCCCCCCCCCCTACGTTTGGGAACCTACGATTTATAGGAACCACTATAGATAAGCGATAAAATTGGAAATAAATATATATATATATATACTTGTAGCAGACCCCCTCATCACTTGTTTCATTGACAAGGACTCCTCAAACTCTTAAACAATTTGAGGTATTCTCAAACCTTGTCTAAACTGGGCCGTATGTTATGATTTTCACACAGCTCCCCCACCCCCGACCTTTCGCGAATGATCAGTATCGTGTTCTCAAAAAAAGATTTTAATTTTGCGTTTTTTATTTTGCCATAAAACCTACACTGATCGTTATTTTGTTTTTCTTTTCAAGAGAAAGAACTTATGATAATATAGTAGGGATTGAACGATTCCTTAGCTTTTCGATTCCGTTACCAATATGATTCTAAATTATTTTTTCGATTTTAGATTCTTAGTTCGATTTTCGATTTTTTAAAGTTATATAGGGCTACATGATATTCTTCAATTAATAATTAGTTAACATCTTGATCATATGATGAAGCCTTTTAAAAGTTTTAATGTAATAGGCTGCACGAAACTTTCATGTTATGATTTATAAATAGAAATTTCTGAAACCATGACAAACATATCGGATAAAAGTGACAAATAAATAGATTAGATGCTTCCGTTACACTTTGTTGCTGCGTCTAAATAATAATAATATTTTCGTTATCTCAAATTCACCATTTGCTTTAATTGTTTAATTCATTCAAAGCAACTAATCCATAAATAAGACAAGTTGATTGATTATTCTCCAATAAATTACGCCGTAAACAAATTTTAAGAGTGGAAAAGAAATAAGAATCGCAATCGGCACTTTAATCAATACAGAATCGACTATCGACCATTACTCAATACCTTTACAATTGACGATTCCTGGAATCGAGATTCGGCGTAGGTGCATATCTATAATATAGTGGTCGGTTGTTCGGTCTGTGCAATGATTTAGCTATAGAAAATTCTTTATATGTAAAAATTATTTTTTGTAATAAGAATATGAAATAGTAATGTGATCGTAAAATTTTTCAAAGTGTGATAGATTTTAATTCCATACAATTTAGATTATAATAAACGACACGAAGTTATAATAAATTTATTTATTCTGATTTAGCTGCCACCAGAGTCATCGAAATTCTTCTTGCTCTCACGCCGGCCTAGGATCGGCACCTTTTCGGCCTTATCATCAAAATTTATGGGATGTAACCAACCCGCGTCCGTGCACCGCACACGTACATCCCGGGGAACGGAACTACGCCGTTTGCAAAATGGGTTTGAGGCAAACAAAAACGGAAGATTTTATCTAACAAGTACAACAGAACGACGTTACTGAAGTTTCAACAGAATTCAAAAACTAACCTTCCATTAATTTTTCAATGTAAAACATTGGTATAAAGATTTCCTCCCGGGGTGTGCGACTAAAGGACGGACGAAGCAGCAGTGATACAAAATTTTAGTGAACAAAATTGAAGAAGAGTATAAAAGGGCCAACTAGGCAGAAAGTTCTAGTAAACAACCAAATCAAAACTCAAAACTACAGCCTAATTTCAGTCAAGGTAAATGAAGCAAGGCTTTAAAATACAGAAAGAATCTGGAATAGAACACGTCCACATTATTGTAACACGAAATATAACTTTGTCATTTTGTATTATGCTGTGTTGACTTTTTTTTATCTAATTACATTATTTTAAGTATATATACTTATATACCCAAACAACAAAGGTAGTTTCCCGGACAGGCGTTTCCATCTCACTCCACTTTTAATTTAAACTGTAGAAGAATGATTATTGGTAATTTCGTTTGTAGTGTTAGCCTGGTAGCCTGGTAGTCTGGTAGCCTAATACGTGACTGTGAGATTCCCAACCCTTTTTTGGATTTTAGCCTCTAAAAGTGGTATTTTTAACAACGAATTGTTTTGTCTTTCTAAGTATTTCACTTTAAGTCAGTAAAAAAAGGCAGTGAAATTTGTATTTCAAATGTAGAAGCAACACAGTGACTAACGTTTAAATTGGTAAGATTAAAATTTGATTTTTTTAAGTTGTTTCTCATAACTAAAATATGTAAGAATATAAATAAAACCAAGAATGGGCAAATCTTAGAAAACGCATAAACTAAAAGTTGTAAGGAAGTAAAATATTGTTGTACGAAATGCTTCACTTTAGGGGTGGGGGGGGACACTGAGCCAGGAAGCAATGACGTTACATTGTATGATCGGTCACCCCTTATCTTAAGAATTTTGTGATTGGAGGAAGTCGCATCACCAGAGGACGGGTAGCCAGCGAGGCATGCCGAAGACAACATAGGTAGTTTTTAGGCTGTTATGAGAGGTCATCCCGGACAGTCGTTTCGATATTACTCCGCTTTTTAAATTAAACTGTCGTAGAATCATTAGGGCTAAGTTCGTTTGTAGTGGTAGCCTGGTAGCCTATTATGTGACTCTGTGAGATTCCCAACCCTTTTAGGAATTTACTCTCTGAAAGTGGTTTTTAACAACGAATGGCTTTGCGCTTTCTAAGTATTTCACTCAAGACAGTGAAAAAAAGTGAAATTTGTATTTCAAATAAAGAAGCAGAACAGTGACTAACTTTCAAATTAGCAAGCTTAACTTTAATGTTTTAACTTGTTGGGTTGACGATTATTTACAGAAATCAAAAAACAAAACTTTAATGTTGAAGTCATAAAGTCGGGAATGAATAGACATAAAAGAAACGAAGCATAAAGACAGTGAAATTATTAACTTTTACTAAATAAGAACTTTTGAATTTTACAAATTGAATTTACGGTAATGCGTAAAACAGTAAACCCAAAAATGGAGGCAGAAGAACAAACTCAAAACAATACAGAGTAAAGGACGTCTACGTACCACAAAGTAGATCGGCCAAAATAACAGGGGATGTTTGCACCAAATCAGGTATATTCCTACTAAGATTTACAAGGACCCTGGAACCTGCTGGAGTTACAAAAGGTTAGAACTCTCTTCTTTCTTTAAAATAGGTAAGTAAAAAATTTAATTTTTAGATTATGATTTCGGGCTATTAGATTAGTTATATTATACTAAATACATATATAAATAAACATACATAGTAAAAATAAATATATGTGTGTGTGTGTGTGTGTGTGTATGTGTGTGGGTGTATGTGTGTGTGTGTTTGAGTGTATAAATGTATCTTACAGGCGTCTAACCCGCTGAACAGAAGTTAATATAATTTGGAGGGTTTGTTTAAAATATTTTGAAGATGTGTGAAGAAGATGATGAAATTTAAAGGTTTATTTAACATAATCCCAGGATGGGTCATTTGAAATATGGTGAAAATCCATCCACCATAATTTTTAGATTATGATTTCGGACGATTAGATTAGTTATATTATACTAACTACATATATAAATATATATATATATATATATATATATATATATATATATATATATATATATATATATATTTATATATATATATATATATATATATATATATATATATATATATATATATATAATGTATCTATGTGTATATACTCGTATGTTATAGACCCCTAAAGTGCTGAACAGAGATGATGAAATTTGGAGGGTTTATTTAACATATTCCCAGGATGGGTCGTTTGAAGTATTGTGTAAATCCATCCACAGGGATGGTTCAAAAACCGATACATATATATATATATATATATATATATATATATATATATATATATATGAGTGTGTAAATGTATCTTACAGGCGTCTAACCCGCTGAACAGAAGACAATATAATTTGGAGGGGTTGTTTAAAATATTTTGAAGATGTGTGAAGAAGATAATGAAATTTAAAGGTTTATTTAACATAATCCCAGGATGGGTCATTTGAAGTATGGTGTAAATCCATCCACAGGGCTCCGCCCCAGAGGCTTAGGATGCTTCAAAAACCGATGTATATATGTATGTGTGTGTCTGTGTGTGTATGTATGTATATGTGTGTGTATGTATCTTATGGGCGCTAAACCGCTGAACCGAAGTTAATAAAATATGAAGGGACTGTTTAACATATTCCCAAGATGGTCCGTGTGAAATGTTGTGTAGCTCAATCCACAGGACACCTAGAGGATTAGGATGGTTCAAAACCCAACGTATATTTGTATATGTGTATAAATGTATGTTATAGGCGCCTAACTCGCTGATCAGAAGTTAATATATTTTGGAGGGGTTGTTTAAAATATTTCCAAGCGTTGGTTTGTGTAACGTTTGTTGTAGATCAATCTACAGGGCTCCGTACCATAGGCTTAGGATAGTTCAAAAACCTATGTATACTTATATGTGTGAATGAATGTATCTTATAGGCGCCTAAACTGCTGAGCAGACGTTATTTAATTTGTAGGGGTTGTTAAAAATATTCTTAAGATGGTTTGTGTAAAGTTTGGTGGTGCTCCATCTACAGGGCTCCTCCCCATAGGCTGAGGATGGTTTAAAAACCGATGTATGTATATATGTGTATGTATGTATGTATCGTATGGGCGCATAAACCGCTAAACAGAAGTTAATGAAATTTGGAGGGATTGTTTACCATATTACCAAGGTGGTTCATGAAAAGTTTGGTGTAGGTTCATCGAACTTCAGAGGCTTATGTTTTTTCAAAAACAGATATCTGTATATATGTGTCCGTGCAATGTCTTATTAACGCCTAAACCGCTGAACAGAAGTTAATGAAATTTGGAAGGATTATTTAACATATTCCCAAGTTCGTTTGTGTAAAGTGCAACTCGAAAGCCGATGGCATGAAAAATGGTTCCCACTTTGTTTCCAGTATGATTTCCGTGTAAACCAACTAAAACGAACATTCGAACTGGACTTTCTCAAAGCTGTATCACAATTCAGTGGCAGAGTAGTTGTTACAATTTATAACGTATTTGATCGGATAATCACTGCGGATAATGTCGGATGACGCCGTGTAGAGCCAGAATCACTGGAATATGAGGAGTCTCCTGAGGGCAGCTCAAAGCATATCGCTCATACTTATCGATAGGCTTCCCCAGGAAAACCAGGTATGAGGGGTTTATTTTGAATATAAAGACGGACATGACAATGTGCTAAGTTTTCAAAAGTTTTCGACCCTAAAAAACATTGAAATAATTCAATAATAACTAAATGTAAATAATTATATAAATATTATACAAACAATACTTGTGACAAACAATATTTGTTTCACATGGGTTTATTAAAAAAGTACAACAAATAAACAAACGCTGTATTTACATTACCATGGTTTCCTAAGCACATTTTGAATCATATTTTGTTAGTTTGAAAGCAAAAATATGAAGCTTAAAAACTTTTGGAAACTTTGTAAGTTTCAATCGACTTATTTAACCTAATTATACTTACATCACTATGTATTCGTGCCCTCTAGACGGTATACCTCATCAATTACAAATAAACCACTGTTAGAGTCGACTTAGGCTTAGATATATGCGAGGTATGACATAGATATATAACCGGGCGGAGGATAGGCTAACTAGAAACTTTTGTACTTGAATAGTTATGTAGTTAAATATAGTGAAAACTTTCGTAAATTGCTACATTTCGAGGTTTCCAACTTATTGTTGAAAATGTACTTATTGTTCTTTTTATCAAAATAAATAACTATTAAAACTGTATAAATGTCACAGTGTATTCTAGAATTAGTTTGTTTACTGGTCGTGTATTTATTTCTGTTACCCAATGTTTTATTTACTACATTTGATATAAAAATGGCGACGTATATTTATGAATATTAATTGTTTATGTTAAGAGCACTGTTACTTGGATCCCAAAGCCAAGCGTCAAGTTATAATCTCTCTCTCTTTCATACATACATATATATATATATATATATATATATATATATATATATATATATTAAATATGGTGATATGTTTTCTTGTAATATAGTTAATAAATTAAAAATATTTCAAAAACAAGAATACTTTTAATGAATATATTTATTTATTCAAAGCTTTTCGCCGATAAAATATTACCAGCATCTTCAGGAAAATAATTATCTAATAATAAAAAAATTTTTTCCACCTGAAGATGTTAGAACTATTTTATCAGCGAAAAGCTTCTTGTTTTTGAAATATTTTTAATTTATTAAATATATATATATATATATATATATATATATATATATATATATATACATACATATATGTACACGTAGGTAATGGGTCATCTGGAATGTAAATAATGGTTTCCTATAACTGAATAAATTCAAAATATATCTCTAGGAAACCATATTTTTAGCATTATAGTACCTCAATTTATTTTTCTATAAAGTAAACGTAAGTGTGTAGGCCAGTGGTTCCCAACAAACATTTTGCAAGGGCCCCCTCATCAGTCGTTATAATAAAGAGGAAACCTCAAATTCTTAAACTTAAATTGTGGATTACACGCAAACTAATTTGAGTTTTGTTAGCTATTAATAAATAATTTATGCTATGCCTAGCCATTTGTTTTAAGGTAGAAACTGTTCTAAAATATGAAAATTTAATTTGATGCTACCACAAGTTTATTACAAGTACATTAAAGACATTTTATATTTTTATTTAAGATACAAAATATAAAATCATCACTTGTTGAAGTTAGTAGGTACAGGCGAAATCCATTAAACTTATTTATGGTAAGACTTCGTTTGGAATAAGGAGTTAATGAAATAAAAACAAGAATAAAAACTCTGATATAATTGCGACAAATAAAGATATACTGTTTAATAAATATTTAATAAGAATAATAATAAGAATATTAGTTTAAATTTATTATTATGTAATTGCAATAACTCATAACCTGACAATAATTTCATCAAGATCAGTCTGTCCTTTTAGTACATGATTTCAGAGAAATGTTATGTCTCATACTTGATACTCTAAAATCTTACTACATATCAAGCCGACTCCTATATTTACTTTTCATGGAGCACATAGTTGAGAACACCTGCGCACATCGGTAGGTAGTTGATAAAGGTAGTATTACCTTCATTGCCTTATATTGTAGTCTTTAAGTACTGACAACCAAAATTCTACATTGTTTTTGCCATGTAAAACATTTTTTAATGTGCCACTGCTGCTCAGTTCTACAACTTGATCTGGTTCTCCTACGGAACGACTCTGGATCCTTTCTATTTCAGAGAAGCAGAACGGATTTCTAATCAAATTCTCATTAGGTCGTGGCTCAGGAAAGTATTCCCTAAAACGGGCTGCTAAATTTTAAGGGTGGTCAGTGACGCTTTCCTTTATTTGGTTTGTTAGGTTTTCATCAGAAGGCTCCAAACACATTTACGTAAAGGAACTTTATTGCCCGCAAAGGACATTTTATAACCATTGGACAAACTTTGTCTTCAACTTTGAATATATTTATATTGTTACCCTGTAAGCCATTTCCTATGGGCTGCATGTCCTTGATGTGGTGGAGGGGCTTAATTTGCGCGTGGGGGACGGGTGGAGCGGAGCTGTACGTATGTGGCTCCCTGTAAACGAGAAGTCCAGGCAAATGTATGAGTGCATGAAGGAGGCTCAAAAAAAGGGCCAGTCCTAGTACTTGAAGATTTGTTATCTGCCCGGCTTTCACCTTTCACTTCCCTTGCGGGTGGCAACCAAGAAGAGCCCACCATCCAGGTTGGTGGTCTGGATGGGTACATAAATCCTCGATCTGAACTTGTTATGCGATCCGTGTATGCCGATGTAGATTCGTGGACCTCCATTTCGTTACCTCAAGATTTGTAAACGCTCTGCGAGGGCGGACCTTTATTTCCCTAGCTTCTCGTGGGAAAACACATGGCACACAAAAAACGAAATAGATTTAACTGGTCAGGGCTTAGAAACTACCGACAAATCTGTCCCAATGGATGTGGCTTTTGCCCCCGTAGAGACAGATGAAAAACCAGTTACGAAGGGAACAGGAGGAATTAGTGGGGCACAAAGGAGGAAAGCACTCTGGCTTGCCTACCATGAGGAGCAAAGAAGGCGGAGTCGGAGGTCATAGAACCACAGCCACCCCCTTTGAGGAAACACTGGCCCAGGAAGCAGAAGGGTTTAACGGAAAATAGAATCCGCCCTGTTGTCCCGGAAGCCAGTGGATCTGATGGGACCTTAATACGACATGAGGAAGAGAGGAAAAGGAAGGAAAGGAGCACTTCTAATCCTACTCCAGAGTCAGAGGCCAAGAGGAATAGACATGGGTCTAGGCCTGTTGGGTCGTGAGTGCCGTCTTTCTCGTCGATCTCCACCAATCTACCGAGGGTGCTAGTGGCTTTTGGGAATAGAGTAGGCATGAGTATGGATATGGTAACGTTCGACCACTTTAAGGGCACCGTCATGGACTGAGGTTTGGACATTCCTAGTGGAGGTTTTGTTCCGCGGTTCAGGGGCACGTACTTATAGATGGGGTCGCAGCATTTATTTGTGCTGAGGAGGAATAGGCAAAAAGGCTGAGAGAAGTGGTAGGCTACCACCAGTTAAGCTCGAGGACGGGACTCAAGTAAGCCTAGTCCTGCCTGATAAACTGATTAAAAGGGTGGTGAAAGTGACGGTGCTCGTACCACCACCAAACAGGGAGGCCACGCAGCTGGTCAAACTCATGAGGATGCATAAGAACCCAAAAATTGGCACTACGAAGTGAAAGACCCTACAGTACATTGAGCGGGGACCTAATAAGCCTATTCACCCTAGGATTGGATGAGGGATTGGCCAGACATCTCAAGGCAAGAGATTGGAAGGCCTTTCTGGGGACTGGAGAGGTCAAGTTTAGGTGGACCTTAAAGGACGTGGAAGAGAAGGGCGAGGGGGACAATCAGGAGAAGGCGTAGGGGTCAGTTGGATATGGCTGACCCTCAAGCAATGATCCTGCAAATTAACTTGCACCTCGGTGGTCCTAACCAGCTGCTTAAATGTGAGGCACACATTACCAGCCCTTGCGCTGGTGCAAGAACCGTGACTGGTCAGGAACCGTATAAGAGGTCTGGCTGCAATGGGTCTGTGCTAAGAGCTGACTGGAATATTGCTGGGAATGTGATCTCAGTGCTAAAGGTGAGAGAGTCGAGTCTGTTTTTGAGCCTTTTATCGGCCTGGATTAGATAATATTACTCCAGCATTACTACGAAATTGCTTGCAGGAAATTATAGGGCCACTGACAGGATTACTCAGGGGCTGTGTTGCCCTGAGTTACACGCCCGGGCAGTGGTTTAAAAATCGAAAGTTATCTTTACCCCCAAACCGAGGAAGAAAGGTTACACAGAGGTAAAGGACTTCAGACCTGTCAGCCTTACATATATCTTGTTAAAGACACTGGAAAGGCAGGTGACCACTATTTGAAGGAGGGACCTCTGAAGCAGTATCCGCTTCATCAGGACCAAGACGCCTACCAAATTGGCTGGTCAGAGGAGACTGCGCTGTTGTCGGTTGGGGACTTTATTGAGGGTCAGTCCAGCGACAAGGGGATATGTATTGGGGATTTTCTTGATGTGTAGGAGAGAAATCTGTGACACTCATCTTCACTAGGCGATATAAAACTAAATCACTGGAGATGATTGAAATTGGTAATACCAAAATATGCAACGTTGAGAGCGCTAATTCTGGATTATTAATGGAAGTTATTCGGGATACGAAGCTTCTCTGACGTGAGCTCTTGCAGAATAAGTGTAAAAAAGCCATAGCTACGTTATGTCAATGTTGAGGTGCAATAGGCATGAGATGAGGTTTGAGTTCACGTCAGATGTAGTGGATTTTTTCTGCCATTGTGGGGCCGAGGTTGGACTATGCCTCAATCGTTTGGTGAAACAGGGCACAAACATCAAACGCAATATACAGCTATTTTTTGATTCACTGAAGGAGCTCTTGATAGAACCTCTAGATAAGATAATATCTCTTAAAAGGGAAAAAGGAAATTACAAAATCCATATTCCTGAAAGAGAGGCATGAGCAGAGTGTAGACCCAAACATGGTGAAATCTAGTTCACGGATGGGACCAAGGTTCACGGATGGTAGAAGGAAGGAGTGGGAGCAGGATTTAGTGGACCGAGACACCAAGACAGATTTTGTCATCGCCTGGAAAACAATAACTCTGTTTTCCAGAGGGAGGTGCTCGCGAAAAACCATGTCCTGAGGAAATAATATGGTCGCAAAAGGGGCAAGACCATCTGGATTTGCTCGGACAGTCAGGCAGATTTGAAGGTTTTCGGTAAGGCTAGTACCAGCTCTAGGCTGGTGGCTGAGACTATAGCTTCTCTACCAGAGCTGGGTAATTATAATTCTCTCAACCTAACCTAACCTAGGACAACATCCTATCTGGCTGGATAGGGAACGAGAGAGCTGACGCCTTAGCAAAACAAGGGTGTATAACTCAAGAGTTGCTGACGGTAGTGGGCATGCCGCCTCAGGAGGGGCGCAAGAGGATCACAACACATATAGTCAGGTTGTGCAGGGAAGAATGGAATGCAAACTTGGGGTGTAACAAATCCAAGGTACTGTGGGGTTACTTGGAAGACTTGTGGGGCAAAGAATCACTCTCCTTAAGTCGACCTCAACTCAGAGTTACTGTAGAGCTGATCATAGGACATGGGAATCTGAGGGGGTTCCAATAGAAAATTGGAAAATCTAGATCCCCTGTGTGCAAGAGATGCGACGAGGACCAAGAGGAAAGCCCAATCCACCCCTAGGAATGGGAAGAGAGTACAAAGGCCGCAGCTACACCGATAAGTTTTAGTAGTCTACTAACCCTCCAAGTTTTAGTAATAATAATAAATAATACCCTGTAAGACTAGATTCAAAACTTTCAAATGTTGAAACACATCAGCTAAGTAAGCAGACGCGCAAAGGCCAAGAAATGTCTAAGAATATCTGTATACGTGAGTCAAGAAGGAAGATTCTACCCTCATCCTTATCATCAAAAATCAGTTTCCTGATTTTCTAGTGTACGCACCAAAAACCAAAAATAATACCTATCCGAATGCACTTGAAAAAAACCATTCAATCAAAAACTTTTATTCACGCTTCTCGATCGTCTACTATAAGTTCAGCTATTATTAGGTTATTAAAATACTAAATTAAGTTTAGCCAATGTTAACACGCCATTCATTGACTGTTCGCCGGGTAAGCTAGCATGTACTGTATATACATATCGCCTGTTTCCAGTCAGGACCTGGCTTCATTAACAATGTTTTCATTATGTTCAGTGTTATTCTGACACAATTATGTAGAGGGAGCCGTAAGCGAGAGTTTGAGGAAGTAAATCATCTATTGTAATAGAAAATAATATCCATTCAAAATTTAAAGAATCTATAAAAATAAATAAATGTTTACAAACATTTAAATACAAAATGTATATAGGCCTACATATTAAAATCATTCATGCGAGATAAAACTGTACAACAATGAAGAATAAACCTCATTTACACTACCATAGTTACGTTAAATCATTTTTCATTATATTTTCTTGAAATAAAGAACAAAAAATATGAAACTGAAAAATATTTGGAATCTTTGTAAGTATTTGTTAACTTAATTACCGGAATTCCTACTTATAACACAATACATTCCGATCTTACCACCTGTGTGTATCAATTAGTACGAACACCCGCGTCGAAAGTGAGGTTAGGTTATTTGTGATTGCCGACACTTACAATTGATAAGGACAACTTAACCAGAATTTTATGTAGGCCTATATTTCGGATAAATAGTTTCAACCTTATTACCGGAAATGTACATAGTGTAACATAGTATAATTTTGTATAGTGTACATAGTGTGTAAGATAGTGTATGTGCATAGTGTTTTATTCAATAAAACTAAATAACGTTGTTTGGTATTTTGTTTCAGTTTTAAAAATAAGGTTAAACGGTTTACTTTATTTTTAGTTTAGTAATTGTAGGCATGTAAATTATTTATTATCTATTAGCAAAAGCCTTTGTATCGATTTACTTGGGCTATCTCACTTTGTCTCCCTATGTAGAACAGAACAATTCTTTCTCCACTTACTTCCTATGTCTAGGGGGCATATTTATATTAAACATAAATCTATTCCTTTTTTAACTATTTCGTTCTCTTTCATTGAGACCAGGAATGCAAGTCTAGCCTGAAAATATGTAGAAGTTGAATGTGAGAAAATATTTCAAACATTTAGGTTAGACTTTATTCCTTCCTTGCAAGAATATTCATTCTTTGCAGATCTCTCTGACACATTTCTACAGATACGTATTTCGTTTTCTATACTCTGGAAAAAGTGCCTTTACCCACAAAACAAAACAAAACACATTTTCTAAATATTAACTAGTCTTTCTCTGCCTGCGTTTCCTGTATCTTCCTTCTCTCTATTTTTCAACTCCCTACTATTTTTATTCACTCCTCTTACTTTTCAATTCTTCGCTTTTTCTCCTCTTCTTACGTTGTCTACCAGACTCTCTCATGCCTTCCAAAGCGTCTGTCTGTCTCTCTCTCCTTTATTTTCACTTAATTATCTTAGTTTATTTTTATCTTAATTAAACAGTATGGCTGTCACAAAAGCGAAAGTTATATTTGTGCAATATTGTCTGGTGTGCGATGTTTGGAATACAACAGCACAATATATTTTACCTATTCTAAAACTCAATAAAAATAAAATAAATGTGTGTGTGTGTGTGTGTGTGTGTGTTTGTGTGTGTGTATTTGGGTGTGAGTGTTTGTTTTTGGAGTCTGTGTATGTGAGTGCTAGTTGTGTTTGTCTGTGTGTGCGTCTGTAAGGTTATTTGATAGGTAGTTGATAGGTAGTTAGTTCAAGATGGTCGAACAACATTTGGAGGCTTTGTAACTTTTCGTTAAAATAGTTCATCTAAGGTATTAATTCACACATATCATTTCTGTAAACACTAGAATTTAATAAACAAAAATAGCTAGATAGCATTCCTAAACAATAATAAGACTAGTTTTGTAAGCGGGTGCATTCTTCAGTTGGTGATAGACTTCATACAGAACTTAGCGTGTGACCCTAATAAATAACCTAAAAATTTACTTATCAAATGATTATTTAATTTGGCGAAGCATCAATATTTAATGCACTTCTTGCTAGAAACATCCGCTTTTCTTTCACAATATCTAGATACAATTTTTGTTTTACAAAACAATATCTTCTACAAATATTTTATTCTATTATCAAAAACAACATTTTTAATTAATCATCCCTTAAACCTTCTGGCTCTGCCAATGTGAAAAACATACAGTTTCATAAAACAGTTTGATTTATGATATAGGTTATGCTGTAGAACGCTGTTTTAACACATAGATTACGTTACTTTAATTATATTATTTTTTTGTTCTTGTTAAGTGTGTATGTGTGTGTGTGTCTGTGTGTGTGTGTGTGTGTGTGTGTGTGTGTGTGTGTGTTTGTGTGTGTGTGTGTGTGTGTGTTTGTGTGTGTGTGTGTGTGTGTGTGTGTGTGTGTGTGTGTGTGTGTGTGTGTGTGTGTGTGTGTGTGTGTGTGTGTGTGTGTGTGTGTGTGTGTGTGTGTGTGTGTGTGTGTGTGTGTGTGTGTGTGTGTGTGTGTGTGTGTGTGTGTGTGTGTGTGTGTGTGTGTGTGTGTGTGTGTGTGTGTGTGTGTGTGTGTGTGTGTGTGTGTGTGTTTTAAGAATGGCACAATTAATATTGTATAACTTGTAAAATTCTAGTTTTAATAAAAGAATTTCCTATCTTGTTCCAGTCACGTGCTGCTTTGGTACAAAGAAGAGGAAGGAGAGAGGAGGTAATTACTATTAGGTTATTTTAATTTCACCTTGAAATAAAGTAATTTATTAGTTATATTAAAATCCTCTGATTTAATTAAATAGTTTTACAGCTTGTTCAACATTCGTATATTTATCAGTTTCCAATATTTGCTCGATTTACGGCAAATATTGGGATCCCCATCTCACTATTATAGTTATATACTATTCAAATATTGTAGCATCTACTT
>JBAIZL010000003.1:26273872-26291372 GCA_036971475.1 Prosapia bicincta
ACTCTTTACAACATTCTCCTGTAACAGTCACCATATGCTCTTTGAACTTAGTAATAAACACTTAAACGTTAACAGTTACTTCTTGTTAAAACGAAAAGAGGTGCCATAATTTCATCTTGCGATCAACAAGCTTTTGTGTGTGTAAGATTTTGTTTTAAGATAACAGTGTTACATTTTATAATGTTGGCGAGAAGAGAGTAGCAAAGTGTATCCAAGTGAAGGTCCTATTTCTTAGAACATTTTAGGATGACAGTTACTTGTTACCTAAATCGCAATGACTTTACATTGTGCTGTTTTACATTGTTTTTAAATAGTCTAGACGAATATTTAAAAAAAACATTACAAAAATATTTATTAAAATGCTGTTGATCCACATTTAAATTTATTTTTCATATTTATTTTCTATCCACAGATCGCTGAAATGAATGTCTACCCGCATACATGTTCTTTGTTTCGACCAGTCTTCAACATTTTCCCTTTCGACACAACCTAGTCTAAATCTCTTGAAGAACAGGGTCATTTCAGGTGAGCAACGAAAAAAATTACTTATTAAATAAAGCAATTCATTAAACTGTATGTTTGCATTTACAAATTACTTTTATTTAAAATTCTAAATCAATATAGCTACATTATTTTGAAAATTATTTTTTTACAAATATTTCAACATGTGCAATATTTAACATTTTAAGTAAAATGTTAGTTATAAGCAGTGTAGGACGACGAAAGTTAATTATATGCTTTGTATTTGGTGAATGAATGGGGGTGGTGTTTAAATTTATACGGTGTAATGTTCGCAGTATCAAATTTTTGCACTACACGTTTTTTATTTAAGTCCGATGTTTTCAGAAAACCACGAAGCATTGCCCAGTACTGTCAAATTATGAGGATTTCCTCAAGAAAGTGTTTATTCTTGCAGTTTAGAGAACGTGTTAGTTTTCACTGAGGGTACAGACACAGGCAAAACTAATTTCAGTAATTTCAATCCTTTATTAAATGTTTTCTGTAAATTATTTAGAGCAATAAAATCTAATAAAATCGGCAGCATTCTAGTTGAGCCTTGATCCGAATAAAGAGAGAGGTTTTCTTGATTAAGCATTTCACTTTATCTAAACATTTATACATTGAAAAATGTTCGGTTAGGATTTGTTGCCTAGTATCCTACGGGAGAAAGCTAGCTTTAGCCTCGCACGTTATTACGTCACAAACGTCTTTCTGATAACGACTTTTTAATCACAAGAATTCTCAATGTTTAGTTTGCCTTGCATTTATATTATCTACTGGACAACAAACCAAAATTCTCAAAGTATATGAAATTCATTTTGTGAAAATTGTTAAAAATGGAAGTTTTTAATATATCACATTGACTAGGGACTTTAAGGGGCAAATGTCCCTATACGTACTGATATAAATTTTACAATTTTGTACAATTTTGTTTTTAATACAAATTAAATTTAACATCATTTTTCAAACCAAACTTTCCTTATAAACCATATTTTTTGTGAATGCGTTTTGTTAAAATATTTGTCTGTTTACAAATCATATTCAGTTGTTTTTCATTGCAATGTTTGTCTTAGGGAGATTGTTGATAATTTTAATTTCCTAAAATGCTTATAAATGTTGTAAATTAAGAAAATCATATGTCTTCCTCCTCTCCTTTCTGTCGATACCTTTAATTCGAGCCACCTTCCAGCTCTTTACTACTTTCCAAGCTCCCACAAACTCTCCCACAAAATTCGGATTACGAAATTGTATATTAAGATGTTTACACACGTGCATCATTGTTCGACGACAATTTCTACACCCTGTAGCTCGCGGCGCGGAGTTAAAATACAAAAATATGTAACTTATTTTGTATTTGATACTATCGTCTACAATGGTTCCAGACACTTTTTACTATAAAGGTTTTAAGGCGAATTTCGACTCCACTTAGCTTTCTTATTCGAATATGTTGGTTTGAAAACTATAGAAAATGTATTATAATACCGTCGTTTCTGAGGCACAACTCATAAACCTCTAACAACCATACGGATTCAAAGGAACTTCTATACATAAGTGGTAAAATTGGAAATAATATATATATATATATATATATATATATATATATATATATATGTGTATTTATATATTTAATAAACTAAAAATATATGAATATATTTGAATATATATATATATATATATATATATATATATACACTTGTAGCAGATATCAGAGCCTAAACGCAAAATATCATATTTTAATTTTTGGCTATACAGAGATAATTAAAAGATATTCCTTTAGAGCAGTGGTTCCCAACTAAATTTTTTCAAGCTTTTTGATTCCGTTATCAATTTGATTCTATATTTTTTTTCGATTTTACATTCTTAGTTCGATTCTTGATTTTTTAAAGTTATATAGGGCTACATGATATTCTTCAATTAATAATTAGTTAAAATCTAGATCATATGATGAAGCCTTTTAAAAGTTTTAATGTAATAGGCTACACGAAACTTTCATGTTATGATTTATGAATAGAAATTTCCGAAACCATGACAAACATATCGGATAAAAGTGACAAATAAATAGATTAGATGCTTCCGTTACTCTTTGTTGCTGCGTCATAAATAATAATAATATTTTCGTTATCTCAAATTCACCATTTGCTTTAAACATTTAATTCATTCAAAGCAACTAATCCATAATTAAGTCAAGTTGATTGATTATTCTCCAATAAATTACGCCGTAAACCAATTTTAACAGTGGAAAAAAATAAGAATCGGAATCGGCACTTTAAAGGTACGTTTCCATTACTACAAATTACCCCGACTTGTGCCGGCACAAATCCCCTAATGGAAACAATCTGGCACAAGTCGCGGCACATGTGCCAGCGACTGTTTTGTGCCTGCCGGCGGTGCGACAAAACTTGTGCCGGCACAAGTTCCCACGGACAATGGAAACGAGCAGGCACATTTGCCCGCGACACGCGCATGCTCAGTTGCCCAAATGAACCTAAAAACGTTTTAAAACAGTGTTTGCCTCTGGAGTAATACAGTGTTTAATCAATGCAGAATCGACTATCGACCATTACTTTTGACGGACCTTTACAATTGACGGTTCCTGGAATCGAGATTCGGAATAGGCGCACACCTATAATATAGTGTTGTTCGGTCTGGGCAATGATGTAGCTATAGAAAATTCATTATATGTAAAAATTATTTTTTGTAATAAGAGTATGAAATAGTAATGTGATCGTAAAATTTATGAAAGTGTGATGCATTTATTTACATACAATTTAGATTATAATAAACGACACGAAGTTATAATAAATTTATTTATTCTGATTTAGCTGCCACCAGAGTCATCGAAATTCTTCTTGCTCTCACGCCGGCCTAGGATCGGCACCTTTTCGGTCTTATCATCAAAATTTATGGGATGTAACCAACCCGCGTCCGTGCACCGCACACGTACATCCCGGGGAACGGAACTACGCCGTTTGCAAAATGGGTTTGACGCAAACGAAAACGGAAGATTTTATCTAACAAGTACAACAGAACGACTTTACTGAAGTTTCTACAGAATTCAAAAACTAACCTTCCATTAATTTTTCAATGTAAAACATTGTTATAAAGATTTCCTCCCGGGGTGTGCGACAGAAGGACGGACGAAGCAGCAGTGAAACAAAATTTTAGTGAACAACATTAAAGAAGAGTATAAAAGGGACGGCCAGGCAGAAAGTTCTAGTAAACAATCAAACCAAAACTCAAAACTACAGCCAAATTTCAGTCAAGGTAAATGAAGCAGGGCTTTAAAATACAGAAAGAATCGGGATTAGAACACGTCGACATTATTGTAACACGAAATATAACTTTGTCATTTTGTATTATGCTGTGTTGACTTTTTTTTATCTAATTACATTATTTTAAGATTATATACTTATATACCCAAACAACAAAGGCAGTTTTTAGCCTGTTATGAGAGGTCACCCCGGACAGTCGTTTCGATATCTCTCCTCTTTTTAAATTAAACTGTAGAAGAACGATTAGAGGTAAGTTTGTTTGTAGTGGTTTCGTGGTAGCTTAATATGTGACTCTGTGAGATTTCCAACCCTTTTAAGAATTTACTCTCTGAAAGTGGTCTTTTTAACAACGAATGGTTTTGCGCTTTCTAAGTATTCCACTCAAGTCAGTGAAAAAAAGTGAAATTTGTATTTCAAATGTAGAAGCAGAACAGTGACTAACTTTCAAATTAGCAAGATTAAACTTTAATGTTTTAAATTGTTGGGTTGATTATTTACAGAAATTAAAAAACTGAACTTTAAGGCTGAAGTCATAAAGTCGGGAATGAATAGACATAAAAGAGACGAAGCATAGAGACAGTGAAATTATTAACTTTTACAAAATAAGAACTGTTGCATTTTACAAATTGAATTTACGGTAATGCGTAAAAAAAGTAAACCCAAGAATGGAAGCAGAAGAACTAACTCAAAACAATACAGAGTAAAGGACGTCTACGTATCACAAAGTAGATCGGCCAAAATAACAGGGAATGTTTGTACCAAACCAGGTATATTTCTACTTAGATTTACAAGGACCCTGGAACCTCCTGGAGTTACAAAAGTTTAGAACTCTCTTCTTTCTTTGAAATAGGTAAGTAAAAAATTTAATTTTTAGATTATGATTTCGGGCTATTAGATTAGTTATATTATACTAACTACATATATAAATAAACATATATAATAAATAAATATATATATGTGTGTGTGTGTGTGTGTGTGTTTGAGTGTATAAATGTATCTTACAGGCGTCTAACCCGCTGAACAGAAGTTAATATAATTTGGAGGGTTTGTTTAAAATATTTTGAAGATGTGTGAAGAAGATGATGAAATTAAAAGGTTTATTTAACATAATCCCAGGATGGGTCATTTGAAATATGGTGAAAATCCATCCACAGGGCTCAGCCCCAGAGGCTTAGGATGGTTTAAAAACCGATGTATGTATGTGTGTGTGTGTGTGTGTGTGTATGTATGTATATGTGTATGTATGTATATGTGTATGTATGTATATGTGTATGTATGTATGTATCTTATGGGCGCTAAACCGCAGAACAGAATTTAATATATTTTTGAGGGGTTGTTTAAAATATTTCCAAATTGGTTTGTGTAACGTTTGTTGTAGATCAGTTTACAGGGCTCCGTACCATAGGCTTATGATAGTTCAAAAACCTATGAATACATATATGTGTGAATGAATGTATCTTATAGGCGCCTAAACTGCTGAGCAGACGTTATTTAATTTGTAGGAGTTTTTAAAAATATTCTTAAGATGGTTTGTGTAAAGTTTGCGGGTGCTCCATCTACAGGGCTCCTCCCCATAGGCTGAGGATGGTTTAAAAAGCGATGTATACTTATATGTGTGAATGAATGTATCTTATAGGCGCCTAAACTGCTGAGCAGACGTTATTTAATTTGTAGGAGTTGTTAAAAATATTCTTAAGATGGTTTGTGTAAAGTTTGGTGGTGCTCCATCTACAGGGCTCCGTACCATAGGCTTAGGATGGTTTAAAAACCGATGTATACTTATATGTGTGAATGAATGTATCTTATAGGCGCCTAAACTGCTGAGCAGACGTTATTTAATTTGTAGGAGTTGTTAAAAATATTCTTAAGATGGTTTGTGTAAAGTTTGGTGGTGCTCCATCTACAGGGCTCCTCCCGATAGGCTGAGGTTGGTTTAAAAACCGATGTATGTATATATGTGTATGTATGTATGTATCTTATGGGCGCATAAACCGCTAAACAGAAGTTAATGAAATTTGAAGGGATTCTTTAACATATTACCAAGGTGGTTCATGTGAAGTTTGGTGTAGGTCATCCAATGGGCTCCGCCCTAGAGGCTTATGTTTTTTATAACAGATATCTGTATATATGTGTCTGTCTAATGTCTTATTAACGCCTAAACCGCTGAACAGAAGATAGTGAAATTTGGAAGGATTATCTAACATATTTCCAAGTTCGTTTGTGTAAAGTGCAACTCGAAAGCCGATGGCATGAAAAATGGTTCCCACATTGTTTCCAGTGTGATTTCCGTGTAAACCAACTGAAACGAACTTTCGAACTGGACTTTCCCAAGGCTGTATCACAATTCAGTGGCAGGGTAGTTGTTAGAATTTATAAAGCATTTGTCTTGTAATCACTGCGGAAAATGCCGGATGACGCCGTGCAGAACCAGAATCACTGGAATATGAGGAGTCTCCTGAGGGCAGCTCAAAGTATATCGGTCATACTTATCGATAGGCTTCCCAGGGGAAACCACGTGAGGGGTTTATTTTGAATATAAAGACGGACATGGCAATGTGCTAAGTTTTCAAAAGTATTCTACCCTACAAAACATTGAAATAATTCAATATTACCTAAATGTAAATAATTATATAAATATAAAAGACAAACAATATTTGTTTCACATTAGGTTATTAAGAACAACTAATAAACAAACGCTGTATTTACATTACCATGGTTTCCTAAGCACATTTTGAGTCATTATTTGTTAGTTTTAAAGCAAAAATATGAAGCTTAAAAACGTTTGGAAACTTTGTAAGTTTCAATCAACTTATTTAACCTAATTATGCTTATATAACTATGTATTCGTGACCTGTAGACGGCATACCTCATCAATTACAAATAAAACACTGTTAGAGTCGACTTAGGCATAGATATATGCGAGGTATGACATAGACATATGACGGGGCGGAGGATAGGCTAACTAGAAACTTTTGTACTTGAAAAGTTATGTAGTTAAATATAGTGAAAACCTTCGTAAAATGCTACATTTCGAGGTTTCCAACTTATTGTTGAAATTGTACTTATTGTTCTTTTTATCAAAACTAAATAACTCTTCGCATTGCTAAATAACTAATAAAGCTGTATAAATGTCACATTGTATTCTAGAATTAGATTGTTTCCTGGTCGTGTATTTATTTCTGTTACCTAATGTTTATTTTAGTAAATTTGATTTACAAATTGCGACGTATATTTATGAATAATAATTGTTTATGTAAGGAGCACTGTTAATTGGAGCCCAAACCTAAGTGTCAAGTTATAATCTATCTCTCTTTCATATATATATATATATATATATATATATATATATATATATATATATATACAAATATGTACACGTAGGTAATGGGACATCTGGAATGTAAAGAATGGTTTGGTATAACTAAATAAATTCAAAAGATATCACTAAAAAATCATATTTTTAGCATTATAGTACCTCAAATTATTTTTCTATAAAGTAAACGTAAGTGTTTAGGCCAGTGGTTCCCAACAAACATTTTGCAAGGGCTCCCTCATCAGTCGTTATAATAAAGAGGACCTCTCAAATTCTTAAACGTAAATTGTAGATTACACGCAAACTAATTTGAGTTTTGTTAGTTATTAAAAAGTAATTTATGATTTGCCTAGCCACCTGCTTAAAGTGGAAACTGTTCTAAAATATGAAAATTTAATTTGATGCTACCACAAGTGTATTACAAGTACATTCAAGACATTTTATATTTTTATTTAAGATACAAAATATAAAATCATCACTTGTTGAGGTTTGTAGGTTCAGGCGAAATCCATTAAACATATTTATGTTAAGACTTCGTTTGAAATAAGGAGTTAATGAAATAAAAACAAGAATAAAAACTCTGATATAATTGCGACAAATAAAGAAATACTATTGAAGAAATATTTAATAAGAATATTAATAATAATATTAGTTTACATTTATTATTATGTAATTGCAACAACTCATAACCTGACAATAATTGCATCAAGATCAGTCTGTCCTTTTAGTACATGATTTCAGAGAAATGTTATGTCCCATACTTGATAATCTAAAATCTTACTACATATCAAGCCGACTCCTATATTTACTTTTCATGGAGCACATAGTTGAGAACACCTGCGCACATCGGTAGGTAGTTGATAAAGGTAGTATTACCTTCATTGCCTTATATTGTAGTCTTTAAGTACTGACAACCAAAATTCTACATTGTTTTTGCCATGTAAAACATTTTTTAATGTGCCACTGCTGCTCAGTTCTACAACTTGATCTTGCTCTCCTTCTAACCGAATGTGGATCCTTTCTATTTCAGAGAAGCAGAACTCATTTCTAATCAAATTCTCATTAGTTCATGGCTCAGGAAAGTATTCCCTAAAAGGGGCTGCTAAATTTTAAGGGTGGTCAGTGACGCTTTCCTTTATTTGGTTTGTTAGGTTTTCATCAGAAGACTCCAAACACATTTACGTAAAGGAACTTTATTGCCCGCAAAGGACATTTTATAACCATTGGACAAACTTAGTCTTCAACTTTGAATATATTTATATTGTTACCCTGTAAGCCCTTTCCTATGGGCTGCATGTCCTTGACGTGGGGGAGAGGCTTAATCCGCGCGTGGGGGACGGGTGGAGCGGAGCTGTACGTATGTGGCTCCCTGTAAATGAGAAGTCCAGGCAAATGTGTGAGTGCATGAAGGCGGCTCAAAAAAAGGGCCAGTGCTAGGAGGGTTGTTATCTGTCCGGCTCTCGTCCTGCCCTTCCCTTGTGGGCGGCAACCAAGAAGCGACCCCTTCCAGGTTGGTGGTCTGGATGGGTACATACACCACCAATCTGAATTTGTTATGCGATCCGTGCCGATGTAGATTCGTGTATCTCAGGGTAAGAAGGGTCTTTAACGGAGCTTCAGGGGCACCTGGCGCCACCCCTGAGTACTTAAGTCACCTTACCGCCGTAAGCGGGGCTCTGCGGCGGTGGACCTTTATTTCCCTAGCTGTTCTTGGGAATACACATGACAGAAAAAAACGAAATAATTTAAATGGTCGTGGCTTAGAACCTACCGACAAATCTGCCCCAATGGATGTGACTTCGGCCCCCGTAGAGACAGATTTGAAACCAGTTACGAAGGCAACAGGAGGAATGAGTGGGGAACAAAGGAGAAAAGCACTCTAGCTTGCCTACCATGAGGAGGCAAAGAAGGCGGACATGGTGTTCAGAGAACCACAGCTACTCCTTTTGAGGAAACACCGGTCCAGGAAACGGAAGGGTTTGACGGAGGCTGGGTAAAGTGAATCTGGTAGGACCTTAATACGACAAGAGAAAGAGAGGAAAAGGAAGGAAAGGAATACTTTTAATTATACTCCAGAGTTAGAGGCCAAGAGGAATAGACAAGGGTCTAGGCCTGTTGGGTCGGGAGGGTCGTCTTTCTCGTCGATCTCCGCCAACCTACCGAGGGTACTAATGACCTTTGGGGATAGTGAAGGCTTGAGGATGGAGATTCGACCACTTTAAGGACACCGTCATGGACCAAATTTTGGACATTTCTAGTGGAGGTTTTGCTCCGCGTTTCAGGGACACATAGTTAAGGGATGGAGTCGCAGCATTTATTTGTGCTGAGGAGGAATCGGCAAAATGGCTGAGAGAAGTGGATCCGTCAGTTAAGCTCGAGGACGGGACACAATCAAGGCTAGTCCTGACTGATGAACTAATCAAAAGAGTGGCGAAAGTGACAGTGCTCGTACCACCAACAAAAAGGGAGGCCACTCATCCTGAGGTCAAACTCATGGTGTTGCAGAACCCAGAAATTGACATTTCGAAGTGGAATATCCTACAGTGAATTGAGCAGGGACCTGCAACCTCCTCTACCTAGGATTGGATGATGCATCAGCCAGACATCTCAAGGCAACAGATGGGAAGGCCTTCCTGGGGACTGGAGAGGTCACGTTTAGGTGGACCTCTAAAGACCCGGAAGAGAAGGGCGAGAGGGAGAATCAGTAGAAGGCCTTTGGGTCAGTTGGATTCTGCAAATTAACTTGTACCATAGTAAAAGCACCTCGGTGGTCCTAAACAGGTTCTTAAATGTGAGGCACACATTACCAGCCCTTGCGCTGGTGCAAGAACCGTGGCCGTACAGGAACCGTATAATGGGTCTGGCTGCAGCTGGGCGCATCTACGCAAGTGGGGAACATGAGGTACACAAGGCATGTGGGATAGTCAGAGGACTAGAAGGTATGCTGATTCAAGAATTCTCAACTAGGACCCTTGCGGTGGTTAGAATTTGAGTTAAGTAGGAGCAGGGAGTTCATCGTTGCGCCCATTAAATGCGCCCACAATAGAGAATCGCCCCATGCAAAATTACGTAAGTTAGTTCGGTACTGCAGGGAGAGGAATATAGGAATCTTAGTGGGCTGTAATGTCAATGCTAATAATGAGGTGTGGGGCAGCACAGACACAAATGAGCGAGGCGATGAGCATGACTGGCAGCTTTCGGATGAACCCTCCATGTCAGATCACCGGAGCATTAGTGCTACGATGAGGGGAGTTGTCCACTATGTGGTGTGGCTTAGGAACCCGAGATAGACAATCTGGGAAGGTTTTAAGTCCTCGGTAAGGATACGGATGTCAGACTTACGTGGTATGTATGGTACATCAAACGAACTGGAAAATACTGAGGCCTACACATCAGGACTGCAATTTACACGTTTGAGGAAAATTGCTCTCTCTCTCTCTCTCTCTCTCTCTCGCGGATAAACACTGGGCGTGGTAAGCTTAAGTGGAACAGCGAGTTAGAGATAAGACAGAAAGAAACTAGAAGGCTCTTTAATAGAGCAATGAAGAAGAATACGGTAGACACCTGGCAGGCATATAAAGACAGCCAGTGTCTATAAAAATCTTATAAAAGAGGTTAAACGTGCTTCTTGGGAAAATTGGCTCTCAGAGATAAGCACACTGAGTAACACTGCTAGACTGTAAGGTATTAGCAGATGGACCGAGGGGAGACCTTACGTTTGTCAAGAAGGCTGATGGTAGCTTTACTGACACCCCGGAGGAAACTCTGCTTATGAGGAAACGTTATCCCGATGTTAGACTGGTAGGAGACAGTGCTCAAAACCTCCGCCATACTGTGCTAAGGGCAGACTAGAATATTGCTGGGGAGGTGATCTCAAAAGGTGAGAGAGGCGATTTTGTCTTTTGAACCTTTTAAAGCGCCTGGATCAGATAATATTACTCCAGCATTACTAAAAAATTGCTTGTAGGAGGTTATAGGGATAGTGACAGGATTACTCAGGGACTGTGTTGCCCTAAGTTAAACGCCCGGGCAGTGGCTCAAAATGTACGTTATCTTTATCCCAAAACAGGGGAGGAAAAGTTACACAAAGGTAACGGACTTCAAACCTATCAGCCTTACATCTTTCTTGTTAAAGACAATGGAAAGGCAGGTGGATCTCTATTTGAAGGAAGGACCTGTGAAGCAGTATCCGCTTCATCTGGATCTACACACCCACCGAATTGGTACGTCAGTAGAGACTGCGCTGTTGTCGGTTGTGAACTTTATTGGGATATGTATTGGGCCTTTCTTGATGTGTAAGAGGCTTTTAATATTACCTCTAGAATGGCCATCAAGAGAGCAGCTATGGATCACGGGATTTCTGATGGAATTATACATTTTATTATGAGTTCCTTGGAAAACCGTATAAGTGTTGCATCATGGATGAGGTGTACGATAAATGGGATGATCTCGGAGGGCACCCCGTAGGGTGGAGTGTTACCCTCTGTACTGTGGAGCCTTGTCGTGGACGAACTACTAAGGACGCTCAGTGGAATGGGTGTCAAGGTGGTACGATATTCGGACGACATAGCTATCCTTGTTAAGGGGCATTTGAAGAGGTCTTCAAAGACCTGCTTCAAGAGGCACTCAAGGTAACAGAAGCATCGTTGCAGAGAAAAAGCACTATGCAAACAAGGAGAGAAATCTGTGGCACTCATCTTCACTAGGCGATATAAGACTAAATCGCTGGAGATGATTGAAATTTGTTATACTAAAATAAGCTACGTTGAGAGCGCTAAATATCTGGGAGTTATTCGGGGTAGGAAGCTACTCTGGCGGGAGTAAAAAACGGTCAAATAACCGTTTCAATATACTACCTCGAGAAAGCCACCTTACTTCGGTATGAAGTTGAGCATCCTCACAGCCCGAAACCTATCTTGACTGCAAAGGTCGAGTTAAATGTAGTTATTAATTTGAGCTATTTCATTGAGAGTTTTCTATAGCATTGCAGACAATCTGATGCCTACTAAATCTTCTCGATGAATGCAACTGTCAGATATAAACGCAGTGAATGTGTTAAATAAAAATAAATTCATTTCAGTGACAACTTACAGACCCCTAATATATTGCCCGCGGACCCCTAGGGGTCCGTAAACCACTTGGTAACCCTGTGGTACAGGTGTAGCGTGTCATCACTTTTTCGATGGCGATGTTACACTCCTTAGCTGCCAACGAACGAAGCCATGTATTTAGTTTCTTCATATTTTTCAAAATAATTTTGCCGCACTAACATTCCTTTTTTGGTAATAAAACGATATAGATCCTAAGCAAGGGCTGAAAGATTAAAATATCTAGGCTATCTACAAATATATAGAGGGCGCCGTTAGCGTGAGTTCCAGGCTAGCTGGCCTGAGCAACCGGGCGGGTCCACAGGTGGCGGATAGTGAAACGGCTTACAGATATGTAGGTTACATGTGAATAAGGATTCCGGAAGGTTTCTGAATAAGCAGGCCTGGATCAAGGCAATGGTTGAAAGGTGAGGAATTATCCCTCCTCGTCAGTCAACCTGTTGGGTGTGGTAGAAATAACTGCTCTGACTGGGGAGACTGGGGTAGTTGGGAATTAAGTCCTCACAATGCGACTCTCACCTCCCAGGTGAACCAAGGGCAATGCGGCAGTAAAGTATGGGCGGGAAACTACCCTAACGACACAGTTGTAACAAAAGAGAGTAAAGCAGGCTGTTCGCTCCAAGAGCAACAGTTAATAATGTCCTGAACTTGGGGTAGGCTTCAAGGTCAGTGACTGAATACCAAATCCAAGGTGGAAGGCATCGTGCCGAAGGATGAATGGCTGAAGGGTAGAAAATGCAGTTGTACACGATCCCCTTGAGGAACCAGAGAAAACCTCATTGTATGTTGTCTTGCCAGGGCAGTGGGGGCTCTGCTCTGGTCGACCGTTATTTTCCCCATACTCGTGTGACGTTAATGGACCAAACAAGTAAAACAATTGCTTTTGAGACCGCACAGACAGCGGGAGCCAATGAGACGGCAAACCGTGAGTCTTTAGCAGATTTGTCAACGGCAACCATCACTGGGGGTGCATGGGCGACTTTCAAGCTGCCGACTGCAGAAACCGGTGAAATGGCTGTACAGTTGAACATGCTGTCTTTACGGAGAAAGCGTATGAGTGGTGCGGCCAAAAGGCGGCTCCGAAGAGAACAGGCGAGAGTAGCGGGAGGGCCAATAATCCTGACAAAACGAAGGGAAGGTCAAAACCGAGCCGAGCTTGTCAAAGTCCAGGGCTTGGATGTTGTGAGGAGGGAGGTTCAACAGGAAAGCAATCAACCAAGATCACCAAACCCCAGCACGCCCAAAAGGCCTAGGAGTTCGACGTCCAATCCCTCTCTAGTGGAGGGAGGAAAGAAGAAAGTGAAGCTGCGACATGGGGGGGGATGCTGCAGTGTCTTCGGGAACATACGGCGATACCCTTCGGCAAAAGCTAGCCATTGACCCAGTTAGTTACCCAGAGAGACAATTCTCGGAAGAGATGGCGTTGGAGCTGGAGGAGCTGTTCTTCTCAGAACTGCTGTCCGCTGAGATGGAGAGTGGGGATAGGGGGTTCAGGACAACATACTTAGAGAGGGGGGCTCTAAATGTCGTATGCTCCTCATGGGAGAGCCTGCAGTGGGTCCTTCGGGTCCTGTCAAGTTTCACCCTGAGTGAGGGGGTAAAGTTGAGGGCAGGGCTACCCAAGGAGATCTTTTGCATTGCAAAAGTTTCAATGTGGGTGCCCAAACCCTACTATGACAAAGAGCCTGGGAAGGTGATTGTTAGGAAAAGGGAGGATACAGGTCTTACCCATATCCTGTATATAGGAGAGTGCTCCCTCAGGGCACTGCGGAACAACAACCTGAGGGTGAATGTGAGGCTGAGACAGGCCACGTTCAAGGTGCTCTCTAGTCCTGGGGCTGCTTTGCGGACCCAGGCAACTGCTAAGTAAGCAGAACGATGATCAAGTTCCTCCAAGTGAACCTACAGCATAGCAGGGCGGCTAGTGCTGTCGTGTGTAAAATGCTGGACAGGGGAGAGGTGGACTTGGTTCTCATCCAGGAGCCATGGATTTCTGGAGGACGAATATGCGGGCTGGCGACATTTGGAGGTAAGTTGTTGTATGATAAGAACTCCGGTGCTCCCAGGACGTGTATCCTGGTTAGGAGGGGGTTAAGTGCTTTTGTACTAACGGACTTCTGCTGCAAGGACTTGATAGCAGTGATGGTGGAACAGGCTGCAGTGATGGTGGGAGGATGAAGAGGCTGAACCTGGCCACGTTATATCTTCCCTTTGACTACGCGGGGGCTCTACCAACACAAGAGCTGAGGAGGCTGGTCGAGCACTGCGGGGCTGTGGATGAGGAGCTGCTGGTGGGTATGGATGCTAACTCCCATCACACTTCGTGGGGAAGTACAGGTACCAACACTAGAGGTGAGGAACTTTTAGCTTATCTTAGCTCTAAGAATTTACTAGTCTTAAATCTGGGGGAAGAGCCGACGTTTGTCACTAGGGCCAGACAGGAGGTCCTGGACTATACTGTGGCATAGAACCAGATGGCTAGGTATGTACTAAATTGGCATGTGTCGGATGAACCATCTTCTTCTGACCACAGACATATTAGGTATGATATCTCCCTCAATCCAGCTTTGCTTCGACAACCAGGGATCCAAGAAGAACAGACTGGGACTCCTACAGGAGGGACCTGGGTGTTCGGATTGAGGAGGCTGGATTGGAGTGTGGTGGGAGGAGAGAGCTAGAAGACTCTGCCACAATGGTTGGCGAGGCAATAATAGAATCCTTTACTGATAACTGCACTCTCAGTGAGGGGAGAAAAGTAGGGTATCCGTCATGGTGGAATAAGAAGCAAGCCAAACAACGGAAGACCACCAGGAGACACTTTAATAGAGCAAAAATGAACGGGGAGTGGGACCAGTATAGGAAAACACTAACCGAATACAACAGGGCATTTAGAGAAGCACGCAGGAAGTGCTTACAAGACGTGGTAAGAAGGAGGACTGGGAAGTGGTAAGGAGGGTAGTAACTCCACAAAGGGTAAGATGGGCTATTGGCACATTTAAACCCTACAATTCTCCAGGTCCAAATGGGATCTATCCTGTGCTGTTGCAGTAGGGAATGGATATGCTGGTGCTGGTACTTACTAAATTATACAGGCTAAGCATTGCTCTAGGGCATGTGCCGGCAGCCTGGAAATCTAGTAAGGTGGTCTTTATACCTAAGCCCACCGGTAATCAATCGGAAGGGAAAGGATACAGACCTATTACACTCATGTCCTTTGTTCTTAAGGGACTTGAAAAACTGGTTGATAGGCATATTGGGGGGGGGGTATTTTGGCAATAAAACCACTGCATTGGAAACAGTATGCTTATCAACCGGGGAAATCCTGCGAGGGAGCTCCCCATCAAGTGGTTGGTAGGATTGAGCAAATGATCGCTAAGAAAGGTTGTGCCATTGGTGCCTTCCTCGACATTGAAGGGGCTTTCAATAACCCCTCAGTGGAGACGATGGTAAATGGTGCAAGACGTCATGGAGTGGATGCGACTACTTGTGGCCGGATAAGTTCCATGTTAACAAACAGAAATATTTCTGTAGAGGTGGCCGGGGAGGTCAGAAGGGCGGAGACAAGTCTGGGCTGTGCACAAGGGGGGCGGGGCGGTTCTCTCTCCTCTGTTGTGGTGCCTAGTGGTTGACAACCTTATTGAACTCCTGAATGAACAGGGGGTACTTCTGTCTGGGATATGCGGACGACATAGTTGTTCTGATCCTGGGCAGATTCCCTGATACAGTCCTTGAGGTATTCAGAAATCCTCTACGACTGATCGAAGAGTGGTGTAATAATTAGAACCTTAGGGTAAATCCGAAAAAGACTGCTCTTATTAACTTCACCAGACAGCGAAAAGATCTAAGGACCAGGATGCCTCGCTTGTTTTGTGAATAACTTGAGTTTGTGGGGGAGGTGAAGTACCTGGGAGTTACACTGGACAGGAAACTCACCTGGAACCCATATCTTGAGAGGACAGTTAACAGGGCCAAAAGGGCACTGATGACAGTGAGAAGAATGGTGGGTAAGAAATGGGGACTGAAATGGACTTCGGCACTGGAGCGGGGGTGTATTATGAAAACCCAAGGGTAAAACTAGTTTTTTTCCTTGGGAAGGCATACCTCTGTCTTTCAGGCCGAAATATATGCTATAAATGCCTGTCTGGGAGAGATAGCGAGAAGGGGAACACACGGGACTCGAAGTGCTATTTTCTCCGACAGTCAGGCAGCAATTAAGGCACTAAACGGACATGTGGTCACCTCGGTCATAGTCAGGGAGTGCCTAAATAACCTACAAGCCCTGGCAAGGTACAATCAAATCAAGATAGGTTGGATGCCAGGGCATAGGGGAACATTTGGAAATGAAGCCGCAGATGCGCTGGCCAGATAGGGGTCTTCGACTCCCCTGATTGGACCGGAGCCGGCGGTAGGTATTTCCAAATCCATGGTCAAGATTGCAGTGCGAAGGTGGATGGCTGAAAGACACTGTGAGCACTGGATCAGGGCTGAAGGGATGAGACACAGTAAGCTAACCCTTAGGAAACCTAAGTGCTGTCGTGTGTAAAATGCTGGACAGGGGAGAGGTGGACTTGGTTCTCATCCAGGAGCCATGGATTTCTGGAGGACGAATATGCGGGCTGGCGACATTTGGAGGTAAGTTGTTGTATGATAAGAACTCCGGTGTTCCCAGGACGTGTATCCTAATTAGGAGGGGGTTGAGTGCTTTTGTACTAACGGACTTCTGTACGTGGATGGCTGAAAGACACTGTGAGCACTGGATCAGGGCTGAAGGGATCAGACACAGTGAGCTAACCCTTAGAAAACCTTCCTTGGGGCTGCAGAAGAGTCTCATCTTTCTGTCTAGGCAGGAATTGAGGATAGCTACAGGTCTACTCACGGGACACTGTGGACTAAGGAAACATCTGCATAAAATGGGTATCTACAAAGATGAACCAGTGTGCATATTATGCGGGCAAGAACTGGAGACTGCCACACACATCATTTATAGATGTAAAGGACTTGCCGTGAGGCGCTTCAACCTCTTTGGTGATAGTACGGCTCTGGTGGATGCTGAAGGTAAAACACTAGTCAGGAAACTCCTAAACCTGGCAAGAGAGAAGGGGCTATTTGACTAGATCAGGGACGTAAGTACAATATACCTTAAGGTAGCAGTGCTTCGGGCAGTTTAAACCCGCTCTAAAGTTTAAAAAAAAGGGTGAGTTTGAGGAAGTAAAGCATCTATTGCAATAGAAAATAATATCCATTCAAAATTTGAAGAAATTATAAAAATAAATAAATGTTTACTAACATATAAATACAAAGTGTAT
>JBAIZL010000003.1:26296372-26313872 GCA_036971475.1 Prosapia bicincta
GATTTTTCGGCTTCGTGGTTTGGAACGACATCTGGTGGAGGTAAGCAAAACGTTTACTACCACTGTGTGTTGTGTGTGTGTGTATGTGTGTGTGTGTGTGTGTGTGTGTATGTGTGTGTATAGATATTTCATTACTCTTTACAACATTCTCCTGTAACGGTCACCATATGCTCTTTGAACTTAGTAATAAACACTTAAACGTTAACAGTTACTTCTTGTTAAAACCAAAAGAGGTGCCATAATTTCATCTTGCGATCAACAAGCTTTTGTGTGTGTAAGATTTTGTTTTTTGATAACAGTCTTACACTTTATAATGTTAGCGAGAAGAGAGTTGCAAAGTGTATCCAAGTGAAGGTCCTATTTCTTAGAACATTTTAGGATGACAGTTACTTGTTACCTATATCGCAATGACTTACATTGTGCTGTTTTACATTGTTTTTAAATAGTGTAGACGAATATTTAAAAAAACATTACATAAATATTTATTAAAATGCTGTTGATTCGCATTTAAATTTATTTTTAATATTTATTTTCTATTCACAGATCGCTGAAATGAATGTCTGCCCGTATACATATGTTCTTTGTTTCGACCAATCTTCGAAATTTTCCCTTTCGACACAACCTAGTCTAAATCTCTTGAAGAACAGGGTCATTTCAGGTGAGCAACGAATAAAATTACTTATTAAATAAAGCAATTCATTAATATGTATGTTTGCCAATTCCAAATTACTTTTATTTAAAATTCTAAATCAATATACTTTATTTTGTAAATTATTTTTTTACAAGTATTTCAACATGTTTAATATTTAACATTTTAAGTAAAATGTTAGTTATAAGCAGTGTAGGACGACGAAAGTTAATTATATGCGTTGTATTTCGTGAATGAAGGGGGGTGATGTTTAAATTTATACGGTGTAATTTTCGCAACATCAAATTTTCGCGCTACACGTTTTTTTTATTTAATTCCGATGTTTTCAGAAAACCACGAAGCATTGCCCAGTACTGTCAAATTATGAGGATTTCCTCAAGAAAGTGTTTATTGTTGCAGATTAGAGATCGTGTTAGTTTTCTCTGAGGGTACAGACACAGGCAAAACTAATTTTAGTAATTTCAATCGCTTATTAAATGTTTTCAGTAAATTATTTAAAGCAATAAAATCTAATAAACTCGGCAGCATTCGACTTGAGCCTTGATCCGAATAAAGAGAGAGGTTTTCTTTATTAAGCATTTCACTTTATCAAAACATTTATACATTGAAAAATTAATTTAGGATTTGTTGCCTACAGGTATCCTACGAGAGTAAAGCTAGCTTTAGCCTCGCACGTTATTACGTCACAAACGTCTTTCTTATAAACCTGGACTATTTAGTCACAAGAATTGTCAATGTTTAGTTTGCCTTGCATTTATATTATCTACTGGACAACAAACCAAAATTCTCAAAGTATATGAAATTCATTTTGGGGAAAAGGTTAAAAATGGAAGTTTTTGAATTATTAACATTGACTAGGGGCTTTTAGGGGCAAATTCGTACTGATATAAATTTTAAACTTTTGTACAATTTTGTTTTTAATACAAATTAAATTTAACATAATTCAAGTTTTTCAAACCAAAATTTCCTTATAAACCATATTTTTTGTGAGTGCGTTTTGTTAAGATATTTGTTTGTTTACAAATCGTACTCAGTTGTTTTTCATTGCAATGTTTGTCTTAGGGAGAATTTTGATAATTTTAATTTTCTAAAATTCTTATAAATGTTGTAAATTAAGAAAAACCTATGTTTTCGTCGCTTCTTTCTGTCGATACCTTTAATTTGAGCCACCTTCCAGCTCTTTACTACATTCCAAGTTCCCACAAACTCTCCCTCAAAATTCGGATTACGAAATTATATATTAAGATATTTACACTAGTGCATCATTGTTCGACGATAATTTCTACACCTAGTAGCTCGCGGCGCGGAGATAAAATACAAAAATAAGTAATTTATTTTGTATTTCATACTATCGTCTACAATTGTTCGAGACACTTTTTACTATAAAGGTTTTAAGGCGAATTTCGACTCCACTTAGCTTACTTATTGGAATATGTTGGTTTGAAAACTATAGAAAATGTATTATAATACCGTCGTGTCTGAGGCACAACTCATATATATATATATATATATATATATATATATATATATATATATATATATATATATATATATATATATATATATATATAATAAATTAAAAATATATGATGAATATATTTGAATAATATATGCAATAAAAGTATTCTTGTTTTTGAAATATTTTTTATTTATTAAATATACTACAAGAAAACATGACCATATTTAATATATATATATATATATATATATATATATATATATATATATATATATTAATATCACAATATGTATTCTTGTGTATTAATAAAGAACTAAGTCAAAATACAAATACAAAAGTTATAATTGAATTGTAAATTCAATTATAATTCTTGTATTTGTACTTTGAACTAGTTCTTTATATATATATATATATATATATATATATATATATACTTGTAGCAAAAATATATAAAGTTGACAACATTGTTTGTTAGATCTAGCTAGGAATTTTATGCTAGTTTTTCTTTATTAACATATAATATTTCAAGTTTCAATTCCAAAGGTAAATTTTAACTAATAAGAGAAACATCTGCTAGTGAGACGAATGAGCTTGCATTTTTTTCACAAGCATGCCTGTTTCAAGTTGTATTTTATTGAAGGTACAACGCAAATCATTAGCAACAAGTTTGTTCCTTTATTTTGTTTTTATTTCAACAAGCGCTGAAAATGTTTTTGTACAAGTAGGTGCTTGAAAAAGGCAAGAATAATCGAAGAGCTGCCTATGATACACTTTTAATTGTTTTATCCAAAATGAATTTTTGTTCATTGTAGCGCTGTTGATACAATGAACAGTAAACATTTGTTTCGTGACACTATCGTACAACTATTCTGTTCAAGTTGTCATGTTGATTTAATTTCAAATTTAGAAAATTGGTACAGCCTTTACGGTACTTATAATTCTTTTATAAATGAATGCATTTCATTTAAATTTCTGAATATCATGTTCAATAACATTACCTAAGTAAATAAATCTGCGGTTTAAATTTAGTTTTATATTTTGATAAATTGTGTACTTAAATTTTAACAAAGTGAGAATTTACCTTTCTTTTTTCCAAATGATCTCTCGCCCCCTGATTTTGCTTCACGACCCCCCCCCCCCACGTTTGGGAACCTATGATTTATAGGAACCACTATAGATAAGCGATAAAATTGGAAATAAATATATATATTTATATATATATATATATATATATATATATATATATATATATATATATATATATACTTGTAGCAGACCCCCTCATCGCTTGTTTCATTGACAAGGACTCCTCAAACTCTTAATCAATTTGAGGTATTCTCAAACCATGTCAGAACTGGGCCGTATGTTATGATTTCCACACAGCTCCCCCACCCCCGACCTTTCGCGAAAGATCAGTATCGTGTTCTCAAAAAAAGATTTTAATTTTGCGTTTTTTATTTTGCCGTAAAACCTACACTGATCGTTATTTTGTTTTTCTATTCAAGATAAAGAACTTATGATAATATAGTAGGGATGGAACGATTCCTTAGCTTTTCGATTACGTTACCAATATGATTCTAAATTATTTTTTCGATTTTAGATTCTTAGTTCGATTTTCGATTTTTTAAAGTTATATAGGGCTACATGATATTCTTCAATTAATAATTAGTTAACATCTTGATCATATGATGAAGCCTTTTAAAAGTTTTAATGTAATAGGCTGCACGAAACTTTGATGTTATGATTTATAAATAGAAATTTTTGAAACCATGACAAACATATCGGATAAAAGTGACAAATAAATAGATTAGATGCTTCCGTTACTCTTTGTTGCTGCGTCTAAATAATAATAATATTTTCGTTATCTCAAATTCACCATTTGCTTTAATTGTTTAATTCATTCAAAGCAACTAATCCATAAATAAGACAAGTTGATTGATTATTCTCCAATAAATTACGCCGTAAACAAATTTTAAGAGTGGAAAAGAAATAAGAATCGCAATCGGCACTTTAATCAATACAGAATCGACTATCGACCATTACTCAATACCTTTACAATTGACGATTCCTGGAATCGAGATTCGGCGTAGGTGCATATCTATAATATAGTGGTCGGTTGTTCGGTCTGTGCAATGATTTAGCTATAGAAAATTCTTTATATGTAAAAATTATTTTTTGTAATAAGAATATGAAATAGTAATGTGATCGTAAAATTTTTCAAAGTGTGATAGATTTTAATTCCATACAATTAAGATTATAATAAACGACACGTAGTTATAATAAATTTATTTATTCTGATTTAGCTGCCACCAGAGTCATCGAAATTCTTCTTGCTCTCACGCCGGCCTAGGATCGGCACCTTTTCGGCCTTATCATCAAAATTTATGGGATGTAACCAACACGCGTCCGTGCACCGCACACGTACATCCCGGGGAACGGAACTACGCCGTTTACAAAATGGGTTTGAGGCAAACAAAAACGGAAGATTTTATCTAACAAGTACAACAGAACGACGTTACTGAAGTTTCAACAGAATTCAAAAACTAACCTTCCATTAATTTTTCAATGTAAAACATTGATATAAAGATTTCCTCCCGGGGTGTGCGACAGAAGGACGGACGAAGCAGCAGTGAAACAAAATTTTAGTGAACAAAATTAAAGAAGAGCATAAAAGGGCCGACCGGGCAGAAAGTTCTAGTAAACAATCAAACCAAAACTCAAAACTACAGCCTAATTTCAGTCAAGGTAAATGAAGCAAGGCTTTAAAATACAGAAAGAATCTGGAATAGAACACGTCCACATTATTGTAACACGAAATATAACTTTGTCATTTTGGATTATGCTGTGTTGAGTTTTTTTTATCTACTTACATTATTTTAAGTATATATACTTATATACCCAAACAACAAAGGTAGTTTTTAGCATGTTATGAGAAGTCATCCCGGACAGGCGTTTCAGTCTCACTCCACTTTTAATTTAAACTGTAGAAGAATGATTATTGGTAAGTTCGTTTGTAGTGTTAGCCTGGTAGCCTGGTAGTCTGGTAGCCTAATACGTGACTATGAGATTCCCAACCCTTTTATGGATTTTAGTCTCTAAAAGTGGTATTTTTGTCTTTCTAAGTATTTCACTTTAAGTCAGTAAAAAAAGGCAGTGAAATTTGTATTTCAAATGTAGAAGCAACACAGTGACTAACTTTTAAATTGGTAAGATTAAAATTTGATTTTTTAAGTTGTTTCTCATAACTAAAATATGTAAGAATATAAATAAAACCAAGAATGGGCAAATCTTAGAAAACGCATAAACTAAAAGTTGTAAGGAAGTAAAATATTGTACGAAATGCTTCACTTTAGGGGTGGGGGGTCACTGAGCCAGGAAGCAATGACGTTACATTGTATGATCGGTCACCCCTTATCTTAAGAATTTTGTGATTGGAGGAAGTCGCATCACCAGAGGACCGGTAGCCAGCGAGGCATGCCGAAGACAACATAGGTAGTTTTTAGGCTGTTATGAGAGGTCATCCCGGACAGTCGTTTCGATATCACTCCGCTTTTTAAATTAAACTGTCGTAGAATCATTAGGGCTAAGTTCGTTTGTAGTGGTAGCCTGGTAGCCTATTATGTGACTCTGTGAGATTCCCAACCCTTTTAGGAATTTACTCTCTGAAAGTGGTTTTTAACAACGAATGGCTTTGCGCTTTCTAAGTATTTCACTCAAGACAGTGAAAAAAAAGTGAAATTTGTATTTCAAATGTAGAAGCAGAACAGTGACTAACTTTCAAAATAGCAAGTTTAACTTTAATGTTTTAACTTGTTGGGTTGACGATTATTTACAGAAATCAAAAAACAAAACTTTAAGGTTGAAGTCATAAAGTCGGGAATGAATAGACATAAAAGAAACGAAGCATAAAGACGGTGAAATTATTAACTTTTACTAAATAAGAACTTTTGAATTTTACAAATTGAATTTACGGTAATGCGTAAAACAGTAAACCCAAGAATGGAGGCAGAAGAACTAACACAAAACAATACAGAGTAAAGGACGTCTACGTACCACAAAGTAGATCGGCCAAAATAACAGGGGATGTTTGCACCAAATCAGGTATATTCCTACTAAGATTTACAAGAACCCTGGAACCTGCTGGAGTTACAAAAGGTTAGAACTCTCTTCTTTCTTTGAAATAGGTAAGTAAAAAATTTAATTTTTAGATTATGATTTCGGACGATTAGATTAGTTATAATATACTAACTACATATATAAATATATATATATATATATATATATATATATATATATATATATATATATATATAATGTATCTATGTGTATATACTCTTATGTTATAGACCCCTAAAGTGCTGAACAGAGATGATGAAATTTGGAGGGTTTATTTAACATATTCCCAGGATGGGTCGTTTGAAGTATTGTGTAAATCCATCCACAGGGATGGTTCAAAAACCGATACATATATATATATATATATATATATATATATATATATATATATATATATATATGAGTGTGTAAATGTATCTTACAGGCGTCTAACCCGCTGAACAGAAAATAATATAATTTGGAGGGGTTGTTTAAAATATTTTGAAGATGTGTGAAGAAGATAATGAAATTTAAAGGTTTATTTAACATAATCCCAGGATGGGTCATTTGAAGTATGGTGTAAATCCATCCACAGGGCTCCGCCCCAGAGGCTTAGGATGGTTCAAAAACCGATGTATATATGTATGTGTGTGTCTGTGTGTGTATGTATGTATATGTGTGTGTATGTATCTTATGGGCGCTAAACCGCTGAACCGAAGCTAATAAAATATGAAGGGACTGTTTAACATATTTCCAAGATGGTTCGTGTGAAATGTTGTGTAGCTCAATCCACAGGACACCTAGAGGATTAGGTAGATCAGAAGTTAATATATTTTGGAGGGGTTGTTTAAAATATTTCCAAGCGTTGGTTTGTGTAACGTTTGTTGCAGATCAATTTACAGGGCTCCGTACCATAGGCTTAGGATAGTTCAAAAACCTATGTATACTTTTATGTGTGAATGAATGTATCTTATAGGCGCCTAAACCGCTGAGCAGACGTTATTTAATTTGTAGGAGTTGTTAAAAATATTCTTAGGATGGTTTGTGTAAAGTTTGGTGGTGCTCCATCTACAGGGCAGTAGGACTGGCCTTACCCTGGCGCGCACCACCCCTAACTCGGCCACTACGTAACCTAGGACTATGGGGGTAGTTTTGGATGATGCTGAAGGTCATCCCACACCTGATCCCAGACCAAGGGGTGGTTTTGACCACGTTTAGAGGGGTGGGGGGTAGTTTTTCGAAAAAAAACTCGGCCTCTACGTAACCTAGGACTATAGGGGTAGTTTTGGATGATGCTCAAGGTCATCCCGGCCATGACCCTAGACCAAGGGGTGGTTTCGACCACGTTCAGGGGGGTAGGGGGTAGTTTTTCGAAAAAAAAAAACTCGGCCGCTACGTAACCTAGGACTATAGGGGTAGTTTCGGATGATGCGGGCGGACGTCGTGACCCCGATCCAGGCCCCAGGGGTGGTTTTGAACACGTCCAGAGGGGTGGGGGGTAGTTTTTCGAAAAAAAATAAATTCCGGCCAACTAACCTAAGCTAGCCAAAATGGATCTAACCCAGCCTAACATACGTGTTGGGGGTGACCTCGGCTACGTTCAGGACCATCTCCGGGGGCAGCTCCGGGGGTGGAGTGGGGGGTGGGGGGTAGTTTTCGAAAAAATTTTGGAAAATCGTGTCTTGACCGACAGGGTGAGTTTAGAGTCTATTACGGGCTGCTGAGGGGTAGTTTCACGTAGGGGTAGTTTTTACAAAAAATACGAAATTGCCGAAAATCGATCGGTTGGATCAACAGACAGTACGGGATATGTGTAGAGGCCCTTTTGGACCGTTGCGGGGGCGGGTTCACCAGGGGTAGTTTTTACAAAAAATATGAAATTGCCGAAAATCGATCGGTTGAATCAAATGACCGTATATGGTATGGTTAAAGTCTATTATGGACCGTTGTGGGGGCGGGTTCACCTGTTTTCAGATAGCCAAAAATAATCGGGGTCCTAGGTAAAATCCACCCGGGCATTAGTTAAAGCCGCCAAGGTAGAGCCAATAAGGAGCACGCTCTCGGTTAAAGCCAATCCGAGCCTAGCCACCCAGCAACTAGGCCTTGGGTAAAGCTAACACGGATTTAAATAAAATATGAAACTGCCGAAAATCGATCGGTTGGATCAAATGACCGTACGGGATATGTGTAGTCCATTATGGTAGGCTGTGTGGGAGGGTTCACCTGAGGGCCGATTGTCAAAAATAATCGGGGTCCTAGGTAAAAGCCACTCCCGAACCGGCGCTTGAGGTAACACCGCCTAGGAGCAGGTAAAGCTAACACGGAGCACGGTCTCGGTTAAAGCCAATCCGAGCCCAGCCACCCAGCAGCTAGGCCTTAGGTAAAGCCAACAAGGAGCTAGCCCTCGGGTAAAGACATCTCAAGGCCGATCCTTAGGTAAAGTAACCCTGGAATAGCCTGGTTGGTGGGGGTAACTTTGGAAAGATTTAATGGTTATCTGATGACGTATCAGCGCCCGAGCGAGTCTAGGCAAGTAGTAGGCTCGCCCTAACTATAGTGGTCTACCCTAAATGATATGGGTGATGAGGGGCCCAGGGGTATATGATTGGCAAACTCAAAATTTGTCTATGCTACTAAAATAATAAACAATGCAGTCAGCCTATAAGTAAAGCTACACAAGAGCAGGGCTAGGACGGTTGCTATATCAACTACCAAGAGAAATACCTCCACCAAGTCTTAGGTAAAGCTATCTGTGGAGCAAGGCCTCAGGAAAAGCCATCCCTTAGGCCGACCCTTAGGTAAAGCCATCCAGGTGTCGGACCTTCGGTAAAGTCACACCAGGAGTCGTGCTAGAGGTAAAGCCCCCAGGAGCTAGGCCTAGCCAACCCGAAGCCTGCCCTTAAGTAAAGCCATCCAGGTGTCAGACCATAGGTAAAGTAACCGAGGAGTCGGGCCTGAGGTAGAGCCGGCCAGGCCCTAGGTAAAGCTACCATTGAGGCAGACCATCGGTAAAGCTACCATGGAGTCGGGGCCTAGGTAAAGCTGCCATGGAGTTAGACCATAGGTAAAGCAAACACGGAGCAAGGAATCAGGTAAAAGCCATCTCGAAGCCAGCCGATAGGTAAAGTAACCCTGGATTCAGGCATCAAGTGGGGGTGGTTATCAAATAATATATGAAATTACCAAAAATGATCGGTTAGATCAAACGACCAACGACCTACATAGAGTTCAAATAGTCAACAAGTTGAATCGACCAATCACAACGCAGGGGCCCGGTAGGCCTACGTAAACGGTCAATGTAAGACGAGAAGGCCTATATAACGTGTTAAACCAATATATATGACAGCCCACATAATGTGTTAAACAAATATGCAAGCCTACATACATACTATGCTAGGCCGACATACTATATCGGTAAATCACCGGCCAAAGCCTATATGAACTGAGATAGTTTCACCTCATATATCAGGTAGAACCACGGGCAGGCAACCGTATAATATGGGGAGTACTATAAGGTATAGCTAAACAAATATATACGATAGACCACATAATGTGTTAAACAAATACGCAAGCTTGCATACATACTATGCTAGGCCTACATACATGAATCCCTAAATGCGCCTACTATGTCGGTAAATCACTGGCCGCAGCCTATATGAACAGAGATAGTTTCACCTCATATATCAGGTAGAACCTGGCAATCGTATAATATGGGAAGTACTATAAGGTACATCTACCAATGCATAACCTATCAAGCCCATGACGGTCAACAAATATTACAATATAATTAAAAAAAGTTACGCAACCTATATATACATACAGTGCTAAGCCAACATTCAGGCATATATACTTTGTTAAACCAGCATGCAATATACTCTAAATAGCCATAACGTTGTTAAACCAATATGCAGGTTAACCCATATACATCCTGTATTAGGCCAATAGTCCCGTTACCCACATATGCCTATATAATATGTTAAGCCTGGATGAATGATATCTTATATAGTGTGTTAAACAAAAACGCTTGTAAACCCACATAAATAATATGCTAAGCCTACATACTGTGCTAAACAGATACGCGTGTAAACTCACATAAATACAATGCTAACCAACATGGATGCTATCCTACATAGGCTTATATACTATGTTAGGTCTGGATACGTGATTGCCCCATATAGTGTGTTAAATAAATATGCGTGTAAACCAAATAAATACTCTGGTAAGCCAACATGCATGCTATCATAGATAGGCGTATATACTATGTTAGGCCTACATATCGCGTTAAACAAACATGTGTAAGCCACCATACATATTATGCTAAGCCGACTTACATGAATCCCTAAATGTGCCCGCTATGTCGGTAAACCACTGGCCAAAGCCTATATGATCTGAGCTATTTTCACCTTGTCTATCAAGTAGAACCAGGCAATCGAATAATATGGGAAGTACTATAGGGTACATCTACCAATGCATAACCTATCACGCCCATGACGGTCAACAAATACTACAATATAATTTAAAAAAGTTACGCAACCTATATACATACAGTGCTAAGCCAACATTCAGGCATATATACTATGTTATACCAGCATGCAATATAATCTACATAGCCATATATACGCTGTTAAACCAATATGCAGGTTAACCTATATACATCCTGTATTAGGCCAATATCCCCGTTACCCACATAGGCCTATGTTACGCCAGGATGAATGATTGCCCTTATAGTGTGTTCAATAAATATGCGTGTAAACCAAATAAATACTCTGGTAAGCCAACATGCATGCTATCATAGATAGGCGTATATACTATTGTTGGAGTCAGCTTTGGTAGATTAAACAGCTCCAGTATCGAATTCAATCAGCCTGTGCTTTGTCTAATCGATAGCTCAATCTATGGTTTATCGATAGTTTAAGACCACGTTGTCCCTTGCCGCGCGCCTAACCCCCCACCCTAGCACACAGTTTCCTGCCCCAGTCTTTTGCTTGCCGTAGACCGACCAGCACGTCCGTTGCGGGTTTAACCTTATTTGCTAACCTCGTGGACGTTAAGTTCGCCCCGCGTATGTCTAAATTTAAGTGTTTCGTATTGTATTTGCTTTATATGCTCGTTAACCGCGAAAGTGTACATTATTTAGTCCAAGTGCCGTGTTCGTATGCGCCTTAACCTCGCCGTTACAAGCCGCCGTTACGGAGTCGCTCGCAATCATTTAAAGACTTATTTCAATTGTGAATAGCATGAGAATTGAACTCCGTTTTATTAAGTTTTACAGCACGAGCCGTCTGACCATCGCCACTCCACCCAGGGCCCTGCTGCAGAAGTCCAGAAGACATCAAACCTACCGTGCACGTAACCCCTTTGTTCAGCTTAGGGTAAGTGTTAATCAGTTCCAAATACTTTTAGCATAAACTTGTGCCTATTTTTCCCGAGGCTTAATTAGTGATAAACACTGTTTATTTGTCGATTAGGCATTTTTGCCGCCAGCCTTAATTTTATTCATGTACAATTTCAATCACAATAACGACCGCGACTATCTCTCTCTTTCGTCTTCTTTCTAATATTTTAGCGGAGCTGACGCCTCCATTTTGGTCCCGCCGTGCCGGATTTTTTGCATTGTAGCGACCTATAAACATTTAAAGTGCAAAGAACAAGTGTTAAAGTTCTCAGTAACCTCGAACCTTATTCAGTTTTAATAGTGAGGCATTTGCTTTATAAATAAGTTTATTAGTGATTTATAAGTGTTATTTATTGTGCGAACAATTTTGAAGCGTGTTAAATTTCATAGTAATAAGCTAAGTTGCAAGCATTACGTAATCCTGTGTAATTTCCCGCATTTATTTCCTTGTCTAAATTCATTACGCAGTAGTGACGTCACAAGCTGTAGCGTGCAGCCACTTTCTGTTACTATCAGCAGATTTATGGGACACCTGCGCAGATAAGGAACACTTGACTAAACAAGTTAGGCAGATAGGCTCAATATTGATCCGTGTAGCTACACTGTAGATTTATCCTGTTCAATAAGGAAAACTTGCAGCCGTTCTAACCTAATGCTTATGATTTGTAAAACGTTATGTCTTTTATTAACTTTATTATACAGTCCACTTTTCGTAATTAAATGTACCATTGTGTAGTCATTAGGTTTGGTTTAAACATAATTGCAATTTAATTTAAATTTTGTCTTTTGTTAATTTAAATTTTGTCAAGATGGCTAATAACAACGCATATTGCCTTGATAAGTTGAAGGCTATATGCAGTGATTTAGAGCAAGTAAACAGCTTGCTCGGTGATAGTGAAATGTCTGAGGGCATAGTGCAGGAAGTCAGGCGCCTTCATGTCGAATTTATCGAAACTTTTGACCGCGCGGAGCAGACTTTTGACAGTCAAGCTTCCGAATTTGTCAAGAATGTCTTTATAGCAAAACGTCAATTTCAGGACACCTATCTGCCCATGATAGTAAAATATCCTAACCTCGTTAAGACGGAGGTTACCTCGACCTCGCCTGTCAAATCAACAACGACTTCACCTAACCTTCCAAGTCTAACTTTGCCAAGCTTTTCGGGCCAGAGCGACGACTGGATAGATTTTATTACGACGTACGACTCTATGATACATAACAATGAGACGCTTAGTAATATCCAACGTTTTCAATACTTAAAGTCCGTCTTAAAGGGAGATGCACTGGCCATCGTCACCGGACTTTCCATCTCCGAAGCAAATTACAACATTGCTTACAATGCGTTGCGTAACCGATACGCGAACCCGCGACGTCTCGCAGATCATTACTTTAACATAATTAAAGACTTTCAGCGCATCAATAATGCTTCACCCGCGGAACTAAATCGTTTCTTAACCGCGCACTCTAATGCCGTCTGTGCATTAAGAGCTATACCTCTCGAAGACTTAGCGGATTTCTTATTGTTCTCTATGGCAATTAATAATTTGGATGCCAAGACACGATTAAGCTTTGAAAGCCGACTAGGCACTAACCGCATGCCGACATATAAATTATTGAACGACTTTATAACTGAACAGGCTAGAGCCCTGGAGATGCTTAGCCAACCAGCTGCCGTGGTTGTAGCAAACGCCGGACGTGGTCAAAGACCCCGCATGTTGGTGTCATCGATGGATAAACCCGGGTTTCAAGGGGCCCTTGAACCGAATAATTACTTGTCTGAACCTAACCTCACTTTGGGTCACAGCCCTATATTTCAATCAGTGGCGTCAAATGACAATGGCCATCAGAATAAGGACGCCCAAGGTACTATTCAGTCCAAACGTGCTGCGCCAGTCACTATGCAACCGGTTAATCAACCACTACAACCCAACTTGTTGCCTATTATGAGTGCGCCTAGAACGTCAACATTTCGCAATCGCTCGCCACCGCTTAACCTCAATCAGTCTAACATGCCTACGCGTGTAGGTAAATGCTACTACTGCGGAGAAAGTCACAGCATCATTAATTGTCAACGATTTATTTCTCTTACAATAGCGGAACGCATTGACGCTATTTCAAAATTACAACGGTGTTATAATTGTCTCGGCTCTCATTATCAAGCTCAGTGTCAGTCTCGTCATCGTTGTAGACAATGCAGCCAAGCACATCACACACTGCTGCACAACGACGCACCGCCGCAGCAGTGACTAGCCGCCCCACGACGCCTTAGGCCAACCGCTAGCCATCCAATCGATACTAAAGCTCAACCTCGTTCTTTGTCATGCAACATTACCTCGTCTCTCGCCCTGTTGGGTACCGCGCAAGTCGTCCTACAGGACCATTATGGTCAACCTCGTTTTCTAAGAGCTATTATCGACCCCGGCAGTCAGATATCTGCCATTACGAAACAAGCTAGCGATATGTTGAGCCTGCCTACTCGAAGATAGAACCTGTCTTTGATTGGCGTCGCTGCCAAGTCTACACGTATTCACGAATACGTAACTTTAATTTTATTCTCACGACATGACGCGGGCGTCATGCTGACTACGGAAGCCGCTGTGCTCAACCATATAACTGACCCGCTGCCAGCTGATAAATTATCCTCTGCTTTAAGCGCTCAATATCAGCACTTACCGTTAGCTGATCCTCAGTTCGACTTACCTGCCCCTGTTGACATTATACTGGGCGCCGATGTCTTCACGCAAATAATTATCAACGGGCCTCGTACCATCATTCATGGCCAACCATCGGCACTTAACACACTTTTAGGTTGGGTCATTATGGGATCTGTACCTTACAGTACGCCACAACAACCACGCGTGTTTATCACCTCGCTCAAGTCTATCGACGAAAACATGCGACGATTTTGGGAAATCGAAGAGGTAAACGAGTCTAACTTGTTGAGCCCGGATGAGCAGCTCTGCGAGAATTTATTTGCCACCACTACTGAACGTGACGCCACTGGGAGATATGTCGTAGCTTTGCCTTTTAAACCTGACGCCGTCGAACTTAAGTCAAACCGTAATGTCGCTCTTGCTAGTTATCATGCTCTGGAACGCCGTCTGAGCCGACAACCGGATGTCTCACGACAATATCATCAGTTCATGAAAGAATATATGACTTTAGGTCATATGTACCCTGCCGTTAAGCCTTCGAATTATTTAATACCACATCATTGCGTCTTCAAGGCCGATAGTTCTACTACTAAATTACGAGTAGTTTTCAATGCTTCTGCGCCTGATTGCAACGCGCATTCTTTAAACCAGCAATTGCTGGCTGGCCCTAAGTTACAAAGGGACCTGTCCAACGTTATTATCTCGTTTCGATTGTTTGTTCACGCCGTCTGTGCGGATCTTAAAATGATGTACCGCCAAATTGCCGTACGCAAGGATGATCGTCGTCATCAGCACATTTTGTACAGGCCGACTCCTCATTCTCCACTGATGGAGTATGAACTAGCCACTGTCACTTACGGGCTTACCCCGTCTGCTTATTTAGCCCTACGTAAGTAGTAAGGGGTTTGCTGTTCCCACCGGGCGTACGCAGCCGTTTCTACCGGGTGTACGTAAATGGCGTCATCACGTTGCCCCTTCCTTGGCGGGGAGCTCCAGCTCTCCCCCCTCTCAGTTCTCTGGCTCAGACAAGTCTATCGCGTTGTGTAATACGTAAATTGGACGTAAGAGGATAGAAATAGAATTGGCACAGCATCACTACACGCGTCTAGAAAAACCTTAGACGAAACAGTGTCAACAATTAGCAGACAATTATAAAAATCAACAGAAAATATTGCTACAAATAAACACAAGTGATATTTTAAAAAATGTTTAGAGTAAATTCCCACTGAGGTCGACAAAGAAAAATTTTATTTAAGTTAATTTTTATGTTAAAATAACAACTGATATAAATATGTATATACACATGATATAATCCAATATTAAATGCAAAATAGAAATCCCCTTTCTTGAAATTTTCCATTTTTTTCTCTACACAGAATATGGTGTTGGACTATTATTTTTGTTTGTTGCTATTTATTCCCATTTTTTCATTTCTAATTTATAAACCTAATGGTGTTATATAACTTTTCCCAATCTATCAATCTCTTTTAATACTTCATTATTTCATGGAAATCCTCTCTTTTAATTTCATATACATCTTTAAGTAAGAGATATCTACGAATAGAAAAGTTGGCTCAGTGCCAAAACGCTGGATTTCAAACATTCAGTTCGATTCCCACCGAGTCATCAACTTTTTAAAATTCAATTAATAAATAAATATTATTGTAAAACTGTATCAACATCAATTGTCATCCACTACAGGTTGTAAAAAAAGGAATTTGAACTTCATTGGATGAATAAAAACGTATTTTATTAACGATTGAAAATTTGCACAAGATATATATATATATATATATATATATATATATAAGGAGAGTGTGAGTTAATCGAAGGAATTGAATGACGGTTTAAAAATAAAAACCAGGCAATTTTTTTAGAGACAAACTTTCATATTATACGCAGATTAAAACGTAGTAAGTGGTTTTGCTAACCATAACTATATACCACATGTGGTAGGTCATACAGCACAGCAGAATAGTGCGTAATTTACAAGTCACAGAGAATAAATTTCTTTTTATCAGTGTTCGAATATTTTCTGTGACGTAAATCATTTCAAAGCTATCACCAGACGATGATAAGACTGTAAGAAGGATATTTAATGCACAAAAACGTGGAAAAGAATTTTCGAGGGTTGATGAATGAGGACTACCCTGACTTTAGTTCGGAAGGTGAGGACAATCATTGCCCATGTGGCCAGAGCTTCTTCTCATGTTGTAAGCTTCATCCCATCCCTACAGAAGGTATCTTTGTCTACAGTTTTAGTAAAATAAGGCAAGGGAGGAACAAGATGAATATCGGTAGAATTAAAATGCGCGTATTGCAATGCCTAGTAGTGGTCGTAATGGAGAATGTAAGGCCCACTTGTCAGAAACATAGGTCCTTATTTTACTGTATCGAGATGTTTCTAAGGATAGGCATGTTTCCCGTATAAGGATATATATATGTTTAGTATGTTTTCTTGTAAAATAATCAAAAACAACTGAAATTATTCAAGTACAAGAATTACTTATTAATTTCTTATTTCCACTCTATTTATATACTTCGAATGCTTCACATACATTCATTCTTAATCCTTTATTTTTATCTTTTTTAAGTTTATTATTTCAATATTTGGAAATTGGTGGTTATTATTAGTACCATGATTTAACATATGTTTTATATCTTGAATTATTATATTGATTCAGTCTTGATGATGTTGGTACTGTTTAATGTCGGTATTATAGTGTCTGCCGTCGCTGTCCGATTTCTAAACTCCATCTGTATGTTTTCTTATTGTAGCGGTGTTACACCGATATGCTCCTTTCACGGCTTTACTGATTGTTTCCCCTTGATAGTTTGGGTCTTCCCTATCTTTTTTCTCCGGTGGCGTCCATTCCCTAGGAACTCTTGGTAATCTGCGACATCCAATGTTTCTCGTCTAAAGAATGACATGATCTCCTAAGAGAGTCCATTTTTACTTCGTTTATCTTGCTCTTGTCTGTTTGAAACATTATCCACGTTTCTGCACTGTACGTCAAGGTACTCTTTACTACAGTGTTATATTTTCGTAGGGATGAGTTTGTAAGGGAATATTATGGATATAGTTACAACAAGGATAAGCAGATACGGAGGTAGTGGACGTGAGTGTAGAGGATTAGCTTCGTAAAAGGAACGAACGTTTTGAAACGGAAATTTGGTTATCACGAATTATTTCGTTATATTTTGTCAGTTCGTTGAACGACGCCGCGAGTTCAACACAAGAATGTTTT
>JBAIZL010000003.1:26321372-26348872 GCA_036971475.1 Prosapia bicincta
TTTTTTAACTCTCGTTAGAATTTTTCTAAGTAAAATTATTGTTTAGGATCGTAGAAGTTACCAAATACCTTACGTTATTTTCATGTCTAGAAACATGTAGAAATATTTCCTTGCGCAGTTATTTTTATTGACGGTTAATGCTCACGAAGTATTTATTACTGCTTGGTCTTTTCCTATTACAGAAGAAGGCGGTTATTTGAAATAATGTACACAAGAAAAATTACAAAACATATTTATTCTCACAGAGTACAATTACAAAACTTCTTTACTCCTTCAGCTTACAACAATTGCAAAACCAATTTTTTTAATTTATTTAAAACAGAGACATTATTTGCGACGGTGTTTAAACATGTTATTCCAAAGACGTCTAAATTATTTTCAATCGTTTGTTGTATATTTTTCGTAAATTCGTTATATTGCACAATAATATTGTTTTTAAAAAAATATAACAATCCGTTTGTATATCTAAATACAGACTCCATATGGGTCGGTAAAAATGGAAAGTCGTTTGAAATGTAGCCGTATTTCTTGACATGAAATACTTTTTCATCTAGTTCCAAAAAGTAAATGTCATTGAAAAAAATATAGGTGATTCCCCTATACGAATTCACAACCCCGTGTATTTTCATCTGGCTTCCACCACCCAAAAAGGAAATATGTTTCGGGTAATCTTTAACTAATTTTAGAGATGGATATTCTATCATAAATATCTGCTCTTCTGCGAAGAATACAATTTCACCAGATGGTCTCTGATAAATAAAATCTATTTTTGTAAAATTCGGTGATAAAAACGGCAACCATTCTACAATTTTTTGAACTTTGTCAACATATTTATTACCCAACATTACTGACCAAATCCATTTTTCGTGAAATATATACAATTCTTTATTAACAACTAAAAACGTTTTTAGATTTTTCAAATTGCACAAATTCGGCGTAACAACGTCTTCCACTTTCTTTGTAGGCAAGGTTTTCGGTTTCAATGTAGTTGATGTTATCTTTTTTTTCTTTCCGTATAACGTCTGTATGGCGAAAATGTCGTCTTCTCCAAGATCAGCCAAATCGCTTTTATAATATGGATACATAATTGAATCTAAACGATTGGAATGTGATATTCCCAATGCATGTCCTATTTCGTGTATTAAAACATTTAATAGGAAATGTTTACCTGAACCGCATTTTTTAATATTGTTTTCTAAACACCAATCTGCATCGCTATTTAAATGGATTTCTCGAGTTGATTGGTCTATATGGGGTAAAAACGCGTGTCCCAGTAAATTGGCGTCAAGTGGATATGAACAATAATTTGGAGATTTTTCAAACGTGTGCCTGGTCCGTTTAAAGGAAAGTAATATATCCGGTTGGACCCTATCTTTCACAAAAACCAAATCGGTATGTTTTTCCCAAGCGTTAAAAGCCTGTCTTGTTAACTCATTTATTTGGGTCGTTGCTAAAACAAAATGATAGCCCAATACTTTTTTACGCCATTTCACATGATGGAGTTTAAAAGGCAGTATAGAGTCTTTAAGACCACATCGCGGTTTTTTCATAAATTCTAAAGTAGCATTGTCAATTTTACCATTAGTATTTATATTGTATGTCTCTTGAAAGAGATGTAAAGCATCAGTCACAAATGTTGAATTGATGTTCGCCAAACCAATTGATGACGCGTTCAAATATCCAAATTTATGTAAATAACTTACAACAAAATTATAATTCTTATCCGTACAGCTTTTTCCTTTCCCTACGCACACATTAGCATCAAACAATTCCTCTCTAACAGGATACGTATTTACAAACGCAATAATCACAAAATATATCATTAGAAAAAACATTCTTGTGTTGAACTCGCGGCGTCGTTCAACGAACTGACAAAATATAACGAAATAATTCGTGATAACCAAATTTCCGTTTCAAAACGTTCGTTCCTTTTACGAAGCTAATCCTCTACACTCACGTCCACTACCTCCGTATCTGCTTATCCTTGTTGTAACTATATCCATAATATTCCCTTACAAACTCATCCCTACGAAAATATAACACTGTAGTAAAGAGTACCTTGACGTACAGTGCAGAAACGTGGATAATGTTTCAAACAGACAAGAGCAAGATAAACGAAGTAAAAATGGACTCTCTTAGGAGATCATGTCATTCTTTAGACGAGAAACATTGGATGTCGCAGATTACCAAGAGTTCCTAGGGAATGGACGCCACCGGAGAAAAAAGATAGGGAAGACCCAAACTATCAAGGGGAAACAATCAGTAAAGCCGTGAAAGGAGCATATCGGTGTAACACCGCTACAATATTAGAAATGAAAAAATGGGAATAAATAGCAACAAACAAAAATAATAGTCCAACACCATATTCTGTGTAGAGAAAAAAATGGAAAATTTCAAGAAAGGGGATTTCTATTTTGCATTTAATATTGGATTATATCATGTGTATATACATATTTATATCAGTTGTTATTTTAACATAAAAATTAACTTAAATAAAATTTTTCTTTGTCGACCTCAGTGGGAATTTACTCTAAACATTTTTTAAAATATTACTTGTGTTTATTTGTAGCAATATTTTCTGTTGATTTTTATAATTGTCTGCTAATTGTTGACACTGTTTCGTCTAAGGTTTTTCTAGACGCGTGTAGTGATGCTGTGCCAATTCTATTTCTGTAGTGGTGGAGTTGAGCCAGAGAACTGAGAGGGGGGAGAGCTGGAGCTCCCCGCCAAGGAAGGGGCAACGTGATGACGCCATTTACGTACACCCGGTAGAAACGGCTGCGTACGCCCGGTGGGAACAGCAAACCCCTTACTACTTACGTACACTCGAACAACTCGTCAAAGATGAGGGCGACTGTTACCCTGCTGCGTCGCACGCCATTCTTCATCAAACGTACGTTGATGATGTCGTCACTGGCGCCGATACGTCCGAGGACGCCCAGGAATTAATACGGCAACTTATTAGCATCTTCGCACTGGCAGGACTAGAGCTCAGGAAATGGTCTTCCAGCGATCCCGCGCTGCTGTCGACGCTGCCATCTTCTCACCTGGAGCACCCGTTGTTATTCCAAGACGACTCTACCGCTGTTAAAATATTGGGACTCCAATGGCATCCTGTTAATGACTCGTTTTCTTATCGTATTCAAAACTTTGTGTCGGTGCCTACGAAACGCACCATTCTCTCTTATGTCGCTCGCACCTTCGACCCACTGGGCTTCCTTACGCCTATCACATTGTGGATCAAGTCATTTTTGAAACAATTGTGGCTCGAAAGGTTATCATGGGATGAACCTTTGCCAACCGCGCTGCGCAGTCGTTGGGACAGCTTCATTGTCCACTTCGCTAAGTTAGCTGACATTCAAATACCTCGACATGTGGGCACACGTGATGCCAAACATCATTTATTAGGCTTCTGTGATGGGTCCGAAGCTGGTTACGCAGCCGCCATCTACTTGCGAACTGAATGGAACGGTTTAGTTTCCGTCAGCCTTCTAAAGGCTAAAAGCAGAGTGGCTCCCGTCAAAACACTCACTATACCTCGAATGGAGCTCTGCGGCGCCGTCTTACTGGCCAAGCTCTATAAGTCTGTTCAGCCTGCTGTGAATTTTGTGGCCGACAACGCTACGCTTTTCTTCACCGACTCAGAAATTGTGCTGCATTGGCTTAGCACCCCGCCACATCTTTTGAAAACTTTCGTTGCCAACCGTGTTATTGAAATTACCTCGAACACTTCCACCAATCATTGGTACCACGTCTCAACTGTTGACAACCCCGCGGACGTTGCTTCCCGTGGGTGTCTACCCGCGCAGTTTGCTACACATCCACTGTGGTGGCACGGACCACCATGGGCGTTACAATGTACTACCTCTTGGCGTTTGTCTAAGCCAACTGGACCGAACCGCGACCTGACCGAGCTCAAGACCGAGCCTCAGGTGCTCTGCGCGACTGTCCAAGCGCCTAACCACTTATTGAACGTTATTGAGCGTCATTCCAATCTAACCACGCTGCATCATGTCTTCGCTTACGTGCTTCGTTTCGTTAACAATTGCCGCGTTAAGACCCAGCCTACCAGCCATTGTCACAACACTCGCTACAAAGCCAAGAACACCGCAGCCAAGATTCCATTCGCTGCACCTTCAGTACAAGAATTAAGGAACGCCAGAAATCTTTGCGTTAAGCTCGTACAAGAGCTAGCCTTCAGCGAAACGTTGCAACGCTTACACCGCGGCGTCCCGATCAGTGCTCAACTTCGCAACCTAACGCCCTTTATCGACTCAGTGGGGCTACTTAGGGTGGGCGGACGTCTTAATCATGCTGATATACCATACGCAGCTAAGCATGCCATTTTACTGCCTAAGCGGCATCATTATGTCAATCTTGTATGCGATCATTATCACCGCCTCGCCTTACATGCTGGGCCGCGTACCACGCAAGCGATGATCAATGGTGAGTTCTGGATCGTTGCGCTACGTTCGTTGTTACGACAACGCATTCATGCTTGCATGCGATGCTTTAGACTGCAGTCGAAACCTCGGCCACCTATGATGGCAGCTTTACCGTCTGCTCGCGTCACTCCGTCGCCACCTTTCTGTAAGGTAGGCATTGACTTTGCTGGACCTTTCGACACTAAGGCCAACCATCTTCGTACGGCAAAGATCCTGAAAGCTTACTTATGCCTATTTGTTTGTATGGCCACTAAGGCTGTACATTTGGAAGTAGTATCAGACCTCTCTACTGATGCTTTTCTCGCCGCGCTTCAGCGTTTTGTCGCAAGACGTGGTCTGCCTACAGACATTTATTCAGATAATGGCACCAATTTTGTCGGCGCCGCCAACCGCCTGCACGAGGTCTATAAGATGCTCGACCAATCCAAGTCAATCATCCAACGCAAGCTCGCCGCACAACGGGTTGAATGGCACTTCAACCCTCCAGCCGCACCACACTTCGGCGGACTTTGGGAAGCCGCCGTTAAATCCGTCAAAGAGCTCCTACGCCGTACTCTTGGCACTACGTTATTGAACCTCGAGGAGTTAGCTACGTTATTTATACGCATCGAAGCTATTCTCAACAGTCGACCTATTTTCGAGGTCTCGCCTGACCCCAACGAAGGATCTTCGTTCCTTACGCCCGGACACTTTCTCATCGGCCGTCCTCTTCTAGCACTCCCTGAGGAATGTCATTTTGAACCCGCGCTCAAATCCAGATGGACTATGCTACAGCAGATGACCAATCGGTTTTGGAAAACCTGGTCTACCCAATATCTACACTCGCAGATTCAACGCTGTAAATGGCACAAAGACGCCTCACCCCTCCAGGAGGGTCAGCTTGTATTTATCACTGGAGAACATCCGAGCCCTCTTCATTGGCCAATGGGTCGGATCGTACGTCTTCACCCTGGACCCGACCGGATAACCCGCGTAGTCACCGTCAAGACCTCACATGGACAATTAAAGCGACCTGTCCATAAGCTTGTAGGCTTTCCGCTACAACCTTAATCTCTTGACCGCTTCTTCAGCACCTGTGTGGTACAACCGCGTTTCCTCGAGTTCTTAATCTCACTCGACTTCTTCGCCTCTTCAGCAATTTTGTGCAACCTCGTTTCTTTAAGTATCTTCAACGCCATAGATTTCTTCGCTACATCTTCAGCACCTCGCTTCTTCCAGTCAACCCCGTTCACCGTCACCCAGTGGTTATCCAGGGTGGGCGGTAGTCTATTGTCTTCAGCACAGCTAATGGAGCTATTCACTTCATCTGCTCTTTTCTGCTTTCTTCGTACCCCGACCACTTCTTCTTCGGCACCCTCGGTCTCCGGTGCTCTCTAGTTCTTCGCCCTCTACCCACCTGGCGGATTAAAAACATCCGTTTTTGGTGGGCGGAATGTTGGAGTCAGCTTTGGTAGATTAAACAGCTCCAGTATCGAATTCAATCAGCCTGTGCTTTGTCTAATCGATAGCTCAATCTATGGTTTATCGATAGTTTAAGACCACGTTGTCCCTTGCCGCGCGCCTAACCCCCCACCCTAACACACAGTTTCCTGCCCCAGTCTTTTGCTTGCCGTAGACCGACCAGCACGTCCGTTGCGGGTTTAACCTTATTTGCTAACCTCGTGGACGTTAAGTTCGCCCCGCGTATGTCTAAATTTAAGTGTTTCGTATTGTATTTGCTTTATATGCTCGTTAACCGCGAAAGTGTACATTATTTAGTCCAAGTGCCGTGTTCGTATGCGCCTTAACCTCGCCGTTACAAGCCGCCGTTACGGAGTCGCTCGCAATCATTTAAAGACTTATTTCAATTGTGAATAGCATGAGAATTGAACTCCGTTTTATTAAGTTTTACAGCACGAGCCGTCTGACCATCGCCACTCCACCCAGGGCCCTGCTGCAGAAGTCCAGAAGACATCAAACCTACCGTGCACGTAACCCCTTTGTTCAGCTTAGGGTAAGTGTTAATCAGTTCCAAATACTTTTAGCATAAACTTGTGCCTATTTTTCCCGAGGCTTAATTAGTGATAAACACTGTTTATTTGTCGATTAGGCATTTTTGCCGCCAGCCTTAATTTTATTCATGTACAATTTCAATCACAATAACGACCGCGACTATCTCTCTCTTTCGTCTTCTTTCTAATATTTTAGCGGAGCTGACGCCTCCAACTAGTAGTAGTAGGCCTACATATCGCGTTAAACAAACATGTGTAAGCCACCATACATATTATGCTAAGCCGACAAGGGCCTACAAATTGTAACACATTATATCCACTGCATAGGTTAGCTAAACGGCTATCACACACTATCCTACAGGTACCACATAATACCTGATCAATAACACATAGTATCCAATGCATAGCCTGACGAGGGTTTAATATATAGTATCCAGAGGCCCCGCTAACGATTAACACGTTGTATCCATAAGGCCTACTATGTCGGTAAACCACAGGCCCAAGCTTATATGATCAGAGTCCGACACACATTTTCACCCGTCTATCAGGTAGAACCTCAGGCAAGGGGCTGTATAATACGGGAAGTACTATATCGTAGAGCTAACAATGCATAACCTATCACGCCCATGACGGTCAGCAAATACTACAATATAATCAAAAAAAGTCGCGCAACCTATATACATACAGTGCTAACCAATATAGGCATATATACTATGTTAAACCAGCATGCAATATACTCTAAATAGCCATATATACGCTGTTAAACAAATATGCGTGTAAACCTACATAAATACTATGGTAAACCAACATCCATGCTATCATACTATGTTAAGCCCAAATACATAATAGAATACATAATGTGTTAAACATATATGTGTGTAAGCCAGCATAGATATTATGCTAAGAAGACATGGACCTACAAAGTATAACACATTATATTCGGTGCATAGTTTAGCTAATGGGTATCACACGCTAACCTACAAGCTGCCCACAAATTACCACATAATACCTGATACATAGCCCGGATAATCATTAACGCATAGCAGCCGATGCAAGTCACGACTAGGGCTAACACAACATATTCAAACCATAGCCTGACTACGGCTAACACATAGTATCCGATGAGAAGTATGAATACAAAGTAACACATAATATCCGTTGCATAGCTCGGCTAAAGTTCGTCATATAGCACCCTGAGTATAGCTTGACAAACACACAGCATTTCATGAGCGGCGTGATATAAGGTAACACATAGTATCCGATACACAACCTAGGATCGAATATGACGTCATTCAGGTGGAGAACAAGATGGTGGCAATGTTGATACCGACTTCAAAAGGGGCTATGGCCTGTGTAGGCTAGATCAAATAACCAACGTTTCAACTAAACTACTGTCATACGCGTAGTTTAACCAACCAACACACGTGAAGTTCAAACGAACAGCATTGACACCAAGTCCAAATAGGCTATGGCGGCTATGCCCAGATCAACGTATCAGCTAATCAAAATGAAAAACTTACGCTAATCAACCAACATCTACACCGAGGTCAAATGGGTTATGGTTAGCGAAGGCACTGGCAAAAGCTTTAAGCCTTAGACATAATTATAGCTATCAACGCATACCAAAATAGCTATGCAGAAACCGTCAAGGCCATTACACATATTGTCCAGGTATGTTCTCCATCAAACCGAGACTTTAGACACCATCTCTGTAAAACAGCTAACAAATTATACTCTACCACAATAGGTATGTCCAAACTGTTACCGGCTCATAATCTAAGACAGTGGTTACGTAACGCCCTTTATCAATTTAAGACCTTAAGAGATATCTTCGTAAAGACAGCTACCAATCCATACTATATCACAATAGTTACGTTAGAGCCACCGCTGCTCACCCTACCATAATAGCCACGTACAGACGGTTAATATTGTATAACCTATCACAAGACTTATGTAAAAACAGCTATGCATAACCTGTCACACAATAACTGTGTAAAGGCAGCCAACAAGGCCTACCCCATTAAAATAGCTACGAAAAGATAACATCCAATACATACCCTATCATAATAGCTATGTAAAGACAATAAATGCGTAAAGGCAGCTAACAATGCCTACCCCATTAAAATAGCTACGAAAAGATAACAACCAATACATAACTTATCATAATAGCTATGTAAAGACAGCTAAAGATGCATAACCTAATTCAGTAATGATTGCTATTAAATAATGAACCATTACACTAGCCACGTAAAGAAAGCTACCAACACCACAATAGCTACGTAAAAACAGTTATCGATCCGTGACCAAGATAATACTTACGTAAGACCTATATCAGTGCTAAGACAATAGCTCCGTAAGGAAAACCTACCACTTCATGAACTACGACAACAGCAAGGTGTGGACGGCTACCAATACATTACTTATTACAGCTACCAACACATAACTCGTCACACTAGCTAAGTAAATAGCGCTACGATTGAATAGCCTATCACACAGACTAATTGAGGGTCACTAACTAAACCATCACAATATCTCTGTACATGGCAGATGGCGTGATGATCCTCATCTTTATCGCACACCTAACAGTAGGTTAGGTTAGAAGCACTCTGGCTAGCTTAGGTTAGTGGGTTGAAAATAATTTTTTCTAAAAACTACCCCTCTAGACGTGGTTGAACACCCAACAGTAGGTTAGGTTAGAGGCACTCTGGCTAGCTTAGGTTAGTCGGTTGAAAATAAATTTTTCTAGAAACTACCCCTCTAGACGTGGTTGAACCCTCCCCCAAGGCTACGATTAAGGTCACATCGACCGCCTGCATCATCCAAAACCACCCGTAACTTTCAAAGGTTGGTCGTATCTCCATCACGGGCATCACTGACCTGTGGTTGTAAAAGTTAGGGGTGGTTTTGGATGATGCAGGCGGTCGATGTGACCTTGATCGTAGCCTTGGGGGAGGGTTCAACCACGTCTAGAGGGGTAGTTTCTAGAAAAATTTATTTTCAACCCACTAACCTAAGCTAGCCAGAGTGCCTCTAACCTAACCTACTGTTGGGTGTTCAACCACGTCTAGAGGGGTAGTTTTTAGAAAAAATTATTTTCAACCCACTAACCTAAGCTAGCCAGAGTGCTTCTAACCTAACCTACTGTTAGGTGTGCGATAAAGATGAGGATCATCACGCCATCTGCCATGTACAGAGATATTGTGATGGTTTAGTTAGTGACCCTCAATTAGTCTGTGTGATAGGCTATTCAATCGTAGCGCTATTTACTTAGCTAGTGTGACGAGTTATGTGTTGGTAGCTGTAATAAGTAATGTATTGGTAGCCGTCCACACCTTGCTGTTGTCGTAGTTCATGAAGTGGTAGGTTTTCCTTACGGAGCTATTGTCTTAGCACTGATATAGGTCTTACGTAAGTATTATCTTGGTCACGGATCGATAACTGTTTTTACGTAGCTATTGTGGTGTTGGTAGCTTTCTTTACGTGGCTAGTGTAATGGTTCATTATTTAATAGCAATCATTACTGAATTAGGTTATGCATCTTTAGCTGTCTTTACATAGCTATTATGATAAGTTATGTATTGGTTGTTATCTTTTCGTAGCTATTTTAATGGGGTAGGCATTGTTAGCTGCCTTTACGCATTTATTGTCTTTACATAGCTATTATGATAGGGTATGTATTGGATGTTATCTTTTCGTAGCTATTTTAATGGGGTAGGCTTTGTTGGCTGCCTTTACGCAGTTATTGTGTGACAGGTTATGCATAGCTGTTTTTACATAAGTCTTGTGATAGGTTATACAATATTAACCGTCTGTACGTGGCTATTATGGTAGGGTGAGCAGCGGTGGCTCTAACGTAACTATTGTGATATAGTATGGATTGGTAGCTGTCTTTACGAAGATATCTCTTAAGGTCTTAAATTGATAAAGGGCGTTACGTAACCACTGTCTTAGATTATGAGCCGGTAACAGTTTGGACATACCTATTGTGGTAGAGTATAATTTGTTAGCTGTTTTACAGAGATGGTGTCTAAAGTCTCGGTTTGATGGAGAACATACCTGGACAATATGTGTAATGGCCTTGACGGTTTCTGCATAGCTATTTTGGTATGCGTTGATAGCTATAATTATGTCTAAGGCTTAAAGCTTTTGCCAGTGCCTTCGCTAACCATAACCCATTTGACCTCGGTGTAGATGTTGGTTGATTAGCGTAAGTTTTTCATTTTGATTAGCTGATACGTTGATCTGGGCATAGCCGCCATAGAATATTTGGACTTGGTGTCAATGCTGTTCGTTTGAACTTCACGTGTGTTGGTTGGTTAAACTACGCGTATGACAGTAGTTTAGTTGAAACGTTGGTTATTTGATCTAGCCTACACAGGCCATAGCCCCTTTTGAAGTCGGTATCAACATTGCCACCATCTTGTTCTCCACCTGAATGACGTCATATTCGATCCTAGGTTGTGTATCGGATACTATGTGTTACCTTATATCACGCCGCTCATGAAATGCTGTGTGTTTGTCAAGCTATACTCAGGGTGCTATATGACGAACTTTAGCCGAGCTATGCAACGGATATTATGTGTTACTTTGTATTCATACTTCTCATCGGATACTATGTGTTAGCCGTAGTCAGGCTATGGTTTGAATATGTTGTGTTAGCCCTAGTCGTGACTTGCATCGGCTGCTATGCGTTAATGATTATCCGGGCTATGTATCAGGTATTATGTGGTAATTTGTGGGCAGCTTGTAGGTTAGCGTGTGATACCCATTAGCTAAACTATGCACCGAATATAATGTGTTATACTTTGTAGGTCCATGTCTTCTTAGCATAATATCTATGCTGGCTTACACACATATATGTTTAACACATTATGTATTCTATTATGTATTTGGGCTTAACATAGTATGATAGCATGGATGTTGGTTTACCATAGTATTTATGTAGGTTTACACGCATATTTGTTTAACAGCGTATATATGGCTATTTAGAGTATATTGCATGCTGGTTTAACATAGTATATATGCCTATATTGGTTAGCACTGTATGTATATAGGTTGCGCGACTTTTTTTGATTATATTGTAGTATTTGCTGACCGTCATGGGCGTGATAGGTTATGCATTGTTAGCTCTACGATATAGTACTTCCCGTATTATACAGCCCCTTGCCTGAGGTTCTACCTGATAGACGGGTGAAAATGTGTGTCGGACTCTGATCATATAAGCTTGGGCCTGTGGTTTACCGACATAGTAGGCCTTATGGATACAACGTGTTAATCGTTAGCGGGGCCTCTGGATACTATATATTAAACCCTCGTCAGGCTATGCATTGGATACTATGTGTTATTGATCAGGTATTATGTGGTACCTGTAGGATAGTGTGTGATAGCCGTTTAGCTAACCTATGCAGTGGATATAATGTGTTACAATTTGTAGGCCCTTGTCGGCTTAGCATAATATGTATGGTGGCTTACACATGTTTGTTTAACGCGATATGTAGGCCTAACATAGTATATACGCCTATCTATGATAGCATGCATGTTGGCTTACCAGAGTATTTATTTGGTTTACACGCATATTTATTGAACACACTATAAGGGCAATCATTCATCCTGGCGTAACATAGGCCTATGTGGGTAACGGGGATATTGGCCTAATACAGGATGTATATAGGTTAACCTGCATATTGGTTTAACAGCGTATATATGGCTATGTAGATTATATTGCATGCTGGTATAACATAGTATATATGCCTGAATGTTGGCTTAGCACTGTATGTATATAGGTTGCGTAACTTTTTTAAATTATATTGTAGTATTTGTTGACCGTCATGGGCGTGATAGGTTATGCATTGGTAGATGTACCCTATAGTACTTCCCATATTATTCGATTGCCTGGTTCTACTTGATAGACAAGGTGAAAATAGCTCAGATCATATAGGCTTTGGCCAGTGGTTTACCGACATAGCGGGCACATTTAGGGATTCATGTAAGTCGGCTTAGCATAATATGTATGGTGGCTTACACATGTTTGTTTAACGCGATATGTAGGCCTAACATAGTATATACGCCTATCTATGATAGCATGCATGTTGGCTTACCAGAGTATTTATTTGGTTTACACGCATATTTATTTAACACACTATATGGGGCAATCACGTATCCAGACCTAACATAGTATATAAGCCTATGTAGGATAGCATCCATGTTGGTTAGCATTGTATTTATGTGAGTTTACACGCGTATCTGTTTAGCACAGTATGTAGGCTTAGCATATTATTTATGTGGGTTTACAAGCGTTTTTGTTTAACACACTATATAAGATATCATTCATCCAGGCTTAACATATTATATAGGCATATGTGGGTAACGGGACTATTGGCCTAATACAGGATGTATATGGGTTAACCTGCATATTGGTTTAACAACGTTATGGCTATTTAGAGTATATTGCATGCTGGTTTAACAAAGTATATATGCCTGAATGTTGGCTTAGCACTGTATGTATATATAGGTTGCGTAACTTTTTTTAATTATATTGTAATATTTGTTGACCGTCATGGGCTTGATAGGTTATGCATTGGTAGATGTACCTTATAGTACTTCCCATATTATACGATTGCCAGGTTCTACCTGATATATGAGGTGAAGCTATCTCTGTTCATATAGGCTGCGGCCAGTGATTTACCGACATAGTAGGCGCATTTAGGGATTCATGTATGTAGGCCTAGCATAGTATGTATGCAAGCTTGCGTATTTGTTTAACACATTATGTGGTCTATCGTATATATTTGTTTAGCTATACCTTATAGTACTCCCCATATTATACGGTTGCCTGCCCGTGGTTCTACCTGATATATGAGGTGAAACTATCTCAGTTCATATAGGCTTTGGCCGGTGATTTACCGATATAGTATGTCGGCCTAGCATAGTATGTATGTAGGCTTGCATATTTGTTTAACACATTATGTGGGCTGTCATATATATTGGTTTAACACGTTATATAGGCCTTCTCGTCTTACATTGACCGTTTACGTAGGCCTACCGGGCCCCTGCGTTGTGATTGGTCGATTCAACTTGTTGACTATTTGAACTCTATGTAGGTCGTTGGTCGTTTGATCTAACCGATCATTTTTGGTAATTTCATATATTATTTGATAACCACCCCCACTTGATGCCTGAATCCAGGGTTACTTTACCTATCGGCTGGCTTCGAGATGGCTTTTACCTGAGTCCTTGCTCCGTGTTTGCTTTACCTATGGTCTAACTCCATGGCAGCTTTACCTAGGCCCCGACTCCATGGTAGCTTTACCGATGGTCTGCCTCAATGGTAGCTTTACCTAGGGCCTGGCCGGCTCTACCTCAGGCCCGACTCCTCGGTTACTTTACCTATGGTCTGACACCTGGATGGCTTTACTTAAGGGCAGGCTTCGGGTTGGCTAGGCCTAGCTCCTGGGGGCTTTACCTCTAGCACGACTCCTGGTGTGACTTTACCGAAGGTCCGACACCTGGATGGCTTTACCTAAGGGTCGGCCTAAGGGATTGCTTTTCCTGAGGCCTTGCTCCACAGATAGCTTTACCTAAGACTTGGTGGAGGTATTTCTCTTGGTAGTTGATATAGCAACCGTCCTAGCCCTGCTCTTGTGTAGCTTTACTTATAGGCTGACTGCATTGTTTATTATTTTAGTAGCATAGACAAATTTTGAGTTTGCCAATCATATACCCCTGGGCCCCTCATCACCCATATCATTTAGGGTAGACCACTATAGTTAGGGCGAGCCTACTACTTGCCTAGACTCGCTCGGGCGCTGATACGTCATCAGATAACCATTAAATCTTTCCAAAGTTACCCCCACCAACCAGGCTATTCCAGGGTTACTTTACCTAAGGGTCGGCCTTGAGATGTCTTTACCCGAGGGCTAGCTCCGTGTTGGCTTTACCTAAGGCCTAGGTGCTGGGTGGCTGGGCTCGGATTGGCTTTAACCGAGACCGTGCTCCGTGTTAGCTTTACCTGCTCCTAGGCGGTGTTACCTCAAGCGCCGGTTCGGGAGTGGCTTTTACCTAGGACCCCGATTATTTTTGACAATCGGCCCTCAGGTGAACCCTCCCACACAGCCTACCATAATGGACTACACATATCCCGTACGGTCATTTGATCCAACCGATCGATTTTCGGCAGTTTCATATTTTATTAAAATCCGTGTTAGCTTTACCTAAGGCCTAGTTGCTGGGTGGCTAGGCTCGGATTGGCTTTAACCGAGAGCGTGCTCCTTATTGGCTCTACCTTGGCGGCGTTAACTAATGCCCGGGTGGATTTTACCTAGGACCCCGATTATTTTTGGCTATCTGAAAACAGTTGAACCCGCCCCCACAACGGTCCATAATAGACTTTAACCATACCATATACGGTCATTTGATTCAACCGATCGATTTTCGGCAATTTCATATTTTTTGTAAAAACTACCCCTGGTGAACCCGCCCCCGCAACGGTCCAAAAGGGCCTCTACACGTATCCCGTACTGTCTGTTGATCCAACCGATCGATTTTCGGCAATTTCGTATTTTTTGTAAAAACTACCCCTACGTGAAACTACCCCTCAGCAGCCCGTAATAGACTCTAAACTCACCCTGTCGGTCAAGACACGATTTTCCAAAATTTTTTCGAAAACTACCCCCCACCCCCCACTCCACCCCCGGAGCTGCCTCCGGAGATGGTCCTGAACGTAGCCGAGGTCACCCCCAACACGTATGTTAGGCTGGGTTAGATCCATTTTGGCTAGCTTAGGTTTGTTGGCCGGAATTTATTTTTTTCAAGGCCGGGATGACCTTGAGCATCATCCAAAACTACCCCTATAGTCCTAGGTTACGTAGAGGCCGAGTTTTTTTTTTTTTCGAAAAACTACCCCCCACCCCTCTAAACGTGGTCAAAACCACCCCTTGGTCTGGGATCAGGTGTGGGATGATCTTCAGCATCATCCAAAACTACCCCTATAGTCCTAGGTTACGTAGTGGCCGAGTTAGGGGTGGTGCGCGCTAGGGTAAGGCCAGTCCTACTCAGGGCTCCTCCCCATAGGCTGAGGATGGTTTAAAAACCGATGTATGTATATATGTGTATGTATGTATGTATCGTATGTTAATGAAATTTGGAGGGATTGTTTACCATATTACCAAGGTGGTTCATGAAAAGTTTGGTGTAGGTTCATCGAACTTCAGAGGCTTATGTTTTTTCAAAAGCAGATATCTGTATATATGTGTCCGTGTAATGTCTTATTAACGCCTAAACCGCTGAACAGAAGTTAATGAAATTTGGAAGGATTATTTAACATATTCCCAAGTTCGTTTGTGTAAAGTGCAACTCGAAAGCCGATGGCATGAAAAATGGTTCCCACTTTGTTTCCAGTATGATTTCCGTGTAAACCAACTAAAACGAACATTCGAACTGGACTTTCTCAAAGCTGTATCACAATTCAGTGGCAGAGTAGTTGTTACAATTTATAACGTATTTGATCGGATAATCACTGCGGATAATGTCGGATGACGCCGTGTAGAGACAGAATCACTGGAATATGAGGAGTCTCCTGAGGGCAGCTCAAAGCATATCGCTCATACTTATCGATAGGCTTCCCCAGGAAAACCAGGTATGAGGGGTTTATTTTGAATATAAAGACGGACATGACAATGTGCTAAGTTTTCAAAAGTTTTTGACCCTAAAAAACATTGAAATAATTCAATAATAACTAAATGTAAATAATTATATAAATATTATACAAACAATACTTGTGACAAACAATATTTGTTTCACATGGGTTTATTAAAAAAAGTACAACAAATAAACAAACGCTGTATTTACATTACCATGGTTTCCTAAGCACATTTTGAATCATATTTTGTTAGTTTGAAAGCAAAAATATGAAGCTTAAAAACTTTTGGAAACTTTGTAAGTTTCAATCGACTTATTTAACCTAATTATACTTACATCACTATGTATTCGTGTCCTCTAGACGGTATACCTCATCAATTACAAATAAACCACTGTTAGAGTCGACTTAGGCTTAGATATATGCGAGGTATGACATAGATATATAGGCCTAACCGGGCGGAGGATAGGCTAACTAGAATCTTTTGTACTTGAATAGTTATGTAGTTAAATATAGTGAAAACTTTCGTAAATTGCTACATTTCGAGGTTTCCAACTTATTGTTGAAAATGTACTTATTGTTCTTTTTATCAAAATAAATAACTATTAAAACTGTATAAATGTCACAGTGTATTCTAGAATTAGTTTGTTTACTGGTCGTGTATTTATTTCTGTTACCCAATGTTTTATTTACTACATTTGATATAAAAATGGCGACGTATATTTATGAATATTAATTGTTTATGTTAAGAGCACTGTTACTTGGATCCCAAAGCCAAGCGTCAAGTTATAATCTCTTTCATACATATATATATATATATATATATATATATATATATATATATATATATATATATATATATATATATATATTAAATATGGTGATATGTTTTCTTGTAATATAGTTAATAAATTAAAAATATTTCAAAAACAAGAATACTTTTAATGAATATATTTATTTATTCAAAGCTTTTCGCCGATAAAATATTACCAGCATCTTCAGGAAAATAATTATCTAATAATAAAAAAATCTTTTCCACCTGAAGATGTTAGAACTATTTTATCAGCGAAAAGCTTCTTGTTTTTGAAATATTTTTAATTTATTAAATATATATATATATATATATAGGCCTATATATATATATATATATATATATATATACACATACATATATGTACACGTAGGTAATGGGTCATCTGGAATGTAAATAATGGTTTCCTATAACTGAATAAATTCAAAATATATCTCTAGGAAACCATATTTTTAGCATTATAGTACCTCAATTTATTTTTCTATAAAGTAAACGTAAGTGTGTAGGCCAGTGGTTCCCAACAAACATTTTGCAAGGGCCCCCTCATCAGTCGTTATAATAAAGAGGAAACCTCAAATTCTTAAACTTAAATTGTGGATTACACGCAAACTAATTTGAGTTTTGTTAGCTATTAATAAATAATTTATGCTATGCCTAGCCATTTGTTTTAAGGTGGAAACTGTTCTAAAATATGAAAATTTAATTTGATGCTACCACAAGTTTATTACAAGTACATTAAAGACATTTTATATTTTTATTTAAGATACAAAATATAAAATCATCACTTGTTGAAGTTAGTAGGTACAGGCGAAATCCATTAAACTTATTTATGGTAAGACTTCGTTTGGAATAAGGAGTTAATGAAATAAAAACAAGAATAAAAACTCTGATATAATTGCGACAAATAAAGATATACTGTTTAATAAATATTTAATAAGAATAATAATAAGAATATTAGTTTAAATTTATTATTATGTAATTGCAACAACTCATAACCTGACAATAATTTCATCAAGATCAGTCTGTCCTTTTAGTACATGATTTCAGAGAAATGTTATGTCTCATACTTGATACTCTAAAATCTTACTATATATCAAGCCGACTCCTATATTTACTTTTCATGGAGCACATAGTTGAGAACACCTGCGCACATCGGTAGGTAGTTGATAAAGGTAGTATTACCTTCATTGCCTTATATTGTAGTCTTTAAGTACTGACAACCAAAATTCTACATTGTTTTTGCCATGTAAAACATTTTTTAATGCGCCACTGCTGCTCAGTTCTACAACTTGATCTGGTTCTCCTACGGAACGACTCTGGATCCTTTCTATTTCAGAGAAACAGAACGGATTTCTAATCAAATTCTCATTAGGTCGTGGCTCAGGAAAGTATTCCCTAAAACGGGCTGCTAAATTTTAAGGGTGGTCAGTGACGCTTTCCTTTATTTGGTTTGTTAGGTTTTCATCAGAAGGCTCCAAACACATTTACGTAAAGGAACTTTATTGCCCGCAAAGGACATTTTATAACCATTGGACAAACTTTGTCTTCAACTTTGAATATATTTATATTGTTACCCTGTAAGCCATTTCCTATGGGCTGCATGTCCTTGATGTGGTGGAGGGGCTTAATTTGCGCGTGGGGGACGGGTGGAGCGGAGCTGTACGTATGTGGCTCCCTGTAAACGAGAAGTCCAGGCAAATGTGTGAGTGCATGAAGGATGCTCAAAAAAAAGGGCCAGTCCTAGGACTTGAAGGGTTGTTATCTGCCCGGCTTTCACCTTTCACTTCCCTTGCTGGTGGCAACCAAGAAGAACCCACCATCCAGGTTGGTGGTCTGGATGGGTACATAAACCCTCGATCTGAACTTGTTATGCGATCCGTGTATGCCGATGTAGATTCGTGGACCTCCATTTCGTTACCTCAAGATTTGTAAACGCTCTGCGAGGGCGGACCTTTATTTCCCTAGCTTCTCGTGGGAAAACACATGGCACACAAAAAACGAAATAGATTTAACTGGTCAGGGCTTAGAAACTACCGACAAATCTGTCCCAATGGATGTGGCTTTTGCCCCCGTAGAGACAGATGAAAAACCAGTTACGAAGGGAACAGGAGGAATTAGTGGGGCACAAAGGAGGAAAGCACTCTGGCTTGCCTACCATGAGGAGCAAAGAAGGCGGAGTCGGAGGTCATAGAACCACAGCCACCCCCTTTGAGGAAACACTGGCCCAGGAAGCAGAAGGGTTTAACGGAAAATAGAATCCGCCCTGTTGTCCCGGAAGCCAGTGGATCTGATGGGACCTTAATACGACATGAGGAAGAGAGGAAAAGGAAGGAAAGGAGCACTTCTAATCCTACTCCAGAGTCAGAGGCCAAGAGGAATAGACATGGGTCTAGGCCTGTTGGGTCGTGAAAGCCGTCTTTCTCGTCGATCTCCACCAATCTACCGAGGGTGCTAGTGGCTTTTGGGAATAGAGTAGGCATGAGTATGGATATGGTAACGTTCGACCACTTTAAGGGCACCGTCATGGACTGAGGTTTGGACATTCCTAGTGGAGGTTTTGTTCCGCGGTTCAGGGGCACGTACTTATAGATGGGGTCGCAGCATTTATTTGTGCTGAGGAGGAATAGGCAAAAAGGCTGAGAGAAGTGGTAGGCTACCACCAGTTAAGCTCGAGGACGGGACTCAAGTAAGCCTAGTCCTGCCTGATAAACTGATTAAAAGGGTGGTGAAAGTGACGGTGCTCGTACCACCACCAAACAGGGAGGCCACGCAGCTGGTCAAACTCATGAGGATGCATAAGAACCCAAAAATTGGCACTACGAAGTGAAAGACCCTACAGTACATTGAGCGGGGACCTAATAAGCCTATTCACCCTAGGATTGGATGAGGGATTGGCCAGACATCTCAAGGCAAGAGATTGGAAGGCCTCTCTGGGGACTGGAGAGGTCAAGTTTAGGTGGACCTTAAAGGACGTGGAAGAGAAGGGCGAGGGGGACAATCAGGAGAAGGCGTAGGGGTCAGTTGGATATGGCTGACCCTCAAGCAATGATCCTGCAAATTAACTTGCACCTCGGTGGTCCTAACCAGCTGCTTAAATTTGAGGCACACATTACCAGCCCTTGCGCTGGTGCAAGAACCGTGACTGGTCAGGAACCGTATAAGAGGTCTGGCTGCAATGGGTCTGTGCTAAGAGCTGACTGGAATATTGCTGGGAATGTGATCTCAGTGCTAAAGGTGAGAGAGTCGAGTCTGTTTTTGAGCCTTTTAACGGCCTGGATTAGATAATATTACTCCAGCATTACTACGAAATTGCTTGCAGGAAATTATAGGGCCACTGACAGGATAACTCAGGGGCTGTGTTGCCCTGAGTTACACGCCCGGGCAGTGGTTTAAAAATCGAAAGTTATCTTTACCCCCAAACCGAGGAAGAAAGGTTACACAGAGGTAAAGGACTTCAGACCTGTCAGCCTTACATATATCTTGTTAAAGACACTGGAAAGGCAGGTGACCACTATTTGAAGGAGGGACCTCTGAAGCAGTATCCGCTTCATCAGGACCAAGACGCCTACCAAATTGGCTGGTCAGAGGAGACTGCGCTGTTGTCGGTTGGGGACTTTATTGAGGGTCAGTCCAGCGACAAGGGGATATGTATTGGGGATTTTCTTGATGTGTAGGAGAGAAATCTGTGACACTCATCTTCACTAGGCGATATAAAACTAAATCACTGGAGATGATTGAAATTGGTAATACCAAAATATGCAACGTTGAGAGCGCTAATTCTGGATTATTAATGGAAGTTATTCGGGATACGAAGCTTCTCTGACGTGAGCTCTTGCAGAATAAGTGTAAAAAAGCCATAGCTACGTTATGTCAATGTTGAGGTGCAATAGGCATGAGATGAGGTTTGAGTTCACGTCAGATGTAGTGGATTTTTTCTGCCATTGTGGGGCCGAGGTTGGACTATGCCTCAATCGTTTGGTGAAACAGGGCACAAATATCAAACGCAATATACAGCTATTTTTTGATTCACTGAAGGAGCTCTTGATAGAACCTCTAGATAAGATAATATCTCTTAAAAGGGAAAAAGGAAATTACAAAATCCATATTCCTGAAAGAGAGGCATGAGCAGAGTGTAGACCCAAACATGGTGAAATCTAGTTCACGGATGGGACCAAGGTTCACGGATGGTAGAAGGAAGGAGTGGGAGCAGGATTTAGTGGACCGAGACACCAAGACAGATTTTGTCATCGCCTGGAAAACAATAACTCTGTTTTCCAGAGGGAGGTGCTCGCGAAAAACCATGTCCTGAGGAAATAATATGGTCGCAAAAGGGGCAAGACCATCTGGATTTGCTCGGACAGTCAGGCAGATTTGAAGGTTTTAGGTAAGGCTAGTACCAGCTCTAGGCTGGTGGCTGAGACTATAGCTTCTCTACCAGAGCTGGGTAATTATAATTCTCTCAACCTAACCTAACCTAGGACAACATCCTATCTGGCTGGATAGGGAACGAGAGAGCTGACGCCTTAGCAAAACAAGGGTGTATAACTCAAGAGTTGCTGACGGTAGTGGGCATGCCGCCTCAGGAGGGGCGCAAGAGGATCACAACACATATAGTCAGGTTGTGCAGGGAAGAATGGAATGCAAACTTGGGGTGTAACAAATCCAAGGTACTGTGGGGTTACTTGGAAGACTTGTGGGGCAAAGAATCACTCTCCTTAAGTCGACCTCAACTCAGAGTTACTGTAGAGCTGATCATAGGACATGGGAATCTGAGGGGGTTCCAATAGAAAATTGGAAAATCTAGATCCCCTGTGTGCAAGAGATGCGACGAGGACCAAGAGGAAAGCCCAATCCACCCCTAGGAATGGGAAGAGAGTACAAAGGCCGCAGCTACACCGATAAGTTTTAGTAGTCTACTAACCCTCCGAGTTTTAGTAATAATAATAAATAATACCCTGTAAGACTAGATTCAAAACTTTCAAATGTTGAAACACATCAGCTAAGTAAGCAGACGCGCAAAGGCCAAGAAATGTCTAAGATTATCTGTATACGTGAGTCAAGAAGGAAGATTCTACCCTCATCCTTATCATCAAAAATCAGTTTCCTGATTTTCTAGTGTACGCACCAAAAACCAAAAATAATACCTATCCGAATGCACTTGAAAAAAACCATTCAATCAAAAACTTTTATTCACGCTTCTCGATCGTCTACTATAAGTTCAGCTATTATTAGGTTATTAAAATACTAAATTAAGTTTAGCCAATGTTAACACGCCATTCATTGACTGTTCGCCGGGTAAGCTAGCATGTACTGTATATACATATCGCCTGTTTCCAGTCAGGACCTGGCTTCATTAACAATGTTGTCATTATGTTCAGTGTTATTCTGACACAATTATGTAGAGGGAGCCGTAAGCGAGAGTTTGAGGAAGTAAATCATCTATTGTAATAGAAAATAATATCTATTCAAAATTTAAAGAATCTATAAAAATAAATAAATGTTTACAAACATTTAAATACAAAATGTATATAGGCCTACATATTAAAATCATTCATGCGAGATAAAACTGTACAACAATGAAGAATAAACCTCATTTACACTACCATAGTTACGTTAAATCATTTTTCATTATATTTTCTTGAAATAAAGAACAAAAAATATGAAACTGAAAAATATTTGGAATCTTTGTAAGTATTTGTTAACTTAATTACCGGAATTCCTACTTATAACACAATACATTCCGATCTTACCACCTGTGTGTATCAATTAGTACGAACACCCGTGTCGAAAGTGAGGTTAGGTTATTTGTGATTGCCGACACTTACAATTGATAAGGACAGCTTAACCAGAATTTTATGTAGGCCTATATTTCGGATAAATAGTTTCAACCTTATTACCGGAAATGTACATAGTGTAACATAGTATAATTTTGTATAGTGTACATAGTGTGTAAGATAGTGTATGTGCATAGTGTTTTATTCAATAAAACTAAATAACGTTGTTTGGTATTTTGTTTCAGTTTTAAAAATAAGGTTAAACGGTTTACTTTATTTTTAGTTTAGTAATTGTAGGCATGTAAATTATTTATTATCTATTAGCAAAAGCCTTTGTATCGATTTACTTGGGCTATCTCACCTTGTCTCCCTATGTAGAACAGAACAATTCTTTCTCCACTTACTTCCTATGTCTAGGGGGCATATTTATATTAAACATAAATCTATTCCTTTTTTAACTATTTCGTTCTCTTTCATTGAGACCAGGAATGCAAGTCTAGCCTGAAAATATGTAGAAGTTGAATGTGAGAAAATATTTCAAACATTTAGGTTAGACTTTATTCCTTCCTTGCAAGAATATTCATTCTTTGCAGATCTCTCTGACACATTTCTACAGATACGTATTTCGTTTTCTATACTCTGGAAAAAGTGCCTTTACCCACAAAACAAAACAAAACACATTTTCTAAATATTAACTAGTCTTTCTATGCGTGCGTTTCCTGTATCTTCCTTCTCTCTATTTTTCAACTCCCTACTATTTTTATTCACTCCTCTTACTTTTCAATTCTTCGCTTTTTCTCCTCTTCTTACGTTGTCTACCCGACTCTCTCATGCCTTCCAAAGCGTCTGTCTGTCTCTCTCTCCTTTATTTTCACTAAATTATCTTAGTTTATTTTTATCTTAATTAAACAGTATGGCTGTCACAAAAGCGAAAGTTATATTTGTGCAATATTGTCTGGTGTGCGATGTTTGGAATACAACAGCACAATATATTTTACCTATTCTAAAACTCAATAAAAATAAAATAAATGTGTGTGTGTGTGTTTGTGTGTGTGTATTTGGGTGTGAGTGTTTGTTTTTGGAGTCTGTGTATGTGAGTGCTAGTTGTGTTTGTCTGTGTGTGCGTCTGTAAGGTTATTTAATAGGTAGTTGATAGGTAGTTAGTTCAAGATGGTCGAACAACATTTGGAGGCTTTGTAACTTTTCGTTAAAATAGTTCAACTAAGGTATTAATTCACACATATCATTTCTGCAAACACTAGAATTTAATAAACAAAAATAGCTAGATAGCATTCCTAAACAATAATATGACTAGTTTTGTAAGCGGGTGCATTCTTCAGTTGGTGATAGACTTCATACAGAACTTAGCGTGTGACCCTAATAAATAACCTAAAAATTTACTTATCAAATGATTATTTAATTTGGCGAAGCATCAATATTTAATGCACTTCTTGCTAGAAACATCCGCTTTTCTTTCACAATATCTAGATACAATTTTTGTTTTACAAAACAATATCTTCTACAAATATTTTACTCTATTATCAAAAACAACATTTTTAATTAATCATCCCTTAAACCTTCTGGCTCTGCCAATGTGAAAGACATACAGTTTCATAAAACAGTTTGATTTATGATATAGGTTATGCTGTAGAACGCTGTTTTAACACATAGATTACGTTACTTTATTTATATTAATTTTTTTGTTCTTGTTAAGTGTGTATGTGTGTGTGTGTGTCTGTGTGTGTGTGTGTGTGTTTGTGTGTGTGTGTGTGTGTGTGTGTGTGTGTGTGTGTGTGTGTGTGTGTGTGTGTGTGTGTGTGTGTGTGTGTGTGTGTGTGTGTGTGTGTGTGTGTGTGTGTGTGTGTGTGTGTGTGTGTGTGTGTGTGTGTGTGTGTGTGTGTTTTAAGAATGGCACAATTAATATTGTATAACTTGTAAAATTCTAGTTTTAATAAAAGAATTTCCTATCTTGTTCCAGTCACGTGCTGCTTTGGTACAAAGAAGAGGAAGGAGAGAGGAGGTAATTACTATTAGGTTATTTTAATTTCACCTTGAAATAAAGTAATTTATTAGTTATATTAAAATCCTCTGATTTAATTAAATAGTTTTACAGCTTGTTCAACATTCGTATATTTATCAGTTTCCAATATTTGCTCGATTTACGGCAAATATTGGGATCCCCATCTCACTATTATAGTTATATACTATTCAAATATTGTAGCATCTACTTTAGCCTACCCGTTATAAAATTTTCATTTTGTAATTTTTGTAAGTTTCCGTCTTTAATTCTATTATTTTCGTATTACATTTCAAGGAGACAATACATGAAATTTAATGAAACTTTAGATCCAAAATATTAAAGTTACACAACTGTACTAATAACATTTTAATTATGACAAATGTAAGGAACTGGTTATTTAAATGAGTAAAAGTGAACTATCAATACGTTCCCTTCAAGTTCCTTATGGTTTTAGTAATTTTAATTCATATTATTTTAATATTCTACGGTCTACGAACATGACTTCAAACGCAATGAAAAATATGAACATTAGCTGTTAGAGAAAAATTATTTCTTTAAAGTTCATCAACATAGTATGCTTACATTATATATGCTATCATGATATCCATGTGAACAAGATTCAGCTACACCTTGCAGTGTAATATCGCCCTTATATTGTATATATATGACACAGGATTTATTAAAACTTCTAACTTTACAGAAGTGTTCGATGAAGAGATGCTCAGCTATTTGTCAAGCGCATACCCGAGGATAACGTTCGTTCCTATCCTCGAGGTGATTCTTGAGGAAGAAGAAGGAGATGAAGTAGCGGAAATAGTTTGTCAAAAAGCTGCAATATATTCTAGAAGTGATTCCGCACTATTTCCGGTAAAGTTTGAAGACCCTGCTTTCTACAGGACTCAGTCGTTTTGTAAGTGACTTTTATTTGTTCCTCTCATTTTGTTTAAAATGGAAATTCTATTCTTAGTTACTTGAACTAGAGCTTATATTTGTTCACGCACAAATGCTATATATATATATATATATATAAAACAAAAATCTATAATTAAGGAAAAATAATTGAACTGTATGAGATCGTAGCAAACAGACGCTATCTATCAAATAACAGTCAGTTGTATATCTTTCGGCATAAAGGGTTACTTCACGTACCTGGTATAACATAAAAAATAATATTCTTCGAAAGAGTACATAGTAGGGAAAGTGGACTCGACTACTTGAGAGGAGAGATAAGTTCGACATCGAGGGATCTTGCAGATTTATGTAGAAATTATCTCTAAGAATGCATAAACTAGACACCTGCAGCTAGAGTAATTTCCAAAAGTTGCCACCCAAAGCAAACAGAAAGCAACGAAGGACACGTTCTGATAGGACCGAAGATAAATTAGCAACATAAGGTAGAAAATCAAATTTCAAGAGATGAGGAAACGCTATGGAAACTACCCAAAGCAAACACGAGTTAGTCAAATTCCATAACTGGGGAGGGGGCGAGAGGTTAGTTTTGGTATCATGTTCTAAAGTAAAATAGAAAAAAGTAAACTAGCAAAGTAAAAGTAGTAAGTGATAGGGTATTAGTAAGAGAAATATTACGGAAATAAAGTTATGTACAGTATAGAAGCATTTGCAGTGAATAGGAGAGTGATCTTTAGTAAGAGATATATTAGTAAGTGACTGCATGATCAGGTGAAGTGAACAAAGAAACAACGCTAGAGATAAGCGTCAACAACTGTCAGAATTAATTTATCTTAAATTCTTAGCCAACTCTTAAAAGTAAAAAAAATATTAAGAGTTGTATCTACTTTTCTTTAATATCTTTAGAAAAGATAGGTAATTCAAATGTGAACTTTATCAAATCACGTGCAGTAACCTATACACGCCTTAAGATAATTAAGGGTCAATTTTAAAAGATTTTATTAGTAGAAACAATAAATATACGTGTTTTGTTGCATATCCACAAATTATAGATTGATAAGTTTAATATTCTATAACTGTCTCTAAATGTTACAACTTTGAACTCAAAATTAAAGTAAATCTGACATATTAAAAAACAATTAGCTGTGTATCAATTTGATTCCATTAAAGTCAAATATCCTGTATTACATATTATGCAAACTTAAATATTCAGGTTAACTTCATATAGGGTGAATGCACACCATTTTATTTTTACCTACCAAACTAAATATCCATTTATGTATCTAGTTATCATCTATGTTTCTGAATACCTATATAATCTTAACTCTTTATCTTTGATACTATAATAAATGCCTATAAATTATGATGTCTTTTTTCAGAAGCGATTTTTCGGCTTCGTGGTTTGGAACGACATCTGGTGGAGGTAAGCAAAACTTTTACTACCACTGTGTGTGTGTGTGTGTGTGTACGTGAGTGTGTGTGTGTATGTGTATGTATGTGTGTGTGTGTGTGTGTGTGTGTGTGTGTGTGTGTGTGTGTGTGTGTGTGTGTGTGTGTGTGTGTGTGTGTGTGTGTGTGTGTGTGTGTGTGTGTGTGTGTGTGTGTGTGTGTGTGTGTGTGTGTGTGTGTGTGTGTGTGTGTGTGTGTGTGTGTGTGTGTGTGTGTGTGTGTGTGTGTGTGTGTGTGTGTGTGTGTGTGTGTGTGTGTGTGTGTGTGTGTGTGTGTGTGTGTGTGTGTGTGTGTGTGTGTGTGTGTGTGTGTGTGTGTGTGTGTGTGTGTGTGTGTGTGTGTGTGTGTGTGTGTGTGTGTGTGTGTGTGTGTGTGTGTAGATATTTCATTACTCTTTGCAACATTCTCCTGTAACAGTCACCATATGCTCTTTGAACTTAGTAATAAACACTTGAACGTTAACAGTT
>JBAIZL010000003.1:26353872-26371372 GCA_036971475.1 Prosapia bicincta
TTGTTAGATTTATTTGTGAAAATAACTTAATCGAACAGTTTTTATTTTGCAAAGACCTTCCTGAACATACAACTGGACGGGACATTTTTCAGTTAGTGAACGATTATATTACTACTGCTGGATTGTCTTGGCAGTCTTGTTTAGGTGTTTGTACGGACGGGTGTCCTGCGATGGTGGGGCGTCTGACAGGTTTTCTGGCTTTAGTTAGGAAAGAAAATTCAGATATTACTTTCACGCATTGCTTTCTTCACAGAGAAGCACTTGCTGCTACGTCCTTGGTACCTGAGTTGAATGATGTCTTGCAAACTGTTGTGAAAATGGTAAACTTTATTAAAAGTAGGCCATTGAAAGCAAGATTATTCACTAGTTTGTGTTCAGCTATGGATGCTGAGCACACCCAGCTGTTGTTGCACACAGAAGTAAGATGGTTATCTCGTGGACGTGTACTTCAAAGGTTTTATGAACTTAGAGATGAGTTATTAATATTTTTTACTTGTGAAGAGTCCAATTTTGCTCGTTTTCTCAGTGATGATGCCTGGTGTACCAAAGTTGCGTTTTTAGCAGACATATTTGGGAAACTCTATTTTTTGAACAAAGGTATGCAGGGAAAGCGAGAAAATATTCTCACATCGACAGACAAAATCAGTTCTTTCAAGCAGAAGCTTTCAATGTGGATACAAAAAATTGAAAATCAAGCAGTGTGGGACATGTTTGATCTGTTAAAAAACTGCAACATAAATTCAACTCTTTCTGAAATTTTTTTGAAAAGTCTTCGTCAGTTAGGAGATAACATCAACAATTATTTTCCCTCCCTTGACGTCTCTTCGATGGACTGGGTGAGAAACCCTTTCATTGACTGTGCTTATGAGTCTGCAATGTTTAATACTGATGAAGAAAGTGAATTGATTGACATCAAGAATGACCGTGGGCTCAAATTACAGTATAGTAAATTAGTTGAAGAAGCAGAGGTGGAGTCAAAACTAACGAAAACAAAGACAAATGTAGACATTTCATCCTTTTGGGTTCCTCTCATAAACGAGTACCCTTTGATTTCAAAGAAAGCCATGAAAGCAATACTTCCCTTTTCGACCTCATACCTCTGTGAAGCGGCTTTTTCCTCAATGAACGCCATCAAGACAAAAAATCGTTCCCAACTAAAAACTTTGGAAGACGACTTGCGGGTTTGTTTGTCAACCATCCGACCCAGAAAGGAACACATAATGAAGGACCACCAATCACAAATCTCCCACTAAGACTAAATCTTTTGTCAAAGTTAAAATATATACATTTGTTGTATTGAAATGTATTATTATTATTATTATCCCCCTGTTATTTCTTGTCGAATACTCGTTGTTTAAAATTATTTAACAATTATTTCTTGATGTTTATAATCGGAAAATAACAAAAATAGTAATCGTTGTTGGTACGTCTCTAATAGAAGTTCGTTCCAGAAATTAGTTAATTTAGTGTGCCGTGACAAAATGTGGATTTTAGTTAGTGTGCCGCACGATAAAAAAGGTTGGGAACCGCTGCTCTAAGGATTTTCACCAAAATTAGTATATAGGGGGAATTTACCCTGAGAAATCCAATGAGCTAAGTCAAAATTCTCTAAAACATCGTCATCATCAGTTTTCGAAAAATTATATATATATATATATACATATTTGTAAATTGTTCTCGGAAATTACTCTAAAGAAGTTGACAAAATTGGTATATAGGAGGTTTTTAATCTCAGGAATCCAATAGGCTAAGTAAACATTTGCTTAAAAATTGTCATCAGTTTTCGAAAAATTTCATATATACATATATATATTATATATATATATACATATTTGTAATTTTTGTCTCCTAAACTACTCTAAGAATTTTTAATAAAATTGGTATATAGGGGATTTTTAACCTTAGCAATCCAATAGGCTAAACAAAATTTAATGAAATATAGTCATCAAAATTTCGAAAATTGTTAAAAATCTGAAACAACACTACAGATAATCACTAAAATTCGTATATCTGGGGTTTTTAACCTTAGCAATCCAATGGGCTATGTGAAAATTTTATGATAAATCATTGACAAGTTTTTTAAAATCTTCAAACATCTAAAGCTATTTTAAGGATTTACACAAAAATTTGTATATTGGGGGTTGTCGGTAACCCAATGGGCTTAAGTTTTTCTGAAATATCGATATCAAGTTTTCGAAAATTTTTAAGAAATTCATGTTTCTAGAATTACATTGGACTCAAGCAAGAGCCAACTTGGATGTACTATGCATATTCATCAATTCCCAGTTAGATCGGCATTTGCCATGAGAATCCATAAGTCACACAGAGGCTAACTTTTATGTTGGTATCGACTTAAGAAACTCCATTTCAATGCACAAGGAATGGTATGTGTGCCATTCACTGGGTTTAAAAGGACACACAGTTTCTGCCATTTATGGTTATTCTAAGTTTGCATATCACATGTATACATTGGGAGACTCCAACTGTAAACTGAATGGCACTGAGCAGGAGTGCAGCAGTGAGACGAGGAAGAGTCAAGGATTCATCAGGTAAAATGATTGGACCAGAGAGAAAGAAAAGTATTCTATGGTAAAATCATAATGCAGAAAGAATAACTTGAGCCTTCAACGTATAACTGAAGGATCCCCAGACAACCCCAATCAGGTTACAGTAGGAGTCACCGCGCCTACCCGTGTCGGCTCCCTAAGGGAGGATTACTCACGACTTACTTAGACGGCCCGTACCATTAAATAAAACTAACCGATGTTGGCTCCGCAGAGGGCTATTCACAACAGATATTAAATCGAATACAACAATAGAATTAGACGTTTCTATGGATTTTGGTAAATGCTATATTGTTGTTCATGATTGTCGAAGGAAGTATATTAATTGATTACCTTTTAACTTATATTTTTTATCAATGATTTACTAATCAACTTTGATCGTAAGAATGAGCAAGAATTCAATGTAAGTACACATGGCCACTGGAAGTTTCTGACCTAACGATTGTTGGTCGTTAGTCTGCACCAACTGTAACAGAGGTGTGCCTATGGGCATCTGGAAAGGTCCATTATTGTCGAATGCTGGGTCGGCCAAAACGAGATTTTCGAACAGTGATCGCCACTCTCTGAGTGCGTTTACTTGCATCTCTGCAGCTATTTGGTCGACGACAAACGATTCATTAAAGGCAATTGTGCGACCCATTAGCGTTTTTTATTTCAACTTCCATTGACCCACGGAGTTATCGTGGTAGCTGTAAAATGTCCGGAAACCGTAACAGGGGCTTTGGAGTACGGGCCTCCAAAGAGGTGCGCTTCTTTTTCGCTTAGAAAGCTGCAGCTACTTCTGGAGTTCAATAGTGCTAGAAATATTCGTGTAGTACCGCGAGAGGCTTTTAATTTAAGTAGGTCTGTACCCATCAGCCCAGTAAAATCACTCCCGGTGGAGTCATCCAGAAGGCTGAGGGTCACCTGTGGAGCGTATTGTATTACAGTAGGTTGTTTAGCAGCAAGGGTGCTGGTGGTTTGAAGCTTTGTTGGTTATTGCTAGGTGCCGCAGAAGAGGCATTATGTGTGGATATCCATGGGTATCGGGGTACGGGTTGCGTACATCAGAGGCGGGCTTATTAATCTTATTAATAATTGTATATCTGATATTCTTAAAAGACTAATAAATCTATAGCCCTATATGTAAATATATATATATATATATATATATATATGTGTGTGTGTGTAAATGTTTTCTCGGAAACTACTCTAAGGATTTTCACAATGATAGGTATTTAGGGGGTTATTAACCTCTGCAATAAAATGGCCTAAGTGAAAATTTCCTGAAAAATCATTATCAAGTTTTTGAAAAATCTTTAAACATCTAATGCTACTCTAAGGGTTTTCACAAAAATTGGTATATATAAGAACTTATAGACCACCATCAGCTTCATAAATTTAGAAACGAAAAAAACAAAGCGAATAAATAGTATCAAACAACAATAACAGTCCAACACCATATACTGTATAGAGAGAAAAATGGAAAATTGCAAAGAAATTCGCTTTCTATTTTGCCACTTGGTATTGTGATTCTGTCATATGTATATACATAAATTATAATTATAAAATAGAAAAGTAAATAAATTAAAATTTTTGTTAGTCGACCTCAGTAGGAATTGACTTCAATTTTTTTTTGCTATATTACTTGTTTAAAAGCATGTTAATTACAACTAAAATGATAAAATGAAACCAAGGCCGCTAGAGAGGAACAATTTGCAATTTAAAATCATCCCCAAAAATACTTTAACCTCTACAATGAGCAAGGCACATATGGCTACATTAACTTTAAGTAATTTTATTTTATATTTCATAGACATCCACATCTGCTGAACTACATTATTTGATTACATTAACTTCTCAATTGCTGGTAGCATTGACTTGTTTTCCCTCCACTAGGATATTATTCAGCTGTGTATTCAGTTGTAAACTTTGTGAGGTTATGGTGAAGTAAGTGAATTGTGTGAATTTCAAGTCTTATGATATGCATTTGTAATGTAGGTATACACTTAATAACTTTTTTTTGATACCCTAAACTGTATATTTTGAAATAATAACTAATATTAATCAATATATTACCAAATAATAACACAATCGTTAATTTAATATCCGTACTCATATGAGTACAAGCCTCAAATGTGGCTTTATGCTTATTGTATTCATATATGTACATTGCTCAAAAGTGGCTAAGTTGCATTTCTTTAATGTACCCATATGCGTTAGTTTCTCAAATCTGGCATACTAAGTACGAGTTTATTTAGTGTATTGTATTTTTGTTTACAATTTACATGAAGTATTAAGGTTTGAAACCAAACCATTATAAATTAATGCTTGCAATACAAATGCATTTTACGATTTTTCATTTAATTAACAATAGCTAGGAGTGTTTTTCTCAAATGGATAGATATTTGAACATAGCAAATAAACACAACGTAATAGAACACATTTAAAAATTTAGATGACCAAAATTCCTAAGAGCTAAAAGTTGGTCATGATTTAGAAGAGGATAAACATGAAGATCAGAATGACAGTCTTCCTGAGTTTCAATCACACTTATTTGAGGATCTACCAGAAGATGATTTTCAAGTAGGTTTGAAGAAAACAGTCGTGACCGTTTTAAAGTTGAGGATAATGAAAATATCACGTCTTTTGAAACCACAGTGGAAATAAACCATCACGTAAATTCTGAAGACATTCTCAACGATGAAGGTGTTTCAGTTCAAGAAGGTGGCTATGAAAGAAACAACTGGATCAGTGATCAAAACCATGATACATCTGACATGCTAGTACTAGATAAACTATCAATTTTAGAGGTAAATTTGCCTACTAACCATATTCTCTCTAAAAATACAATTGCAAATGATCTTGTAACACTCAAGTTTGCTGGATAAACCCACACTGCCATCAGACTATGATAAATCTGTCAACCACATTCTCACCAGTAAAAGTTATTGTAATCATCTGTGACCATGAAGCAAAAGTGGGTAACATTCTGAAGTACAACAGGCCTACATGTGCGTTGTGTACTCATTTGAGTACATTAACATATTTATTAATATACTACAAAATAATGTTAAGAGAGTTGAAAAAAATTGTAGCGTCATTTTAAACATAAAGCCACCAAAAAACAAAATTATTATAAGTTTGTAAAACATTCACTAAAAAATGTCCCTGAAGAGTTAAAGATTCAGTCATTATTGTTATCGTAATAAACAAAAACAAAAAATTAATTGTTCACTGTTATCAAAAGTTTGCTTTGTATTCTATAGTCCGTTTAGGCGCCACGGCCGAAAGATGAAGGCTCTTACAATGTTCACTTCGGGGTAGTTGGTAAACGTACAGACGTTAATTTACTAATGCGGAGTTGTAAATTCAAACACCATTTCGTATACTTATTGTTCTATTTAATAAGATTGTATATTACAACCTATTTTATTCTGATTATTACTGTTATCAAAGTTTTTTAAATATTAGCAAAAAGCTTTGCAAATAAATCTTAACATTTTAAATTTAATTCAATTGTTTTCCTATTATACCGTTCTTAACTCTTGACTTATTTGGGTTGTTTTGGTTTGAGTACGAGTAGAGATGTTTGAGACACTGTCAGCTGTAAATAGAAATGTGTACTATACTATGCGGTATTTATTTACAGTGCCCACGTGTACGATTTTAGCGAACAAAATTATACCGACCGACGCAGAAAGTCATCAGGAATACGAAAAAAATTATTACAACTCTCGCTCACGCCCCAAAATTTAACAATTTTGGAAAATTGTATTCCGTCATATGTGGTGCTAATAGTGCTGGTAAAAATGCACATTGTCAACCCTCATTACAATGCTTATAGAACGAATCAAAAACATGTTCTGAAGCTGTATTGGTAAATATTGTTTGTTATTGCCACGGAAGGTTAATTTTATATACCTATGAAGTATCCAATCAAGGATAGATTTGGTTATGATTTTATACGTTCCACCAAATGTACAGACGTAAGGCTAGAATAGAGATCAAGTGACGTCACCTGGCAAAAAGTATTACTCCGCGGAAGTAGACGCTTATTAGGTAATGTAATGTTGTATAAAACTACAAACATATCTATCCTGACTGGACAGTTTACAGGTATATTTTAATATAGGTATATAGTAATTTATAAAATTACAACCAAATCTATCCTAACTGGAGACTTTATAGCTATATTTAAATATACGTGTACGTAGTACGGTGCTCTGTTGATACCAGAACATAGTACTTCTGAATACTCCGCACTGAAATTTTTACCAAACCTTAATCTGATAAAATGGTATTTATTTCCCTGAACGAGAGTTTTCGTTATTTTTTTCGTATCCCTGATGACTTTCTGCTTCGGCCGGTATAATTTGTTTCGCTAAAATCGAACACATGGACACGGTAAATAAACACCTACTATTTGATAAATCCAAAGAAACATATACCTATATAAAGCAGAGGCTATAGCTTTCATTATCATTATTTTACATTTAATAAAAACTATTCCAAAATACTTTTTAATAAATACATCTTGCAAAATATTGCTACTTAAAGAGTTTGTGTAGCTTGCGTGTTGACGTATCAACCCATGCTTTACAAATACCTACGGAAGGTTATATCACTAATATAGATATTATACTGACAAAATGTGCTTCCTTGTTCTTTTGAGAACAACTCGCTCGCATAATATTTCTCGCTTTGACCGTTAGTTTTGGCGCTATATCTCCTTCTAGAAGACTTAATTTACGGTCTGTCAGTCAACGTAAAGCTACGTGAAACAAAAAAAAACGATATAATGTCATGTTTACTTCAATCGAGGCATCTGTGTACATAAAATTACAAAAGATTACAGGTCCTATGAATGCTTCTACAAGTATCAGTTAGATATATTTCACATTTGAATGTTAGTTCAAACAGTAGCTTTATCGTTGAGTTGTAGTGAGAGAAACGCTCTCTGCCAGCGAAGTAGCTTACTCAATACAGCAACAAAGGAATGAAAGCCACTTAAAACAGTGAGTATTTTGTATGTTTTTGTGTTCTTCTCTTTATTACTTCAAGCTTATTTTTGAAATTTATATGTGTACTATACATTTTCTTTGATCTAAACAATTTATAAAATGAAATTGTCATATTATGTTTGGCCACAGACTATCTTTTTATTTTGTTGGTACATCGGTTGTCAAAATTATCATAACCACGATAAAAAAAACTACTAAATAAGTGTTTCGTCGGTAAAACAAGACTGTTTCAGAGCAATAGGCTGTAACATATTAATATCATTTCAAATGTACTAAAAGTTATAAAATAAAAATTGCAGTAACTTTTAGTAAACATTTCATATTTTTTTTTGTTCTAATTTTTGTAACATACTTTTCGTTCAAAACTATATATGTTTTTAAAATCTAGAATAACTTTCCTACAAAATATATGTTTGGAAATTTTTATGAATTATATATATATATATATATATATATATATATATATATTGTAATTATATCAATACACATAGGCCTATATATTATAATATTACAGGTATTTATTTGTTACATTTATATTATATTCTAATTACCTGACCTTTGTAAAAGTCACATCTTTAAATATTAAGCCAGTCATATATATTTAATATCACCTACATTTAGTCTTTACAATTATATCTTCAAATACATTAATATGATGCAGTGACAAAGATGGATTAAATAACTAGTACTACAATAAAGGTGGACTTTTGAGGCTTTTGGTTCTTAATACAATAAAATTCAATAAATACAGTGTCATATTGCTCTCTCTCTCTCTCTCTCTCTTGGGTCGTATTTTAGGATCTTCTATAAAGTAGAAGTGGCGATAAAAAAACTTGATTGAAATTTATAAATACAATGAGCTTAACTTTATATTGGTTTATTAAATTATAGAAATTTCTGTTGGCAGAAATTATTCTAATAAAGTTTGTACTTATTGCTTGCGCTCCTGCATTCGCTAGTAGCTGGGCATTAACTTCTTCACTTCACTTTTGCACAGTAATTAACTTAACTTTACTTTCCCGTTCTCTTTAATATCTGCTTAATTCATTACTCGTCGCACTTTTATAAAATATTTACATAATTAACTAATAACTCCTTTTATAACCGCCTTAACTACTCTAAACAAAAACACCCATTATAAAACACTTTCTTACAACTTGACCCCCCCCCCCCCAATACGTCTGCACTCTCCCGAAACTCCCCAAACTTAGTTCGCTTTTCTCGATGATTCTACTTTTTGAAGAACGAGCATAGTATCCCCCATTATGTATTTCAGCCAATCAGAGTTACGTTTTTAAAATTTCGAACGCGTAACCTTCGGCCAACGGTTTTCTGCAAATTGTGCTTTCTCACGTTACAAGCTAATTTTATGAGTTACCACACTCTAACAGGTGTTACTTTCCCATGGTTCCCATAATGTCCATGGTTTTCCACAATTACTTGAACTTCAGAAATAATCTTCACCCTTTTTTTGTAACACGTTCCCAAGACTTGTCCATTACCCCAACTGAAATATAGAATGAATACAGTCTTTATCGGTCTTTAGTATGTTACCTTTGTCGCTCATCCCTTAATATTTCTAAATTATTATTATTTTCAATACTAACTAGTTTTATAGTACGCCCCATATCTTTTTGTTATAATATATATATATATATATATATATATATATATATATATATATATATTAAATAAGGTGATATGTTTTCTTGTAATATAGTTAATAAATTAAAAATATTTCAAAAACAAGAATACTTTTTATGAATATATTTATTCAAAGCTTTTCGCCGATAAAATAGTACCAGCATCTTCAGGAAAATAATTATCTAATAAAATATTTTTACAAAATTAAATCATATGTGCTACAAACGACCATATGTTTATAAGTATTGCACTTTATGTAATTTTTTCTATAACATCAATGTCCTTATAAATAGCTTGGTGCCTTGATCTCACTTGAATTTGTTCATCAATTAATTTGTCTTTAACTTTATGCTTATAAATTTCCAATGTTTCAAATATATTCATTTTTAATCCTTTTTTTTAATTCTTTTATTAATTTCATATTTTCTATTTCCGGAAACTCGTGTCCATTATTAATACAATGCGTAGCTACATTTGATTTGTATATATTTGGTTTGATATAAGCGTTTAAATGTTCTTTGTATCTTTCTTTTATTTTATTTTTTGTTTGTCCTACATATAATTTATTACAAGCTTGACATTTTATATTATATACTCCATTTCTTTCGTGCATATTATTTTGATTTTTGTTATTGTTTATTAAATTTTTAATTTTATTATCAGTTTTATATGTAATTTGTAAATTTGTTTGTTTAAATAATCTTGTAATTTTATTTATTTCGTTACCAGTGAATGTAAAAGTTGTCCAAATATTTTCTCTCTTATTAGGTACAAAGTTATTTTCGAGTTTCTGTTTTCTTATTATGTTATTATTTAATTTATCTGTAGTTTTTCTTTTATATCCATTTTCTAAACCAATTTGATATATTATATTTTTCTCTTTTATTTGATCATTTAAGTTCATTGGTATTTTGTGCATTCTATGTAGTAAATTATAAAGCGCTGCCATTTTTTGGTTGTATGGATGATTTGAATAATTAGGTATTATTTGAATTGTCTGCGTTGGTTTTCTATATAGGCCCCTATATTATATTCAAATGATTCATTATTTCTAGTAATTGTAATATCTAAATAATTTAGTTTATAAAGTGCAATACTTATAAATATATGATTTAATTTTGTAAAAATATTTTATTAGATAATTATTTTCCTGGAGATGCTGGTACTATTTTATCGGCGAAAAGCTTTGAATAAATATATTCATTGAAAGTATTCTTGTTTTTGAAATATTTTTAATATATATTACATATTATGTGTGAGCGTGTGCTTGTGCGTATGTGTGTGTGCGCGCGCGCGCGAACTCGCGCGCTTAAAAATGTCATGTCGGTTTGTGTACGCTTTAAAACCTCTAAGCTTTCTACACCGGTTGAGCTCAAATTTTGACGTACAACCCGCTTGAAAGATAACGGGCAAAACATGCCGAAATCAAAAGTTATAATTTACGTTTGCAATGATTACGTAATCATTTTAATGTTTGCATGAACGAAAAGTATAGAAGTTATACATTTTCTAAGCTTTTATTCATTTTTCTACAGGGAAATTAAGGATAACATGTAGGCCTAGTGCATTATAATTTTGCTTTCACCTATAGAAATACTATTGCAAATATTAATTTTTGCAAATTTAATAAAAATAATGACATTTTATAAATGTATTTATTTATTTTATTATCTCAAAAACAATTTTGCTGCTACGTATAAAACTAAGTTCTAAATTACACAAACATTACTGTAAATAAATTATTACATCGCTATTTACTGTGCACCATGAGTATTTGAAAAATGCACAGATATAGTGCGAAATGCGTGTGGTTTTTAGCCAAGTGATATCAATAAATCATTTTTGTAAAAAACATCAAGATGTACAACACAAAGTTGCATGTTTTAAAAGTCATTGTTACTCATTTGTCATACAAAAATGTTTTTGGAAAAAACTACATACAAATATTATATCATCGTATTTTAAGCGATTCCTTGAAACGCAATGTATGTAACTATACAATAATAATATAATACTATAATAATAATAATAATAACTATACAAGAAGTGAAAAAAAAACTCTGAGAGTAGGAGAGTACTGTATCTAAAGAATCACAGCCTACCCCGGATATCTAGATTTATATATTTAACAAACGTTTTAAAAAAAGATTGTTTACTTCCGTTATAATAATTGACTATTAGGCTTTAATATATATTTGTATTTAAAAATAAATTTACTAAAACCGATTTGTAAACTAAATATGTGAGTGTAACCACCTGATGCCTTACTTCAATAGCAACAAAAAGTGAGTATCTGTACCTTAATCGATCGATTATTAATTATTATCGTCGCCATGGTAACAGAAAGGTTTACCATTGCAGCTTAGCAGTTACCAGCTGAGAGTGTCTGCAACAAGATGTTTGTCGGAAGGAAACACGCTTCCAAACGGGGTAAGGTGTTTTATATAATGAATTAACCATAATTTGTTTATGTTGCTTTGGCCATGTATCCGTTCACAAAAATGTTTATTATTGGTAAAAAAAATCTTTTAAAATTTAATGGAAAATTTTTATTTTTAATGGGAGAAAATATTCCAATTAATATTTTTATTTAAGGTCTGGTAATAACTACCAGTTTTTTTTTTTTATATAGGCTAATGACAGATCACAGACAATTTTGCTTTTTTAAAACACTCAACGTTTTGAATTTCTTTCCGACATTCCTTTTCATGAGCTCAATTTTAAGAGTATAAAGGATTTTATGAGCTCAATTATAAAACATAACATAGAATTTATAAAATACTTAATATTATATAGAACATAATAAAAATCAACAAATTATAAAACTCCTAATTAATATCCATTTACAGGTCAAATTTTTTTCTATCACAATAAAACATACAAATCACAGATACATTCACCAATGCATCTACTATTAATAATACGGTCAACATTTTAATTTTTTTTATAACACACAATCATTCTAATATATGCATTACCTCAAGTGACCAAAAAACCTAGAAAAATATTAAATTTCACTTATAATTTCATTACTAAATATTCATATGCAGTTGGAAAATCATTTAATTCTGTCATTTTATTTAAAGCATTCCTTCCTTGTTTTTTTTATATACCACATTTCCGCAAAGCTCCTCTTTTACAAATCCCTTTCCATATGTAAAACATATATATCTTGAAGAGGACTTTCGGAAAGAAATTCGAAACATTGAGTGTTTTAAAAAAGCAAAATTGTCTGTGATCTGTCATTAGCCTATATAAAAAAAAATATTCAAAGCTATAAACGGTAAAAATTTGTAATTTAAGTACATTGTTCCCGGATTATAACTAGTTTTTTTTTCATAACATAAACATTTTAAATAGGTTTTTTAAAAACTTTTCTTCTCTTTATAATTTATTACAATAAAAACCAACAAGAATTTATTACTGTAAATAATTTCTAAAATGAAATTTAAAACAACATTTTTACCATTTCGGGAATTAATTTTCCTAATTCTATCTCCTACTTGTGTGTTTGCTTTTTTTAAGCATAGAGAGAAAATTGTGGAAACGCAAATTTAAAAACACAAATTTTGTCTTTTTCAGTTCCTACAATTGAAATAATTTAATTCCTATAATTTATATATATAGAAAAATATACAAATTAAAACTATTAAAACTTGTGTTTGAAATATTTGTATTCATTAATTATATATACATATAAATAATATGGTAATTTTTAATTTTTGTTTACCATAATTGTTATTTTTAATAAATACAAAAAAATGTACTTTGGAGAGCTTCTAACTAGGTAATATATTTAACACACTGTTAGGTGACAAACTCTAGTTTAATTTGTTAAATGAAAATTTAACAATGGGTTACTGATAACAAATAATTATACTGAATAATTAAATTTTGAAAAGATATTTTGCGAGTTGGCTGACGTTTAAATTAACTTAGACTTCCACAATAATAAAAAAGGTTTCAAATTTTTATCTGTGGTTCATGAACGTGCGTAGTTATCCTTGTACTTCTTCACTGTTGGGATGATGTTACTCTTGGACTCGCCTTGTCGCTTGCTGCACCTCAAAGATTGTCCGTAGTTCCTCGGCTCTTTTTTCTTCACAGCCATTTTTTACACTTATCGACTCCCTATTTCACTTTCCACGCTGACTGATTTATTTTAACTAATTCCTTCAACTCTCTTTTAATAACTTTACTTTTTTGTTAGAAATTTCCTTTTCCCCCAATCAATTTATCCCTTTATTACTCACTAGTCCTACCACCGTCGTTTACTTAGGAAACTAGCCCCCTTACTCGCGTTTTTTGCGTTCCTTTCGCACTAGCGTCCTATTACCCCATCTGGCATTTTTCAACCAATTACAAAACCTATTTTTCAAGTACAACCAAATACCATCTCAGCTGTAACCTCTAGTTTAAAAATTTGTACCGTTACTTAACGGTCAACTTATACTTTTTGCAAACTTAATGTTATTGCCCTAAGCTTCTGCAACGGTATTTTAGCGACCCTTTAGTGCCTTGTTTCTTTTAACACACAAAAACAAAAATGTTTAGTGATTCCATCGCCTTGGGAAGTCTAAAGCCTTAGATTTATTATTTTTTACAACTACTTTTGCAGTGTGCCGCCCTTTGTCAAGAATTTAAGACTTCCATACAAACTAAGAAATAGTTTTATGTTATAATACATATTAAAAATATGTTTTCATGTATAACCATCAAAACAACTGAAAAAAATGAAATATAAGAATAAATATTAATAATTAATGTAGCACTCTTGTATTTGATATAGGCTATATATATATATATATATATATATATATATATATATATATATATCATGTGTTTCAATTGTTATTAAAATACTTTTTATTCGTTCACTCAAGTTTCAATACATGTTTAAAATCTTGTTATAGATAACGATATTAATACAATTTTTCAAAAAAATAATTCATTAATTAAATTTGCTATAGTTGATGTCTTTAGGTTGGACTCGAACTGCATGACTACATGTTTGAAATCCAGTAATCAACTGTAGGATTTCAAACATGTAGTCATTCATTTCAAATCCAAAATAAAGATATAACTTTTATAAATTAAAAACAATGAGTTAATATTTGAAAAAACTATATTATCAAGCCTCATTTACTCCAATATTTAAAAAAATGTTGTGCTTAAATGCATGAATAAGAAGTATTTAAAGATTGTATATTTGAACTATATATATATATATATATATATATATATATATATATATATATTAAGTACAATTAATATTTACCTTATGTGATGAAGCACCTTTCGGTCACTTGACCATTGTCGAATGACTGAATTAATATATATATATATATATATATATATATATATATATATATATATATATATATATATATATATATATATATATATATATATAAAAAATACGTTTTCTTGTTTAATAATTTAAAACAACACAGATTATTCTTGAATTTGAATATAAAATATATATATATATTGTTGTTTTAATATATATATATATATATATATATATATATATATATATATATATATATATATGTATATATATATATATATATATATATATATATATATATATATATATATATATACATAGATTATTCAAGTTCAAAAATATTTATTAATTTATATTCAAATAAATATTAATATTAATAAATATTCTTATATTTATATATATATAAATACCGATACGAATTCCTTCACGGAATGAAACATATAATGGATAATTCATATCCGGAATACATCCATTCATTTTGCAGTGCATAAAATCGCAATTCCGACCGTAACGTTTCGCTAGATTCTCATCTAGCATTGACGAGGACAACCCAACAGTTGAAGGGTATATATATATATATATATATATATATATATATTTATAGATATATATATATATATATATATATATATGTGTATATATGTATATATATATTTGTATAACTATACATATATATGTATATATTTGTATAACTATATATATATATATATATATATATATATATATATATATATATATATATATATATATATATATATATATATATATAACATAGTTTATTCAAGTTCAAAAATATTTATTAATTTATATTCAAATAAATATTAATATTAATAAATATTCTTGTATTTGAATAACCTATTATTAAACAAGAAAACATATTATATTTATATATATATATATATATATATATATATATATATATATATATATATATATATATATATATATATATATATATATATATATATATATGCCGATACGAATTCCTTCACGGAATGAAACATATAATGGATAATTCATATCCGGAATACATCCATTCATTTTGCAGTGCATAAAATCGCAATTCCGACCGTAACGTTTCGCTAGATTCTCATCTAACATTGACGAGGACAACCCAACAGTTGAAGGGTGAACTGATGAATACACACAAACACACACACACACACACACACACACTCACACACACACACACACACACACACACACACACACTCACACACACACACACACACACACACACACACACACACACACACACACACACAAACACACACACACTCACACACACACACACACACACACACACACACACACACACACACACACACACACACACACACACACACACACACACACACACACACACACACACACACACACACACACATATATATATATATATATATATATATACAGTAGAATCTCTCTAATTCATCATGTTCGGGAACGAGGGGTGACGAATTCGAGAAAAAAGGTTAACTACGGAAGTAGTTGAAATTAAAATGTAGTTGCGGGTAAACATAGCACATAAATACGTATATAGCTATGTATTGTAATGAATGAGGTAGTCACATCGTTTATGTCGGTTGAAAAACTCAATAGCACTAGTAGTCTGAAACATAGTTCGTAATTACAAATACAGTACTTAGTACAGTAGTTACTCTATTTTCATAACAGACGTAAAAAAACATATTACAGCACCCTGTATGCTCAAAGAGACTAGCAAGAAAAAATACAGTATTTAAATCTACTTACGTTTTATTTTTCAAAAGATTCTGTAATTTCTTCTGTACTGAAGAATTCTTATCTTATTTACGTTTTATTTTTTAAAAGAGTTTGTAATTTCTTGTTTACTGAAGAATTCTTATCTTATTTACGTTTTATTTTTTAAAAGTGATTTCTTGTGTACTAAAGAATTCTTATCTTATTTACGTTTTATTTTTTTAAAGATTTTGTAATTTCTTGTTCACTGAAGAATTCTCATCTTATTTACGTTTTATTTTTTTAAAGATTTTGTAATTTCTTGTTTACTGAAGAATTCTTATCTTATTTACGTTTTATTTTTTAAAAGAGTTTGTAATTTCTTGTTCACTGAAGAATTCTTATCTTATTTACGTTTTATTTTTTTAAAGTGATTTCTTGTGTACTAAAGAATTCTTATCTTATTTACGTTTTATTTTTTTAAAGATTTTGTAATTTCTTGTTCACTAAAGAATTCTTATCTTATTTACGTTTTATTTTTCAAAACATTCTGTAATGTCTTGTGTATTGAAGAATTCTGATCTTATTTAAGTTTTACTTTTTAAAAAGAGTTTGTAATTTCTTGTGTACTAAAGAATTCTTATTTTATTTACGTATCATTTTTCAAAAGAGTCTGTAATTTCTTGTGTACTAAAGAATTCTTATTTTATTTACGTATCATTTTTTAAAAGAGTCTGTAATTTCTTGTGTACTAAAGAATTCTTATCTTATTTACGTTTTATTTTTCAAAAGATTTTGTAATTTTTTGTGTACTAAAGAATTCTTATCTTATTTAAAATTTATTTTTTAAAGGAGTTTGTAATTTCTTGTTTACTGAAGAATTCTTATTTTATTTACGTTTTATTTTTTAAAAGATTCTGTAATTTCTTGTGTACTGAAGAATTCTTATCTTATTTACGTTTAATTTTTAAAAGAGTCTGTAATTTCTTGTGTACTAAAGAATTTTTATCTTATTTACGTTTCATTTTTTAAAAGAGTCTGTAATTTCTTGTTTACTGAAGAATTCTTATCTTATTTACGTTTTATTTTTTAAAAGTTTGGAATTTCTTGGGATTCTTATCTTATTTACGTTTTATTTTTTTAAAAGATTCTGTAATTTCTTGTGTACTGAAGAATTCTTATCTTATTTACGTTTTATTTTTTAAAAGTTTGGAATTTCTTGGGATTCTTATCTTATTTACGTTTTATTTTTTTAAAAGATTCTGTAATTTCTTGTGTACTGAAGAATTCTTATCTTA
>JBAIZL010000003.1:26376372-26561372 GCA_036971475.1 Prosapia bicincta
TTTGATATATGAAATATATTTAATGGTTTTAAATGTTAATAAAAAGTCATATTTCAAAAGCATTTTAAAGGAAATCTATTTTCAATACAATGATAGTCTTTATTTATGTCTATATAAAATCACAATGTAGACGCATTAAAAATCTATGCATACATATTTTAGAAATAAATCAATGCCAAAGCAAGTTTTTTGTAAATTTACTAAAATTATCTTATGATATGGGCAAGTTATTATTTACAAAGTTTGAGTTTTAAAATTAAAAAATTGATTCAATGGCCTTAACTACTGTTAAATGTATTAATTTTGGATTAAAGAAAATTTTAAAACAATATTTCTCAGTTTAGTAATTAGTATATAAAGCAAGAAATGTCTTTAAAAATTTGTCTTAGTTAAGAACAGTAATCTTTTATGAAATTTTGTTCTTCAGAGAAGACGTCTAACAAAAAACATAAGAAAATCACAGAAAAGATATGTGAGAATATAACTGATGTTGAGCCCAACTCACATGATTGGAGTTTTGAGTCATGTTTTGGATTTCAATTAGAAGATTTGACAAGCCTAGCAAAATTTACAAAACTGATGTTCCTCCCAAAAGATCCAAGTTCTTTAGGATTTGTAAGAATAATGTTTGGTAAGTGAAAAAATATTAATAATAAAATCTTCAAGATTGGAAAAGTTTTCAACTTCTAGTTAGTAACTTAATTGATTACAGATATTTAAGCATATGGTAAATAATATCAGTTTCTACAGCGTTCCACATAGGTATCATGTAGAATAAGCCAAATGTTTGCTTATACTTTTCCAATGTTGTTTTATACCATATTTATAAGAATTTTATGAGATAAAAGTAATTAGTACTGCATTTTAAAAAATTGCATATAATTGTCTTGTTGTAAATCTTTAGGTTTTTGTAAATAACCACTTATTTATCAATTTGTCTTATTCAAAAACTACTACTAATTGATATTTCTTAGCAGACTCATTTTGTACTTGATCATTGCATTGTTCAATGCTGCAAGACTAGTTCCATGAATACTACAATTCTAGCCTGTAACTCGCTACATTGAATCATGCACTGATAAAGCGATAAGAAATATCAGCAAGAAATGGTTTTTACTAAACCAAATTCGTAAATAAGTGAATAAGAAAAATTACCGCCAATAATTACTTTCATAATCTATTAAATAAATATTTTATGGTACATTAATATACATACCTTCATGTGTAACAATAACAAAATGTCTAGGTTTCATAAATATTTGCATTTAATATTGTGCTGATGAATATTATAATTAATACTCCGAAATTTAATGTTTTGCGATCATTATTATCATCATTCTCATCATCATTTTATGTGAATGTAATTAAATAAAGCTCTTGCCATCTTTTGAAGGGACAGGAAAACAAAATGATTGAACTAATCAATGACTTGCCAATGTTATAATTCTGACAAATCATTAACTAGTTAAAAACATTAGTTTTGCCAAGTGTCATGAAATAATAAAATCCACCAGTCAAATGTACGATGCCTTCTACTTTAATCTAATTTTTATTTGTTATTATCTTCTTTCTTAATTCTCTCTTTCCACTTGAGTCGTTTACAATCCCATTTTATTATTCTTTGCATTTTTTTCATCCTCTTCAGTCTGTAATTTTTTCTGCTCCCTTCTTATTATTTTTCTGTAAATGATCATACTATTACTCCATACATACTACTCTTGTGTTTGATTATTGATTTTTTTTTCTTAGAATTAGATAATACTGAAGACTCTAGGACTAATTATCATTAAACTATTACTGTTACTAATCAATATTATTGATTTTATCATTTTTTATCAAATTATAATTGATTTTTTATTTGGAAAAAACACACTAAGTGGGTTTGAAAGTTTTTGTTGCAAAATGTTCTATGCCAAGGTTTTTTCATCCACCAAATAGCTTGGTGTGCCAAATAGTTGAGTAAAAAACTGTATTAGTATTACCAAGTAATGATATAGTGAATTAGAACACCAATGAGAAAGGTAGTATTGCATATGGAAACATCAACGTAAACATTTCTACTTATTTCAGTTTATAGAGGGTTTGTCTATCTTCTCATGAGTTCCTATTTGTTTCATTTCTAATTTTATTTTTTAAAATTTGATACATATTTTTTTTAAACTTCATTCAGATACTTTCGTTATGATTTTCTTATTTAAACAAATAACAAGTTTCCAATCAGAAAAAAGGCTGCAAAATATAGTTACACTTTGATATTAACTTGGCAAAAAAAACACTACTTACCGATATTTTTCACCAGATGCGTATCGCACTAGGTCAGCGCATTATTCAATGCTGTCAGTCATGGAAAAGACTGTTGCTCAGTTGTGCTATATTGAGGCTCATGCCTGTGGTGTATTGGTGTTCTGTGGTGTGTTATTGTTCATATAGTAGTTGTTAATCTTGTATCGAGATATACAAACACCATAAATACTATCCACAACACATTCTAAATGACAAAACACAATCACAATCAAACACTATATTTGAAATCATAATTAACAACTTCTCTATGAACAATATCACTCCACAGAACACCAATATACCACAGACTCATACCAACACAACTGAGCAACAGTCTTGTGTGTGATTCACACCATTGAATAATGCGCTGACCTAGTGTGAAACATGTCTGCTGAAAAATATCAGTAAGTAGTGGTTTTTTTGCCAAGTAAATACCGAAGTGTAATATAGAAAAACCTCAAGATGTACAATACATAAACTACAAGTTTTAAATTATAGTGGTTTTTCTATCTGGATTACTACAAGCCACTTGGGAACTGCCTGTAACTTTGCAACTTGATAGTGAAAATACAATAATTTATACATTCTCTTTATTTTCTGTACAATAATGTAGTGTTTTAGATCAGTATTAATGGCTGAAAACTGTTTTTAATTAATTTCTTTCAAATTGAGGTTTGAGTATACATCTAGGTTTTGTTGATTTATAGAGTAATTTCTTGAAACTTTTCATAGGAAGTATTAATTTTCTTTCTTATTTCTATTTCAGTTTCTCCCCCTTTCGGGTCATCATATGCAAATAACATGGGACTAAGCTAATCTATTTATAAATATTCTATTAATATGAATAACAGGATTTCTTTATTTCAAACATCTTACATAATCTATTCACTTACACAGCTTTAACATTCAATTGTATATTTGTTTACTTTTAGAAAAAGACTTATTTACACCATCTAGATACTAAACATGTTGAACAGATCTTAACAAATATTTTGACAAGATATTAAAAAGAAATTGGATAATTTTAAACTAGTGTAAAACTCAAAATAGCTTTTAAATATATAGCTTATATATATAAAGCTTTTTCTTTTTCTCTGTTTTCATTGACATAGATCTTTTTGATCAAAATTTTTCAACAGTGTGTTAAGTTTTTATATGAGTCTATTTATTTATTTATTTCCAAGAGATTGCAGTTTTGGATTATTGCCATTAGATAAGTCTGTCAGTTTCCTATCTAGTCCAAAAATTCCTAAATAAGCTTTAAGCTCTACTAGAACTAACCTATATATATATAAATATTTGATCCTCAACCTACTTCATTAATTTTCAAACCCATAAACCAGTTACTATACCACTTATTTAATTTTTTTTTATAGACAAAGTTATATATGACAAAGGATAGAATATCTTCAAAAGTCCTCAGTAATACTACATAAAAATTGTACAAATGTCACAAGCTTGATGGTTTAATTTTCCTTAACACAAAAACCATTTTTTTATATTCTTGTAATACAAGCTCTGTTAGTACCTTAAAAATACCATTATGTAGTAAACCTTAAAATGTTATAAACTGTTCTAGATAAATAACATTTTTTCCAAAAGCTTTACATTTGGTTTTTCTACTTTTAGGCAAAGAACAAATTTAGGCTATTATTTTTCTGGTAGCAGAGTTGTGGAAGGAATTTGAACAGTCATGACCACACGTGTATAGTCTTATTAATAGGTAGTCATATTTTCAATCAGGGGATATATAGTTGTTTACTCATCACATCCTGTTTGGTAGCACTGTATAACAGGCTTGTTTCAATTTAAATATTAATTAATATCCTAAGATGATCATGTATGCAATATGATTTCATTAATTTCTTCCTGTGATGAAGGTTTACTGATGGTGTTTGACACACTGGAAGAACGAGGACTCTCTGATGCTGACTTGAAATGGGGTGACCCAAAATCATGCAAATTTCCCCTATTCAGTTTTATAAAACCATTGCCGTTGGAATATATGTGTTTAGTTTATTTACTTATGTTAGTAGGTAAGTTATTAAACACCTTACAAATATTTTTAAAAGTAACTAAACGTTTATTTGCATTTCATCTTTGAAATAGATCTAACAATTATTTATGAATGTTTTAACATTTTTATTACACTCCGTTTTCTCTTTGCTATTCTTTATTTTTTGAAAAAAAATCAAATTTTAAAATAATAGATTAAATATACTTCGGTGATATTTAAATCTATAAAGATACAAAAATGGCTTTTCAAAAATGACATTAAAAATAGGCTATATTCACTAATTACTTGGAATAATTCACTGTGGTTTGTTATTAATAAAAATTACACACAACAAACCTCTAACCACAAATATTTTTTACTCTAGTCTTATGTATATTTTGGTTACAAAATGTAAGTATTGTTATGTCTCTTAGGATGGTTACTGTGTAACCAATGTACATAAGACTAAAATAAAAATATTTGTGGTTAGAGGTTTGTTGTGTTTGTTATTTATAGCCTATATGTACAATTTGTCAATTCATATAGCAGAAATATGTCTGCTAGGAAGCAATAATACATTAGTGGTTGTATTCAAGTATTTAAAAAGGTTCAATTATTAACTGGAGAAGGATTTGAGCAAGAGATATAATGTAACTGATAAAATTTTTGCTGTATGGTTTACACGCTACATTTAGAAGATTCGACAGCTTTATCAAAATGTATATAAAATTTAAGTGAGTTACAAGTTTTCTGTAGCAAAACATGTGTCAGCTATTTATACAATTGTGATAAATATTGTGTTGCAATAAAGTCTATAGGACATTTACTTTCTGTTATAAATTCAAAGGAATATATGCAATTTCACAGCTAAAATTGACACTACACTACCTCTTATATTTAAGCTTTTATGACAATAACTTACTTCTCTACCTCTTGGGCTTACTAATTATTCTCTTAACTAAACTGTCTTGTTCTTCATGGTAATTTGAAAACAAGTAGACCTGTATATTTTTCTATTATCATGTTTTTATTGTAGTAGTCTATTGTTTTGAACCCTAATGAATTTATAATGACTTTTCCTTTCACTTTATCGCACAACGGTTTTACTATCATGGATCTTATTTTTTACCTGTTTCATTAACATTTTTCTGAGGTTTCCATTTGAAACATTTTTTTTAAGTAGACAAAGTTGATGAACACGTCATAATAACAATACCTAGTTATAATGATATATATATATATATATATATATATATATATCGCAATATGTATTCTTGTGTATTAATAAAGAACATGAGTCAAAATACAAATACAAGAATTATAATTGAATTTACAATTCAAAGCTTTTCGTTGGCTAACAGTACCAACATCATCAGGAATATTAAACAATTAATATTGTAAATTCAATTATAATTCTTGTATTTGTATTTTGACTTATGTTCTTTATATATATATATATATATATATATATATATATATATATATATATATATATATATATATATATATATGCTGATACGTATTCCTTCACGGATGGAAAAATATGATGAATAGTTACTATCTGGAGTACATCCGTTCATTCTGCAGTCCATAAATTCGCAGTTCCAACATTTCGCTAGAATCTCATCCAGCATTGACGAGGTGAACCCAACAACAGTAGAAGAGCGAGCCTTCTATATATATATATATATATATATATATATATATATATATATATATATATATATATATTTAGGTTAGTTTTGGTTGGTAAAGATTATTTAGATTTTTTGGACTAGGAGACTGACAGACTTACCTTGGTAAGAGTCCACTCTGTAGTCTTGAAAGAGAAACACATAAAAGCTTTTATGTGTTTCTATTTCAAGACTACAGAGTGGACTCTTACCAAGGTAAGTCTGTCAGTCTCCTAGTCCAAAAAATCTATATATATATATATATATATATATATATATATATATATATATATATATATATATATATATATATTCAAGATTAAATAATATACACTATTACAGGAATATTTAACTTATTGAATAATACACTCAGAGCTTTTCGTTGGTTGACATTACCAACATCCTCAGGAATTACAGTACTAAGAATGATAAAAGAACTCTGCTTTAGGTCAGTTCTTTTATCATTCTTGTTATTGTAATTCCTGAGGATGTTGGTAATGTCAACCAACGAAAAGCTTTGAGTGTATTATTCAATAAATTAAATATTCCTGTAATAGTGTATATTATTTAATCTTGAAAATAATTCTAACAGGAAAACATATTTGATATTCTACATATACACACACAAATATATATATATATATATATATATATATATATATATATATATTATATATAGCCTATATAAATATGTAGGTATATAATCCACTAAAGTTTAAATTATATGACACTTTTAAATGTGTAATTTCAACTTATCTACTGTTATTTTTGTGTTAGTATTTTACTTTAAATATTTTTCTATAAACAATATTTTTTTAGATTCAAGTGTTTATTGAGATATAGAATGAGGTGTAGGCCTAATAAGGAAGAGATTTGAAACTGTCTAAGCCTATTCCAAGTCTATGACTGGTTTTTACTATCACTGTTATATTTTTAAAGATTTAAAATTCTAAATTTATTGTAAAAAGTACAAATCAATGACTACTTATAGGTGTTTTGGTATTTATGAACATTGTATAAATAACAGTTTCAATTGTTTCTCGACTAGTAATAATTACAAATTCTTGTCCTTTAATAAGGAGCTACTGGGATAATGATAGGTGCATACTTTCATTGGAGCTGCTTGGCTTTCTTGGTTCCATACTGGTACTTGTTCCTTCTTGACAAAACATCATGGAACAATCACTCCTACCTCTATGGGCTACTTTCTATCGTGTTCTTTTTCTCCAGTGCCAATCATTTTTGGTTTGTATTCACAATTAATCAAATCTTGAAACGTTTTTATCAAAATTGCTATAGTATTGCAAATCCAATAAAACATTTTAAAAATAAGTAAATTTATAGCTTAACTTGAATGTTTTAGGAGTTAAAGCTAGAAGATGTGATGCATTATTTGCTGTTTTCTATATTAATTTATTTACACATACTAATTTAACATAGGTCTGCAGCACAACACCAAATAATGCTCTGTAAATGAAAAAAAGTGACAAGTGTGATGTAACTGGTTTAAAACAATTGCTATTGTTAGTATATAATAAAAAAATACTGAAGATTTACAGATTGAAGTTCATAAAAAAAACAATTAGAAAAAACATTGACCAATTGAGGCATTGTACAATGCACTGACCTAGTATGAAAAGCGTCTGCTAAGAAATATCAGCAAGTAGTAGTTTCTTGACAAGTGATATCAATAGCAGTAATTTTAATAAAAAATCTCAAGATGTACAACACAAATATTGCAAGTAATATAAAATACAGTTTTTTTTGTGACACGTATTTTTAAAACAATTTTTTCCTCAACTTGTAGTAATAAGTAATACCTATGAATGAATTTGAAATTTGTCCACAATATATTAGTTACGTTTTAAAATAACAAGCATAAATAGAGCTATTAGTTGTAATAACAAACAAAATTGTGGCTATTTTAACATTGATTAGTCAGATATTGACATTTTTTCATATTTAAAAAAGTAGTAGAGTTTTGGGAAGTAGAGCCTACAGAGCAAAACAATATATAAAAATAAAATTATTCCTTAAATTTAATTATTTATTTAATATTTGAAAAAACTGTAATAACATCAATTGTCATCCACTACAAGTTTAAAAAAAATATATTTGAATTTGAGTAGATGAATAAAAAGTATTTGATTGAAAATTTGAACAAAACTATATGGAATAGTGAGAACTAATAGAAGGAATTAAGAATCAGCTCACAGTTTTAATAAATAAATTTCTTAGTTTTGACAAATAAATGCCATTTTGTTTGTTATTCAACTAAGGGCACTACCTATGCTCCTTGTTTTAAAAATTCTCAGTAGTACATTGTATGAAAATTTCAAATTTATTGAGAAATAATTATTGAAGATATTAAAAGTTATAGCAATTGTATTAGAAATGTATAAGCTTAGTAATGTTTTTTTGTATATGTTTTTATGTGTAAACTATAGGTAAAATCAACTATAGATATGCATATACCATAGATAGCAATCATGGGCGCCCATGTATAATTTTATGGCCAAATCTGATACCTGGGGGGATGGTATTCCCTCCATGAGAAGGAGGGTCCGGGGAAATTTTGAAAAATTAGGGTTAAAATGGTGAGTTTTAAGGCACTTTAGAAAATTCGAAACTTCTAATTTTTACAGGCTTTTTTGTATCGATTAATTAATTTTTTTATAGAATGAGTGAATCTTTATTCCATAAAATACTAAAAATTATAATAAAAAGCTTTTTTTTCTTGCGTCATTTCATTTATTATAGGATAGGATAGTAACCGACAAATTATTTTGAGGTTGGAAGTTTTTTAAATATAGGCTATTATTTCAGTTTTATAAGTGGCGGTTTTTTTTTAAATTTTAACCGAGGCATGACAGTCGAGTATCTGATTTTATTGAAATATCTCATTAGGTTCAGGGTGTTTGCGTGTTTCAGGAGGAACTGGTCATATAACGCTAAAAATGAGAAAAAAATGCTTCGTTAGTTAGTTACGACTAGCAAAAGATTTCACCTCCAATTCAGTTACCCCTGTGAAATAAATCAATAAATGTATAGGCCCTACTTAAGTAAGCAGATTCAAATTTTATCCTCCTTAGGCTTTTTCTACTAATTTGAGCAATTAGGGGTAGTTTCAACCTTTAGAGGGTCGAAATATTTAACAATTACAATTAGAGTATCAGACAATCATTATTTTTAATTCATCTGAACCAAATTTCACTCTTTTTACCCTTGTTTATAGATTTTGACAATAAGGGGTAGTTTTCACGCTTAAAAAATAAAAAGCGCCCGTCAGCACTATATAGATTTTGAAGTAGAGGATAAGTTGAGCTTAATCCCAAATTTGTATGCAAATCGGTCTTTTCCGAAAAATTTGCGAAGTTTTTTCCTATTTTAAGCTTCGTTTCCTGGACTAATAATAAAGATAAATCAAATTAAAACGTCAATTTCTACAATTCAATTAAAGGTAATGTAACACAGGCTATAACATATAATAAACTGTTAGCATTAAGTTAACCAATACAGTACTACAATGTCGAACGCAGATGACATGCAACAGAGAAGAAATGCAACGTCAGTCGGAAGGGCCTAGGCTATCCTTCCTGACACGTTTTCCTTATCATTGGGATAGCTGGCTCGCTGTGTCAGCGTCTAGGATATTAGTCGTGTCCTGTTTAGCTGTTTTCCTTTAATTGGCGCAACCATTAACTGGTCCACATTGACATAATCACATAATATGGATATTCGATAGTTTCTGACTTGAAACCTACTTCATTCAGTCAAGGTGTTAATATAGCAGAATCGCATAAATATACTATTTATATTGTTAATACTGTGAAAATTTATTATAATTAAAATATAGTTCTTCCACATCAGCTGAAAATAAAAAAAGAAATATTTGTACGAAAGTCTTGATAATTTTAATTTGTATTTTTCTGGGAGCTAGGGGGCCACGGCCCCTCCCTGCCCGTGTGTATGGGCGCCCATGATAGCAATTGATTTTAACCAATTAATTCATACTAGCCCCTTTTCTCATTTCTAAAGATTGTTTTGGAGGTGCGCTGTATGCCTAATAGTTCTAAGTAAGGTCTCAACTATGAAAGTATTATAACTACATACATAAATCAACTGTAGTGTAATGTTTAGTTAAAATAAATAAAACCTCTATACCACACACAACTTTTTCATTTATTCAACACCTTAAGTACATTTCGATTGCACAGTAATCATCCTCAGAGTTAATGAATAAAAAGTTGTTTGTTGTATAAAGGTTTTATTTAAAGTTGCTTGTTGTAATCATCTTGAATTCACTGAATAAACTGTAATTATTGGATAACTAAGTAAACTCTTTAAAACTTACTTTCATCTGGCAGACAGTTAGCTACATAAATGAAACGATTGTTTAGAAACGCGTCAACAAGTAAGTTCTAAAGTATTCAATAAATACTTATAGGTTTTATTTATTTAAATTATGAATGTAATGTCTTAGCCAGAAGCAGTGGCCTTAAAAATAATAAGTAGGACTTTGGCAAGATATTAGAACAATATTTACCACATAGATTCTTTAAGCCATGGGCTGTTTTGTAAATACTTTGTAGCTCATTTAAGGTAGCTTTCAAAACAATTAATTGACAATTTAAAAATTTACTTTTAAGTTAACTCAATTGATTTAAAAAATACATAAAATATTTAATTGGAATTTTTCGATGCTATACAACAATCCACTTCTCATAATAATAACCACTAAGCGAGTCAAAAGATTGGGAACTAAACTCAACTATGTTATATATGAAATAGTTTGTTCAATTTTTTCCAATGACTAAAAATAAATTTCTCTTGGGTTTTGTTGTTCAGCAAATATTTTAAGTTGAAACTTTGTAAGATCATAACTACTAAGTTGATGAAAATTGTGACATTCAAAGATTCAACTTAAAATAAGTTTCTTGAATGGTTTTACAAGGAAGAAAAAAGGTAATGAGAATGGTAACTGGGAATGATCACAAGGGACTAATTAAATTATTTCATTCATTAAATCCTTTAAAAATAAATTTAAATGATTCTAAATGATTCTAAATGATTCTAAATGATAAATTAAATGAGAAAATGATTCTTATAACCGTCAGAGTATTACATTCTTTTTCATCTATCCTTGTTTTGAGGATTCCTTCAGCAAAACATTACCAGACTCTTTCCAAACTTTTACAATAACTATATTTAAAAAGTACTTTACCAAGAGAATAAGTACTTGCTTACTTGCTGACGCGTTTCAAAACATTCGTTCCTTTTACGAAGCTAACCCTCTATATGCTAAAACTACAATAAATAACAAAACACCTGCTGCAATAAAAACAATAACACAAGCACAGAAAATATATATATAAAAAACAGCATCAAACATTTATACACTATAAAAGACAAACTTAATCACACCCTATATAAGTTACACCAAACCCTCACAACAATGCTACATCACACGGAACTCGAAGAAATAATTCAATACACTAACGACTATACAGGCAAGTAAGCAATTATGTATTCACTTAGTTAAGTACTTTTTAAATATAGTTTAATCAGTGAATTCAAGATGATTACATCAAGCAACTTCTTTAACAATAAGCAAATATACAATTTTTGTGGAATCATTTATTTGTCTAATTCTCACTTAAGGACATTCTTCAGTTAAAGTCTATTTTGAGCCACAGTAAGTGGAAAATATAAGTGTTAACACTGTTAAATTTATTGTAGCTAGAAATTTTAGACAAGCAAATCATACATCCAAAATGGAAGTGGGTTTTTCATTGTAGTCTTATAAGTACTGTATACCTATACTCCAACCAATGGTATGACTTATTTTTTTGTATAGGTTTCAAATTTACTTTCAATTCAAAATGTACATGAATAATAGGTTGAAAATATTTTCAAAGTAGCCCTAAGAAGATGAGAAAGATTCAAGAGGTTTTGGCTCCTACTAAATTAGATCAGACTACAATTTTTTTTTTGGCAGCAGACAGTAAAAGATTTTATTAGGATTAAATTGAGTTTTTCTGTAGTGAAACTATAGAACACTTATTTTCACACAAACTTAAATCATTAGTTTCCTCCACTCACTTCTTTATTTTCTAGACTTAAGTAAGTCTTGAAAATGATTGACATTTGGCTTAGAATTAATGCAGATAATCTTAGGTAATTATAATATAATACAAAACTAAAAGTAATGCAAAAAACTAACTTAAAAATTGGTTGCAAATACCATTTATAAAGCATGCTAATAGCAAGAAATCATACAAGTAGGAAATGTCAAAGAAATGTAATTGTTTATATTATTTTTCTGAAGAATATCTATTAATATATGTTCATCTTGTATAGATTTTCTGAACAAAAAAAAAGTAAAAGAAATTTAATTAAACATTTGCTTTCAGATATGTTATCTGTTCAACAGTGTTTACATTTATTAACGAATTTATAGCTGTATTATTAATTGGCAAATCTAAAAGTATTTTATTACACCATATTTTATTTATAATACTTTAAAAGAGATTACAAAAAAATCTTTCTTGTTACTTTGTTACTAATATATGAACTTGCATGAATTTTGGAGTGAAATCTCTAAAACTAATGTTAAGCTAATCTTCATTGCATTACAGTTTTACTAAATGGAGAAAAATTGTTTTTAATAAAATAGGCTTTATACAAATACATATTTAAATTTTAATCTCTTGTAAGCCTTAAAACATTATTAATGTGTTTATTTAATGTTTAAAAACATAAGGTCTGTTGATGCCATCATTGGAAGGGTAAAACATGACACTCATATCCCTCTATGGAACTATGCTATACTCCGCTTTCAAATATTTATTCTGTATTTTATTGCTGGATTGAAGAAGTTAGATAAAGACTGGATTTATGGATATTCTATGTCTAGTCTTTCAAAACACTGGGTGTTCGATCCATTTATGTAAGTGATATATTTTCTTAGCAAAATTTTATTTTATTTTATTTAAACTACTATTACTTTATAAATAATATATATTACTTGTAGATTTTATTATCGGTGTGGATAGGCAACTTTTTTGTTTGAACGTAACAGACTGATTTGCCAAACTTTTAATTTAAGAATAATTATCAAGAAGTTTTTTACCTATAATTATTACAAACTCATTAGCCAGTTTTCATCAGTGTCTTTATCACAGACAAAGTAATAAACATTAAACACATCATAATATTAAAATTTATTTCACAGGATTTTTCTAAAATACAAGAGGTCTATTTGTTAATTTCAGCAATTATACAGCATTAACAATTCATCTTTATTTTGATATTTGTTAAATTAATATTGTATAAAACTCTGGATAGTTTCAGTAAAATTTCAATAGCATTTCCATCTGATAATTTATACAAAAGATTTATATAATCAAATAGACAAAATAAAAATATACAGCCAAATTGAAAAACTGAGGAGGCTGGGAAAATAATATTAATTCCAGAAATATTTTAAGAATTTCTTATAAAAGATATCTTTTAGAATGTATATATATATATATATATATATATATATATATATATATATATATATATATATATATATATAGCTATTATAAATAATGGGTACAACATGTAGAAATAAAAACTTGAACATTTATAGTAGAAAACATTAAAAACTATTTGATTATATTTGGCCCTGTAGTATTTACAGTACTTGATATTTATTATACATATATAGTAATTATACAGATTGATTCAATTCTCTGTATATGAGAAAAGCATTAACTGGAAACATTTCTGGAAGGCTTCTTTCAGAAGAGCGTTTAGTTGCTTGGTAGTGGCCCTATAAATGTCAGGAATGGTGTCAAAACCTTTTCCTTTAAGCACAGTTATAATTTTTGGGAAGAACCAAAAGTCACATGGTGCTAAATCGGGTGAGTATGGCAGATGTGGACAACAGGAACACTTTTTTCGCCCAAAAATTCTCGAATGAGAAGCTAGGTATGACACAGCACATTGTCGTGATGAAGAAAAAAGCCATTCATCCATTTTTCTGGAACCGTACGATATGTTAAGATCTTCCGATAGCTTTCGAACAGTCATTCACCTGTTTAAACAAACCATTGTTTTTACTTTTTTCACATTGTTGTTGGTTTTTGTGGTTAATGGACATCCCGAACGACGGTTATCTTCAACCATCTCATTTCTGCTTTTAAATCAGTCATACCACTTGTACACAGTCTTCAGAGTTACCACATTATTGCCATACACAGATTTTAACATTTTGTGACCTTTTTTGACATTCCTTTGCAATTTAAAACAAAACTTTATGTTAATGCATTGTTTGAAATCCATGATGTGTGACAGACATGATAAACACAACCTCACTATAGCGGCTCTGGTAGTCGACGGACAAGCTCCAGCGTGTTGAAACTTGCTGCTGCCTGTCTTGACAGATCACACTACTAGGCAAATTACATCATATGGATGTAGCATCAGCAGTTGCCACTATGAAAATTCATTCACCATATTTTTTGATGACACCTCTTTTACATATAAAGCAGCTTTCTTTATTATGGAACACAGTAATACAGTTTTATATTGTTACTAAAGAGCCAGACTTTAAAAGTTTACTCTTTGGTTAAATGTCAAAAGACTAAACAGATGGACACCTAATAAATACACAAAAACCTCTTAACCACAAACTTTCTTTAATTTACCCTAATGTACATTTCAGTTACAAAGTAACCATCCTCAGAGGGATAACATACAAAGACTCAGCAGTCTTTGTATGTTATCCCTCTGAGGATGGTTACTTTGTAACTGAAATGTACATTAGGGTAAATTAAAGAAAGTTTGTGGTTAAGAGGTTTTTGTGTATTTATTATTAAATTCAACCACAGTATATTCCTAATAAATAGATGGACACATGTATATAACAGTTACGGAGATAGTTCCAAGAACCTCTCTACAGCACAACAGGGGTAAAAGAAGTCTAGGCATTATAAACTATAATGGTTGGACAATGTAGAAAATGTGCTAGGAGCTCCTCTCTAGAAACATTTTACAGTAGACAGACTGTATGAAAAAGACTGTTAGTTCAGGACTTGGTCATCACGGATTTTATTGCCCATTTGTAAGTTGTTCATGATAATGTGTTTTATACATTAAACATTTGTTTTCCAACAATATCAGTAATGTAATACAATGTAGTATATTGTGAATTTTGATGTTTAAGTAAAAAATGGGTAGTAAGATTTATGGTTATTTGTGAAAATCAATAAAGATTTATTTTTTTACTAATTTCAGAAATGTTGATTTGAAGTTTAATTCAATGGTTTCAGTAAATAATAAATATAATAATGAAACTGTATTTTTGTTTTTCTGCTTTGGGTTTTATGATGGCATAACACACTATTCAAGGGAAAAATTGTCAGTTATCTCTTAACATTAGTACAAATATATATCTATATATATATATATATATATATATATATATATATATGAAGTTAATATATTACTATTGTAAGTAATTTTATCTACCATTAAGTGCAATGATTTTATCTTGAGTGATATTATCCAAAAACATAATACACAAGACTCAAAAGGAAACGTATATGACGTCAACAATTACCAACACGACGGACCGAACATCCGCACCAGAAAAATTAAGAAAAAGTCATCAGTGATTCGACAATGATCAAGTGACCGAAAGGCGCCTCATCACTCAAGGTAAAATCATTGCACTTAATGGTAGATAAAATTACTTACAATAGTAATATATTAACTTCATATATATATAGTCTATATATATGGAATATTTCTTGTAGCCTATATGTGAGATGAATTTGGATTATATTTGTTCCCCTTTAATATGTTGTATCATAGTGAAGTTTCTGCCTATAGAAGTTATACTTAGAAGCTGGAGCAATCATTTAATAGGACTTTGTATATATCCCTGACAAAATCAGGATTTATTTATGTTTGTATTTCTTGGGTTTTGTTGCAGTGTTTATTGGCATTTCCCCTTTTTGTTACCAACTTTGAAAAATACTGATTTTTCGTTTGTAGAAGATTAGGGTTTTGTGCTTATTTTTATTAGTTTTACTCAAACTAGTATTTCATGTGGAATAATATATAGTTATTTTATAAGTGTAAAGATAAGCTTTTGAACTTTTACATAATCTGTAATGTTATATAGAAATTATTTATATTTATCTGTAATATCTCCCGGATATTTGTATTATGATATACTTAGCAATGATATAGCTATGAATTGTTGTTAATTGAAACTATTAATTACAGGCAATTATAAAATTTGAATATAGGTAAAGCATACAGTTCTTAGACAAAAGATACATATTTAATCTGAATTTAATGATTATATTTTTGAAATCTATAAAGTAAACATTTACAAATAGGTATTGAAGTTTTTTAATAAGATTTTTAAAATTAAATCAATTACAGTAGAGTCAAATAATACTATAATTATTAATACCATTGATTTGATTTTTTTATAAAAATAAATCTTGTGGTCAAGATTAAAAAATATTATTTTCTCTAAATATAGCATTCATATAACTATGGTTTAAAAACTATATAAAGTTGTATCTTCTCATTGCCTCGATCTTAAACACAATGGTAAATTACAGAACGTAAAGAATATACTTCTGAGGGCAAACATAAAATAGCTAGTTCATTTTTTTTTTTTTGATCACAGACAGATTCCTCTACACAGAATTTACCTTGATACACATAAATTCCAGGTTGTAGAAGCAAAGATAATATTTTTCTCAGGGTTTCTGAAAAGGTTTGATGGTCTCAAAATTAATCATATATCTAAGTTAATAATTTTATAACTTTTAATATAATTATATCTTTTAAATGCAAATTTATTCAATAATGCTTTTGTTTTTCTAGGTTGTTTCTAACTAGTGAACAGATAGACTTCTGGATAATCCATATATTTGGATTTCTTTTAGATTTAACGATTGGGTTTTGGCTATACTTCGATAAAACAAGATTATTTGCATCCATACTTTTAGCCAGCTTTCATATAATGAACTCCAGACTATTTAGTATTGGCAAGTACAAAGATGGATTTACATATATGTTGTTTTGTTTCATTGCCGGTGTTTGGCTGCTAAAATTTCACATCAAAAAATACATTTTGTACTAACTATGTATCATATACAATTTCTTAAGTTGAACATATTACAGTATATATTAAATATGTGATTAACATGGTAACAATAAGCAATTATTGAAACATCAATATTTATTTTTATTTAAGACTAAGTTAATTATATATTTGACAAATATTTAATATGCGACACTTGCCTTACTAGCACTTACTTTTTTATGTAATGAGAATAGCTGTTTCAGGAGATTTGACCAGAAGTACCAACTCAGACTGTAACAATGCATCAACATTACGGTCTGAGTTGAGTTGATATCCCATACATCTACTGAAATCGCTCATTAGACAAAAAAGCAAGTCCTACTACTGACAAGTGTTTCAAATTAATATATATATATATATATATATATATATATATATATATATATATATATATATATGTATATATGTATATATATATATATGTATATATGTATTTTATATATATATATATATATATATATATATATATATATATATATATATATAATACATATATACATATATATATATATACATATATACATATATATATATATATATATATATATATATATATATATATATATATATATATATTATATATATATATATATATATTATATATATATATATATATATATATATATATATATATATATATATATATATATGTGTGTGTGTGTCTGTGTTTAAGTGTGTATCTAAGAGTTTAAATATAAGCTATTAGCCCAAAGATACAATCAATTAATGTATTTTATTTACTTTCTAGGCTAACATTCTAGTTACTTCTTATGCTAAAACCTTTTATTTTGCTTACTGTAGAATATTTACAAGACTATATATTGCAAAACTAAATATTTGTTATCACTTCTATCACATACTCTGTTATGTTACAATTCACCTCATTGTTTTATTTATAGTTGACAAACAGACAATTCTTGCAATGAGTTCCACTTTCTTCTCATATGTGAACTTCACTTGGTAACTGCCCCATTCATTTAATTCCCTTTTTTATTATTTCAAAGTCAACAAAGTTTCAAATTTCAAAGTTCTCTTCATGTTTAGAAAGTATTAAGTAAAAACGTTGATTGTTGTTTATTTACAACATGCTACAAATGAGCATGTGCAAGATGTTTCTGATGTCTAACCATTTTATTTTGGCTCTCGAAACTATCACCTGACAATATTTATGCCTGTCCTAATGCTTTTTCAGAATAACAGGGCACTTAAAGGGGGGTTGTTATTCCCTTCCTAATGTTTATAATTAATTTGTCAGCTGCCCATTTAGATCAATCTTTTCCTTAATCATTTACCACTTTATCGTTCAGTTTTGCGTTAAATATTCTAGTAAGTGAGCTCAATGATAGGGCCTAGATCTGTACAGTTACCTTTCCATTGTGTTATTTGAAAATATTTTTAGCCAAAGTAAAACAACTGGTTAGGAAATCAAGTATTGTCATTTAGAGGCCATCTCTAAATTATGTAACACAATGAGGGGGGAAGGATACATCAAGTGTTAGGCATTGTTTAGAAGAGAGAATGGGGTATGCAGTAGCAGTGCATAACTTGAAATTTCAGTTTTTACTACATTAAATTTTGTTTATTTAATAAATAAACCGGCCTCATTTTAACTTTTTAGTAACCAAAATGTACCTAATATTAGTAATAGCCTCAAATAAAATTTATTTACAAAAAAAACATGTATTTGAAGGGCTCAATTAAACTTCTTAATTATGAGAATTATTGGAGAAAAAATGTGAGGAACGTAACTATGAGTTCGGTATCACCAGAGTACAGAGTACAACAATCAGGTGGCTTCTGCCTGTACGGACATGCACTATGCTCTTAGTGTATCAACTAAAGCACCAGTTGTTACTTATCAATGCATTCGTATTCAGCCTATTTGGCTGTTTGTTTTTATGGAGTTTGTTATGTATTTGTAATAACAATGTCGAAGAATTAAAAAATTTACAAAGAAAAGCTTTTCAAAAGTTGAATGAAAAGCTCCAAAGATGAATACCCATACAAAGATCAGTTAATTCAAAGCAATGTTATTGAAATGTATAATTCCATAGAGAAAGGAGAAAATTTAGTTGAAAAAGTTAATAAGAAAGTGCAAGAGGTATGGTAACATTAAAGCTCAAAAGAAAAAATCCACTATCACTATGATGTCTTTTTATTATTTGAACTTCTTTGAAGTGGCTTCATAGAGGTTTATTCCAAGCATTTATTGCATAAAGCACATTGTTTATTATTAATGGCATTCATGAACTCTTGAGTTTCATTTATGAGCTTGAAAAAGTTATTAAGCGAACTTTATCTTACACTATTTGTTTTGCAATGACGAGTGTGTAATTTCAATTGAAATTTTGTATTTAAATTTTGCCGACTTTGAACTTCTTCCCAATCACAAATAAATTCCTGTTTTACTTTCAAATATTTCTTGGAAGAATGATTACATAAATATTTGGGTAAGTTCTTTAGAGGTTACATCTGATTTCTGTCAAACTTGGTATAAAAATTGGTCAGGTTAGTAGCTGTTCATATGGGGATGAGTTCACTAACCAACCAGAATCGTTTATCTGTTTCAAAATGGAATCCATCCAAACCACACAAAAAACATAATTTTTTAACAAAACATTATTTTTTAAATTTGATGGCAACATCTTTTAAGGCTGCACCAGTGCACTCAGAAGACACACTCAATCATCATAAGTCGTGAGAGGTATAAAATTTATTTTACGCTATACTCTGGATACTGAGTTTAGTGGACTTCAGTAAAAATAGATTGTTAGTAAATTTGTGAAATTTGTAATATTTGTAAACAATACGCGGAGTATTTTCTATTTTGAAGTTATACTTATTATGTATATATATATTTTTCTGAATCTCAGAGCACCAGTGTTGTCTGTTGCAGCATACACGAGTACTCAGTGAGAAGATGAGTAGGCTTTAGATAATGTTACAAATGAGTTGATCACTTTGCGTTTAAACTTATTTAAGTTACATTTTAATAAAACAATATTTTCAATTTATGTTTTAATTAATATTGTCTTGACTTTATACATAATGTAAAGCTTATTTTGATTTTATAATTTCTGTTTGTTTTCAAGTACACATGAGGTCACATATTAAAAAAAATTGTTTCTTTTATTATTCCTGTTTTATTTATTTAACAAAATTCTTTTTATCTATATTATATTAATACTCTTTATTGACCTACAAATTCGGCATTCAAAACAATTAACTCAATAAAGAAGGGGGAGACAAGACTACATTTTTTAATTATGGGGTGGTTGGTGCTACTGTTACTGGCTCATTATGAAGGGATGAAGGAGTTTAAAAATCATATCTATTTTAGTATTACCTAGTTTGCGGATGGCTCCTTATTTATTATAAATAAATGACAACAATTGAGTCAGAAACCAGTCACTTTATTTCTACAACCTAGCGAGTGTAATATGAAGAATAAAAATATTTTATTGGTAATAATAATTTAAAAATATGTTGTTAACATATGTGAACATTTTTTGGAATTATTTTAGTTATAAAGTTTTCTTACAAATGTATAGTGAATATTAAGGGAACCAACTAAGCTTTAAACCATAAGAAGCCACTTATTTATTTTTTTACATATACAGTACATTAATATTATTTATTTTACAAAATTTATTTCATTATTATTCTTTTTCAATAATAATGATAACAAATAATCAATTGAAAAACAATACATTAGTGCAAAACAATTCAATAGCTGTGACCACTTGATGCGACAAATTAATTTGTTCCGCTAGATTGCTTGGGATGTGAATAATTTATTCTCCAATGGGTTAAAAAATATACAGATGGTTTTGAAATAAAATGTGAACCTGGGCATGTTTTATGAGTACTTTTCTCCCTATTTTACCTTGAACTAAGATGATAGTTATAAAAAACTATTTCCAGTTATTGAAGTACTTAACTGCACTTCAAATGAATCCAGTCAAATGAGTTTCCGACTGGACACCAACATCATTGTCCTGGTTGAGTCTAAATTAGCACTCCAATCTAAGGCTATCAATAATACCACAAAGTGTTATCTGATTTTGTTAAATCACAGTAAATATAAGATGTAATAATATTGTCAAATCAAAAACACTCCAGTGAATTACATAATACAATGGTCTGAAAAATAACAAAGGACCCAATGATATTGTTATAAGAGATCATCCAAAAAATATGGCTTTGAGCGAATGCAAAAGTTATTATAATAAAATGTTAAAACAAATTCCACTTTGAATTTGCAATATCACATGAGAAGATTTATAGAACAAACCATTAGAAAACGTTTGTAATCAATCAAGCCTAATTGATTTAGTGACATTTGTTGATTCCATCTTCGCGTGAGCTACTAGTCACTTACAACTTTTTTAGACGGTCTGAGTTGAAAAAGGGACACATCTCCCGAAACGGCCGTCCTCAACACAAAAAAAGTAAGTGCTACTATAGGCAAGTTAAAACATTTTTTAAAAAAAAGTTGTAAGTGATTTAGTGACATAAATCTATCATATTTTTTTTTTTTTAATAAGACAAGACACTTGGCCAAGGAAATGAATGATGAGTATCTATGTTTTCTCTCAAGAAAAATTTGAATTAGATTTGACCAACTTTCACAACAGCCAAATTAAAGATTTAACAGCTTAGATAAAACATAAAAATAGTACAATATGGTCACTCAAGTGCTAATTCCTTAACTTTCCTTAGTTAGTTCCTTAACTTTTTTACTTAAACACAAATTACTTTTTTTTAAAACCACAAGCTGGTTTTCATAGATATCATTTGTCAAAAAAGCCACTACTTATTGATATTTTTCAGCATATGCGTTTCACAGTAGATCAGTGAATTTGTTCAATGATGTGAGTCATGGACAAGACAGTGCTTTTCCATGGCTCATAACTTTGAACAATGCACTGGTATTGTGCTAAACACATCTGCTGAAAAATATCAGAAAGTAGTGTTTTCTTGCCAAGTGATATCAATAGAAATAATGTTTAAAACCTCAAGATGTACTTCACAAAAGCTGCAAATCACAAATTGGAATTTACTTAATTAAAAAAAAAAATTTTTCTTGAAAAAACTCAATGTTGTAAAATATTGGCTTAATTTTTATTTATGAGTACCTATATACTTTTATTATTTTATTATTATACATTATTCCATATTATTTTATTTATAAAATAAGAAATATTTTAAAACATATGTAATATTTTAGGTATGTTTCCTTATGTTGGTTTAGTCACTATGCCATTATTTTGTCATTGTGATTGGCCAAGAAAGCTAATTGCTAAAATTACAAAAAGAAGTCTTTTTGAAAAGTTATGCAGAGAAGAACCGCTTGAAAATGATGCCTGTATTTATCCAGTCCCATCCATAAAAACTGGTAAGATTAGTTTTTAAATGATTTTCATATTTGTTGATTCCATCTTCACGTGAGCTACTAGTTTTCACTAAACACTTGTAAATATTTACAAACTTGTCTATAGTAGCACTTGAGTTACAGTATGAGTTGACAATAGGACACATCTCCCAAATTGGCCGTCCACAACAAATATAAGTAAGTGCTGCTATAGGCAAGTTTGTAAATATTTACAATTGTTTAATGATTTTCAGTTAATTTGAAAACAGATTTATATTAGCAATAACTTTTTACATGTATTCTATCTAGTGATCTAAAAATTTAGTAGTCTAATATTATAAATACTAGTTAAGTTTTATTTTAAAATTCAGACTACTTTCAACAATACATAAATTAATATTCATAAAAAATATCATACTGTCACCTCTTGTAGCATAATTCATGTACTACCAAAAATATGGCTATCAGTATTATACTGTTCCAGAAAGAGTGGCAGTTGTATCTTTACCAACACCTTGTCAGAAATAACAGAATTAATTACAAATTATCTTTTTACACTCTAGCAATTTAAAATATAACAAATAGTCACCTGTCCATTGCAACATCAATAGTAACAAGCTTATGGATTGAAAAGCTAAAACAGCAGTATAACTGTAATTAATTGCTAGCATGTACATTAAAAAATGTAGAATAGCTATATAGAGTTTTGAATAGATAGACAAATCACAGAACTTCAAATGCTGTAATGTCCTTTAGAGCAACACGTGAAATAAATGTTATTCTTGATATCCCTTAGGAGAAACTACTACACACTGATATTTTTCATTAGACGTGTTTCAGAATATATCAGTCCATTGTTCAATGCTGCGAGTCACAGACAAGACTTGTGCCAAGTGATATCAATAAGAACATTTTAAAAAAAGCCTCAAGATATAAAACACAAAAACTGCAGTGAAATAAACATTTAAACTGAGCCTTGTACATAAATTGCCTTGAATTCATACATTTACTCTATGTTCAGAATCAAATCAAGCATGAGATGCTTAGACAACTGGCAAGATTAGGATTATTAAAGAGAAGTGGCAATGCATACTAACTTCAACCAGCAATGTTATTTTCATGCTCGGATCACTGTAAGTTGACTGAAGGGTTATTCTAAGTAGAAAGGGATAAAATCTAGTACATTGAGACAGAAACATTACTTTTAACTTGGAGAGTTAAAGTGTAGATGCCCATTCATCATTTATACAATTTTATTATAAAATATAACTATACCTAATAATTAATTAAATACTAAACTGTACAATTCTCTTATAGATACTAAAAAAGAGAGATATTCGAGTAAAGCGTCCAGAGATTTGACATGGAAAAATATATTTACAAGTATATTAATATTGGCTCATGTAGTCTTGCAATTCTTCTTACCATATTCACACTTCATAACAAAGGTAAGTTTTTTTATTACTTCTGTTAAGTAAGGATTCATTTTGATTTCAAATTTGGCAGGGTTCCCTGTGATTCAAATACAGCACTAAATGAACCAGTGCCAGCAGAAGGCATAAAACTGGATTTATGAAATAGACATTGTCTATGTCTATGTCCAGAAGTTTTTTCAGCATATTATAAATCTCTGAGATTCATTTGGCTTTGTGTTGCTGATTTCCTTTACAAAACTAGCTCGTGTACTTTCAGTACTGATATAGACTCTTACCTAGTGGCGGCTCCTGCCCAATTACATTGGTGGGGCTCATGACAAGGGGTCTCCTTAGATTTACGAGGTGCGGAGACAATTTTGAAATTTGATACCCATTTAACTCGTTTTACATTCTAAGCATCTACAACTTTTATTAGGTTATACTTATTGATTAATATATTAACATTGCTATAACTAATAGACGTATTACGGTGTGATTTACGAAATGTTGCTAGGTTGGGTAGTTAAGTGATTGCCTATGCTAAAGCGTCGAGTACTCAACGAGTAGTGTGAATCAAGTTTTACTTTTAAAAGTATATTAGGCCACTGTGTATGCGCATCAAAGGGTCTATAAATGGAAACATTGTGAGAACATTACAAATAATCCTACAATCCTGCTTCCTAAATCATATAGAATTGTACTGAAGAGTAGCAGCACTGATTAGTCATTTCTCAGCGCATGCACATGACTACAGGACTCCATCCCAGGCCACCCGTAACAAGCGCGTTGAGTGACGTCACCGCACGGTTTTGGCTGTTTCAGCTTATTCCATGCACACTCAATGCACTAGTCTGGGGCTCTCTGCTGTGAGCCCCGCGCGGAGCTTGCGGCTAATTTCGTGCATCAACTACTAAATATTTTATGGTTTTAACATTGCTTAAATAATTCTAAGCTCTTCTTAACCTAATTTAAGACAAATGAATGTTCATTAAAAATTAATTTTTGTAATTGGGAGGGCTGCTCCCCAGAGCCCTTTTGGACAAACCGCCACTGCTCTTACCACGATGGAGAAAGTGAAATAACGGCTTGTGTGTAACTTGATATTTGGGATAGCACACAGCCTTTGTTTTAGGCTTAAAGTTTTACCGGTGATTCATTCTTTTTGTGTTAGTGATTTCAATGACTCTAACAGATTCATTTTTTCACTCCAATGACATAGTAAGCTTACATGTTGTTACTATCTCCAAGATCAACAAAACTACAAGAAAACTTCACTTTTCTCTCTTCAGTGGGTTTTGGCTAAGTATCACTGCGACTTATTCTAAATACTTCCAGCCTCAACAAACTTCTGATTACTTGCCTAGCCCTTAGGAAAGAATCAAACAAAACTACCAGTTATTTACAACTTGCTCACAAATTTTTAAATTAGATTAAAATATCATTCATAAGTGTTAAAGGTAACTATTGTATAATAGGAACCATTACAGATTTATTTATTCAGAAATAATTATAACTAAGAAATTATTATGTTAGAAAATTAATATAGTAGAGGTTATCAGAATCAATCTGATCCATCAATTATCTTAACTATCATCAATACTACATTGATATTATCAGTACTACTTTGTCACCTCTATTTGCTAGTGCTAAATGTCAGGGAAATGTGCCGTTGCTAAATGTCAGGACCATGAGTTGTTGCTAAGTATCAAGACAACATGTTAGTACTAAATGTGCTAAATTTACAACTATTTGCCAGAAGTAAATGTTAGCATTAAATGTCAAGACTATACATCAATGTAAGTGTCGAAAAACCATCTCGTTTGGCCTATGTAGAAATTGGAATATAAAATATATACACTTGTTGATTCCATCTTCATGTGAGCTACTAGTAATCACTAAACACTTTTAAATGTTTTGAAACTTGACTATCGTAGCACTTACTTTGCTTGTTGAGGACGAAAGTTTCGGGAGATGTGTCCCTTTGTCAACTCAGACCGTAACACAGTTAAGTGCTACTACAGGCAAGTTTCAAAACATTTAAAAGTGTTTAGTGATAAAATATATGTTACATTTTATACAACAGAGGAGTTATGTTGTTTGTGATATTAGGTTAAAATTTGTCTAGTGAAAGGCCTATCAAGTGGGTTTTTTAGTTTAAGGCTATTGAGTTTGTTTTTAAGGCAAACTTATAGTTTATCAATTAATTAATATAACCATTCACTAGTGGTATATTTTTAATATTGTTCAATTCTTAGTGGAAGTATGGGTTATCTACAGATTTTTTTAAATATTCATGGTGCATTAAATCATGGTGCTGTGGCATCAAGTTGTTACTGATAAAGGGGACTGGAAGAATTATGTATTGTGACATACTTGTTCATAGGTTTATCATATATGGTGAATTTGTCTGGCAGATATCTATCTATCATCTATTTTTTTATAATTTCTGTTTGTTTTCAAGTATACGTGTCACGTATTAAAAAAAAAATAGTTTCTTATTCCTGTTTTATTTATTTAACAAAATTATTTTTATCTACATTATATTAATACTCTCTCTCTCTCTCTCTCTCTCTCTCTATATATATATATATATATATATATATATATATATATATATATATATATATATATGTGTGTGTGTGTGTGTGTGTGTGTGTGTGTGTATAGGAATTTTTGGACTAGATAGGAGACTGACAGACTTACCTAATGGCAATAGTCCAAAACTGCAATCTCTTGGAAATAAATAAATAGACACATATAAAAACTTACCACACTATTGAAATATTTAGATCAAAAATGATCTTTGTCAATCAAAAAAAAAAAAAAAGAAAAGACTGAAGTGATCCACAGATGTGTAAAAATATCCAAATTGACAAAGATCATTTTTGATCCAAATATTTCAATAGTGTGATTAGTTTTTATATGTCTATTTATTTATTTCCAAGAGATTGCAATTTTGGACTATTGCCATTAGGTAAGTCTGTCAGTCTCCTATCTAGTCCAAAAATTTCTAAATAAGCTTTAAGCTCTACTAGAACTAACCTAAATAAATAAATAAATATATATATATATATATATATATATATATATATATATATATATATATATATATATATATATATATATATATATATAAGATAAAGGTTTAACCTATTTTACAACTATTTTATAACTACAACTATAAATTCACAGGGTTACAACAACTGGACTAATGGGTTATACGGCTATTCATGGGATATGATGGTGCACACATGGGATACTATCTTAGTAGTTGTCAAAGTGGTTGATAAAAACACAGGAGACGAATATTTTCTAAATCCTGAGGTAAATAATAAATGTTTGAATTTTCTTGGACATTTTCATAGGTTAATTTAATTTTCTTACTAAATAATTGTTAAAACAAGCTATTAATAATTTATTTTTAGGCATGGGTTCAAACAGATAAATGGAACAAACATGCAGATATGCTTGTACAGTATGCACAATGCTTGAGTGACAATATAAAACAAGACATGCCTAATATGAAAAATATATCTGTAAACATTGATGTTTGGTGTTCTCTGAATGGCAGATTAAAACAAAGAATGTTTGATCCAAGAGTTGACCTACTAACTGCTGACTGGTCCCCTTTTCAAACTACACCTTGGTTGATGCCATTATTAATCGATTTCGGTTTATGGAGGGATAAAATAATAAAGATAGAAGAAGAAGTGTTCTCTTGGTCAAATTATACTGACATATTATTTGTAGCAGATTTTCCAGGTATTGTCATATCCTTTAATATACAGTATATAATATATATATATATATATATATATATATATATATATATATATATATATATAATACGTTTTCTTGTTTAATAATTTAAAACAACACAGGTTATTCAAATACAAGAATATTTATTATTTTATATCCAAAGCTTTTCGTTGGCAAACAGTACCAACCCTAGGTTGGTACTGTTTGCCAACGAAAAGCTTTGGATATAAAATAATAAATATTCTTGTATTTGAATAACCTGTGTTGTTTTAAAATATATATATATATATATATATATATATATATATATTATAAAGTTTACATTTATAAATTAAAATGGTTACATATTGTTTGATAAGTTATTGAGAATTAATTTTTCAAGTTTTTCTATTTGTCATACATTAGGTGGCAAATAATAGAATTTAGGATATAAAATTGAGACATGTAATTCTTCACTCATTGTTAAAGCTTTTACTCAGCAACTTTATACTTGAACATGGGAGAAATATCCAAATTTCTAGAGGACTGTTTACATATAATGAAGTACATATAATGAATCTTGGAATGGTATGACACTTAAAACTTACATTGTTAATATGTCATATTTTCTATGATTTTGACAAAAATTATTTTTTTTCTGTTTTGTATGGAAATGAAAAACCAAAATCTGTTAAACATGATTTAATTGTAAATATTTTACTTAAAGATGAAAAAATACTTTTAACATAAAATAAAAATCATTGAGGTAAAATTACATAATTTATTTAGAGGTAATTTCCCTCTAGCAGTGACATTTACCCTAAAACCAAATATTGAAGTTACTATATTTTGTATAGAAACAAATAATGTGTTGAAACAGTTCATAAATGAGAAAAATGGTTTGGTATTTAGCTTTAGAAAAATTTTACTTGCAATGATGTAATGCATTGAACTACTGTCATTTCAAATATTATTTTACCAAATACATTAGCTTAACTTAAATCATCCTTGTACAATCCAATAAGTTACTTAACCCTGAGAAATTTCGTAACACAAATATAAGCGTGGGGTCTTGTCCACCCCAATTTTGTATTGCTTATTTCACATAGTATATAATATTTTATTTCATTTTAGTAATTAGCCAACAAGACATTTGTTTTTTTTTTGTAACATCCTTATATATATTTAACGATGTCCATTATTTTTCCGTTGGACTGACTTTATAAACCTAATTAACCAACAGACAACATATATAGATGATACACTCTTCAAAAACATCATACACAAAACACACGACAAAACACAAATGACATCAATAAGTACCAAAATCACAGACCGAAAAACGACATCAGAAAAATAGTGAGCAATAATTCAGTGATTCGACAATGGTCAAGTGACCGAAAGGTGCCTCATCACACAAGGTAAATAATAATTGCACTTAGTGGTGGAGCAATTGTTTACAATTAACAATAATAACATTATATATATATATATATATATATATATATATATATATATATATATATATATATATATATATATATATAATGTATCATATATATATATATGATATATATATATATATATATATATATATATATATATATATATATATATATATATATATATATGATATATATATATATATATATATATATATATATATATATATATATATATATATATATATATATATATATATAAAGAACTAAGTCAAAATACAAATACAAGATTAATAATTGTGTTTACAATTCAAAAATATGGAACGCTTCACGATTTTGCGTATCATCCTTGTGCAATCGTGAAGCGTTCCACATTTTTTAATTGTAAATTTAATTATATTTCTTGTATTTGTATTTTGACTTAGTTCTTTATTAATACACAAGAATACATATTATGATATATATATATATATATATATATATATATATATATATATATATATATATATATATATATATATATATATATATTAATGTAGCAAGGATAAAAACTGTTTGGATAGGTTATTTCTTAACATTTTTCTGTTACTAGTAAAAGTGACAAAAACCAATTGTTTAACCGAAAATCTAAAGCTATTATCATGTATGCAGATATAAGGAAGGTTTAATAGAATAGTAAATATGGCTCGAAATAAAGATTTTTTTAGAGAAATTTGTAAGTAAACCCAACTGGAATTTGATCAAATCTGACAAGATAAAATTGCGATAAGAAAATGAGTATACATCGGATAGGCTATTAGAGTGTCAAAGAACTTATATATCTATTGTAAACTTTAAAAATATCATTATTAAATAAAAATATGAATACACTAAATGAAATACAATTACCAGCTTATTATTCAAAAAGACATTTGTCAGTTAACATTGAAATATATTGTTAATATATATATTGGAATGTTCCTTGCACAAAAGATTGTAAAAGAAGTACACCATGATGACTCCGTTTTTTTTTAATTTTTGCTTCTTAGGCAGTCCTTGCAGCAACCAGAAGCTCTCTTTTCTCATTGCCAGAAGTTCTAAAATGTTCTGGAACTCCACCGATACGTTTAACACCAGCTTTGATAAGTGGTAGATTTTATAAAGAAGCACTTTCAATTGTGTGCATTTGCCAACTGCCTTCCCAATCCTTTGAGAAATATTTGTGTAAGAACTTTCTGTTCAGGGCTTGCATTGTTCTTATAAATAATACAGGAGTTTATTCAGGCTGAATAAAGATCTCAGTAACTCTCATCTAACATGGCCAAATTCTTCCTTTGTACTTCAAAAGAATCTATTATTACAGTATATTCACTCTAAATATATACACACTAAAAGAGTAGTTGGTAAATTACTAGTAGTAAATTAAAACAAAATTTACAAATCGAAACAACTATTTCAAACCTAAAAACATGAGCTCACGGGTAGGTGTTACAGACCCTGAAGTTACTTTGACGATTTATACGAAGAGACTGTGAGACAGAAACTAATTGAGTTTTTTGTAAGTGATTAGAGGGGGGAAAGTGGAAAGGTACCTGGACAAGTGTCAGTGTAAACAAAAAACTATTGCTCTTTTCATGGAAAAGAGACTGTCTGGGGTGAATTCCACCCCGGCACGTGTTCTTGAGGGTTAATATAGTGTGGTATATGAAATGATCAAACATCTATTTTCTTATATAATATTTATTTTATGGGTAATATATTGATATTTGTTCAATGTAATGTAAATAAATATTTTGACTATAAATTTTGCTTGATATTTCACACAAGTAGCAAAACTATTAATGTATAAAAATCTTTGCAAAATTTTTACATACACACACATATATAAATGCTGTTCTAGCTCCAGCTTTTATATAGGCCAAACAGGAAGATCATTTCACACCAAGTACAAAAACCCACAAATATATAAACAAAACTTATAGATCTTAATTTACAAACATAAACTTAACAATATATAATTAGATAACAATATATTTTAATTACTTTAGAAGCAGCCATTAATGAACCTGAAATATTGCTACCAGTTAAGAAAATTCTCTAATATATAAAAATGTTCTGATTTTTTCACCAGATATTTGACATAACTCTTAAAATTACAAAAATATTGTTGGTTCTATTTTGTTTTAGACAACAATGATAACATCATTTTCAAACTTTAAATTCTCCCATTTTAAAAACATAATTAAACATATAATGATATGTCACACTCATCTATAGTAGCACTTACTTTGTATGTCTAATGAGGGTGGCCGTTTTGGGGATGTATCAGATTGTTAAATTACACTCCAATGTAACTGAGATATGTTAGCATAAAATATTTTATCATAACACTATTAGTTTAAGTTGAAAATGGAACAAATTAATAATAAAAATAATTTTTTCTTTATAGCTACCTTGCTTTTATAAATAATGTACACATACTTATTTATGTATTTTTTCTTCAGGTTTTTATTTGGAAAACTATATTCACAAAGATCTAACAAATATAACACTCACAGTACTTGAAGGAAGTGTAATAGTAGAAATGCAGAATCGAGGTAATTTAAGTATTGCAGCTGGTTCTAATACTACTATCCCATCAGAAATCTTCCATAAAGTGTATACAGTATCTAGTACACCATCATGTTACATGTATACATATACAAACCAAACTTTGGCTACAATGGATGACAATCACAAAGAGACAAAAATAAAATCTTTAGGTTTTGCTTTAGGAAGAGAAATAAAGATTCGTTATGATAATGCAATCAAAGCATTGACTTTGGTTAGTAATGCTTTATTGAAAGTTTTTTTTTCTGTGCCAATGGTAAAAGGGGTAAGAATACCATGAGTACATAACTATCCATAAAATTCTATACACACCCACTCAAGTTATATAGGCCTAATAAATATAATTATTGTTAAAAATAACAAAACATTTAATAAATGAAGCAAACAAAATGTTTAAAAATATATATTTAAATTGAATATATAAGTGTTTTACAATTTTTAAATTCTTTTAGTCTAAACATTTGAACATATATTAATAAGTGATAGTTTCATATAGTAACACTTATTTTGTTGTTTGCTAAGGATGCCCATTTTAAGAGATGTGTCTTGTAGTCAACTCAGATTGTAATTCAGAGTTATACAAATTTGTTGACAATGGGACATATCTTCCAAAATGACTACTCAATAAATAACAAACTAAGTGCTACAACAGGCAAATATCACATTAATCACTTTTACATTAGTTTATGACTATCTGAACTTTTTAAATTTTGTAAAAACTTATTGAGACAGAATGTTTTTGATCGCTCCGTGGTGATCTTCATCAGTGTCTTCTGCTTGACGTTGTTGTTAGGTTAAGTAGTCACGGTTTTAACGGCAGGTTTTCGATAGTATCAAAGGGTATGTGTGATTTGTATTGTTTATGATACTATCAAAAACCAGCCTTTAAAACGGTCACCGCTTAACCTAACAACTCCAAGCAGAAGACACTGATGAAGACCGCAACGGAGCGATCAAAAACGTTCTGTCTCAGTAAGTTTTTACAAATTTACAAAATTTAAAATTCGGATAGTTATAAAGTAATGTAAAAGTGATTAATTAAGGCTGTTTGATGTAATCATCTTAAATTTCGAAACGAATGCTTAAATGGAATGTTTAAGAATGTATATAGAAGATCATTCTATATATGTATATATATATATATATATCCACATATTAAAACAAAGAAAAAAACTAACAACTGAAGAATATGAGATATACAAACACTACGCAACAGATAAAGAAAACATATTAAATGATCACACACATTTTGAAGCCAACAACCTTTTCAATTATATAGCACAAAACCAAAATAACCCACCCCTTCTACAGTCATAAATCCATCCCAACAACCTTTGTACCTAACACGATTCCGCTATTAGAGGCTTTGCTTCATAAAAGGAACGATTGTTTCGAAACGCGTCAGCATGTAAGCCCATTACATATTCACCTAGTTAAGTATCTTTTAATTACTGAATAATTAAGTTTCACCAAACGTAATGGACTACAAAATTCAAATATCACATATTAATAACTGCCTAAGTGTACAAATGTAAACTAGTAGCTCGAATTTCAAATGAAATTGAATAAAATGTTTTTAGTTATATGATTTAGAAAAACAATTTTCAAATTATATTGCCACTTTCTAAATATATCTAACAAGATATTTAATTTCTCATAAGCTTAAATTTTATGTGAAAAAAGTGTTTCTAATTTTATTTGGTTCGTAATAATACTTTCTTTAATGACTTGTTTTGTAATAGTTTACTACTTTTCTTCAAGAAGAATTTAAAAAATGCTACCTTATTAATATACACGTTGATGTGGATACATAGTTTTATTTTAAACCTGGTAGAAACAGATTTCCTATCCTGATATATTAAACCTTGGTAATTGTCAAACTATTGTGAAATATTTACAGAAAATAATTATTTAAATATCTGGCTCACTTGATTAGTGTTTTTAAAATTTCACCTTCAGTTAAACCATCACTCATCATAAGAATAAATAATAAGCATCATACAAGAAGGATTTAGTAGCCTACAATGTTTATAGTGATTGTTATTAAGGAGAGAGAGGAGCAGGATCTTATTTTGTTCTATTAGAATTATTAAATGAAATGGGAAAAACTAAATTTCACTATTGCTGGAAGGGAAATGTTAAGGATTTATATTACTATTCTTTATAACAGAATATTAATTTAGTTTGTAGAATAAGTTCCTTTGATAGACCCTTAGTTTTTAAACATAATATAGGTAATCATGAATCTTAAAACATTATCTGTCAAATATTTTTTCATACCCATTACCACAAATTATGTTAAAAAAAAAAAGAGCTGCACAGTGTCAGACTTGCCATTTGTAGGGTTAATGACGGTTTGCAAAAATTACCTACAATTAACAAGAATGATTTTATACAGTTTTCATAGCACCAAAATAAAATTTTAATCCATCCAGTCATTTTAATTTGTACAAACAAAAACAATCTAGAAGTTTTTAGTTTTTTCCTAAGATCATTCTTTAAGTATTTAAGTTCATTAACAATATAACACAACTGTTTTTTTTTTCAATATAACATGAACGGAAGTTGTGTCAGTTTCATAAAACACGATTATTTCTAGAAGTTGATAGTAGTTGGAGATCCCTTCGAAACCATCGTTTTGATCTAGCATCGATCTAAGCTTGATTTTCAAGAAGATGGCAGTTCTTCTGCACTGTCATCTTGTGGTTCCTAACTACTGTTAAATAGTGCTCTTAAATTTCTATAAGTTTTAATTTTAGAATAAGATAAAATAATAATCAATATTATTACTTATTAGTAAGTAATAAGATATATGTATTTTAATCACATCACCCAGCTATGAATCACTATCAGTTTTAACCTTTAGTGAATTTTTGTTGCCTGTTTATAAATTAACAGTTGTATGCAGTCTCTTTTCAATAAATTCTACATTTCCTAAAACTTTTTCTCCAAATTTAGAGCTTCTTTCAAATCACTCAAATTCTTGATGCCAATTTTATGTGGTTTTATTTATGCGATCACTAGAACAGTTTTCTTACAATGAAAAGGAGATTCTTTAATCTAAGAATTCAAAGAGTCATGTGTATACCACTAACAACAGACTGGTTTCACGCTCCATACCTCTATTTAAAATTCTGAAAAATTGTCTAAATATCTGAGATGATTTTGTGTAATCTCCATCTCTTATTTACATTACTCCAGATTAATTTCTCTATCTTTTTCTAAGTCAATTTTTTCCAAATCAATAGAAAATAGCAAAAGGAAATTCTACAAAAAATACAAATTATATTTTATTATTGGTTTTAATACATTTTTATAAAATAAAATTACATTAAATAAACTTTGATCAATACTATTTGTAACTTAGTAACAACCCAAAATAAACCTTTACAGTAATATGAATTCTAACTTATACTAACAGTCTTATTTATGTACCTTTGTGTATAGACACAAAAGCAATTGAGAGTACAGTAGAGTAATTATAATTAATAAACAATTATAAAGTCTTGCTACAAAATAGTTATGCAACATTTATGTACATTAATTAACTCAGTCATCACCATCAGAAGATTCACTTGTAACTGTGTTTGCGAAATCTACATAACTATTTTGTAGCAATGATTTATGATTGTTTATTTACTTTGTGTACAGGTTAATAAAGTGTTATTGGTCTGGCTTATATTTTTTCTAAAAAAATATAAATAAATTGAATTCCTCTCATACTTGCAATAAAGAATTTACAACCTTTACAATGATTACAATTATTCTCTTTATATTAAGCATCCTTTATACTATTGTATGCTTGTTCTTCACTTTTTTATAATTTGAATTGGCAGTATTAGACCTAAGACAGGTTGCAACATTGTTTCTTAATACTGTTACTACTTGCTTATATTTTTCTCATGATAAAAATGTAATTAGAAATGTAAAGGTCGCAGGACATAACATTGTACATCATACTAAAAATTTTAAAAAAATTTACCAAGAAAATATGTATCATATTTAATGGGATGAAGTTCATTTTAGAAAAATAAAGTTTAAAGAATGTCTGAAACTTTTCTGCTGTAAAATATTCAAAGTAACTGAAGCTATTGTTAGTACAATTAATTACAAAATAGTGGCCGATCTTTTTAAAGGAGGCAGATTTTAGTTATTGAAAATGAGTTGTTGGAATTGCCCATAAAGTATGTAATTTTAAAGTAAGCTGAGGTTGATGTTGATATGTGATGTAAAATTATCAATTAGCATGAAATCTTACTTTAACAGTTCTCAAATGAATCCAATGAGAGGCTGAATTGTTAATACTGACTTTGAAAAATGTTACATTATGCTGAAAAATTTATAAAATTACAAAGTCACAAATCTAACTATGCCAAAATTATATCTGGCATACAAGGCTAGTTTTCATGTACACTAGAGTCTTGATAATCCGAGACCCGATGTTTCGAGCTTCTGTTCAAGCCTATTTTATCATTTTGAAAGAAAATGAGTCCGGCTTCTGAAAAATGTTTATATCAATGGAGAGGAAATGAATCGGGCTTCCAAGAAATGTACATGTAAAGTTCTATAAACGTATTTAGTGCATTTTCGGGTTCATTAAAACTCCTATTTTTTCTAATGCACAGGAAGGTATTTCCGTATAATCCGAGTTTTGCGCAATCCAAAAGGGTCTCGGTCGTATCTACTTCGAATTATCCAGATTCTACTGTATTTTGTAGACATGTGACATAAAATAAACAATAAAATACAAAATTAACACAAACCCTAGTTATTATCTTAGCTCCATGTGATGCAGTTACAAACAAAATATTCAAAAGACAATGATGCCATACATAAACTGGCTTCTTGCAAGTACAGTAATCACATTTTACGTTTAATGGAAGGATTTGGAAAACCGCCTGTGATAAATTTGTGAGAACAGATTTTCAATCTGGAGAAAAGAATATATTAAATAGGCATTAAAAAAATTTATAAAAAATATATATTTTATCTAACGATATAAATAGCCACCACGATAGTATCTTATTAAAAAGGAACCTAAATTAAATAACACAAACAAAGTCTAGTCTGATGTGTATTAAGACTGAACAGAATATAACAAAGAAAAACGAATTCTCTGACATACTTATTTTAACAATTTAAAAATTCAGTAAATATTTTGTTATAATAAACCTTTTCTTTAAAACTCAATAAAACATATATTGTTACAGAAAGATCAGGTTAAATTTATTTTACTTACTAGTAATGCTTTCCTTATTTTTTACTTACAAAATATTTACATTAATTATACTTTCAGCAATGCAAAATAATCACTTACTACTGCTTTTCTAAAAGGCTTTTGTTATTAATGATTATCTTATATTAGGATTTTCTTACGCAAGTAACTATTTGTAGTTAATAAATGCATTATTATTCACACAATGAGTGGATTAGTTTTGTTCAAGTGCTTCAAAATAAAAAACAAAAAATGTATACCTAAAACCTTAAAATTTAAGATCTTTTAAACTTAGGCACAAATATAATCCAATGTAATTATTTTTAGTTAAGCAATACATGACAATAGAAAAGTTTGGACAGCTAACAAATATTGAACTGCTAAAGTAATTGGCGTTAAAACTTTTTAAAACCCCTTAAAATATATCTAAACCACTATGAGTACATTAAAACCAAACATCACTCTGGGTCAATGTGAGCTGGGTGATGTCCAGAGTAACTGTCTTAATGCAGTCATAATGAATTACTATTTATAAAGTGTTAGTGGAGTCGTGTGATCTTTGTGCCAAAAATACTGGAATGGATATAATAATCTACCAATCGGGAGATTTATCATTCAATCTGGAACTACAACATTTTAAGTAGCAAGACAACATGGGGCCATCCCTAAATTAAGTAATGCCATGAGGAGGGAGAGGGGAGTTACGCATCGTTATGGACGGAGGTGGGGGGCATAATTTGAAGTTATGCAGTAGCGTTAGGTAACTTGAAATTTTAGTTTTGACTAAATTAAAATCTCTTTTTATTTAATAAATATACCAGCCCAAATAATCTTTTGAGTACGTAAAATGTACCTAATATTAATAATGAACTCAAATAAAATCTGTTTACAAAAAAAACATCTATTTAAAGTACTTTATTAAATTTCTTATTTATGAGCATTATTGGAGAAAAAATGTGTGGATTCGTAACATCCAGTGTGGTATTGCTATAGTACATAGTACGACAATCAGGCCGCCTGTACAGGCATGTAGAGACATTTATTAGTTAAAGCACCAGTTGTTACTTATATCAGTAAACATTTTTTTAATTCAATGGCAACATTTTTTCAGCCGAACCAGTGAACTCAGAAGTACACCGAATCTTAGTTACACTTGGTCATGACATCATGAGAGGTACAAAATTTGTATTGAGACGTACTGTGCATGACCCAAATTTGATGGACTTCTAGAGTTCTGTGAGCCGAACACTATATAAAACTATATTGTTTGTAAATTTTTGATGTTTGTAGAATTTGTAAACAATATGGGGAGTTTGATATATTTTAAAATTAGGGTTATTATGTATAAATATCTTTCTCTGAAGCTCGCAGCACCAGTGGTGTCTGTCGCGGCATTCATGACTACTCCGTGGGGAATATACTTTAGACAATGTTACGAATGGGTTGATCACTTTGTAATGTTATTTTGTATTGCCGCCTAAATAGTCTAATTCGATAGGATAATTCTAATTGTTGCCATGAGATAGCAACAGCTGACCGATAGTAAAACAGCTGTGCGGGCAAAGTTTGATTTTTCCAGTATAGTTTTAAAAATGAAATAAGGGAGTCGCTGAGAGAGACTGAGACTAGAGAGAACACGCCTTCCTGGGAACCAACGGACTGCGTCCGGCCGCATGCTAGCTTCCCGAGGGAACCAGTGAGAGGTAACACTAAGTCATTGTATCGACTCATAACAGGTAAACGATTTATTTAATGTTTCTTTTTTATATTTGTTAGTAATTTGTATATATGTTTGCACGGCCCTTCGGATGATTTTGTCATTTAATTGTGCTAATTAAAATTAATATCGATGATTTCCCGTTGTATTAAATCCTTAGTTGTAAGGATTTTTAGGATTGTAAGAAGTTGTTAGACAGCAGTGATGTTTGGACTTTGAGTTTAAATCCATTTAAGTCAAGATTTTTATAATACAATATTTTTAATTTATGTTTAAATTAATATTGTCTTGAATTTATACATAGCCTAAAGTTTATTTTGATTTTATGATTTCTGTTTATTTTCCAGTACACATTAAACAAAATTGTTTCTTATTCCAATTTTATTTATTTAACAAAATTCTTTTTTTTTCCATTATATTACTACCATAATATTTATTGGCCTACAAATTCGGCATTCAAATCAATTATCTCTGTAATGAAAGAGAACATGACAACGCTATGTAATTATGGGAGGGGGTTGGTACTACCGCTACTGGTTCGTTACGGAGGAGGGGGGGGGGTAAAAATCATCCATTTTAGTGTTATGTAATTTAGGGATGGCACCTTATAGGCAAATTATTTTGGTTAAACAAAATGATAAAAAGTACTATGTTTTGTTTAATTTGGCTTAGTGTGAAGGAAAACTCACTTTACATGGCTAAAAAAAGATTTCTCTTTATTGTAGTTTTCACAAAAATAAACAATCACTATCACTTGGTTTTACATTAACCAATACAAGTTTTTAAAATGGATTTTCTACAATTTAATGAAATAAATTGTGCTGTTCTTATTTTCAATAGTGTAAATTAAAAAATAATATTAGAGGATTAAAATCAGATTGTCATTTTTAAGAAATGTTAATTTATCTATGAATACATCTTAAAACCACTTTGACTAACAGAAGGGTGTGAATAATTAGAAAAATCAGAATATTTAGGAGAATATATAATCATATATTTAATGTAAAGCTTCAGTTGAATTTTATGTGGTTGTAGGTATACTGATTTATACAAAAAATCTTAAATAGTACTTTAAGGAATATGAATATCTAAACTATAAACCTCGCTGTGGAATTTCTGTTGACTTGTAAGGAACTGATTTATCTATATGTAGGAATATTTCTAAATATCTGATACTTTCATGAACATATGCAAAATGTCCTTAATAGGTTACTTTGGCCCTTATGGTTTTATATAAACTGTCCTAACTTTTTTAATGATCTTGTATTAAACTGAAGAATTGAAAAAATTAAAGATATATTTTAAAAAATGATATCATGTAACACTAAAAATAAATTAAATTACACCAATAAAAGTATATTGCTACATTTTTTAAAAAACTAGTTCTAACAAAATCAAACTAAATTTGCAAATTAATATTTAAAACTTTTAAAAATAAATTAACCTTTTAACCACAAATAAAATATAACACATGAATAATGACATTTTGGAGAAATTTTCTAACCAGACAAATGTTTATAATTGGAGTAACAAAGAATTTAATAAAAATGAAATGGAATTATTAACCAGAGGGTTAACATTTGGAATTGAAGATAGCAAGAATGATAGAGAAAAGCTTTGAATTGATGTTGAAACTAATTTAAAATTCCAAAATTATGATTTAAAAAATGTTAGAAGTCATATTAAAAAGAATTTAGAAAATAATACTAAAAGTAAATCAAATAACAAATACACAGGATTATTGAAGATTTAAAAAGTAAAGATGTCTACAACTTGAAAGCAGATAAAAATAACGCTATTGTTATTATGGATAAACAAGAGTATAAAGTAAATGTGGGAAATACCATCAAGGAATGACCATACTCAATATTAAATAGGGATTTTATTGGAAAGTTTATAAATAATCCAGATACTTTGAAGAAATGTATACATCTTATTAATGATGAACTTAGAAGAAAATTAACAGAACCCAACCCGCAAACACCGAAATTATATTGTTTACCTAAGTCCATAAAGAAGGTAGGAAAATGCGATCAATATTATCTGGTATGAATTCACCAACATATTTAATAGCAAAATGGTTGGTACCACGCCTACAAGAACTAGGCCCACCTCCATCGTCTATGATAAAAAAATACTTATGAATTCGTCGAAAAAGTAAAAAAAAACATTTCTTTATTGCCAGAAGAATATTTAGTTTCATTTGATGTTGCATCTCTACCTAAGTGTACCAATTTCCAAAACTGTTGATGTAATTAGAAAATGGCAAGAATAATTAAATTTAGATGTTAATGAAATTGAAGAATATATATTACTTATTAGTTTATGTATGGCGCAAAACGGGTTCCAATTCAACGATAAATACTACGCACAAAATGGTACTGCTGTGGGAAACCCATTATCAAGTTTCTTATCTAATTTTTTATGGGGTATTTTGAAATGAAAGTTAAAGAGAAGCTGCCCTATTTTTAGGGTACGGGTACGTTATGTTGATGATATTTTTGTAGTCTTTAATAAAAAACACGGCATAGAAGATTTTTTAACGAACTTAATAGTTTTCATGAAAATATAACTTTTACTGTAGAAATTAAAAATGATGAATGTTTACCATTTTTAGATGTTCTGGTCTCCATAAATAATAACAATTTAAAATTTAATATATATAGAAAACCTACACATACAAATAGATACATAACAAAAAATTCCTTTCATACTGAAGCACATAAGAGAGCAGCAGCTTTTAACTCTATGATACATAGATTAATTACGCTACCTCTTTCGAAAGATTATATAAAAGAATTAAATAATATTTATGGTGTAGCCAAATTTAACGGATATAATGAGTCGTTGATAGATAACATCCATAACAAAATGAAAATTTAATAATTCATGACGTATGTTACTAAAAAAATAGAGGACAGAAAATGGATTAGATTAGCTTACCATCCACCTATATCTAGCTTGGCTAAAAAAGCTTTGGAGAAGAACAATAAGTCTACTATAGAACCAGAAAGATATAGTAAAAAATGAAAATAAATCGGGGATTTATAGTTTGCAGTGTGAAATATGTCAAATGAAATATATTGGACAAACTAAAAGAAACATACAAGTTAGAGCAAAAACACATTTTCCCATTTTAAAATGTGCCTGAAAAGTCAGCTATTGCGAAGCATTGTTTGGACGAGAAACACATGTTTAAAAGTAAAAACGTTATCCATTTGAAAAGTGTGATAAATTTTAATGAATTAGATGCATGGGAAACTTTATTTATAAATAGAAATAAAAATAAAATTGTTAATATGAATTAGGACCAAATTCAAAATTCAATATTATTGTAAATTAATTTAATGTTAAATATTATCTTTAATTTAAATTATTTGGGTAATTTTGTTAATATTACATTTTATTAATATTATAGGTTCGCCTAAATTAAATATTTGTTGTTATCATATGTTGTCCAATGTAAATATATTAGTAGCCGTGGTTGTAAATTTGGCAATGCCCAGATCCGCTTCTTTCTTTTGGTAAAATATTATAGGTTATGTTCAATTTTTTAAATTAAGTTTCAATTGTGTAGCTTCACTAAGGATGATGACATATTGTTATTGAAACACATCTGATATTTAAGTTTTTATAATTGTCAGTCGTAGACTATTTATTCTTGTGTTTACAAATAAAATTATTTATTTAAAGCTTTATATACATTTTGATTGGAAAGCAACCATCTTCAAAGGAAATTACCACAAAAACAAGTAACATATTAAAAAACATTTTAACTCAATTCTTATTTAGGTCAACAAAGAAATATTTTATTTTAGTTACTTTTTATTAAATAATTACAATTAATATAAATATGTACATACATATAGGAAAATCACAGTATCAAGTGGTAGAATAGAACGCCAAATTAATCATTAAAATTAATTAATTCAATTTATTTAATGAATTAATATTTGGAAGCACTGTATTAACTTCAAGTGTAATCCACTACAAGTTTAAAAAAAAAATGGTTCTGGCACTCGGGAGAGTCCCAGCAGAAGTGATAGCATAATAGAGCTAATAGTTTTGCTAAATTGTCAGCAAAATCGCCTAAAAATTTTAATTTATACATTTTCATTCAAATTTTACATCTTTATTCCAGGAAAATATCTAATCAAGACTAATATTTACTGCAGTTAATAATAAAATAATGTAACAAAAAATTACATGTTTACTAAATACAAATTTTTTCAACTAATTCAATTAAAATCAGCTCTTTAAAAGGTAAAAGACAGGTCTAAAAATGTTTCCCTTTCAAAAATTTAATTAAAAATACATAACTTGTTATGGTTTTTATTGAATTATTTATATTGAGATATACCAAAACTTAAATGAATTACAGTAAAATCAGCTTAATACGCTCCCGTTTAAAATAATTTCCCGCTTATTAGGGTCTGATATTTTTTTACGCTAAAACGTAGCGTAAAAAACATGCTAATTTTCATGGATAATACGCTTTGAATCCTGTCTAAATACGCTCTTTTTGACACAACAATTTTCTCGACTACTATTGGAAATTTTACAGTGCAGCAATAAATTACAATTAAAAAAGCATTATGGTAGTTTTATGGAAATCAGCAGTTACAGTATTGTATAACGTATCAATGGATATAAAGAATATGTTTATTACAGAACGGAATCAATTAGGAAAAAGAATAGAGCTTTGATAGACTGTTGAAAATGATTCGGCAGGATGTTTACATCAATGATATAGAGACCCAAATTTACACAGCATAGGATGACATCGCACATTTCTGATTGTTTAGAATTAAATTCTTTGATTTGTTTACTGTACATGTACAAGTACAGTATACATTCTGCCATGAACGCATTCCTTTTCAACCTTTTTCACTTTTCCTACATTTCCCAAACACGGATGTTATGCAAAACGTTAAGTCAGTCACAATAGAGATTTTGTACAGGAAGTACGTGACTGTATGTACCATAGGATCATTTATCATTACAGTGTGTAGTTGTTATCAAGATATAGATGTATATTTTTAAGTCTTATGAAATGAGCAGTATAAAAAGAAATGCTTTACCAGTTGATGATAAATTGAAAATTTTGAAATGTTATAATGAAAATTCACATCTGATAAATCAAAAGCAAAATGCAGCCAATCTGAACATTCCAAGTTCTACATTAGAAACAATTTTAAAAAAGAGAAAGGAGTTAGAAGAAAACACAATACAAGGTGAAATGAAAAGAAATAAAATAAAGACTTTAACGTAAGAAGAATTGGAAAAAGTTTTGCTACAATGGTTTCATCAAGCTTATGAATGGAACCATTGCTAATTGAAAAAGCATGAGAAATCGCAAAAGAGCTTCAAATTAATAATTTTACTGGCTCCAATAGATGGATTCACCGATTCAAAAAAAGATATGTCTTGTATATCACCATATCAGTGGATAAGCAGAGACAGTAAATGAGGAAGGTGTTTATTCGATAAACCGTGTTACCACAGTTGCTGAAGGGTTTCTCTCCGTGTGATGTTTTTAATGCGGACGAGTTTAGACTTATTTTTAAACGTATGGGAGATAAGTTGCTTGTTTATAATGATGAATGTGGAAAACTAAGTAATAAGAGACTTTTAATACTAGTGTGTGCCAATGCAGACATTTCAGAAAAACTGAAACTGTTGGTCGTGGGAAAGTCAAAGTCACCTCGATGTTTCAAAAAGATTCGCTCGTTTCTATGCAATTGTTCTGCACAGCGTTGTGCATAGATGATAGATCAATTTATTTTATAGGTAAAACACCTCAATACGATTTTTCAAAGAAAGAGTAGAAAGATTCTTCTATTTATTGATAACTGTTCAGAATATCCAAAAAAATATTGAATTAACTAACATAACAATTGTTTTTTACCCTCGAACGGCACAAGCCAGCTTTAACCCATGGACCAGGAAGATAATAAAAGTTCTAAAGTAGCATTACCGTAACCAATTAGTACAAAGATACTTATATGCGACAGAACACGGTAAACAGCAATATCCTGCAAACACTTTGGATTCTATTAAGTATGTTGCTTCGGTATGAAATGAAGCCCGCCCTGAGCTAAAAACTGTTACATAAAAGTGGTTGTAAAATAGTCTCAGTGTGACCTGGCATTGGATTGTACTGACAACAAAGTTGAGGATGTCATATTTGATAATTTTCCTGACGATGCATCTGTTGATGTTAATATCGCGACTTGTGAGCGAAGAACAGTACAGGAAATTGTGAAAAACTATGCTTCAATAGCTTCCACTACAAATTAGGAGAGTGAAGGTGATGATGATGGTGATAATGAAGAAGACGAAGAGCCTCTGCCATCAGTAACACCTGCTGCAGAATTTAGTGCACTGGCTGATGTGAAACATTACATTATCAGCGTGTCCGGATTTCAAAAAGATTAACCAATTGGAAACATTGATTATAAATTCTTCCTTAACAAAATAAGATCGAAAATTATTTTAAGAAGATATAAACACTAGAAAAATACCCACTATATTCAGTAATAATGTAATAGTATAAAGTATGTAGGTTACGGTTTCCCATTAAATGCGTTTATCTGTGTTACATACATTCGTCTTCATTATTCTGATTTTTTGTTTAAAAGTGTAATAAAATTATTTTGGTTAATATGTAGGAATAATAACGCACATATAATGGTAAGCAGATACAATAATATTTTGTTGGTATTACAGTACCTTTTATTCCCGTATAAGGTGTTTTCCTGTTTAAGACGCTATTTTTGGATGGTCTCTTGAAAATCATAGTAAGCGGATTTTACTGTAATATATTCATTAACTAATCAAAACTATTTAATAATAATCTATGTGTAAATCAGCTGTTCTACAACATAACCTATAACTATTTAATAATAATGTATATGCAAATCAGCTGTTCTACAATATAACCTATAACACAAAATCAGCTGTTACTTAAAATCATATGTTATCTTTTGGAAAATATATGCTGTAAGGTATGCGTTTCAGAAATAGCGTGACACTATGATTTAGTCTTTGTTTTGTTCACTACGCGTAAAGAACTTATCACTTCAAAAATGTATTTAAACTTGAGTGGACAGATAAAAAATATTTTATTAACAATCGAAAATTTGAACAAGATATATAAATATAAATTGTGAGAACATGAACTAATAGTAGGAATTTGGTTAACTACATTTGATCTGTTATATTTTAAATTTAACCATTAATGCCCTTGCCTCACCTCTCACACTATCTGACCAATCACGTTGCAGCAAGGTCTCTCTCTCTCCCCTATCAGCCAAACAATACCCAACAGCTAGGTCAAGTCCATCAGCTTGACTTAGTAAGGCAGTTACCATAACAATATTTGAATTTATAGTTTTGTCAATAATAATTAACAAAAAAAAGTTCAACAAATAAGTCAAATAAAACGTTTATTTGTGGTTAAAAGGTTTTATTTATTTTTAATGGAAAATTACTCCACAATTGCTTCAAGTAAAAAAAATTTTAGTGACTTGGAATGATTTACTACAGCAAAAAAGGGATAAAAATAGAAGATATTAAAAGCATCTTTTAGCCATTGTAATTTTAAAATAATATAAAATTAGAGAAGAAAGAAGTTTATTCTATATACAAAAAAAAGAACGAAAATTCTTATTTGAATTAATTGATTTCTTAGAAATTATTTTTTTACAGTATGACTATTTATTATTATAATCATGAAAGGCTAGCTATAAAATGATTTGTTTCATTCAAACTAATTGCTATATTGTGTAAATAAAATTTTAATTTATATTTGAATGTTTTTAGAATAATACAGTTTTTGTTCCACTTTCAAACTTAATTCAAAATCTGAAGTTTAATAACTCTACACTGATAAATAGTCTAAGCCCTATTTCATTCCACATAAAAATTAAAAACTTCATAGCATTTTACAATAAATAAAATAAACTTACAAAAACATGAGTTTTTATTTTAAATACTTTTCTTTGTAAATGTTAAGTTCTTGGCACTAAGGATGGTTTTAACTCCACTCTACAAACATATATGTGGTATTTAACATTGTCTATTATTGTTCCGTTGCAGTGACTTTATAGAGTTATTATATGTTATTGTAAACAATAATTCCACCATAAGGTGCAATTAATTATTACCTTATGATGAAGGTACCTTTCGATCACTTGACTATTGTCGAATCATTGAATTATTTCTACTATAGTAAAAATAATTGAAAAAATTGTTTACAATAACATATAATAACTTTCTCTTTTTCTCTCTCTCTCTCTCTCTCTCTCTCTCTCTATATATATATATATATATATATATATATATATATATATATATATATATATATATATATATATATATATATATATATATATACTCAAATAACTCAAAGAGTTATTTCAAAAATATTTCTACATTACATTATAGTAGAATTAAATAAAAAAATATAACCTAGTTGAAAAAATAGTAGAAAAAATCATAGATTTCCAAACTTGAAAAACTTCATGAAGAACTGCTACTGGTAAATATTTTGTATCCTGTAGATGCTTTGCAAATACAGTTCCAAGGCACAAATTGGATGTTTCCTTGCTAAATAACTAAGCAAATATTGGTTCTGTCACTAAATTTATTTCGTCATTACTGACATATTGTTCAAAGATAATAATCTGAAACAAAATGCACTATTATTACAGCTGATATTGTAATTATTATCTCAGCTAGGATATACATAATTTATTTGAGTAAAATCATCTGTTATTCCTAGTTGAGTCAAACTATAGGTAGCAGATTTCTCTCACACAATCTCCTGCTTTTAGAACTATTATAAATCAACTATGTACATCAGTAATGAAAATACTATTGTACAATAGTAGTGTCCAACAGCAGTTTTTAGAAGTTTGAGATTATCTGAAACGTGTTAGCTACTACGACTCCATTTATTATAAGAAATATTTTATAAAACAAACAATGAAAAAACTAAAAAGAAGATATAAAAACAAAATCAAGGTCTCTATTAGCTAATAATGGAATTAGTGACTCTACAAGTTACTGCAGCAAAATTATTCTCTATTACGGGTCACACCACATATTGAGTACTTACAAAGATATGACTTTAGTTTAGTAGAAAATAGTGTCATATGAAGATTTTAGACGATTGAAACTATTTGTTTGGAGGTGTATTTGACATGCCATGCATCTAGGAGTGTTCCATGAAAAGCAGCTAAGAGGATTGTTGTATTTCAAGATAGATTATTTGAATGGATTTCAATATTCGGGGTCGCCATATCTGTTCATAAAAAACCGTCATATACCAGTTCCAATGTAAATTTTGGTCAGTACAGTACATAGGCCTAATCATGGATGGTCTAAATATCAGAATGAATGGCCTCACACATGCCATTAGAACTACGAATATAGATAGGCAGCCAGCTCAATATGCTGCCAATCAAAATATTATGGCTTTGGATGTCTTGTCATACCACAAACATAATTAAAGCACTGATCCCTAATGCAAACCCTTAGAACTTAAAATAAGGGTCTTGTCATATCAGGGGTACACCATATTTAGAAGTGTACCAGATGTATCGGAGGTTCCAGATAAGAGAGGGCCAGGTATGAGAAGTTTTACTGTACTTTATTGCAATGAAAGTTTACAGTCTTACTAACAGTATAGTAGGTCAAAAAAAATAATTAATGTGTTTTTGTTCACTTCAATTACTGATTATCATTATCAGAACTTGAGCTATGGTATTAATTAATTCGGACAACCAAAGCTCTACTGTAATTATTATTATTGAGTAATTTTTAGACTAATTTATTGCAATTAGTATTTTTTAATTCTAGATATATTTTCTTTTATTACTTATTAATTTTTAAGCATACAGATTTTACAGCCTTACTGAAAGTACAGTAAATTATTTTAAAATATTTAACATGTTTTCAATTATTCAAACTATTGTTTATCACAATCACTGTGGAAACATTAGTTTGAGTAGACTAACACTCAACTGTATAAACATATATATGGGAAAACATATTATTTGGGAATAAATATCTTTTCAAGCACAAATGAGTAATAATAGGCATTAATCATACTTTCTTGAAAAAATGCAGCAAAAACTTAATGCAGTAAAATGCAAAAAAAGAATCATTTTTTTAAAAGTTGATTAATATTAATTATGTGAACTATTATAAAGGCATTCTGGATTATGTGTATTTCTGAGAAATTCAAAACTAATCAGATCTCTCCATGAACGATTTAAAAAGGAAATAAAATATTGATAAGTAAAAGGCAGGAAGAAAAAAATGTATATTCATTGAATAAAGGCTTGTTTGTCTATAACAAAAATGAAATAATATTACACAGTTTCAATAAAGTGGTTTGTGTTTGTATATAAAAACTCCCAAAGAAACTAATAAACTAGAAATTCAGCAAAGAAAGCCATAAAACAAAACAAAAAATGAATTTAATATATTCAATATATTTAATTTTCATTAAATGAAGCATTTCTGGTTAAAATTATAAGTGATTGATATTATTAAAAAAATATCAAAGTTGATCGTTGATAGCTGAAACTACAATTTAAGCACTTTGAGTTGAAGAAGAAACTTGTGTCCCTTATACATTTCATCCTCATTTGTCACATTTTTAACTGGTAAATCCAAAAGTTTTAAAGTGCTTTCCATTACCAATTGTTCACTCCTTACATATACTTGGTCATAGTCCCCACAAGATTTTGTATTTTGTTCACTTATATTAAAATGATAATTGCAAAAATTTCATTATCATTTCCTTGCCTTTGATCTATTTAACCAACCATAATTACCTTTAATACCAGGTTACCTAATTCTCTGAACAATTTTATTATAATTGAATTGAACATACTTTTTACACTCTTCAGTACAATAAAGCGACTTAGTAAACGACGAAGGTGACTTAGTAAAGGACACAGATGACTTAATAAAGTAGACAAGCGACTTAGTAGGCACACTAAGCGATCGCTGCACAATAAAAAATGTTGTTTTAGTAAGTTCAAAAGTAAAAGTTTTATAAATTTGTATAGCCAATGAATTTTTTATGCCAAAATATTTATTCAGATTCATTTATCTTTTTATTCTATCAAGCTGAACATTTCTTTAAGGTTACACACACACACTCATTTTCAATAATAATTAAATTTCAAACATTTTATCATTTTATGTAATTAACACAATTTTGAAAAAAATTGTATTTCTAAATTACTTTTAGAAGTTTCTACTTATGTATCATCACTGAACTAACAACAACCCCAAACCAATGATATTTAATGGTGATTTTTTTACCAAAATAAAGTAATAAAAGTAATTTCAAACATGTGTTATTTCAAATAATTTCAAACTAATAATTTGAAACATGTAATTAAAATACTTTAATACATATTTAGGAGCTCCGTATACAGGGTTATGAAATGACCCTTAATGCCATAGTGGTCAGAGCCCTCGGTTTGTGGGACAAACTTAATGAGGAGGTCATCTGTTTGTTGAGGATATCTCCTAGTTAAGCCAGAATAACGGGAAAGCTAATAGTATCAGATGCCATTAGATAGCCTCGGGGACATGTAAGTTACACACTACCTCTCAGCAACAATAGTAGCATCTGAGTATGTTGCAGCTGGACACAGTTTACTTATGTCTTTGGAAGGATTGCAACAGCCACCATACATTTCAGTCGGTTTTGTTTTTGGTTTGGGTGGCTGGTGCTAAGTTTAGACTGATTGTATATGTGATTATTATATGCATATTTATTTATTTGAGTATTTATGCGTATTACATTAAGTGCTTGGAGTTATTCCAAAAGTATGTGTTTATTAGACTTAGTTATAAGAGAAGTATAGAACAAAAATTGTGTGCGTGTTAATTTACGGTATTAGTATGACCATTATGAATTTATTTTTATTCTTGCATTTGTTTTTTATTTATTTTTTAATAAAAATGGGTGTATAAATTATTACTGATAGTAAATAACGTTTTATAATCGTTATTAATTATTATCTAGTAGGCGCTGCCACATATGCATAACTACTATCTAAAGCATAGCACAGCCATCAAGGTTGCTGTGATGTGATTTCGAGTCACCTATTAAAGACGGTGCCGTGGTAGACTGATGATGTTTGAGTTAAACAAACAGTGCCAGGTGAGGCATCAAACTGGTGACCTGACCTGGTGGTGGTTATGAATGAGGGGACAAAGTCAATTTCGATCATAGATGTGGCTGTCCTCTTTGAGAATTGCTACCAGTCTGGCTGAGGGGCTTAATTCTAAAGTCCAGAAACATTCACACTTGGCGGAGTAGCTCAGTTCAGGGTTATGAAGTGACCTTTAATGCCTTAGTGGTAAGAGCTCTCGGATCATGAGATAAGGCTAACGAGAAGGTCGTCATGTTGTTAAATACATCTCCTTGTTATGGGAAAGTAATGAGCCGGCTAATGGTGTTGGATGGTTCCCTAATCTGTAGATTATTCACATTATCAGTCAGCAACAATGGTAGTAGCTGGGGCATTTTGTGGATGGACCAAGTTTTTTTTTTACCTTTGGGAGGGTTGAACCAGGTTATCTGTTTTTGTAATTTATTATTTTTGATGATATTTAGTTTTTTCTGCTACTTTTGTTTTTTTAGTCATTGTTTAAATTTTTCTATATTATTTATAATTTGCATCTTTTTCTAATATTAATGTTTATTTGGGGGGAGGGTTAGATTCGTGGTGCTGAGTTTAGGCAGATTTTTGGTATTTTTTTTCTCTTGTATATTTATTAAATATAGTTTAAGACCTTAGAGGGAATATGATTTGTAAATCTTATATGATAAATTATTATAGAAATAGTGTTATTTGTTTAAAAACAGAGATGTGAATTGATCAGTGTGGAGGAGAACTTAATATACGAGGGCTGTTTTTTTATCAACTTCCAATGTGGTATAAAAATAAAACTAGTGAGAGTAATTAAATAAATTTATTATCAAGAGTTAGGTACATTATTAGTTACTTTTCAACATAATCGCTTTTTAAATTGAGGCATTTTTCATAACTGTGTACTAGCTTCTTAATACCTCTTTCATAGAAGTTTGCCGCCAGTGATTTGAGATGGGTTTTCACGGCGACTTGCAGCGCGTCGTCAGTTCGGAAGCTCTGCCCTCCTAGCATCATCTTTAGTTCCGGGAAAACGTGATAGTCGCTCGGTGCTAAATCAGGGCTACACGCCAGATGGTCAAAAACGTCCCATTTAAACCCGCCAAGAAGACGTTTCGTCAAAGCAGCACTGTGAGGACGGGCGTTGCCATGAATGAGCACAACTCCTGATGTGAGCATTCCTCTCCTTTTGTTCTGGATAGCTTTCCGCAAACGTTGTAACGTACCACAGTATCCTTCCGCATTGATTGTGGTCCCTGGCTCTAAAAACTCCACAAGCAAAACACCTTTTTAATCCCAAAACACGGTGGCCATAATCTTTCTGTTGTTGAACATTTTTTTGAATTTTGTGGGTTTGTTTGGAGAGTTTGAATGCATCCATTGTTGAGACTGCTGTTTTGTTTCTGGGGTGTCGTACAGAACCCATGTCTCATCTCCTATCACGGTTTTGTTCAAAAAATCATCGCCATCAGCTTTGTAACGATTCAGAATAGACCTTGCTGACGCCATTCGCCGAGCTTTGTGGTCATTAGTCAACATCTTCGGCACCCATCGAGCACAAAGTTTTTTGTAGCCTAACTTATCAGTTACGATAGTGTATAGGGCTGACCTTGAAATATCAGGAAACTGATTGGATAGCTCCGTAATCGTAAACCTCCGATTGCTTCTTACACTTTGGTCAACTCGTTCAACGAGGTCTTCGTTTGCGATCGACTTTTGTCCTTGGCCCCCTTCATCATGATTGTCAACTAGTCCATCTTTAAATTTCCTACACCAATCACGCACTGCACTGTCACTCATAAAGCTTTCACCATATACTCGTTTCATTCTACGGTGAATTTCTGCTTCGGATAACCCTTCGGCGGGAGATTCTATCAAGGTAGCCATGTTTATGTGTCACTGGATAAACTGGTAATGGCGTCGGATGCCCGAAAACGAGTGAGGTTGTAGTGGGAGAGGTGCGCAGTCGATTGCCGCGCATCACTGGCCGATGCCGCTCGCCCTGCCATCTAGCGGTACAGTCGGAAGTTGAAAAAAAAAACAGCCCTCGTATTTATTGTATTTCTGTTAAGCACATTAAGAAGTTACTTCAAATCAGTGCATTGATTGATTATTTAGTTTTAAATTATATCTACTGTACAAAGTATTACTGAGTAATAGTTACAGAAAACAATTTGATATATTTGGATGCACAAGTATCAAATATGCAAATACTAATATTGGATCAATCCTTCATGATATTTATATTGACACATCCTTCATCAATCAGAGTAAGAAGTTATATTTATCAAGGACATTTGTCCACTTTGTAAGAGATATAAGGAGGACAAAAAAAGTTCCTGTCATTGGTACTTTAAAAAAATATAAAGAAGAGGCAAAAGGCAGAGTATGAATATATATGAAATACTATAACTATAATAGTTAAATGCAACAAAAAACAGAAACTAAATACAGATTACTTTAGAACTTTGAATATATAATAACTTGAGTGAATTAGAATGGGGGAGTTTGTACGTATAAGGACTTTTGAGTCTCGTATAATGAGGAATCTACGTCACATATGAAAAGATCACTCACATATCGAGTAGTCTAAAAACTAATGAGAATGATTTAATAATTAAGTCAAATAAGCTATTTAGATTCACGGGAAATAACTACTTCAATCAGAACTGTAAGTCATCCCCTTAGAAAGTATACACTGATATGTAATAGACGAAACTTGAGTTTAATTATTATAAAATCCATAAAAACTTTTTGATTTTAAAACTTATAAAATTTCATCAAGTTATAAATAGTGATTATTTAATAACAAAAATAACACAATCTTTCAATAAACGTATTGATTAAATCATAAACGTATCTATAATAAAGTCATAATCTTTGTTTAGTATACTTTAGAAAATGTAAAATATAAATTAAAAAAAAAAAAATAGTTATATTGTACACTTTGCAACAAGTAATAGTAATCTCTAATGATAATCTGATTGTCACTGTTGTCTGTCTGATTAAATCAGGGGTGCACAACGAGCAGGGCATATGCGACCTTATTGCGGCTCGGAGATCACTCTAAAATGTTGTTCTTAAGCATTTTATGTAGATATTATTCATCATATGCATGAATTGAACGTCCAATGTCAAGATAAAGACAATTTAATTCACTTGTCAACAAGTCTCATCAGAGAGTTTGAAAAAAAGATTGGGGCTCCAAAATAGAAAAAGGAGTTCTAGCTAACTTGTCTTCGCTTTTTGAGATGAATCCAACTGATGACACCATGGATTTCTCAAAATATAACAATAAAATTCAATGTTTGAAGGGCAGATTTTTAAATCAGATTTCAAGACGTAAAGAAATTTGAAATCTTTGCATCTTCTTTCACTGTTAGTTGTATGGATACACCAGACAATATTCAAACGGAACTTAATGATCTGGAGTACATGATTCAGTTGAAGTAAAAATTCTGAGTTTTCATCAAATTACTTCATTTTTGTTCAAACTTTCTACACAAATTACTTACTTCTAGAAATGGGTAATTTGGGACAAGCATTTTTTTTAATTTCGTGTTTATTTCATAGTACTTCTATTTGTAGGCATGTTTTTTTTTTTTGTTAATGAAAACTATTAAATCTAAAGCTCATACACCTTATCTGACAGTCAGTCACTTGGAATCAACTTTGAAAATAGCAACCACAAACATTGAAATAGACACTAAAAAATTATCAAAAGGAAACAGTATCAAATTTCCCAGAAAAATAAACATTTCTCAGACTCCATTCCATGTTTATAAGATTTTATAGATGAAAATATTTCATGTTTTTAATCATAAAAAGATTGTTTTATGTTTGAATTATGGTGTAAAATCAACTTTGTAACATTATAAAGTTGGGGAATAATTGACATCTGGATATACTGTTAAAGGTATGCATGTTATTACATATTATAAAATGGTTGTGTATGTATGGTATCTATGCTTATTACAATATAATATTTGAAATTTTAAACACAACTAAATAAGAGGTGTTCTAATTGTTGAATTCGGTAAAATTAAATACTATCACCCGGCTGGAGAAAAATGAGCATTAATTGGGCAATCATTCCAAAAAGAATGTGCCTCCTGGATTATATAATCTATTTATTGACTTTGTGTAAAATAATTACTTTGCTCAATGAATAATATAAGTAAAGCCCAACTCTTATTTATTACTATAGCGAATTTATCATTAACAGCAAATATTTACTATAAAAAAGATTCACTCTTTTAAATGAATTTTATCATATTAAAAAGCATGTATGAAACTTACTGTATTTTCTCCAACCCTGAGCAATGGAGCAGGGATGTACAATGTTAGTTGGGGTCCTCCAGAAAAGTAACGACCAATATTGAATCCATTGACATAAACAACTCCTTTTCTCCATTTCCTTATATCCAAGTATGTGTCACTAAGTTTTTCAGAAGATATTATAAATGTTGTTTTAAACAGTCCAGGAGCTGTTAATTCCCCAGCCTTTGAAGCTGCACTCCAATCCGTCAGACTAAAAATAATTAATTTTTAAAAGTTAGTAAACATACTACATATTTTGTTAAAACATAATTTTTACACAATAATTATTTAATTGGTACTGAATTAGAAACACACTTTAAAAAACACAAACACACATTTATTTCAAATATAGGTAAGATGTTCATCGTATCAAATTACATTATTTGTTTTTAAGCTGTCAAACACATAAAATTTAATAATTATATATATATATATATATATATATATATATATATATATATATATATATATATATATAGATTTTTTGGACTAGGAGACTGACAGACTTACCTTGGTAAGAGTCCAAACTGTAGTCTTGAAATAGAAACACATAAAAGCACTTCAACAATGATATATTTCAACCACACAGTGGTCTTTGTCAATCGAAGAGAAAACACAAAAAGAAATATGAGAGAATGAAATAAAATAAATTAAAAAAATAAAAAAATTTTATTTTATTTCATTCTCTCATATTTCTTTTTGTGTTTTCTCTTCGATTGACAAAGACCACTGTGTGGTTGAAATATATTATTGTTTAAGTGCTTTTATGTGTTTCTATTTCAAGACTACAGTGTGGACTCTTACCAAGGTAAGTCTGTCAGTCTCCTAGTCCAAAAAATCTAAATAATCTTTACCAACCAAAACTAACCTAAAAAAAATATATATATATATATATATATATATATATATATATATATATTTATAGGTTAGTTCTAGTAGAGCTTAAAGCTTATTTAGGAATTTTTGGACTTGATAGGAGACTGACAGACTTACCTAAAGGCAATAGTCCAAAACTGCAATCTCTTGGAAATAAGCACATATAAAACACTTAATACACTTTTATTTGAAATATTTCGATCAACATGATCTTCTTCAGTCAAGAAAACATGTTTCTTGACTGAAGAAGATCATGTTGATCGAAATATTTCAAATAAAAGTGTATTAAGTGTTTTATATGTGCTTATTTCCAAGAGATTGCCGTTTTGGACTATTGCCTTTAGGTAAGTCTGTCAGTCTCCTATCAAGTCCAAAAATTCCTATATATATATATATATATATATATATATATATATATATATATATATATAATGCATCGATCGCCCCCCCCCCCAAAGCAAGTCTTTGGATACGTGCCTGCAAATGTTACTACTCGTATTTGGTCTACAAATGTTGGAAAAGAACAAAGTCAATGATATCACAAAAAAAAAAAATAATAAAATATCTTTAAGCTAAAAATTTGCCTGTTTGTATTATTTATAAACATAAAGGTAAAATAAAAGAAGAAAGAAGTAAAAACTTATCAAACATTAGTGAGTTTTGCAATAATTTTTATTGAATAATACAGGTTTAAACAAAAAATTTAATCAATGTCGAAGAAACCCAACAATTAAGACTTATTTCAAATGATAGTATAGTAATTAAAGAGTTTCGATGCATTATTTCTCAAGGGTTTATAAATGCAAAAATATATATATCCCACTTGGGAAGGTAAGCTCTTTTTTAAAAAAATGAGGCGTACAAATTAATTTTCTACTTACAAAAGCAAAAGCTAAAGTATTTGTTTCATTGTGTAAACAAAAACTACTGTGTAAAATTTGTTTTGTGTTAGTATTTACTATGTATATGAATAACTGGGTATGAATATATGGGGCACTTAAGATAATCTTACCTTGTGATCCACTCAGAAGTAAATGAAAGTCCAGTAATTTTAATAGTTTTTTGTCCATCAATTCCTTCAAAAATCACTTCGTTTTCAGATCCCAATCCTTTTTTCTTGGGGAAATCACTGAGGGATCTAACATAATTAGTGCGTCCACAGTTTTCTACCATATATTCTAAGGTGTAAATCCCAGGTTGTGCTTTCAAAGTTAACACTGCATCTCTGGAAGGTCATATTTCTTAGAATACTCATATAAAATAATAATGTTTCATATAAAATTGAGCGATAATAATTTGTAATCTAAAATAAAATATATTTCATAAAGAATGTATTCAGATTATAAAATATCAAAACTAACATTTCCAACTTTATGTTAGATTTACAGCAGCATGCAGTATACTAGATACACAATGTCTCGTAAAAACCTTATAGAATTAGAAGATTAATAATCAATTTTTAGTTTTTGAACAATGGTTTCAATTGTTTAATGTTAAGAATTTAAATGGCGTAATACGCCTGTGCATAATCTTGGGCAAAATCTATTACTTGTTATTGTTATTTGTTGAAAAAGTTTAACAATTGTCTATTTTTGAAATTCTAGTCATTCCAGGCATGCAAACACTTAATCTATCCTAAGAGCATTTGTTGCTTACCTTGAGCCAAAGAATCCAAAATCATTCAACTGGCTTGGGTCACTAAGAATTTCAGTCTGTCTAATTCCATTCAATAATACAATCACAATATCTCTGATAGGCCCTTTAATTTGTAAAGATGAATTTTCCTTTTGAATGTGAATAGTTGTGCCATAATGTATAAAGCCAAAACTTTGGCCTGTTTTTTTTTCAACAGATAAGTCTTCCATGTACACAAATGTATCAGATACCATGTCATAAGGAGGCTATATTAATAAATAAAACAAATTTATATTACAGAATAAGGTAGAAAAGTATATACAGTAGAGCTTCGAAAATCCGAATCAATTGGAACTGGGGGGGGGGGGGTTTGGATTCTGATTTGTTCGGATTTTCGAACTTAACCTGGAAATTCCTAGTTACACTAAAACATTGGAATGAATGAAAATAAACAATTTATGTACTTACATATGTAGGCTACTTTGATTTACTTGTTACTTTAAATCCAGAGAATGCACTTATTTTACAAAAACAGTCTATTATATATTTACAAATGTACGTATTTGTAGACAAAAAAATAAACACAACTGTACGAAGCCACTAGAATATATTACATGAAAAACTTGCTAATTTTGGGTTGTGTGAGTTTCGGAACTCGTTTTCTGCCGGCCAAATACTTCATTCGCTGAAGTAGCAGGAGCCAAGTTTGAGTGCAATTGGGTTGCGTTTTCTACTAAGACATCACTTTCTCTAACGACGTCAAACCTTCAGAGTGTGAAGGTATGGCATCGCCTGCAGTGTCTTCTTCGCTGTCACTGCATTCTTGATTGTCTGGTTCATGCATTGAAATATGATGTCGTTTTCAACTAAGGTTTCTAGCTCGTCATTTTTATCAAGTTCCAACCATTCTACAGTGCCAGTTTCATAAAGATAAAGTGAATTTCACGAAAATATAAAATTAATTTATTATTTGACGTTGAAACAGCCTTAAAATTCCAAAATCAGGTAATAAAAAATATTGTTAGGACTGAAATAAAAAAGAAAATGTAATTGGTAAACCTAATTACATCCACTACACCTCTCCTTGTTCACCTCACCAAATTCATTATTGAAAAGAATAATTTCCATTTGAAGAAAAGAATTACTTGCAAACAAAAGGAACAGCAATGGGTACTAGGGTGGCCCAGTCGTACACAAACCTGTACATGGGTAATATCGAAGCAGAATTCCTAAAAACTAGAACACACCAACCATTATGTTGGTACAGATATATAGATGACATCTTCATAATTTGGACACAGGGAATCTCATCGCTGGAAAGTTTTTTGAAGGGCTTATCACTATTTTCTACACTACAATTCACCTGGGAGAAATCTACAGCAACAATCACCTTCTAAGATGTAGATGTAACAATCAGAGGTAGGAATATCTATACAGGTGTCCACATCAAACCGACAAACCATCTACAATACCTACATTTCAATAGCAACCGCCCTATGAATATAAAAAGGTCCATACCACACAGTCAGGCAATCAGGGGCAAGAGAATTTGTTCAAACGATATAGCATTGGAGGACCTTATAATAGAAAGACCTTACTAGCTTTCCAAAAAAGAGGGTATTATAAACAACTTGTTGAGGATCAAATCCGCTTAGCTCAATCATCTGATGAACCCAGACCACCTATGAAAGACAACAAACTGTCTTTAGTTACAGATTACCATCCAGGACTACAGAAGCTGAACAAAATATTAAAGGATGGCTCAAGATTCTTCAAGCTTCCATCCACACCAAAGATCTTTTCTCAAATCCACCACATATTTGGTTCAGACAACTTTTTAATTTGAAAAATATTTTAGTACATCCAAAATTACCAGATCCAAGTACTGAAAACCCCCTAAACTTCCTCATGGCTCCTTTCCGTGCAATAGACCTAGATGCAAGTCATGTCCAACACATCCAAACAAATAGTTTCCATATATATATATATATATATATATATATATATATATATATATATATATATATATATATATATATATATATATATATATATTTTAAAACAACACAGGTTATTCAAATACAAGAATATTTATTATTTTATATCCAAAGCTTTTCGTTGGCAAACAGTACCAACATCATCAGGAATAAAAATTACAATAGATTATTGTAATTTTCATTCCTGATGATGTTGGTACTGTTTGCCAACGAAAAGCTTTGGATATAAAATAATAAATATTCTTGTATTTGAATAACCTGTGTTGTTTTAAATTATTAAACAAGAAAACGTATTTTATATTTATATATATATATATATATATATAGATTTTTTGGACTAGGAGACTGACAGACGTACCTTGGTAAGAGTCCACTCTGTAGTCTTGAAATAGAAACACATAAAAGCACTTAAACAATGATATATTTCAACCACACAGTGGTCTTTGTCAATCGAAGAGAAAACACAAAAAGAAATATGAGAGAATGAAATAAAATAATTGTAATCACAGATTGTGTAGAGTAGAAATCAGATGTCACAGATGCACAGATTAAAGATATATATATTGTTTCCAACCAAAACTAACCTAAATATATATATATATATATATATATATATATATATATATATATATATATATATATATATAAATAAATATTAACCCAATAGAACTAAACTCAATAGAAAAATACCACATTTATAAAAACATAAAAGACAATTTAAGAATCTACAAACAACATATACAGAAGACATACTATTCAAAAACATTACACACGAGACTCAAGAGGAAATGTATATGACGTCAACAAATACCAACACCACAGACTGAACATCCACACCAGAAAAATTGAGAAAAAGTAATCAGTGATTCAATAATTGTCAAGTGACCGAAAGGCACCTCATCACACAAGGTAAAATCATTGCACTTAATGGTGGATAAAATTACATACAATAGTAATATATTAACTTCATATATATATATATATATATATAGATTTTTTGGACTAGGAGACTGACAGACTTACTTTGGTAAGAGTCCACTCTGTAGTCTTGAAATAGAAACACATAAAAGCACTTAACCAATGATATATTTCAACCACACAGAGGTCTTTGTCAATCAAAGAGAAAACAAAAAGAAACATGAGAGAATGAAATAAAACAAAATCTTTTTTTATTTTATTTTATTTCATTCTCTCATATTTCTTTTAGTGTTTTCTCTTTGATTGACCAAGACCACTGTGTGGTTGAAATATATCATTGGTTAAGTGCTTTTATGTGTTATATTTCAAGACTACAGAGTGGACTCTTACCAAGGTAAGTCTGTCAGTCTCCTAGTCCAAAAAATCTAAATATCTTTACCAACCATAACTAACCTAAATATATATATATATATATATATATATATATATAACTTTGCAACACTGTTTTCTTGTATTTACTTATTACTTATACTTCAATGTGCTTAAACAAGTATCTTAATGGTATATTTGCGAGTCGATTTTCAAGAACTATTAATTATTTGCTCTCATTTTCAAGCTTATTTAGAGACTGGCGGTTTCTTGTAGTTGGCAGGTGTGTGAGAATACTATTGTACTGTTCTATTTTCAGTTTCAATGCACCATGGGTTAATTGTGATCTATCATGGGGTTAATTTTATCTATTAAGTTGAATAATCTATCATTTGTGGCTCAAGAGTGGCTAAGTATGAATTGTAAGTGTTTGGTTTGATGTACTCTTTATATCTGTTTTTTAATTTTCGTTTGACTAATGTACAATTTATTACAGTCTGGGCATTTGATTTTATAAATTCCATTGCTAAGTGTAAGATGTATTTTTCCTGGTTGGTTTACTTTTGTATGTTATGTTAGTATTGTTATTTTTTAATATTTTAGTTATTCCTTTTTATATTGTATCTGTGTTTGTGTAAATAACTTATAAATAATATAATAAAAGAACAAGTACAAATAAAATTAAAAAATAATAATTTATTTAAGATAATAGACAAAATTAACCTCAAGACAGGCTAAAACTAACCCACAGTGAAGTAAAACCAGAACTTGAACTGTACTGTTATATCACGTCACAATGGAATGTTAACACTCCTGCCAACTTTAAGAAACCGCCAATTTCTAATAAGTAATTTTATCCACAGGCGCGTATCCAGCGACTTTCTTTGGGGGGGGGGGGCGATCGATGCATTATATATATATAATATGTGTGTGTGTGTGTGTGTGTGTGTGCACGCGCGTGTGCGCGTATGTAAAAACATAGAACAGGAAAAGTTCTTTCTACACTTGCGTTAGAAATCGTTCGTAGCAAATTAGACTTTTTAATAAATAATTATTCCAGTTTCCATAACACTTATGGCTAGAGAATATTATTAATTTCATAATAAGCTATTATTATAAAAATTGTTTATTAATTAATATAAGTAGTTATTCTTCCAACACGAAGAATTCCGGAGTTAACTGTGAATATTACGCTTGCAAAATTACGTATTGAAAATCATATGTTCGAGACTAAGCTTCACTGTTGTTAAATCGTTTAGACGTTTAGATCGTTGAACGCGTCACATTTTCAAATTAAAAATTAAAGTTTTATTTTTTATTTACAATAGAAGACGAATTAATTTAAGTAAAAGTCTAATTTAATAATATATTGTCGATTTTTAATTCAAAGTTCTTGAGGGTTGAGGGGGGGCGATCGCCCCATCGCCTCCCCTTGGATACGCGCCTGATCCACCATTAAGTGCAATGATTTTACCTTGTGTGATAAGGCACTATATATATATATATATATATATATATATATATATATATATTCTTGATATTTAATATTGTCCATTGTTTTTCCGTTGCACTGACTTTATGAAGTTAATATATTACTATTTTTGAGTAATTTTATCCACCATTAAGTGCAATAATTTTACCTTGAGTGATGAGGCACCTTTCGGTCTTTGACCATTGTCGAATCACTCTGAGTGATTCGACAATGGTCAAAGACCAAAAGGTGCCTCATCACTCAAGGTAAAATTATTGCACTTAATGGTGGATAAAATTACTCAAAAATAGTAATATATTAACTTCATATATATATATATATATATATATGTGTGTGTGTGTGTGTGTGTGTATGATGACAAACTATGTCTTAAGTAACAATTATATGTTTGTTATAAGCAACATATGGCTAGGGAAAACGACAAATTTTGTTACATCAGTAAAATTGGAGCTCCTTGGTCAGGAATGAAAGGCTTTAAGCTGAATACTCTTCTATCGATTTCACCATTATAATATACCTTATAGTGAAATCCGGGTAAAAACTTTCGCAAGCTGAAATCGCTAACAGAGCGTTTCTAGAGTTTTCATAACAACATTTTTTTCTTATTGTTCAATATAGATTGAAGTCCCAAAGTATTTCCATTTTTTCGTGAATCATCTTGTATAATATAAAGTTATGTAGCAAGTGTACATAGAGTCCAATTAAAACTAAGATAACTTTTATTTGTATAAATAATTATTAAACTTTTCAAACAATATTAAAAAGAACATATACTTTTAAAAACTGATACCTTCCTACTAAAATTAATCATAAAATACAATTTAAACCTCACCATCTGATCTGAAATACGATCCCAAGTCAGTTCTTCAGTGATAAGGGATGACAATTTTAATGTCCTGGCATATACTACTGGCAATGAAGGATAACTGATACGAAGATTTTTATGTGCTTTTAGAAACAACTTCTGAGTTTTAAAATATTTTTCTGTGTAGTCTCCATTTTCACTTACAAGAGCATCATAATCTGTAAATGTAAGATACTGGTTTACTAACAAAAACTGTAAGAAATGAAAAGGATTTAACCCATTCGCTTACAACTTTTTTTACACTGACTTAGCCATAAAAAATTAATTTTTTAGACAATTTTTAAATACGTTTGTTGATTAGTTCTTTTTAGTTCATTTGTATGTTGCTTATGGAACCTATTGTTATTTTTATATTCAGAATTACATTTACTTTCAAAATAAATACTAATATTGATAATAACTTTTCTTTTAAAATTTATTAATATGTAAAAATTAAAATATTTCAATGAAAAATATTAAATTTTATTTTTTTAATTTCAATTATCCTAAAATAAAAGCATAAATTACCTTTAAAAATATTTCAAAATATTCTTCATAGTAAAAGAATATGTTTCAATTTCACAAGAGTCAAGCAAAGTTAACTTTTGTGTGGTATACTTTGAAACTTTCTGGTAACTGAAATGCGATGATGCATAGTTCACACTTCCACCGACTGGTTCTTTGGCCTTTTAGTGGACTTTGGTGGTTTGGAACATGAAATTTTTTCTTTAGGCCTACCCACTGGTTTACCCCTACTTCTAGTACTAACTCTAATAGGCCTAGGACAAGGATCAAGACAACTAGGGTCATCAGCTTCCTCACTAGCAGTAGGAGACAGAGGGGCAATTATTCCATCACGGTAGATTTGATCAAATATCTCAATTGTATTGGATATCTGTGAGCTTTCATCATCAAGAATTTGATGGTAATACATCATGGACATTTGTATCAGAAATTACTTTATTTACATCTCATTGAGTCATAGGCCTAACATAACTACAAGAGGGCTGCTCAAGTTGCAACTTATCACTTATTGCAGAACGAGGCAGATTATATTTTTTATGATGCGGTGAATCTGTTATATTACAGTCTATTATGATTTTATTTGATTCATCACTTACATCTTCATCTATTTGAGATTCAATGTTCAACTGTCCTATTTCACTCATTTCATAATCACTCTCAAATGCTTCATCAAACAAATCACTCTCACTGTTACTGTCACATTCTCCAATAATTCATACAATTTCACAATCCTTCAACTCCTTCCCACATTCATCAACAAATAAAACATTAATTCCACTCATTTTTAACTTAAAAAGAACACAAATAACAAATTAAATACAATTAGGTTAGCTTATAAACGTATTACATACAACTACGACGTAAACACGACATTACAGACGATGTCAGCTGATCAGTTGTCAAATTGAAATGTAATTATTTAAGGAATGAACAGTCCATAGAAGATAAAAATACAACCATTAGAAAGCCCAAAGCCTGCAGAACAAGAAGCATATGCGATCTATTGGATTTATAGAGAACTAACTCGACACAAACAAGCTATAATGGAGGACGGCGATTCACCGTCGCTTCACTCAGTGAAGCCGTCGTTGTAAGCGAATGGGTTAAACATTAATCATTATCAGTCTCTACCTCTTGAGGTTTTATTCATTTTTAAACCAATTCTTGCCACGTTTGTATGATTATTACTTAATCTTTAGAAATGAAACTAAATTACACAAGGAAGGGAGCATATTGTAAATTAAAATCAGATGAATGTAGTAGCAGTTATTTATATTATTTAATGAGGACAGACGTCAACTCATCTCTCAAAACGGGCAGCCTCAATAACCAATAAAGGTATGTTCTAGTATAGAGTATGTTCTAGTATACTGTGACATATCAAAATATGTTCAAGTGTTTTAATATACAACTAGTACCTCAAGTTGAAGACAGAATCAAATAATATTAAAATAAGATTGTTCATTATCTGAACTTGTGTTGTAAGTTACTACTTCAAAATTCTAAAGAGTGTTACAACAGTAATATCAGCAACCTTGATCGATAAACTGATATATCAGTTATACTCTATGATCCAATGCCTTTTTTTTTTTTTTGTAGTTTCAAGGCTATTAACCAGTCTGACTATTATCACCTTTGACGAGAAGGATTGTTAATAAATGAGATGTGATCAAAAATTAACATTACTTTTCAAAATTCGTGAGCAACGTATACTCAATTTTCTATTTTTTTGTTTTGGTACACATGTACCGAACATATGACTACTACTGTTTACACATTATAGCATATTTTGTTTGTTTTTGACAAATACAAAGGTTAGATGTGTTTTGGTGTGCTCGGTTTTTTCAGCTGTACAAAAATAATAGATTAAAGAATTGCAATAAAATTTTGTGTAAAAAGTAGAATTAAGTGCTCCAAAACTCTTGAATGTTAACAGTGGCATGTGATGAGTCTACACAGGGTAAATAATGTTTATAAGTGATACAGGATGGCGGAAAAGATGCCAATCTCAAAATTTGCCCTGGATGACTCAGCATGTCAACAGATAAAAACGTTCAAGCAGTGAAGGAAATTGTTTTAAAAAATCATTGAATAGCCAATTAAAGAAGTTGCTGATGATGTTAGCATATTGATTGGCTCGTCCCTTGTAAGTGTTGAAAAACAATTCATAGCTTTTGCATCATGATAACACCCTGCTCACTCATCGATGCTTGTAAGAGATTTATTTCCCAAAAACAACACCACAGTCATGCCTCAACTACCATATTTTACTGGATTTGAGCCCCTGCAGCTTTTTCCAGTAACCAAAATTTTTACACAAAATTTTGTGCAAATTCTTTGATCCATTTTTGTTTAGTAACAGAAAGTAGTTGATCACTAAACACGTTTCACCTTTATATCTGTCAAAAACAAATGAAATATGCTATATTGTTAAAACTGTGAAATATATATTCGGGACATGTGTACCAACACAACAAAATAAAAAAATTGAGTGTATGTTGCTCTCTAAAATTTGAAGAATCATCTTACTTTTTAAAGACACCTAATAGATAGGATTGAGATAGGGAATTAAAGCTCTCTCATAGAGGTTGTACAAGGGATTTTAGAATCAAGCATGAAGAATATCTTTTATGAAGTATACCTACTCTACACTGGAGTGATAAAGAAATGTCTACCTATTACTCCGCCTTGTAAGAAAACATATAAGGAAAGGTAGGTGGAATTGTGTACGTAATAGGTGAAAATTATAGCGTGACCCATGTTTACTCACCTGAAATAAACCTTCTCAAATGGGGTCAAGAGATATGTCTCCTCAATACAGGCCAGGCCTAACCCTCAGGAGACTGAGTTGAGAGATATTTGTAGTTCTACTGATTTTATTTAAGACTAAAGATATACAATCAGAAATTAATTCACAGAAAAGGATTTTGAAACATCTTTGTAGGAATTTAACTAATATTTCACTATCTAAGACGTAAAATTTCAGATGTCATTTATTTAAAATTTAAATTAAGAAAAAAAAGGTCTAAAGCGGATATCTAGAATATTAAAAAACAAATAATATAAGAATTTTTTTTAAAGTAAACCTCTACTGAGGTTGAGAAAGAAAAATTGTATTTTAGTTATCCTAGAGCACTATTTATTATATTGTAGTAACTAGGGATGGGCCGATTCCTAAAATTTTCGATTCCGATTCCGATTCTAAAATTTTCCTTTCGATTCTCGATTCTTTAGTCGATTCTCGATTCTTTCAAGTTATATTAGCTTACATGCTAGTTCTCTAATAATTAATTTAGTTAACATCTTGGTCATATGGCAAAACCTTTTAAAAGTTCTGTTTTAATGTAATAGGCTACACAAAACCTTCAACCATGAGAGTGATATCTGTCTATAATATAATTGATTAAGGTTAAGTTTCGGAGGAATAATACAGTGTTTCTGTTATCCGTCTATTCGCTCAACCGTTATGGCCACGGTTCCGACGATGACGGTTAATCGAGTTTTTACTGTACTTTTTTGTGTTTTGTTCTGACATTTAGTGAGAGAGAGAGAGAAAGAGAGGGAGAGAGAGAGAGAGAGGCCAGCGATGTCAAACGACTAGAAATGGTTACTATCTTGATTGCTGTTGCTTTATAAATAATAATATTTTCGTTTACTTTAATCATTTAATTCATTCAAATCAACTAATACATAAATAAGGCATAGTTGGTAATTAATTATTTTTCCACACAAATATAATAAATTTTGGTAATAAATTTTGTTTGGTAATAAATTACTCCACACGCATATTTTAATAGTTAACAAAATAGGAATCGGAATCGACACTTTTATGAATGAAGAATCGAGTATCGACGATTCCTCGATACCACCTAGAATCGACGATTCCTGGAATCGAGAATCGGAATCGGCCCATCCCTAGTAGTAACCATGGCAACAGTTTAAGGTTGTACAATTAAGGTTTCAATGACAACCAGATGGGGGAAAAATATTCATATATATTTTTGAGAAATATATTTTCAAGTATTGGAAGGTTGCCAAGGACCACTAGAATTCCAACATGAAGATTCTTAGTTCAAATTCTGCTGGACCCCATAAATTTTATAATTTTATTATTGAATAAATATTTGAAAAAAACTATATTACCATTAACTATCATCCACTATAGGTTTAAAAAAATTGTATTTGAACTTGACTGGATGAATAAAAATTATTAATGATTTAAAATTTGTACAAGATATAAATAAGGAGAGTGTGAGATAAGAGAAAAAATTTTTTTGTAATCAAAATGAAAGTGTTTTTTTTGCACAAATTGTGATTTTGTTTATATAAAATTGCAGGTGTTATAAGGATTATTTTAAGTGAAACTATATATTTATAACATTAAACCTTATACTATCATCACATTTAAAAAAAATTAAAATTAACTTAAAAACAATAAACATTATTACAATATTTTATATTCTTGAGTATAAACTATTATATAATATTATTTCTATTTTTGCAATAAAGTAAATTCAGCTATACTGGCTACTCAATATAAATGGTTACAAGAAAAGATTATGTATCTTAACGCATAAAGAAATATTGATTATCTAGTCCTACATAAGTAGCTATGTCGCCGGGGAGGTTTAGATGCTAATTGGGGTAAGTAAGGAATAGATAGTTTGGACATTTTTGCTTTATACATATAATGCTAAAAAAATATTTCAGATAGGTTTATTCAAATATATTAAATATTTTTTTTACTAGATCTATATTCTAAATATGTATATTTGTTGATTCCATCTTCACGTGAGATACTAGTTTTCACTAAACACTTGTAAATATTTATATACTTGCCTATAGTAGCACTTACTTATATTTGTTGAAGACGACAGTTTGGGGAGATACACAATAAATTACGGCAACTTCAAAACTGAGTGATATACTTAATCATTGATTAATAATCTCCTAGGTAATTTGTAATATCAGTTATTTTCGTATTATAGGAGGTTTTCCACTATTTTTATTGCATTGATAAATAGTCAATTATTTTGTTTTAATAAGAAAAAGTAACAAAATTAAATTTGGTACATTCTACACCGCTGCAATCCATCAATACACACCATAACTTGTAATGTCGGGATGGTAGTAATCAGGATCCCCATCCATATTTACATTAGCTCCATTAAGAAAACCAAATGTAGTCCCTCCATGAAAGACATATAGATTGACAGAAGCTGGGAAGTTCAGTATCTCTTCTAATGCAGTAATGTATTCTAAACATCATAGACAAAATAACAGTTACACAATTTTCTTTGAAATGTAAAAATGTTGCCATGTTAAATTCTAAACTCTATGTTAGTCTAAAATGCATGGGTTATACTAGAGATAACTAAGATCACATAATTTATCTAAATTTAAAAAATAAAAAATAAAATTTAATAACCTTTACCAAGGTAGTGAAATGCATTAAATGACACAGAAATAAGGTTTTTCATTTTACTAAAGTCATTTTGATGAACATAGTCATTTGGTACGTAAATGAATTAATTTTAAAAAACAATTTATTAAGAAAAACCAGTAAACAAATTTGTTAATGTACGGTTTCAAATTCATACAGTATTAGATTAGTAACAGTTTAGGAAAGTCTTTGTAATTATACTGAATTAATTTCACCGTATAACATTAATTATCTGGATGTCAATTTACAGAATCATCAATTATTTCAACATTTTTTTCTTTATTCTTTATCAGCGAGGGGGCAGTTGTGCACATAAAAGATCTTTAACCTTCTTAGCTTGGTCTGCAGTTTTAAGCTGAGAAATAAATATATATATATTTTTTTTAAATTTATTTATTATAAACTGCGACTAAGATAAATCCTATCTAGCAGCTTACTGGAAACAAATATGAGGAATAAATATAGTCTAGTGCTTCTATTTTATCACTGGGGCTCACAGTGTGAGAAACTCCATCATATCTGTATCTTATAAAAATTGGGCTTAGCTTTTGGCTAAAAATTGTCTGAGTTGAAAATCAAACACGAGAGTGCAAAACTTAAGGTTGTATTTTATTTGTTTGTACAATAAATACTTTCCTGTTTCTCAACTATACAGTAGAAATTCTTAATATACTCATCTTCATTTCTGTTAGGAATATTTTTATATATTTGAGTACAGTTTTCTCCCTTTCCTAACGTCACTGTATTTTCCTCTGTTAAAGCGTTTTGAAGTGACTACATACTCAAAACTTAAACCGTACTCTTCACCTAAACTTTAATTTCTTCTTTATATACTATTAGCCACGCCCCCATCTCTACCAGACCTTTCTTTTCCTATTGGTGCATGCCTATTCCTTCTCCTTGCGCCCAACTACTTAATAATGTTTAACTTTTAATTATAATGTTCAACTGTGTATTTATTTGTTCATTTATTACATTTTCCTTTTTAACTTTGCTTTACAATAAACAAACAATGAAGACATCCATGACAACCTAATAAAAACGCTAAAAGCTTAACTGTATGATCTCTACCATTAACTTGTCGTGACGAACATATTTTGTCCGTATAACGCAATGGGTTACGGCCTTAGGAAACAAGCTGACAAAAAAGGGCATTTTAAAACAACAATATTATAAGTGAATTAGTAGTAAGCAAAAACAAAAATCATGAGACTGAGAAATCATGTTTTCACACCAAACAAATAAAAATAAATTATAGAAATTCTGATGAAATAGAAACTCAATTGGCATGTAATGTCCTTTGTCTTGAGCTCAAATGATGAAAAAAAAACATTTTCGGAAGAAAGATTGTGGCTTTATAACATGGCAAAACTTATTGAAAAAAAATAAGGTACCTCCTACAATTGATATTTTCTACAGTTTATTTTCAACTGTAAATGTTTTTATTCTATTTCATCTAACATTTAAAAAAAAAACAAAATACAGATGAAAGACTTTAAGGAAGATGCAGTTTTAAGATTTTAAGCTAAAATAAAAGTATGGGATAAAAATTATGAGTATGTGTGGTGCAAAGACCTTATATCTCTAAAGGCCTACATTTACTAGGAATAAAAAATTTCTGTAGCTTTTGTGAAGTAGTGAAGGTATTAGTAATATAAACTCTTGACTTAGTGAGATTGTGTACGTTTATTCAGTCTTCTAATAAAAATTTAACAGGTGATAATTGGTTTGGATCCATTGAGGTTGTGGATAAGCTACCCAAAAAGAAAGCTTATCGTTGGGATATGGAGAAAGGAAAGAATGTCATTATAAACAAAAATTGCTCCCATCATGACTACCATCTATTAGTTTAGAGATGAGGGCTCCAGGTAGAGCTCTATTTAAAAAAAACTAATTTTAAAATTTTTTTAAAAAATTAAAATTTAAAAAGACAGAAATTAGAGAACCTTTACAAAGTTTCAAGAACTAGTTTCAGACCAAAATAATTAATTAAACATTTTTGTGCCAAAAAAAGTGTTCAAAAATATGATCCTTGAGCATCAAACACTCTGCTCAAGGGGGTTTCTTTTTTTCAGGCAATATTTTTTCCGTTCATTGGCACCCTGGAACTCTGAGCAGATTCATGACAATACTTCTTTTATTAAAACAATACATTCTATAGTTTGAGACCTTCACATGCTTCATTAATTACTATTTCCACAAAATATTGCTGTATTTTGCACAATTTCATAACCGTAATGGGACTAAGTTTTATGAATCTATTAGATCCAGAATAGATCCTACGTTCAACAAAATTCTGCAGAATCTTGAATTTCACAATTTTGATATGGAGTTTTAGAAGTTGTTTAGAACTATGTAATTCACACCTATGATCCCTGGCTCATTCAACACAACCTGTCTACTTCTAAGTCATCTAGAAAACCAGGTTTTTTTACACAAATTTTGAATGAATGGAAAGAATCACAGAATGAATTTAGAGTTAGTCTACGTTTAAAAAAACATAAATAAAAACATATTATACCAACAAAAAATACAGTACAATCCATTTTCTTGTCATACAATTACACTAAAAATAATTATGAACAGATCTGGATTATGTTACATTATGAACACTTTGTGTTATTTCTCTGTTAAATGAGGTAATCTAGAACAGTAGTTCCCAATAGATGGTCCTTGGGCAATGTCTTAAAGGTCCTTAAGATCTCACTGAAATTCAAATATTTTTATTTAACATATTCGCTGTGACCATTTCTGTAACTAAGTGTAATAAATATAGGAATCGGCTTGATATGCAGTATGATGTCAGAGTAAAAGTTTCAGGTATGGAACTTAACATTTCTGAAATAATGAACTCATAGGACAGATTGAACAAATTTCACTTGAATTATTGTTAAGTTGTGAATTAATTTTGAACTAATAATATTAATATTCTTGTATATTAATATAAATATAAATAAATTATAAATAAAATTAATAAATATATTTTTATTCAGGACTTGTGATACTTGGTTTTGCTTCATTAACTCCTTGTTCTAAACAAAATATTATAAGTTTAATGAATTTTGCCTGGACTTACAAATTTTAACAAGTTGATTGTCTTACATTTTGTATATTAAATAAAAATAAAACACTTCGTGAATGCATCTGTAATAAACTTGTGGTAGCATCTAATTTAATTTTCATATGTAAGAGCGATTTCCATTTTAAGGTAAGTGGGTAGGCAAAGCAGAAACTACATATTCAAATTATTTTATGTGTAATCTACAATTAAGTTTACGAATTTGAGGAATCCTTTGTCAATATAGCAGAGGTCCTCTAAAAAGGGAACCACAGGTCTAGAACATAATTAATTAATTTTAAAATATTGTTGATTATATATATATTTATATACCTGTTACACTCCATGTATTGTGAATAGGTTCATCCCAATGATCAAACCATCCAGTCCAAAATTCCATGACCATTGGAGGTTTAGAAGGCTGCAGTTCTTTCAATGCTTCTAGTTGCATCTGGCCTTTCTCTTTAAAATTGGCAGTTTGTAAAACTAAGCAAATAAACAATAAGCTATTTTATATAATAGAATATACATCACAAATTTTAAACAAAATTCAGTATTACAAACTATCTTTAATCACATATTTCATCTTATTTTGATATTGTATTTACTATTAAAGAGTAGAGACAATAAAAAGTAAGCATAACAACTTTAAATAATATGACTATATAGATAACTTTTGAAAAAATTGCACACTATTTCAATGAGTTATTGAAAATGTCTAAAACTTTAATTAATAATTTCCAGGAATTTTTCCCTGTTATACAAATGTTTACTGGAGTTTTACTTTACAAATAAGTAGAAGTAATATTGACTGATTCATAAAATTTATTGATTACCAAACAATAGTGTTGATTAAAAATTGACAAATATAGGTTATTTTACTTTTCAACGCTTAACTTCAAATTTTGGTTAGTCATAATGCACTCCAGTCTTATTAATAAATAAAATATAAAATTTGTAAAATAGTTAATGCCACACCTCCAAAGTCTGCTAAACTGCCTTTGCTTTCATAAGGAATAGGGGAATCAGCTGTAAAGAACAGCCCTTTCAGCCCTTGTTCCATCATTATTTTCCTTAATTGCACCATATACTCGTGATCCAAGTCATTTAAACTTCCATATTCATTTTCAATCTAATAAAAAAAATATATTTAAAAACATGCACAAAGGTTATACAAATACATTATTAATGGGTTAAACATATCTACTAAACTTATTAAAAGGCTAATTTACTATACAAAAAATATAATTTATTCAAATGAAAATTGATTTATATACAGTGTAACATTTATAGAATGGGCTATATAATATTATTTAGGAATTGGAAAATAGATTAGAAATAACTCACACAAAATTTAGAAAGAAATTCATTAAGATATTGGTTAGGTTAAATTGAAACTAAATTTAGGTAAAAGCCTAGAAAGGGTTGAGAAAGGTAAACAAGGTATTTGAACTGTAAAACCCATGAGGAAATTTGTTATATCAAATAACCTAACATATAAGAAATTGGTTAGATTAAATTGAAACTAATTTTAGGTAAAAGCCTAGAAAGGTTGTAAAATGTAAACAAGATATTTGAACTGTAAATGCATTAAAAAATTTGTTGTATCAAATAAAATTAAAACAAGATAATCTAATAATAATTATATTTAAACAAAATTGTAAATATTAGTAACATAGGGCCTAAGTAATTACTTGAAGGAGAAAGTGAAATACGATTGTAAACAATGAGATAAAGGTTATGTTTATAACTAAATTTAAGCTAAATTTAATCTTGTTTTTCAAAATTTATTTAATTAACAAAAGAGTAAAAAATATAGCCCATGCGTATAAACCCCGAGATATTAAGAGATCTCAGAAATAGCCTAGGGTATAAAAATTTGTAACTAAAAATCAAAGAAATTGAGTTTAGTATATTGTGTTAAAACTTGTTAAGTTGTAAATTTTTGTTTTGTGTTTTATGTTTAAATGTTGAAATAAAAATTGTTATAATAAAGAATTATGAATTGTTCCTGAGTAGTTTTTTTTGTTTTAAATAGAAATTTGATATCATCATTCAATAAAATAATAATAATAAAACCCGTTGCGTCTTTTTTATAAATATGTTATAATTGGCGCGACAACGTGAGGCTCGATATAATAAGAGATAAAATTTATTTAGAGAGATTTTGAAACAAAATTAATTTAGAACTTTTTATATGAAAAACATCTGAACTGGAAATAGATTTAGAAAAATTTTGTAAAATTAAACACTGAGTTGAATAGAGTCAAGGCTATTTTTATAGTATATATATATATATATAAATTGTTTAATTTTGTAAAATAAGTTTACTAATAGCTTAAAAAAAAAGAAAAAATATGTCAGATGAAAAGGAATCGTATAATTTGTGGGGAGAAAAAGCTAAAAAAACAGAAAAAGGGGAACAATTAGAAAAGAGTAGGCGTAAAAGGGTGATAGAAACAGAAGGGGCAGCTCAGGGGAGATTTGTTAGTTTTCAGGAGGGGATCGAAAACAGGGAGGAAAATATTATAGGCGAGCTGGTAGTTGTAGGGGACCAGGAAAAAGGGACAAGTTTGGAAGTGCAAGAAATAAAAATGGAAGGCACAGATATGCCAATACCAAACATGGAGGTAGATGAAGCTAGAGGACTACCACTTGTAGAAATTGAACAGGAACGAAGGGGTAGTGAAAGTGGAAGTAGAAATAATGATGACTGGATAAAAAAATTGTTCGAAAGCAGCCAAAACTTACTAAAAGAAATAAATAAAGGGAGAGAGGAAATGAAGGATATGAGAGAAATAAAAAAAGAATTAAATGAGAATATAAACGAAGTAAAAGGAGAGATAAAGGAGGAAATAAGGAATTTAAACAAAAAATTAGAGGAAAATAGAGACGAAATAAGAGAGATGAAGGAGGATCTAAAAGTAATAAAAGATGAAATACGGGAGGAAAATAGGAAAATGATAGAGGATATGAGGTGACAGTTGAGGACAGAGAATAATACTGTAATAGAGGATGTGAGAAAAGACTTAGAGGAGAAAGATAGAGAATTAGAGGAGAAGATTAAGAAAAATTTTGAGGAAACAAAAGAAATAATAGCTGATGTGGTAGAAATTAATAAAAAAGAGATAGAGAAAGTAGAAAATATAACTAAGAAAAACACAGAAGAGTTAGGAGAGTTGAAATTAAAGGTGATAGGAGAAAGAAAGATAACAGATGAGCGTTTTAGGAAAGTCGAAGATGTAAGGGAGAAAATATTAGGAGAGCAGGGAAGGTTAGGAGATAGAAATAAACTAGGAAAATTAGAAATATGGCAAATAAAAAATTTAACAATTCAAACCGCAACAAATAAGAAGACTGAAAAGATTAATAAAATGAAAATGGTAATAGGAGAAATAGGAGGAGTTAAATATCCGTTTCAATGCTTAGTGGTAACAGGCTTATTGAGAGAAATGATCATAGGTACGGATATGTTAATGAATGTGGAGGAACAACTCGAGTTTGGAGAATGGGAGATGGAATTTAAATATGAGAATAACAGAGAAAATAGAAGCTATGAAGCCGATGAAAGATACAATGGAGATGTAAACGGTGTTAAGGCAAGGACAGGCGTGGGGACAAGAAAAGAGCATGGTGCCCACAGTCAGTCGGAAAACTAAGACAATAGGAAACCCAGGAATAGAAATTAAATAGAGGAAACAAGTTTACAGGCATTAATATTCACAGGCAGTAATGTGACATGTATCCAGGAGAACTGGAAAAGGAAAATAATAATAAAATAGGAAGGGAGATATTAAATATAGGTGAAGGAAGCAATATGAATAGACTCTAGGTGATTATGTGTATAAGAAAACGTTAGCAGGAGATAAGTTTTAAGGGATGGTAACTATATCTACGATAATTTATTAGAAACTTCGTCGAATAATGAATAAAGATAAATATGAATCTATGTTAATAAATATTGAAGCATCGTTGTAATAAAAATATGGTAATTGTGTATTTAAACTTCGTCGTATTGTAAGGGAGAATCTGCGTTGATAAATAATGGAACTTCGTCGTATATATTATATATTATAAAAGAAAAAAGAATCTATGATAAATAAGTATTAAAACAAAATTTATATTCGTTGATATAGGGATAGTGTAATCGAAGGAACTATAGATATGATCAAATAGAGGATATGAGATTGCAACCTTTAAAAATATTAGATGTTAAACTTCACACAAATAAACTGAGATGATATAAGAAAATAATTGAACTGGATGTAAGATTAGAAGGGGAGATAAAATACTAACTTAGAACTGAGAGTTAGATGAAGCTAAAAGCAAAATAAATATGAGATAAATGATGCAAGGGAGATAAACTCAAACGAGACAAAATAAAAAATATAATGATTTGACAAAACATAACAGAGGAGTGACTAAGGGTAATAAGTTAAAATATATTAAATAACCTAATTAAAAATAGATAGCAGAGATAAAATCGGAATGAGTACAAGTGGGACGCACTGCAAAGATAAAAATATGTATATTCTGGATGAGCATAACAATATAAAAAAGGGGAAATATAATTTGGAAAAAGGGGAATTTTTAATAAAATGAAATATATAAGTAACGTCGAGAAAAATAAGTATAAAATAATAAAGTGATATAAAATAAATGTCTACGTGAATAAGGGTGTTAATGTGTTGATGTCGTCGATAATATGTTGAAATAAAATTAATGTCTACCTGAATAAGTGTGTTAAGGTGTTGATGTCGTCGATAATATGTTAAAATAAAATAAATGTCTACGTGAATAAGTGAAGGTAAGGTGAATTACCGTCATATATATGTAACAAAGTATATAAATATAAGAGAGTTTACAAATAAAAAATAATAGTAATACGAAATTGGGGTTAAATTTAATATAGTTGTGTTCAGATAGAGTGGATAGATTTATAACTGAAGTGAGGTTGAGGCAAGGTTAAGACAAATTAATTTTAATTGAAAAAAATTTATGATGAATAGTTGGGAGGAAGCTAAAAAAGTATAGTAAATAGAATAATAAATAACAACATATAAAATTAATGAAATATTATTATGTAAGTTTTAAACGAGCATAAACCATTTAAGACAAGTAGATCGAAATTTTCAGCCCAGTATTTGATTGTTAAGGAATTAAGATAAAATTGTGTCGTAGAATTAAGTATAAATGGACGAATGTGGACAGATGAGTGTATAAATGACTTTTAAGTGGACAATTATAAAAATAGGAAAGACAATGGACGATAAGTTAGCCAAAGTGTTGAGATATAACTTACTCAATAAAACATGTGTTCAGGTAGTTATTAAATAAAATGTACAATTATGAAATAAATGTTAATTTAAATTTAATTTTTAAAAAAAATGTATATTTAATCAAGCTTGTAAAATGTAAAGAATGTGTAATGTAGATATTAGGAATATTTTTTTTATTTAAATTAAATTAGGGGACATTGTAACATTTATAGAATGGGCTATATAATATTATTTAGGAATTGGAAAATAGATTAGAAATAACTCACACAAAATTTAGAAAGAAATTCATTAAGATATTGGTTAGGTTAAATTGAAACTAAATTTAGGTAAAAGCCTAGAAAGGGTTGAGAAAGGTAAACAAGGTATTTGAACTGTAAAATCCATGAGGAAATTTGTTATATCAAATAACCTAACATATAAGAAATTGGTTAGATTAAATTGAAACTAATTTTAGGTAAAAGCCTAGAAAGGTTGTAAAATGTAAACAAGATATTTGAACTGTAAATGCATTAGGAAATTTGTTGTATCAAATAAAATTAAAACAAGATAATCTAATAATAATTATATTTAAACAAAATTGTAAATATTAGTAACATAGGGCATAAGTAATTACTTGAAGGAGAAAGTGAAATACGATTGTAAACAATGAGATAAAGGTTATGTTTATATGAATTCAGCTCAAAAACACACATATTTCGGAATTATTACAAGAGTAAAACGAAAAGACACTTCACACACAAATAATAATAATTAAATAAACACTGGAAGGTTTGTTAAGGATCAGAAAATTGAAACAATATGTTAACCAAATTAAAACGCCATTGTAAACAGTCTCGTTGTTTACAACAGCTGTAAAACAAGAAATAGGTCAGTTGCAGTCGACTCTAGTGGAAAGAAATGGAACTTCTTTAAATTAAAGCCATATGATTTTTTTTTAAGAAGGAGGCCGCCATATTTTTTTAAACAATTTTAAAAGAAGAAGGACGCGTTAGTCTAGTCTGGCGTGGTGACGCCGAGGAAGCAGACCTGCCCGCAGCAGTCAAAATTCCATTTGAAGGAATTCGTCAAAATTATACAGATTTGTGAAGAAACTTGGCAATTTTAAATAAGGATAAGTGAATTTAAAGAATAATACAGTGTTAAAATAATTTGAAGAAACTAAAACGAATTTAAGTGTGTAAAATATAAAATTTAAAGAGAACGGAATTCTACGTGTGAGCAAGCAGCCATTCGCCGATATTTATTAAGTTGAGTATATAGCGCTATAGAAATAAACTTTAGTGGACTCTTAAGATAATAGGGAAGTTTAAACTTGTACATTATTAGAATAGCTTGTGATTAATTAATAGTTAGTAATAAGAACATAATCCAGTTCAAATAGTTTCGCCTTTTTGCTTATTCCAAATTTGTAAGTTTTTCCATCAGGAAGTTATTTATTAAAACTGTTTTCTAAATTTAATCTTGTTTTTCAAAATTTATTTAATTAACAAAAGAGTAAAAAATATAGCCCATGCGTATAAACCCCGAGATATTAAGAGATCTCAGAAATAGCCTAGGGTATAAAAATTTGTAACTAAAAATCAAAGAAATTGAGTTTAGTATATTGTGTTAAAACTTGTTAAGTTGTAAATTTTTGTTTTGTGTTTTATGTTTAAATGTTGAAATAAAAATTGTTATAATAAAGAATTATGAATTGTTCCTGAGTAGTTTTTTTTTGTTTTAAATAGAAATTTGATATCATCATTCAATAAAATAATAATAATAAAACCTGTTGCGTCTTTTTTATAAATATGTTATAACAGATATTAATTAAATATGATAAGAAACCCTATGTTTGCCTAAGCCTAAGTAAGGCTTTGAAGTTATTTCAAAATCAGTCAATTTGACTATGAAGAATTTAGGAAAAAAACAAAACTATGGTTGAAATGGAGAAAACCATTACGTTGCATATCTTATGATTGCATACATGAAATATACCTATTTTATATTGGGATTCAGGCAGATTTTTACCCATTCTTTCTATAAAAAAAGTATGTGAAATAATTAAATAGATGTGTATAATTATGTGCGAGTTATGTTTTTTTATTTTATAATTTTAAATAAAGAACACTAAAACTATGCAATGTTCCTTAAAATATAATCGGCTTTAGCAAAGGTCAAAGATAAGCAATATTCACTGCCCAGATAAAAACATAATAAAATAAAATAATTAATAATGGGGAGGAAAAAGCATTGGTAAAGAGAAATCGAACAAAGGGAGGCACTCAGTTTTTAGTTTTAAATTTGAAATGGTCAAAAGTAAAATCATGATGGATGATAGAGTGGGCTTAGCAAGAATTAAAAATATTTGGCTCCCTTGTGTAAGCTGTTTAAATAAAATATCAACGTCAGGTCCTTCTATGAAAATATTACTGCTTACTCTCCTTACACTATTACTCTCTTTTCACAATATGATTTAGAAATTGTGTTATACATTGAAACCGACTTTAGTGGTATCTATTTTTATTCTTTACTTTTGTGTGAACCTAAGTAAATGATTGCCTTAGTGGGTGTGTTCGAAGCTGTAACTTGTTTTAATATTATCGTCAAACCTCGATTTCCGTAAACGAAAAATAGTAAATAATATCAATGGTCGCCACTATAGACGGGCACTCTTCAGCGGACCCATATTAAACAGTTGATTGTACTAAAGTTCCTTTCTAAATTAATATAACCATGTTTGGAAAAGTAACATTCTGACAGTGAGAGTCAAAGGCAACAGGTCCTTGGCATCTTCCTGGTGACTGAGGGAGTACATTCCGTGGCATACCGTCTTCCCGAGGGAACCAGTTAGCAGACCGAGGTAACTTATAGAAATAAAGATGACTTTAACAGGTAAACTATTTAAATCTCTTTATTGTATAATTATTTACATTAAATTGTATATACGCACTCCGTCCATGCCCCAAGGAAGATTATTTGTCATATTTCATTCAAAGGGGAAGGATATTCTAAATTCTATTTCTTTAATATAATTAATCTTGTTTTCTTCAACGCACTGTGGTGTGTGTCAAATTGAATAGATTACATAATGTAAGTGTTTGAAGTGTAATTTTCGCTCAGCAAAGATTATAGCAGGGTATTAATACCTGTTTTAAGGGGAACAGTCAGTATGGCTATTATCCCCCACAAAGAATTGCAAAGTATTGTAAATATACCTACGGACATAAAGCCTTAGGGGTGTAGGGGGAGCATGGCATCAGAGTACAGGGCTGTGTACCTGAACATCTATTCACTACTGGGCTCATAAATAGATTATTTGACTATTTGACTATTATACACTATTTGACTATTACAGACTATTTGACTATTACAGACTATTTGACTGATAGTTTGTCTGGCACTTCATGATTATGTTTAATTATAAGGTTACTTTTGTTCATGGCAAATAAAGTTCTGACTTCTTTATATAGTGAAATCTGTCTAAAACGAATGTGACAAATACTATCAAGTGTTTTATATAACGTTTTCATAACTTTTTGAAGTTGTAAAAAGGCCTATCATTCAATTTTCTTTCCAGAACACAAATGAAATGATGTTAAAAGGTCAAATAGATCCACCTGCTATTTTATTAGGAAAGAAGAAACAAATTCAACATGTTTCCTAATCAAGAACGCTCAAGTTATTAGTAAATCGGTTTTTGACAGCAAAGAACATTTCAGCATCAGAAATATATTGGCGGATGATTAAGCTGTATGGCCCCAATGAGATGAGTGAACACAAAATGCGTAAGTTGGTCAGATGATTCAAGGACAAATCTCTACGACGAACCGAGATCAGAAGATTTGGTCAATGCAGTGGATGGGTGACAATTTACACAAAATTGTCTCTGAATATTTGAGCCCCAAAGTTTCTTACTGAAAACTCTAATGAAAATAATGGTTTCTAATCTTGATATTTTTGGACCAATAAAGTAAGAGAAGGTAATCAAGTTTTAAAGAATATTATCGAAGAGGATGGGTCATGGGTTTCTCAAATGACTCCCATAGTGAAATGTTTGTGAGTGGAATGGTGTCACACAATATCACTAGTCAAAGACAAGGCCAATCAGACAATCTTCACTTATATATAAGGTTATAGCAACTGTATTTTAGAATAGAATGATACCTAAAATCTGATCAGATCTATTTAATTGGAACAGGAAAGTCAAATCACACAGCCCGAACCTGCACTGAACAATTTTCACTTATTTAGCTGTCTAAACAACTTTCTCAGCAGCAAGCGCTTTTCATAAATGATAAAGAGAAAAAAGCAGTTGAAGACTGAATATATATACTCACAAGCAATTATACATACTCACAGATTTCTGTGATTTTTGCAAACAAAAGCATTAAAATACTCACAAAAATATTTTAAGAAAAATTGAAAATATGTATAAAACTAGAAAAAAACCAAGGAATAAAAAAAATTTTAGAAAATATATTTAATTTATTTTTTAAAATAATTTCTGAATAATCCTCATAGACTAAATTAGGAAAAAATTTATAAAATAATCTGACCTGAACCATTATTATTGGACCTCCATTATAAACCTGAAATGGGGAAACTCTAGCAATAACCTCTTTTAAATACTTTTCAACATGTTTCATGTATATCCCATCACTTGTTCGGAGGTTTGCATTTAAGCCAAGTAAATAGCTGGAACAAATGTTTAATATTATTGAAATATATTTTATTTAAAGCACAATGTTTACATGTTTAGTAGTAGCATTTATGTGTGTAGTCGACGCCGCTTATTGTGATCACGGTCAATGTTATCATTCGGTTATTGTTATCAAATATGCTTCTGACAAATATGATCACAATAAGCGGCGCCAACTGTAGTGGTATTTCTCTTGTTTGAAATACTCTCACTTTAACAACATTATAACACATAACAGAAATTGACATATACATAAAGTATAGGTACAATTATACTGTAAAATTTTAAACTGATAGATATAATTATTGTGTTACTTCTGTAGTTTAGGGAGTTTTATCTTATTAGCAATTATGAAACATCCTTTGTCAAAATAATATATATATATTTAGGTTAGTTTTGGTTGGTAAAGATTATTTAGATTTTTTGGACTAGGAAACTGACAGACTTACCTTGGTAAGAGTCCACTCTGTAGTCTTGAAAGAGAAACACATAAAAGCAATTAACCAATGAAATATTTCAACCACACAGTGGTCTTTGTCAATCAAAGAGAAAACACAAAAAGAAATATGAGAGAATGGAATAAAATAAAGTAAAAGTTGTAATCACAGATTATGTAAAAATCAGATGTCACAGATTAAAGATATATGCATTGTTTCCATGAGCATATGAGTGATTATAGTTTTCCCTTGACAGACTTATATAAACTTGACTTATAAACAGACTTATATATTGAGGACAGTCTCCTAGTCCAAAAAATCTATCTATCTATCTATCTATCTATCTATATATATATATATATATATATATATATATATATATTACAAAATATGCTTTCCCATACAATAATCAAATGCATGAGAATATACAAATAAAAGTATTATTTTTTTACTAAACACTTGTAAATAAATAATACTCACAAAATACACCCACACCACCATAATATCCCACCCCCACCCTAATACCTTCACCTACGAAAACCTTGAAATCAGTTACAGTCTGAGTTGACCATAGGACACATCTCCCGAAACGGCCGTCTTCAAGAAATATAAGTAAGTGCTACTATAGGCAAGTTGTAAATATTTACAAGTGTTTAGTGAAAATTAATAGCTCACGTGAAGATGGAATCAATAAATATATTATTTTTTTTATATACATTTAAAGCTTTCGTTCGGTAATCAATTTCGACATCATCTGGAATGAATAAAGACAATCCTACAACATATGTTAGTTTAGGTTCAACAGTATTCCCAAATCTTTACAATATTGCCAAATATATTATCTTGCTGCCATAACATAATGACAAAATAATAAATATAAAGAAATAAATACAATAATAAAGTAAGTTATATTTTTATTTAATATCTATTAATAACTATTAATTGGTATATGTAATTGGCATATAATTGGAAAAGTGGTATATACAAAAACAAGGGAGAAATGCATTAAATAAAATGACAGAATTAAATGATTTTCCATCTGGATATGAATCTTTAGTAATGAAATTATAGGTGAAATTTAACATTTTTGTAGGTTTTTTGGTCACTTGAGGTAATGTATATATTATATTAGAATGATTGTGTGGCTTTAAAAAATTAAAATGTTGATTCTGTCATTAATAGTAGATGTGTTAGTGTATATATCTGTATTTTGTCTGTTTTATTGTGATAGGAAAAATTTTGGCTTGTAAATGGATATTTATTAAAGAGTTTTATAATTTGTTGATTTTTATTATGTTCTATATAATGTTGTGTATTTTATAAATCCTAAGTTATGTTGTAGAGTTGTTTAATTTAAACTGAGCCCTTGAAAGTTGAGTTTTTAAAAAAGCAAAATTGTCTGTGATCTGTAATTAGCCTACATACAAAATAAAGTAACTGATATACATGAAAAAATGGTGTTTATAAATTTAAATATGAATATATAATAATAAAGTTTATATAGGTCAAACAAAGTAAAAACTATGCACATCATTGAATGAATAATGACCATAAATTTCCAAATATAGAAAATATGAAAATTATAAAAGAAATTAATAGAGTCTGAATATATATGAAGCACTTGAAATATATAAGTATTATATTAATAACAAATTAATAAATGAACAAATACAAATATGGTTCAAATTTGATACTATATCCAGTGTCTATAATGTTACTGCAGCAAGATATTATATTTGGCAATATTGTAATGGATTTGGCAACACTGTTGTTGACACTAACATATATTGTATGATTGTCTATATTCATTCCTGATGACGTCAGAACTGATTACTGATGAAAAGCTTTGAATTTATATGTCAATAAATAATTCTTGTATTAGTATATTCTCAAGTATTTTGATAATACATATCATGATATTTCACGTCCTACATTATTTTTCCGATGCACTGACTTTATGAAGTTATTATTATTAATTATAAACAATTTTTTTCCACCACTAAGAGCAATAATTTTACTTTATGTGATGATGCACCTTTCAGTTACTTATTCATAGTGATTCGACAATGGTCAAATGACCAAAAGGTGCCTCATCACATAAGATAAAATTATGGCACTTAGTGGTGGAAGAAATTGTTTACAATTAATAATAATAACTTTATATATATATATATTAAAACAACATAGGTTATTCAAATACAAGAATATTTATTAATTTATATTCAAAGCTTTTCGTTGGTAAACAGTACCAGCGATGTTGGTACTGTTTACCAGCGAAGGTTTGAATACAAATTAATAAATATTCTTGTATTTGAATAACCTATGTTGTTTTAAATTATTAAACAAGAAAACGTATTTTATATTTATATATATATATACATATTTGTAGATTATGCAACACTGTTTTCTTGTATACATTTATCCCTTTCACTTACGTACTTAAACAAGAATCTTCTTGGTATTTATGCGAGTACTTTCAAAGAGTGGTTTTGTCTCCATCCTCGGGTATACTGACAGGGTTTTTGTGGACTGCGAGCTGCGTGGATTTGCCGTTAACCTTGGTGTACCGTTAAGTTCTATTTTTAGATTCACTGCACTGTGCGAGTTTTTAACGTTTGTTTGGGGTTAATATTGTCTATTAGATTGAATAATTTATCGTTTTTTGATTTTATTTGTATCTGTTCGTTAATAATATTATTTTATAAATTTCTAGTTGTTCCCAGATTGTCATTTTGAGGCCTTTTTGAACCTTTTTTACTAGGTGTACGTTTTTTAATGTGGGGAATGTGTGTTTGTTTTTGATGGCGTGTGTGGCTAAGTTTGAGTTATAAATTTCAGGTTTGATGTATGCATTGAGGTGATCTTTGATATCTGTCTTTTAATTTCTTTTTTGTTTGGCCTATGTATATTTTATTACAGTCTGGGCATTCGATTTTGTATATTCCATTATTAAGTGTGGGACATATTTTTTCTGGTTGGTTTATTTTGTTGATTATGTTTCCTGTGTTTTTGTAGGCTATGTTAATATTATTATTTTTTAGTGTTTTAGTTATTCCTTTTATGTTGTATCCTGTGTATGTGAATGTAGCCCATTTTGTTGTTTGTGGTTCGATTTTAGATTGTTTTAATTTATTTAATATTTTAAATTCTAATTTATCTATAGTTTTTTTATTGTATCCATTTTTTTGGGCTATTTGATATATTATTTGTTTTTTTTTTGTTTTTTTCTTCATTATTTAGAGGCAATTTTAGCATCCTGTATAAGAGTGAGTTGTAAGCGGCCATTTTTTGTTGTGGGGGATGGTTGGAGTGGTTTGGTATTGTATTAATGGTTTGTGTGTGTTTCCTATAAATAGAATATTCAATGTTATTTGTATTTCTGGTCAATGTTAGGTCTAGGTAGTTTATTTTATTGTTTATTTCTTCCTCCATGGTTACCTATTCCGCTTCAACCTTACTGATTCGTTGCACTGTGCATTATGCGAAGACGATGAAGAGGATCTGGAGCACATTCTTCTGCGTTGCAGCTATCCAATTCTTTCACGTGACCTACTAAGAGCAGAAGTCAATGATTTTGAGGACATCCTTAAAAGTAAAAAACACTGGCAGCATGCTTGTGCCGCGTACATTGGACACCGGGCGATTGGCTATGATTGATGCTGGACGCCCGTACTAAGAAGTAAGAAGTAAGTTCCTCCATGGTGAATTGTATGTTAGGCTGTAAGTTATTGATTTCACTTAGAATTCTTATATATATATGTACATATATATATATATATATATATATATATATATATATATATATATATATATATATATATATAATGAACTTTGTGTTGCTCGCAGATTGACTGTGGATGAACTATGATGTTTCTGCAAATCTCCATATCTCTACTACGCAAAACCATCCTAGAAACTCTTGGATATAAGAAAAAAAAGCCCGGGGGGTGGGTCCCAAAACAGCTGACAGATCCAACACAAGTTGAATGGAGGGGAAGCCGGGCAAGAGTTTTTGACGCGCTGCAAACTTCTTGGAGATGAATTTCTCCATACCGTCATTAGTGGAGATAAAACTTAGAATGCACACTACATGCCTCAACCAAAGGTTTTCTCTTCCAAAATCGATAATGGATGACGCTGCATATTTCGCACTTGGCAGGAGATTGAATTAACATTTTCCATGAAACACGTCACATCGATAGTTCTCTACGTACTGACCCCGAACTGATTTTGTTGTGAAAGGGAGAAGTCAAGGTAAACAGAAGTGAAATCATCATGTCGAAAATAAAATCCCATGAGGGTGAAAGCCTAAGTAAACTTACTTTTCCGGATTTACCTTGAATATTCATCATTACTTCCTTCAATTTCATCTTTTTTACCACAGCATACATATACCTATACACATATACATACACGTATACCAATATAACACTGACTTTTTCAGATTATGTCCAATTTACTTATTAGGTTTTGCAAAAGCATACTGAATATACATCTAAACATATGGAAACAAATTATGAAAAACCTCAAAATATACACATTTATAGGTAAAAACTAAAAATATCCATTACTGGAAGTGTTGCAGCATCAGACAATTCAGAGTTTTGGTTTTCATCAGACGATCACTCTGTCTCATAAATAAAATGCCTTTTATCTTTCAGGAGGTAATCCTAAACAATTGTTTAGACATTTTAAAAATTGAAATATAACAAAAAAACTAATTATAACAAACAGTTAAAAAAATTACAATGTTCTCTTAAAGATGTAACGCCATTGCCAGTAAAATAAAATAACGTTACAAAGAAAAACATATCTTTGACTCATTGGGTTTAAAATAGAAAATTTATGTTTCTGTTTAACCGTAAAGAACATAAGAAACTGTTAAATTTTATATGAGAAATGAAAAAATTAAGGAATTACAATAAAAACAAAATTAACCTACTAACAGATAAAAAGTTGGAGTGGTGGTGTCAATTTTTAAAATAATTTAAAATGACTCGGTACCCATGTAACTGAAGCAATCAAAATCAAAAGAGAGACCTTGTATTAGTGAAGAATAACAGGCGGGAACAAATGGAAGTATAAAGTTATTACTCCAACCGCAGCTGAAGTTTCTTATCATAATGCAATTGAAGACATCAGGCAAAGCACAGGTGCTAGCTAACCATGAATGTGTCAAGAACATCAGTAAACTATATCTGTGGCTTTATTGCGATGTTTTTGTTTTTGCGATGAAATTGATTATTTTTCTGTGGTAAGTATTTTTGCCATTTTGTATTTTGTACCATATTTGTTGTTGGTTTGATTAATCTGGAAAGCAATATTATGTTGATGACCATAAGTAAGTTGTAAGTACAGTGTCTTCATTTTTATGTGCATAGTTTTATTATTGTGTTAAATGATTTGTTTGAGCTAAAGCCGCTAAAGTTATCATCATCAGGTCTCGTTCCTCCTGCACTCTATTAAAAACAACACTTTGACATAATGTTAGTAAATTTATGAAAATGGCATATACTCTTGCATAACAACACCTTTGTACATGTGTACTAGCAACAAACTCAAAAAAGCTTAAATGTGCACCCTGCGAAGTAACAACCTGTTATTTATTTAAACAATCTCTGCGAGTATAAACATGATTAATATGTTACATAATGTTAACTATTTTATTATAACATTAGAAAAAAAAATAAAAACACTACTATATCCTAAACCCCCTACTCTAAGAGCACTCCAACACCATTGAACACAATTTAACACTTCATCTGATATATAAACAACAAAAACATTTATAAAACACAAAATAAAACAATTCATGTTTGAAAAGTCAAGGAATACAGTATACTCTAACAGAATAATACAATAATAATTATTATTATAATGTTTTTTACCTTGGTAACCCTCCAAATTCCCATTCCGCACAGATGTAAGGACCTGGCCTGAGAATTACAAATAAATCTTCTTCTTTGGCAATGGTCAAAAATTTGACAATATCAAGAAACTTTGACATCTCATAATTTTTATCACCAAAATCAAAAACATCCATTTTAGGTTCATGTAGATTCCAAGGCATATATCTGAAAGAGAACTGTATTTGAATTCATGACTAAAGTTTTTAGAAAATTATATGTTCCGTATTTTCAAGTTCTAATTTCTGATTTATATCATATTTGTTTTTAAACGAGTTACTGCCTGTTTTAAGCTTATTTATTTATAGTCCGCAGATGTCACCATAAAAATATATAGTTGCTACATTTTACAAAGATTGAAATCATAACCTTATGTTTTAAGAATTTTCAGTTTATAAACCGACAATTTTGAAAAATATTTTACAAGTACTTTTCAAATATATATATATATATATATATATATATATATATATATATATATATATATATATATATATATATATAATTATAACTTACATTGCATATTTTATTAAAAAACATAAGTTATTTTTCTAGATATCCCTTGATGTTACTATATGATTAATTAAATAAATTTTATCCTACACGCCAAAGTTTTTTTTAATGTTATTATATTTGTTTGCCATCCCCATAATCATGTCATCCACTTTAATATGTTTTAAGGATTTAATTCAGGTCAATATTATTCAATTTTAAGGAATATCTTTTTTTTCTGGTGCTATGTACCCACCAGAAAGAGTGCAGTTATATACTAATATAGTTTACTCATTTTCATCTTGCGTTGTTCTGTTGAAAAGTATAAATCCTCGTGACGAATTTTTATTTTCATCTTAAATTTTTACAGGTCACAATGTCTTTATACTTCAAATCCAGTGATTGAAAGATATTATATAACTTTGTAAACCAGATTCCTTTAAGCATCTTTTTAAAAAAAATAGATTTTGTTGTTACTTGTTCATGTTATTTCTAACTAAACCAATGAACAGTAAAATATTTGATTATTACATTAGCCTAATTTCTATTATTCTAAAATACACATTAACCTTTCAGTAAGTATGACTTGTCATGAATACAAATAACCAATAAGTCATCAGATAAACAGGTGCTGGGGGTTGTCAAAGAGAATCTATCTATATTATCTTATGTCGGTTTAACATTGACTTTCAAGTTTTAGTTTCAGGTTTTAGTTTAGGTAGCAAATTAAGTGATGGAAGTTACACCAATTTTTTTACCTCCTTGAAAAATAATACTGTAAATGCTTATAATGCTATGTAGATTACAAGTTTATTCAAATTATTTCATTAAAAAAACTTTTAGTTTATTCTAGATATCCCTACTAAAATTTCATTTCATGCTGAACTTAGCTAGAATAATCCCAAATGGTTTTGCCACAAAATACAAGATGTTCAAACCGACAACAAATTTTCCTGAAGTAACTTATGAAGAATGTTTTGAGGGCGCATTGTTAATCATTTCAAAATTACTACTGTAATGCCTACTTTCTTCCAACTCATGATTCCTTGAGAGAAAGAGTTCCAAATACGGCCAACATCTTGGCCTTCGAAGACTTAACTACTAAAGATGTTTGATATGGTAAATCGACCAATAAGACTCTCATAGAAAACGATATTCTGCCTCTAAAATAAAAGTCAAGCATACGATGCTGTCAGTAATGTTCAAAGGCCTCTTGGCCAAAATAATAAAATAGAATTGCAAATCAAATCCTTACTGAAATATCTATTCATGAAAATTGTAAATTATGTGTACTTTACTTTAAAATGAAGAAAATAGTGAACTAAATTACAAGTGAAAAATTTGTAGTACTTTTAAAAATACTTTCATGGTAGTACGTGTATAAAATACATGTAACATTTAATATAATACCAGTGATGCATATACTATGAATTTAATTTAAGTCATTTGGTCTTGATACTACTATGCATTTTAGACAAAACTAGAATAATTTGTTCTATAATGTTTACTTCAATAGAAAAAAAGTGTAGTGTGCCTTATTTTGTGATGTTTCTTTTAACAAAATTTGAAATAAGCAATAAATGTATTAAACATGGTATAATATTACATTTATTTTAATTGCATATGACATGATTTATAAACTTATAAAAATAAATGTAAGACTATAATATTATAGAAAGAGGAAATGTTTTGGGAGAAAAGCTCTGTCAAATAATGGAATATGATCATCTCTGAACATGATTGCTATGCAATTAAAATATGCATAGGGATTTAAATTTTAAAAGATTACTTGAGGTTAAAGGTTTTACTTACTTAAATTATACACAATATCAAGAGCACAGTGGTACAATATATTACAATAAAAATATTCTAGGATCATTCTAGTTTGTAACTTCTTGTGTGCTAGATTGTGTTTTGTAACAAGACCCTCTGATGATGATGACATGGTCATCGAAATGTACATAAGGGTTTAATCTTTAGTAACTTGTTTTATTTGTTATTTTTGATTATTTTTGTGGTATTGGGGTTCTTTTCAATATTTTTATTGTAATTACTTAAATTATCTTCTACATTGTGTTCTCTAGTTGGGAATAAAGCAACTGGTTAAGTTTTCCCAATCAAAATTAAAGATGAAAAATAAGGTTTTTGTTAACTTTTTTTAAGGAAGTAGGTGATGCTATAAAATTACATTAGAAAAGAAAAAAGTGTGTTACAGTAATAAAGTTCAATTTTTTTTATAAAATGCAGTTACTATACAAATAACTATTAAGAATATGATAAAAGTGTACAAAATATAATAAAAACAAATATAACTCCTTGACTCCTTATAAAAAGATCTTATCTTTGTGTTCACAGTTATATACATATTCTGTCAGGGTCATAGAGTGATAGTGGGTAGACAATCACTACCTGATATCAAAAACATATTGCATATAGCACTTATTGGAAGGTATTATTTGATAATTCTTTATCACTGATTGTAATCAATTCAATCAAGTTAATATTTTTAATTTTTTTATATGAAACGAGATTAGATCAAATAAACTTACGTTTCAACAGCCAATGCTCCCATTGCTCTCAGTTTACGCAACCTATCCCTCCAATAGTCTGGGTGCACTCTGAAGTAATGTATAGTGCCACTGGTTATTAACATATCTTTGCCGTTCAGTTTAAAGACATTCTCATTCTCATCACTAAGTCCAATATTCCTCTCGCCACTCTGAATATTATAGTATTCATACAAAGTTTGTAGGCCATCATCACGATTCATTTTTATTATAAGAAACAAAAGAAATAAGCTAGCTGAAATTATAATACAGATAAGTTTACAAACCATTTTGTTGATAATACACATTACAAAGTCAAATCTCATAACTATTATAATTTTAAGTATTCGGAAATGAAAAATCATAATTATTGTTACTATAATTACTATTATTTGGACATAATCCTGTATACAAGAAAACCACACATTTAAAACTATTTTTCATTTAATAATGAAATTGATGTTTCTCTTGCCGCTTAGTAAAAAATATTCATAAAATTTTATTATAAATGTAATTTTTTAAAAGTCTGTATCAACTCTTTTCTCATAAATTATCCCTTGAATAGAACACTAATTAAAATCTTATTACCAATACATATTTATTTGGGTGGTCAAAACTGCAACTGGCCAATCTGTCAAATTATATTATAATTTAATTTGTATTATTCAGGTAATTCAGGTATTATTCATGGTAAACAGGTTACTATTATTTATTTACAAAATTGGGTTTGTTACCCCTATTACAACTCCTGGACCTTTCTTCCTGTTTTTTGTGCTATTTTAGGATAGGTCCAGCAATGGTAATGACCTAAGTTGTTAATTCTATCTAAAAACAGAAACCTCTAAACCCCCAAATTTATATCTCTTAGGAAAATACACTCCTAGGTTCACATTAAAAAAAAACAATTAGCCGAAAATTGGTTTCAACTAGCAAGATACTCATAGGAGGTATTATCTATTTGAAAACCTTTTGATTAGAGGATCTGTAAAACTAATGTTATTAATTTAGATTAAACTAATAATTGCTAACTGGAAACTAAAACTTTATTATTTTTTTGTTGTATTTTACTAAACTTGTTCCCTGCATACTTTCTTTTACAGGATTTTTTTGAAATGATTATTTTCTTTAAAATATTTGACTGACATTTTATTTGAATTTACCTATTTAAAACTAATAATATTCCATTTTTATACCGCAAGATTGGTTATTTTTACAATCCTCATAATATAAAATTTCATATTTACAACACATCTTTAAAATATATCAATATGTAAAAACATACTGTATATAACATTTAAATAAACAAATGAGTTATAGCCTGAATTGACAATGGGTCACATCTAACGAATGGCCATCCTCAACAATCAAAAAAGTAAGTGCTACTTGCCTATGCAAGTATAACATTCCAAAATATGTACAAGCATTTTTAGTTAAAAACTAGTAGCTAAAGTGAAGATGTAATCAAATAAATATATCTTTGAACATTATAACTCGAAAAAAGCATGTACCCTAAATTATTCTTCCTTAAAACTTACTTCAATTTTAATATCTACTTTTATTAAAAAAATAATTTCAAAGATAAACATATGTTTTTTTATGTAACTTTCTTATCATATCTAAATAAAAATTATTGTTTAAAATTACTTATTATTATATTTTTATAATTAACCTTTACTTCCTGTTAATTATATCTGTTACAATTTACAATATTTTTAATTATATACTAAAATCACTTTTTTGGTCAAATCCAGCATTTTACTGTAATTTTATAAATTTGATTTAAATATATTTTGATATTTAATTATTCTTAGATTCTTATAAAAACTAAGAAAACATTTCATTTGTATTACGTTTTTCCTTAAAAATATCTTTAAAATTATTTAAAATAAAAGCTTTAAATTTATATTTTCTTCTCTCTAAATAATGCGTTGTGTTTAAACTGTCTAACTTCCTCACTCAACTAAAACTTAATATCCATGTCTTATGGCATATAGCAAAATTAAATATCATCATAATAACTTCTTACTTATCTTTAAACATTAACTCATAGTAACTGCCTGTTTACACAGTTTATATTATTTCCAATTAATTAATGTTTATACTTAACGTAATTTATTTTAAAAAATTGTAATTGTTACTGTGCAATATACCTTATACCTCTTTTTTAAGATTATTTAATATTGTACTTTACATAAAATAATTTTATATTTTTAACATTTTAATATCCAGTTAGTGATATTGAAATTATTGCCTGAAAGTTTTATTTAATTATTATTATTAAAAACTGTCAAGAATTATTGACATTTCACTTGCCTTTTGATAAAATGTTCCCATACTGGTTGTTGTGTCCCTATCTGCTTCGATTTTCTTTGGAAGGATTGCTACCGTGGTTGGTTGTAGACACTTATCGGGATACGATGATACAGAGGTGGAAACCATCTCTGGTGAAAAATTGTAGTGCCTTCAGTATTCTCATACTTTTACATTTACGTATTTTACGATTGATACAAGTTATTTTAAGTAAAATTATAATGTATTGGCAATTCAGATAGTATAAAAATTTATTGGAAATTTTTTAACAGAAGACGTCCTGCATAACCTCGTGACAAGTGCTAGATTAGTTCGATCTAGACTGCCAGTCGATTCATCTCTTACCGATTACTGTAGAGATGAAAAGTCGGAGAAGCCTGCTGCCTGGAACAACAGTTAATTCAGAGAAGCCTCATGTATTTCCAGCACGGAGATTTGTAGTTTTGCAAAGTGGGAAGCAAAGTTATGATTTTGGCACCCAATGAAAATGTTCTCAAACTCTCTCCATATACGTTGGTAGGTGATCCCATTCCTTTTTTTTCCTACTATCGGATCATTGTCTATTACGCTGGAAAAATACTGAAATATTGTTTTTGAAGTTTCTTGATGTAATCATCTTGAATTCACTGATTAAACTAATTTTACACTACTTAACTAAGTGAATACGTAATTGCTTACTTGCTGACGCGTTTCAAAACGATCTTTCTTTTTTCGAAGCTAACCTTCTACTAGCGGCTTTTGGCTCTTTACAAACGGTATGACAGGGTTGGATTTATGACATTAGGTGAGGTGTCGGCGTCTTGTGTGATGTATTTGAAAAGACTATTGGCTTCAAAGTGTGTGTGGTCATTAAGAATGTTTTCCCTGTCTGTTGTATAGTGTTTGTAGATTTCATATTTTTCTAAGGTTGTTAGTTTTTTACTCTGTTTTAATGTGTATAGAATATTTAAATTAGTGTGTATGTCGGTATGTGTGTTGTTTAGGTGTTTTGCGTGGCTGGATTTAGGGTTTGTTTGTTTTGTTTGGGTAAAGTGTTCATCGAAGCGTGTGTAGAATGACCTGCCAGTTTGACCGATGTAATAGTTGGGACAATCGTTGCAAGTTAATTTGTAAATACCTGAGAGTTTGTATATGTCAGTTTCATTTTGAAACTGTCAGTCAACATACACACTAATTTAAATATTCTACACACATTAAAACAGAGTAAAAAACTAACAACCTTAGAAAAATATGAAATCTACAAACACTATACAACTGACAGGGAAAACATACTTAATGACCACACACACTTTGAAGCCAATAGTCTTTTCAAATACATCACACAAGACGCAGACACCTCACCTAATGTCATAAATCCAACCCTGTCATACCGTTTATAAAGAGCCAAAATCCGCTAGTAGAAGGTTAGCTTCGAAAAAGGAACGATCGTTTTGAAACGTGTCAGCAAGTAAGCAATTACGTATTCAATTAGTTAAGTAGTGTAAAATTAGTATTGTTTTTAAATATAGTGTTCTAATTACTAAATTGAAAAATTAACAATCGTTCTATTTTTGTCATCTCCAGATCTTTAAAATGAGATGTCGTTCAAGTTTATACAACCATTTTAAACTTTCACTTGATTTTATCCACTTTCAAAAATTAGATAAACTTTCAGATTCACTATTGATACACTTGCTTATATTTTTGTTGGCTTCACCTTACAAATTTTCGATTATTTATAGTTTAAAACAATATTTGGGTCTATAATTTATTAAATACAATTTTTAATTTTATATCTCTCTCCCTATAAGTTCTATTAATTAATTTCGATTATTATTCCATTACTTTGTATTAATTATTGTTTTAATATATTATGTCTTTATATATTATTAACAAAGATTACTCTTAATTTCTAGTTTTAATTTTTATTTTAGCGGACTAACAATGGTTCCTAGGCCTGTTACAACTTGGTTGAAATCTGTACATCATAATTAAGATGTAATATTTGTACAGACTACAGTATTCTTTTCAAACCATCGTTTCTCCACAAAGGTATTACTTTTAATATTATTTTTAGCCTAATTTGTAAAGAACCATTATAAATCCTTGAAATAAATCCTTATTTGTTTTTCCTTTAAAAGGTAGGGACAATTCGCCGTTTTACACACAAGCCTTGCTTTTTTGGTATGATTTTCCTTTACAATTATTTAAATTAATTTATAATCTCTTTTATTCTATCTAAAGGAGGTATCAACCTCTACAATTTGGTTTAAATATAAAGATGTTTTAGGATCTATGTAGGTCCTCATTAACACGTTTTGTCTACACTTGAATTTTTTACAATCCTGATACACCAACTTAAAACTAAAAATTCAACTGCATACTTACTTTTAGTAAATTTTTACAAATTAATTTTTTAATTTTTTTGTTATAAAACTAATACGTTTTACTTCTATGCACCAATCGTATAGAAATGTTTCTAAATTTTACTCACTACTACAGGTTTAACTAACTAACCTAACCTCCGTTTTGTAACATGTAAAGTCAACTTTCAATTAATTGAAAATTTAATGACACTGACTATCAGAGTTTACTTTCCATGCAAGTTTTCTTAATATCTTCAAGCTATTTTCAAATAACAGGCAAAAGTAGACTAGAATAATACTGTTTTATTCTAAATTTTATATCTTAAGTATGTATGAGTTTATATCCTTTGTTTTTAAATTCCAACCTTTCTTCATAGCAAATCCTATTGACAAAATCAAAAGTATTTAGTCATGCGGAGACAATTTTGAAATTTGATACCCATTTAACTCGTTTTACATTCTAAGCACCTATAACTTTTATTAAGTTATACTTATTGATTAATATATTAACATTGCTATAAATAATAGACGTATTACGGTGTGATTTACGAAATGTTGCTAGGTTGGGTAGTTAAGTGATTGCCTATGCTTAAGCGTCGAGTACTCAACGAGTAGTGTGAATCAAGTTTTACTTTTAAAAGTATATTAGGCCACTGTTTATGCCCATCAAAGGATCTATAAATGGAAACATTGTGAGAACATTACAAATAAGCCTACAATGCTGCTACCTAAATCATATAGAATTGTAGTAGCAGCACTAATTAGTCATTTCTCAGCACATGCGCATTGACTACGGGACTCCATCACAGGCCACCCGTAACACGCACGTTGAGTGACATCATAGCACGGTTTTGGCTGTTTCAGCTTATTCCACGCACACTCAATGCACTAGTCTGGGGCTCTCTGCTGTGAGCCCCGCGCGGAGCTTGCGGCTAATTTCGTGCGTCAACTGCTAAATATTTTATGGTTTTAACATTGCTTAAATAATTCTAATATCTTCTTAACCTAATTTAAGACAAATGAATATTAATTAAAAATTAATTTTTGTAATTGGGAGAGCTGCACTCCAGAGCCCTTTTGGACAAACCGCCACTGAGTACCACACAGGAGAAAACTAAACTTGAATCGATTTACAGAGATAATTACTTTGAAATTATAAATGGTTATTACATGTACGGAATTAGGCCCAAAATGTAAACAAGAGAACACTAAATGGTATGATAATAAAATATGTAAAAAAATAATGGAAATGTTGAAAACTATTTTAAATATGTTTTATATTTTAAACCATGAGAATAATTTCATACACATTTCAAGTAAAATCATTCCACAGGTCATAAACACTGAGTGATTTAGCAGTCAAACAGCACAATTAGTAAGTTAAGAAGACAGCTAGAGGACTTAGCCCACTCATAACTTAATCAACTTAAACAGGATACATGCAGAGTTTTTTCCTCACGTAACATTATTTTTGAATAAAACTTTTTCCAGTTGTCAGCAGTATGTTTCTGGCTCATTATTCCACACTCTACATCCTAGGAGTTGACCTACCTAATTTTGTTCATTTTTTTGTTGATGCTTTAGTTTGAATTTAGTCTTTGTCATGTGCGGTCAGACTGTGGAGGTTTGGTCTATACGCACGTTTTATAGTGTCAAAGTTTTATTATATTTTACTGTTGTTTTAATGGATACATTTGAAAAAGAAAGACTTTGTAAAAAGTCGGATAGTGTAGAGAAAGATTGACTTAAAGAAATACAATCTACCATAGATTTTGTTAGACAGCTCTTTGATAATTCTGATGAAAACTAGTTTCTGCCAGATGACAAACTTCACAAAAGAGTCAATCGAATTGAAAATGAAAACGTATTAGGTGAAACTCAAAAAAGACAAAGATGACAAAGTTGTTAACATTTTTGTCAGATTTTTATATTATAGAGGGGATCCTGTTAAGATCAGAAAGGTGTTTCAGTGCAGTTTGACAAGAGGAAAGAAGCCTTTTTTAGTGAAAAAAAGTAAATGCTGTTCACACCTGCTGGTTATGTGAACTGCATTCAAACTGAAAAAAAAAACATGGAAGTTAGCGAGACAGTGAGCTTAGACTAAACAATTGTGAGTTGCTTTTACAAAAAAAGGCTGCAGGTTTATGAACATTTTCTAACTGTTTTAGTGAAAATAACACTAGATCCAGTTGTTTTACAAAGATATAATCATTATTTATTTCATTCTATAATTTGTAGGCCTAAATATTCTTTATTTTTACTGAATATTATAATCACTTTTGTATTTTTATATGTACTCCCATTAGTAAATACTTGATGTTTAGACGTTGAGTTACATTATTGGATAGAATATCCTGCAGAATTTCTCTTAATGAAATTAGTAGTATTCATTGTTTACACGATTTGACCATTCAAATTAGTTTTTAAAATGTCATTTAAAAGTTCAAAATTTTAAAGTACTAATTTTTCAAGTTGTTTGCAATGTATTAATATCGTAATTATAAAGTAGCCCAAATGTAAAAACAAATATGAATTAAATTTAACTGGTTTTTGGGTGGAATAAAACTTCAAAGTACCCTCCCCAGTTTGAAACTCTATGCACCCTCTAACAGGTTAAGAAGGGGAAAGAATAAAAATGTTCTCTGCATCTCACAGAAACTTACAATCACTGGAAATTTAAGAGTATCTATTTTGTTATATTTCCGTGCCTCTTTTAAAATTCCTCTATACATAATTTTAATTATAATCAACTTCTAATCACTTCCCCCTACCTAATACATTTAGCAAACTTTACACCCTTCGCTCTACAGTTTTCATATCTCTTCTTGAATAATTACAATAACTGATTTTAAAAATACCCCCTCTTTGAATATTCAATTAGGTGATAGATATAATATTCCTGCTGTAGCCCTTGCTTAAATTCAATTGCTGATGTCTTCTTTCCTACCATTACTGTATTAGGCTCAAGCAAAAATATTTTTCAACAGTCTATACTTCTGATTTACTCTATTTTTTACACTATTCGTTTATTATTATTATTTTCTTAACTAATAACTATAATTAACTATAATTTCTTCTATAGTTATAACTATTTTCACACTCATTTAAGATATTAGATAAAATAAAACTAAGAGCCATTAAAAAATTAATAAATAAATCCATTACTAAATTTCTTACCTGTTAGTCAATAACACCTGTAGGCCTATACTTACACACTAAAACAACATGAAATAAACAAAATTATGTAATGAATTTTTGGAAGTGGCCATACTATCTTCAAGCATACCAGTTTATATATAAATCTATTTGTTAAGACATTCATAGATAAGATAACAATAAAAAAATCCAGTTACAGAAATCCAATGAAATTAAACTAAAACTTACAATTTCTCTTAAGAATATGATTTAAGAATTTATTATCCTATTATAAAATTGATTAATGAGATTTTGTTTATTTCCATTAAAATTATTACTTATTGAATATTGAATAATATTTTTAATTTTAAGTATTGAGAAATAACAATTAACCTAAAATTGTTAAAACTGTGATAAGAAATAAGTAGAACATATACTATGAAGGCTTTAAAATTTATACCTTACTATACTCATTTAGTTATTTTTCAATGCTTTAGTTATGGTTGATTTCTATTACCTGAAGTAACCTACTAACTTTAACCATTCAACAAGACACAGAAAAACCTGAAGTGAAAGTCAATCAATCAGAACAGGACATCTCTTATATATAATACTAGCTTTCCTGCCATTTGTTACTGCAAAATCAGAAAAAAGGAAGTACAACTATAGGCCTATGCATTAAATATATGCATAACTTTAACAAAACTCATTACAAAAAAATTAAATTTAAATTGTAATTTTTATGAAAACTGATTATTTACATTGAGCAAATATATCAAAATGTTTTTTATTCTATTTATTTATTAGAGTGCTTTTGGATCATGAGACTATATCTCCCAATACGATTCTTATTCACTTTTAAATTTAAAGAAGAACTGTATTAATGAATTCTATATTCCGCTTAGTGTTACTGAAAAACAACTATAGCCACTGCCCATTGTATATGAAATCATTCGACATCATAGATTACTAGATTTCAATAAGTATTTCTAGAATTAAAGCATAAAGCTAATAAACCAATTTATATTTTTCTCAAAACAAAACAATTTCGACAAATCTATATTTATTACAATCATATAGTACGTTGAAACAAAAAGTAGAATCCATTCTATGTGTTAATTTCATTTGGTAAGATACAATATCATGTCTATCACATGATGTTTACCCAGAAATAATTCATTTTGAATTTCTGACCATTGGAGTTCCAAGTAAAAGTTGTAAATAAATCTGGTCATCCATGTTTGTCATGGCATCTTGTGTATTTTCATGGGACAGATCTATATCGAGGCTAACCAATGAATGGCGATGGTAATATAAAGTGATGACCCATAGCGGTATCTTGATTAATTCCATCTCTTAGATGTATATATTCATCAGCACATAGCTTCTTTTGAAAAAACATCTGTTGCTAACATCAGACTGGCCACGGGGTATGACTGTCTTGCCGAACATCTCAGCAGAATGAAAATATTAGAATCCAACAGGTGCACAATACGTGCATGCAAAACATCTATTATGGACAAGGACCACCTCCTGATCTGCAGTGGACCAGATAAGGAAAGACAACAACGAAGGGACTGGATTGTATTGGGAGGCAAGATCTCGAATGGTGTAAGCCAAGTGAGAGCCATTGGAAGAAGAAGAAGATAGTTTCTTTTGATTGTCTTCAGTTATCATATTTTAGCTTCATTTCAACAGCATATTGATTAGATAATTTTAAAAAATGCAAATAGTTTATTTATAGTATTTATTTTGATCATAAATCTATAAGCGTAAAACTGCATACCAGAAACATTTTCGTTAGTATGTGACTTTTGTATTGTAATATAATACCCATCTTGTTCTGTAGAAAACCTGAGAGGGTATTGAAGACAATCATATGAACGGCAAAGTTCTGAAACTTGCTTGTTTTGTTATCTTGGCAATGTAAAATAATATCTTATCTTCATCTACCAGTAGTATAGCAACTTCATTAACAATTTGATCATTATAACAACTTCTATGTTGATTTGTAGGCTCAAGATCAGAATGAATTATTAGTTTAAAATAGTCATTAGTATTTCTCAAATTATATTTACAACTTTTACTAAATTATTTTAAAAAACATTTTTTTAAATTTTAATCAATTCTCTATTTAAATTAGGAACAGTATTTGAGCAAAGTGGCAATTGATTAGCATAAAAAATAAAGTATATTTGTAAAAATTTATTATTATTATTATCACACTGAGGAAGTAAACTTACTTTACTGTGGTAGAGTTGGCCATGAATTTCAATGTTAGCATAAAATTATCTTCTACAACTTGTTTGTATCCTAAAATTCATTTTTTTTTATGCTTCAGGTGGCTCATCAAGCTGTGGCAAAGAAATTTTACCTCTGCCTAGCACATACCAGGTGCTTTATCTTTCCAACTGTGGCATTGCAATAATTGCATATTTTATTCAATGAGCCGATTTTTACATGTATTGAATTGATATACTCTAAATGAACTTGATGTTCAAAGGCAGCTTTTAACCTAGTAGCATGCCTATTCTACATAGAAGGAATATGTTGGTTAGTTTTTGTAAACTCAAGCCTTTGTAAACGTTTAACTGATGATTCACGTTGTCTTAGAGGAGAGTATTCATTGTTTTAACAACTACATTTCTCTTATTAGACTTATTTCACATTCCTCAAAGCTTTCATTTTGTCAAACAATTGTCATAGGTCTTGCAGCCAACTTTTTTCAAAACAAATGAGATTTAGGAATTTTAAAAACAAAATATTTTATCACAATATTTCTAAACACTTAATATTTCTGGTACCCTCAATGGCATACAACTACAAAAACTTGTATTGATCAACACAAACACAAAAACAAATGCATAATCGTTCACTATATCTTAGTTACTACAAATGTTTTTACACAAAACGGTAAAATTTTGTTATGCCAACAGAGAAACCAGTTGCCGCCTATCGGCCACTGCAAGAAGCTATATATGTATCAAAATCCCAGCCACACTACACCATTCCTACACGAAGTAGTCCCAACTACAGTATGGCAATGCAGTCCCATGTTTTTTTCACAATCCATTTTTAAAAAATTGTACTTTATACAGCCATGTGTAATAAGGAATCATTTCAAATTTCAAAATAATTAATCAAGTAGTTCTTGAAATTTTGCTGATAAACAATCAAACACTGTCTCTTTATATAATAGTAGGATTGAGATGCCATTTTGAATCTCTCAGAACTTTCCTTAAAACAAACTCAAGGAGGTAGGTTCATCATTCATTCTTTTGAAGAATATGCTTTATTTCTACCCTTATCTTCATATAACTAACCTTTAAAACTCATCACATGTAGGCTCTTATCAAAGTTCAAGTTCTCCTCAAGTTTATAACTGAGATCTGTCGACAAATTTCAAAATACTACTGTAAGCTCTGGCCAAGAAATGAATCTTAGAACATGTCTCCCATAGCCTTCTCAATCTAAGCTTCTTTTTTGTCCTTTTTTTTCTAACCTTACTCTCAATGAGTTTACTTTCCTGCTATGTAAATTGATATCCGTGACTCCATTGAAGAATATACTGGTCAAAATTAGTCATAAACCAATTTGTTAAAAAGATTTATGTCCCCCTGCTAAAAGATTTATGAGAACAAATTCCCACCAACACTATACAAATAAGAGTAAAAAACTCATTAATAAATAAATAACTGCACACAAACTCACAAAATAAAATACTGAATTATCATAAGCGTTTCAATGGCTTATGTCATCATCATTATTAACATAACTATAAATTTAGAACTGCAACTTGCAACGTTACATAATTTTACATATTGAAACGTGTATGATAATTAAGTATATTATTTTGTCAGTTTGAAAGCAGTTATTTATTTATAACCTTAACCCATTCATTACCAAAGACGGAATTTGCCCCTTCATCATTGTTTGAGTGCCTTAAATACAGAGGACGTGCAGTGCCCGTCCTGTAGTTTTAAGGTTTTCTTGTATTATAACAAATAGCGATGGGGTCTAGTTATGCATAGCTGTTTTCTAAACCTTTTGATGTTTATCCGACAAAAAATGATGATTGATGAAGTGACAATAAATGAACTAAAGGCATAATTTGCCATCATAATTATAATATTACAAAACCTAAAACCTAAAATAAGTGATTGCTGGTCTACTCGTACAATTTTGCATACTCCAATATTTGGTTAAGTTATTTCTCGCAATAGATTTTATATAATAAGTAAATGTTTACATTTTACGTCATCTCTTGATTTCACAGATAAACTTATAAAGATTAGTCCTGTTATAGATATAATTTTGAAAACATTTACACAATTCAGGCTAAACTTAGCAGAACAAATCTTACAGTCAGCAAAGCTACCAAACGGGTCAAATTATGGATTACCATCCATTTCAACATATTCGCCTCTACACCTACGAGAGAAATATTAAGGCCACTTTATTGAAAAAATTCCATCAACATCAAAAACTAGGCCTTCAAGACGATGTAAAGTCTGTACAAAACAGGGGAAAAGGAAAGAAACTGTATACCAGTGCAAAAATCGTAAAGTTTCACTACATTTGGAAGACTGTTTTGAGATTTATCATACCCAGACAAACTATTAAAATTTAATTGGTGTAAATATTGTAAAAAGTGTGTAAATATGTTTTTTCATTAGTGAAACAAATCACATTAAAGAAATAGCTGAGGTGAGTGTTAATAATTCATTTTTAATCAATTCAAACTATAAGAATAAAAAATATATTCAATACTGATGGTCATGTGTTTTTATGATTAATCTGGTAGTAAATGGGTTAACCAACAAGCCAGCTTAATTATTATATACAATCAAGAAGTCAGTTACTATTTGAGTTGATAAAGAGATATGTCCCCTGAAAACATATATAATGAGGGCAGTCTTCATTATAATATAAAAATAAGTGCTATAAAATAAAAGTTTTAGCATATTTCTATATATTTTATTTGTAAATAATATTTCTTTGAAAGGAACAATTCCATTAGAAATAACTATAAATTGTTAAAATTAACTTACCTAGAACTTTTATCCATAAATATCTTCTAATAAACGGCCTAATTAAATGGCTCACTTTTAAAATTATCCTCACGGCTTTGTCCTTCATTGCTTGAATTCAATTGCCTAGTTGATTAAAAATTACTTTTCCTATACTGAGCCTGAATGATACCAAGTAAAAATTGTTAAAATCTGAATGATGAACTTATCAACCTAAAAATACAACAAATTATAACGAAATAATTTATAATGAAATGTTAATGACAGCATTAACAGTCATAAATGTTAACAAACCATCAGTCTCATGATGAGATTTTTATCTTCACTATCACAATTTTTTAAATATATAATTTTTATTATTTTTACAAAAAGTGTAATATAAAAAATAATACATATACCACTAAAATGAGAAAAGTCAGAAAAAAAATTATTGTTCTATTTAATTGTGTACATATGTATTGTAGTCCTGCAGGCGATAACAAAACCGTTATTGAAACGTTGCTTGTATAAATAAATAGTTGTGCCTGACTCACAAGTCAACCGCTTATATTTATCAATAATCTCGATGATTTTAAACATGATAAGTAATTCATTTTGGTTATGTTTGTGATTGAATACACATGGTAACTCTTTGCTGAAGTGACTTATTTTGGAGTAAGAGGGTGTAACCCTCTCTATCAGCGCCACTCTAGTTCTAACGACATGGATCTTTATGTACCTGGTAAAGTGAAGATTATTCTCATCACACAACTAACTTTGCTAGTTTATTTGTACATAATTATAATATTCAAGAAGTAGTTTCTTTAGTGGTATTTAACCATCTTGTGTTTATAGTTTTATATTTTATTCACTGTAAGAAGTATTTCTTTATTCAATCGTTGCTACCGCCATAAACATAAGATCACAAACATCAAAAGGAGACCTTGTTGTAGTAGTTAATTTGATTTTAGCCAAGAACTAAACAAGGCTACTTTAGTTTCATAAATTGCCAACAATAGAGCTAAAAATAAATCTAACTGTTTTATCCACAATATATTTTGATGATACAATAGATACAACATATGGTGAAGCATATAAACCGGATATTATAACTTTCTACATCAATACAAGAATTGAATTTCCAAAAATTGAGAATAACTAATCATAATGCAAATGCATGAAAATGATGACATCATGTCAATGCCATGCGTAGGAAGGTGAATATGTAAAGGCCTTAATTCAATCAGGAGACCGATAGTTAAGAGAGGCATGGCATGACATGGATATTCAAACATGGCTACAATGATGTCACAGTCTAGAGAACCTAACAAAGCAGTCTAATTGCTGAAGACCATATGTAAATACCTACCTCTCTTTTTAACAGAGAGTGAAAACGAATGCATCAAAATACCATACATAAACAGAACATCAAATAAAATAGCCCACAAATTTCAAAAAATAGGATAAGAAATAGCATACAAAACTAATAACAATTTACAATTCAAAATACATGACAACAATAACAAAGATAAACTATAAGCACCAGGCATATACCAATTAAACTGCAACAAGTGCAGCAAATTCTACATTGGGCAAACAGGTCATTCTTCAAACAAAGAGTCGAGGAATACAAACAGAAAACCAATTCAGCATTTTACAATCACATAAAAGAAATCGGACACAAATACACAGACGTTTACCATAACCTAGAAATCTTACACATCAATAAAAAAGAACCACATCTCAACACACTAGAATAATATAAAATTTACAAACACACAAAGTACAAACATATTAAACGAACTAACCCATATAATATACAAATCATTTATAATTTAGCAAATCATACATAGTTGTTGAAAACCTGCCTTTAAAACCTTCACCACTCAATCTAACAGCTTCAAACAGAAGACACAGATGAAGATCGCCAAATAGTGATCAAAAACGTTCTGTCTCAGTAAGTTTTCATTAATTTATAAAATTTAAAAAGTTTGGTAGTCATAAACTTACGTAAAAGTGATTAAATAGGTTTCCCCAAACGTAATGGATTACAAAATTCAAGAGAAAAAAACCATTCTTCTATTTTGATAATTGCTGCATTATTTCAGTGCCTTTCCACTTGGCTGACTTTTCAAACAAAAAAGCTTGTATTTAGTGTGAGTGTGTGTGTTATGATGGACTGTGATGGATCTTGCAACACATTGTTTTTCGAAGCCTGTTTGTTTGATGAAAAGTGGATTATTGAGGCTTTAAGTTCGCACAACGTGCTCATAACAAAGACAAACTGTTTGAAGTGCGATAAGATAGTGAAGATTACAAATTACTTCGAATTTAGGAATGGGAAGGTTAGGAGGGTTTCAGCCAAGATCGGTTCATTTTTACGTTCACCAAAATGAACATAAATCAACTTGGCGCAATATCAACTTTGTACCCACTAAAATACCCCTAAGGTAAGCCCCTAGGTTAGGTTAGTTTATTTTGTTTTCCGTAAAAAATAACTTCAGATTAGTGTTCAGCATGGTCAAATTGAACAGGAATTAAAAAATTTCGGCAATTAGAGCAGTAGTCCTTGATTTTAATAATTACCAGTTATTTTTGTCTCTTTTTTTAATTTCAAATTATTTTTGATTTTGAAACTGTTTTATTACTTTTTTCATATTCCTGAGGACTTTTTACATCAACAGGTATAATTGGCTTTGCCAATAGTAATTACATGTAGAAGGGAAAAAATTACCAAAATATTACTAACATAACCAATATAATATTTAACAATTATTAAATATGTAATCCGCAAAGTATAAATAGTCAATCCCTTGACTATGGCTTTTTATGGCAATCGCTTGTATTTAGTCATGTAATCGCAAGTTAGTAAAAAGGGAACAGTTTTATTCTCTTGAAGTAAATATATACACAAGTTTGAACTCATTCTCTTAGGTTAAAGTACAATTAAAGCAATTAAGTTCACAACAATGGAAAATTAATATAAAAGAAATACCTCAATGTAAATAAGTTTGTAACTAACCTGAAATTGTTTACTTTTTTAATTTATAGTTTTAACATAAAACGTTATCTAGAGGGAACTTCCCAACGTACGTATAGAAAAGAGTTGACATCGAGAGAATTTTTGCTATTTTTAAAAACTACTTTAAATTTATTTTAATATCACTACATATTCATTTTACAACAACATAACACTATCACTATCAAAACAACAGTTCAATCACAGAATCTAGTCGTACGGCGACAGTTAGTCTATGAGATCCACTATTATATCATACACTTACGAAGAAAGTAAAAGTTCACTTTTAAATCTTTGTTGTTCATAATGAGTTTTTTTTAATTCACTGGTATTATTATCATTTAAATATTTAACTAAAACCTTTAAGCCGCAAAATATCTTGAAATGAACTTTTCGCAAAATTTCAGTCCGTATTCAATGATGAATGAATATAGTACACAACTATATGAGTGATAATAGTATAGACTTACTCTAAAACAAGTAGACCTGTAATAAAATGTTATTTTTAAAAAGTCAATTCCTACTTACATCAACAAAAAAAAACTTCATTTTAGTTTCTTTATATTTTATAATTACAATTAATATAAATATGTATATACATATGTCAGAATTTTTTTTTCTTGTCCATGGTCTTTTAGATTGCATCGTGGGTCTTCAAAACTGCGTCCGCCAGCCTCAAGACACCCACACTGTAGAGGACCTCTTGGATTTCCGAAGCCAGTGGCATCATTCCAAGTTGCAAGATATGTGGAAAAAGGGCTGGGCATTCGAGAATGTGATCTGGCGTGAGATTGGCATCGGAACAGTTCTTGCAGGAGATATATGTTCTGGTCTTGTCTGGAAGAATCTTCATTCCTTTAAAGTGGTTTGTCCTAAGTCTTGCAATTGTTGACGAAGGATTCTGGGACCATCAAAATTGACAATAAGGGGTTTTCTGAAGGAATGGGGCAGAAGTCTGTATTTGCATCTGCAAGCGTTATAGTAGAGCAATGTTGGTCAGAGTTTCTTCCTTCTTTGACCAACGAATCCACACACTCGTTTCCCTCAATATTCACATGTGCAGGTATCCGTTGCAGCAAGCAGGATTTCCCATTGCAGTGCAAACTTTCCAGTAGGATGTTGATGGCAGAGGTGATGTTGGTTTCTCCATTTTCGATTCCTTCTAAGGCAGCTTTTAAGTCAGAAAAGATAACTAATCCTTCCGTCAACAAAAATTCCGTATTGGACAGATACAAGGTAAGTGCCTCCTCAATTGCAAGAAGTTCACTGGTAAAGTTTGATACGATCAACCCTGTGTTGATTTTATGCATATATTTGTCTCCATTTGGAAGAAGGAAAAGAACACCAGCACCTCCCTTGTTGAGAGATCTGTCAGATGAGCCGTCCGTATAGGCAATTGCTAAATTCCCCTGAGAGAGCCTCTCAATCGTTTCAAGACCTCCTTGTCTAAGAATCTGTGGGCCTTCCTTCTTCGAGGTTGGGTGTAGGAGATTCAAATTAATTTTCATTACCTTTGGTACCCCTCTGGGAAAAAAGAGGCTCCTGCAGAAAGTCCAACGTGGAATACTCCAACTTTATTTGTCTCCTAATAGCTCTATCAAGTTGGAGCGTTGATGATCTTTTAAGCCTTTCCGTGTCTTTCCATTCATTAAACACTCTGGTGGAGATATGATCTTCCTTGTGACAGCATAGTTTGTTGGTGAACTTAATGGTGGGAAGATTGTGCCTACTTTCTAGAGGAGGAAGACCACATTCCCTTTCAGCTTTTCTGTTGTTGGTTGAGGAGACTGCACCAATAATAATTTTTGATGCTCGGTGTTGAATTGAATCCAATTTCAGTTTCGAAGTTGTGGATGCCGGGGTCCAGATTGGGGCAGCATTTTCAAGTACTGGTCTAATGACAGAGCAATATACGCTTTTAAGGGTATTGGGTCTTTATCCCCATGTAGTTCCACAGAGTTTTCTAAGTATGTTCAATTTTCTGAGCACTTTACTAGACGTTTGTTCAATGTGCTTTAAAAAACGAAGCTCAGGATCAAGGGTCACGCCCAGATAGGTAGGGAAAAACACTCTTTTAATATTGGAGTCTTCGATTTTAATATATGCATCAAAAGTGCCTCTTTGCCGTCTGTCTGTAGAGAAGATACAATAATTTGTCTTATCAGCGTTAATGGTCAATTTGAGATCTTTTGCCCATGCTGCAATGCCCTTCAGTGATTTATTCACAGCTTCCTCTGATGCTGCAATGTCTCCATGTGTATGGCATATAGCGATATCATCTGCATAACATGCGACTTTTATGTCTGGATGAATATAAGGGTGGATGGTGTTCATATAAGCGAGAAAAAGAAGAAGACTGAGCACCAAGCCCTGAGGCACTCCAGCCCAGAGCCTGTGCGACTTCGAGAGCACTCCATTGAACCTAACAGAAAATCTCCTGCCCCTAAGAAAATCATTGATCCAAAGCAACGCTCTGCCTTTTATTCCAGAACTCTGAATAATATCTAATTTTTGACGCCAAACTCGGTCAAAAGCCGATGATAGGTCTAGAAATACTGCAACAGTCTTTTTATGGGGCTTTTCCTGAAAACCATTGATTATGGTTTGACTCAGGTAGAACAGCTGGTCCACAGTATTATGATTTGCACGATAGGCTGTTTGATAGAAATGAATAATGTCGTGCTCCGTAAGATATTTCATAAATCGGCTGTGTATTATACGCTCCATCAATTTACAAAGTATGCAAGTCAAAGAAATAGGTCTGTAGCTTTTGCAGTTGGTGGCATCCTTTCCTGTCTTGAGAATAGGTACGATGATAGAGCTCTTCCAAATCTTGGGCAATTTGCCACTGCGCCAGGAGGTATTAAAAATATTTAGTAAGTATCTTTTTGCAATTTCACCAAAGTGCACAATCATTTGACCAAAGATAACATCAGGTCCTGGAGACTTCTTTGAATTTCAGATGTGAAAATATCCTCGGCGCAAAACCTCTTGTTCTTCTCAATGATTGACCTATATTTCTTATACTGCAATCTGTTCTCCACCGTAAACATTAGTTTGCTTGTGACTTCATACTGTTTTAGAACCTCTGTTGTGCTTCACCGGAACACAACGATCTTGAAGAACAACTTCATCTTTTCACCAGCTACATCCAAAAATCAGCTAAACACCATATCCCCAGAGGAAAAGGAAGAAACAACTGGATCCCGTTTTGGAAAGATCATAATATCAAAGATCTAATTCAGGAGAGAGATTCCATTAGTCAAGAGCTCCAGAGGAACAATAGTGAAGAGCTTAAACGAAAATTTATAGAAGTGAGCCACAGAGTGGATATGTCAGAATAACAATATTAAGTGGCCAAAAGGGGGCAAAAAAAATGCATATAAATTTTTGAAAAGCACATTTTTAACCATGGGAAAGTTGGCTCAGTAAAAGAGTGCTAAACTTCGAACATCGTGAAGATACTCAGTTCAAATCCAACCCCCGAAATTTAATTATAATTATTTATAATTTAATTATTGAATATTTGAAAAAAAACTGTGTTAAGGTCAATTGTTATTCACTATAAGAAGAAATGTATTTGAACTTGATTAGATGAATAAGAAAGTATTTTATTAACGTTTTGTACAAGATATATATATATATATTTATTGAAAAAAACAACTGAAATTTGTTAATAGATAATTATTTATAAAAACTTACTTACTAGGCAACGCCCACCCTTGGCAGTTGTGTAATTTGGCGCTGCGCTTACAAGTAGAGATGGGCCTTCTAGAAGGCCTGTTATAATCCTTCATAGGTTTACCACCATACAGCAGAGACTCTGGGGTCGATAGCACATGCATGCAGTGGAGGTGCTCAGCAAGGTAATTATAACCGGTCTTCAATCTGAAAGCTGTAACACTAACAGCTCGGGGCAAGTTATGGTCAATATTTATAAAACCTACTGACAATAACAATTTATATTTCATCTCACAACGTTCATTCGTTTCCGTCATACTTGCAAAAAAAGATACTTTTTGATTCCATCTTTACTTGAGCTACAAGTTTCTCACTCAAATCACGAACATATATTAGTACTGTATGTCGCACTTGCTTATAGTAACATTTACTTGTTTGATTATTGAGGACGGCCATTTCGGGGAAGTGTCTCATTGTCATCACAACTCTGTTTACTACTATTCCTATTACTTAGCAAAAATCCACTACTTCTTGATATTTTTCAGCAGACACGTTTTGCACTAGATCAGTGCATTGTTCAGTGGTGTGAGTTACGGAGAAGAGTCTTGTTCTAACAAGAGCCAGAATAATGCACTGATCTAGTGCAAAACACGCCTGAAATATCCTAAGTAGTGGTTTTTCTAAAATGATTCCAATAGTAGTAAATTTAAGAAATAAAAAAAATTGATTCTGACAGAAATGACAACAAAATCGAGGAAATAGTTTCACAAAATTTCTAACAAAAATCACTGAAAATATGAATTCATACTTTTATCATTTCATTTTTACATGTTTATTTTAGGAACGTATTTTTATAAAGACTATTATTTATTGCAGTTAATAATAAAATAATTAATAAATGTTTGCTGAATACAAATTTTTTAAAGAAATTCAATTCAAATCCGTTCTTTAAAATGTATAAGAAAGTCCTAAATATGGTTCCCTTTCAAAAACTGAACTAAAAATATACAAATTATTATTATTGTTATATTAAACTATTTGTATTAAGATTTATCAAAAAATATAAATAAATTTTCATATTTTTTAATTGATCTAAACTATTTTATAATAATCTGCTTGTAAAACGGCTGCTAAACAACAAAACCTATAACACATAATCAGCCGATACATAATATCATATGTTATTATATTTGTTGGTCCCATCTTCATGTGAGCTACTAATTTTCACTAAAACTCTTGTAAATATTTTACAAACATGCCTGTAGTAGCACCGTAACATCCCACTCCCCCTGACACCCTAACCTACAAAAACCTTGAGATCAGTTACGGTCTGAGTTGACAATGGGACACATCTCCCGAAACGGTTGTCCTCAACAAATATAAGTAAGTGCTACTATAGGCATATGTTATCATTTAATCCACTTTGACGTGAGTAATAGCATAATCTGTCAAAAAATATATGCTGTAAGCAGAACCGTCCATAGGAAATGCCAGGCCTGGAGCAAAAGGCTTTTTGTAAGAAAGTGATCTTCCACAAATTTTTAAAATTCTTGCTGGAAAAGGTATGTTTAGAGCAACATTGATCAACTCATTTCGTCTCAAAACAATTTAGTTACTTACATGATTTTTCTTCATTTGCTAGGGTTGAGTATTTTTATTTTGTACAAGATTAAATCTCACTGAAGAGAAGAAGTTATCACTTCAAAAACCCCTAAGATATACAACACAAAAAACTTCAACTTTCAGCTTTTTTACCCCAGGTATAATCAACATTACACTCATATAAATATAAAAACCATTAGGTGAACAAATGATTATTAGTGCCTGGTGATTAACGCAAGAACAGGCAGACTGTTTATATGGCCTCTGTTATAAAATATTTACTAGTATTGACTAACATTTGTAAATATTTTACTTTGAGGAAAATAAAAAAAAAAAAAAACAAAAAAAGAAAGAAGAAACTAGAATACATAATTAGAAAGAAATGAGACAGAAAAAACTGATTGGGTACACTTGACAGAATGAGGGTTAACTTTGAATTTTTTTAGTCTCACAAATGCTACTCAAGAATTCCTTTTAAACAAGAAATGGTTGATCCTAATAAGTGCAAACAATAAATACCACTTAAAAACTGGCAAAAATGGTTTTGTAAACAAACCTACTGGTTATGGTTTTACAAACATAATACTGTAATAAATAAGTTCATACATATAACCACACTATGTTAAGCAACATAGCACATATTTATATTAAATGGTACAGTTTTTGCAAGTAAACTGTTTGTTTGGTACACTTCCTGAAATTCGTATATCTTGGTTTCCTGTCAAAATACTGGGCATAATAAATTGTGAGCGATCTATGGTGCAAGCTCTACTGCGGAATACTCTCACCATTTTCCTGGCAGTGTGTATTTCAATTCCTGTTGACAAAACATTGATTTTTTCATTTATCTTCTCTCCGCCATTTTCTTGCTTCTTGCACATTGTTTTCATCCAATTTTATCTTTGTAACCAACCCTCTAATAGTTGTGAATAATCTCATACCAAAGTCTATTTATTTTATAAACTTTAATAGTTATTAGTCTCATGTTGTTATTTCTTATTATTGAATGTTTTCAATTACCAGGGGCAGTGCAGCACGAGGTAAACTTTTATTTGTTAAGCTTTGAATTTAGTGAATTAGAGAACATATAAATTATCCAATTTAAAGTGTTTTAATTAACAGTTTCTAGTGGAAAGCTGGTGACCACACCAGGCTTCATTGACTACATTTACGAAGATCAGTTATTCAATGTAAGTTAGTGTTTTAGTTAATCCCATTATTTCAACTTTATGCTTAAACTCTTTGTTAGATTATCGACTTAAGGCAAGTCAAAGATTTGCCCCTTTTAAATTTATCTGTGTAGTCCTCCAGAAATTTATTACTATTATTTATTATTACTGTCTTTGTGTCACACTTAAGGGCTGAACCCTACACTCTTGTCATTTGTAAACAGAATGTCCCATACATTTGTTTTTTATTAACAAAGGTTCTAATCTGACACAAACATCAATAGAGACTAATAGTTTTAAACATATACTGATGTTGCACTTGCTAATAGTAGCACTTACTTTTTAGGTCTTTTGGAATGATCATTTCGGGAGATGAATCCCAGTTTGTCAACTCAGTTTGTAATTGACCTTTTGGCTTTGAACTATAAAAGTAAGTACTACTATAAACAAGTTTAAAACTAGAAAATCAAGTAAAGATGGAATTAATTAATCTCCTTAATTTACAATCATGTCTTTTGTGAATCTTTAAATGACATATTTGTTGTTTGGAATAGGCATGCCTTTGAACAAACATTCAGTTCATGAAATGTTACAATATTAGGATAGAGATGTTTTACACATTGTTCAATTTAATTGTTCACTGTTTATTGATTTTCAATCATTTCACAATTTCAGTCTTATCCTTAGTAAAGTTATTAATTTTGAATTTCCAAATCTATTTTAATACTCTTTACCCAAATTTTTGTCCCCACATTGAGGTATTTTACAATTAACAAGTTGTAAGGAGTATTTATATTTTTCCGCCACTTACATTGAATGTTTGTTGTTTAGAATGTATTCTTGAGTAGCTTTTGTGACAATGAAAAAAAAACACAAAGTTGATCGCTGTTCTGTCAAGTGTTAACCCTGACTGAATTTGTCAAAGAACTTTTTAAAAGAAGGAATCAGAGTTAAAGAGAAGTCAAAGAAGAGATAAATGAGAACATGATGGACGGTATCAGATAGCAGGAAATATTAAATCAGTATCAGAGGAAGAAATAAAAGTATCATGAGTAATTATTGAGTAACTGAGGGAAAACTATTAACTTAATGCGTTTAAAAAAAAATCATTTCATTGACAAAGCTAACCCGCTACTCAGTTACATCGAGTAACAGGTTGGATTCATCAATGAAACAATTGCTTCAAAAAGTAAATTAATATTAGTTGATTCCATTTTAACACAAGCTACTAGTTTTAACTAAAAACACTTGTAAATACGTTACACTTGTTTATAGTAGCACTTACTTTTATAATTGTTGAAAATGGCCATTTTGGGAGATGTGTCCCATTGTCAACTCAGACTGTAACTCCTGAGTTGACAATGGGACACATCTCCCGAAATGGCCATCCTCAACGATATTAAAAGAAGGGTGCTACTATAAGCAAGTGTAACGTATTTACACGTGTTTTTTGTTAAAAAAACTAGTAGCTCATGTGAAGATGGAATCAACTAATATTTTAAAGTATATACTGCACTTTAATAGTAAGAGGGAAATAATTTAATTATAATATTCTTGTATATATCCAATTACTAATTAAGTGTGTGGTGTATAAAACATAAGATTTCATTATTAGATTTATATTCAACATAATTTCAGTAAGAACAAAATTTTATACTACTTTTGGTATCACTTGACAAAAAACCACTACTTACTGAAATTTTTCAGCAAACATGTTTTGCACTACATTAGTGTGAAATATTATAAGCGGTTTTATATACCAGATATACATTGTAAATGTTTTTTGCTGGTTTTCTTATATAATTTTTAACTAGATTCCTATTGCTTTATATTCTATTAACCCTAGGAAGCTAATGTGTAGTCTGCCAGACCACGGGGTTTTTGCCATTTGCATCCCCCTCCCACATTAATCGTCGCTGTACTTTCAAATTTCTTCTACCTTCAGTTGGCCTTGAAACAGGGACAGAGAGTCAGTTAAACATAGTTCTGTATGTTTTATCAGTGTGTTATAGTTTTCGTGTCGTCTCACAGACGCAACATTAGATTTAACGGTAGTTTTAACTTGACATTCTCGCAGTTCCATAGACCAAATATTTGCCTAACCTGGCTGTGTGAGTTTACACAACTTTTGTATTGCGTAAATACGAGTGTAAATATTTATTTTAAATTGTATATTGTATGCTAATAGTGTAAGAGTCTAACAGTGTGTCCTTTGGTTAGGTTTTTCATAATGGATAGTAAAATACTTTCAGACAAGCACATTTCAAATTTGCTAAATGGATATGAATATCTTAGCGAATATGAAGGTAGGGAGAGTGATGGGGATGAATCGGATCATGCAGAGACTGTTATCGTTGAAGCTATTGAGGACCCTAATAAGGATCCTGATTTTATATTGGAACCAGAACCTGCAGAAAGCTCCAATTCTGATGAAGATGAACGCCCTACTGTCAGAAATAAACAATATCGAACTGCTGGTCCTCTGAGTAATACAATATCTTTTGGCCCTTCAACAGCCGTGCAAAACGCTGTTGGTCAGAGTACAAGCTCATAATTTTGGGAACACTACGCAGAGACAAATTAGAAATTCCGCCTGAGATGTTGATCGCAAAAAGTAGAGCTGATGGTACATCAATGTTTTGTTTTGATGGTGCAAAAACATTTAGTGTCATACAAAACTAATAAAAATCGAATTGTCTTGTTACTGTCAACGTGTCATGAAATTCCTAGGATTGAAGAACACAGCAAGAAGCCTGATATGGTAGGATTCTACAACTCAAAAAAGGGTGCTGTCGATTTGCTCAACCAGATGTGTAATAATATGTCTTGTAGTCGTAAAACGCGAAGATGGGCACTGTGTATTTTCTTTGGTATCATAAATATCAATTGGTCAATACACACATAATATATGTGGAAAATAAATTAAATAAACAAGAAATGCCAGTATCAAGATGCTCCAGAGCAATATGTGGAGAACACCAATTAAAGTACTGTTACCAGTGCACTCAAATCATGTAGAGTGATAAAAATACATTATATTTGTATCAACCTTTAAGTATGTAAGTAATAAAACAATTTTGAAATTTTTGAAGTTCTATCTCATTGGAAAGTACCCGTAGTCTGAGAGACTACTGATTAGCTTTAACGGCTGGTATACAACACGTTAGCTTTCTAGGGTTAACATTATCTGCTGACACAAATTTTGTATTGGTTGTTTTATAAAAAATAATCTTTTTATCTTCAGTGAAACAATTGTAATTTGAATTCTGATTTTAGAACAATTGCACTTACAATAAATTGTCTTATACAAGTAAAATTCAATGGTAGTAAAATATTAAAAAACCTTCCTTTCTAAAGGTTTATTTTGTTATTTGTGACAGTATATAATGAATTCACTAATATTAAACAATTTCTAAGGGGAACTTTTAATATATGACTACTGACTGGTGTCATACTGAATACATGCTACGAAATCTGGTGATATGCTAAAATCTGGAATTTTGAGGTCAAAAGTAACTAATAAAGACTTACTTCAATTTTAGAACATAATGATACTTAAAACAGAATTAAACTTATCAACAAAGGACAGTAAGGGCATGTTTTCTTCCATAAGGTGCAATTTGTCGCCTTGTGACAACAATGCCTAGAAACTGACCTTTCTGTATGAAAGTTTAAAATGAACATAATGAGTTTAAATGAAAGCCAAGTTTAATAAAATGAATCCTTCTGGGAATTTTTACAATGGTATTAGTGGTAATATGAGGGAAAACAGTTTAGAAGTTGACAAAAGTTTGATTGTTCTTATGCAACTCCCACACCCAAGGCTGAGTGTGACTCTTCTCTGCTGCAGATAAAGTGTCAAGATAATTTTATTTGTTCTTGTAAAATTGGTTTCTTTGCTTCTATTTTTTAATTTACTTGCTTGTATATGAATGTTTTAATTTGTTTTAATTTTAAAAATTATAATTAATTTCATGCAAGTTATTACAAAGTTTTAATTTCTAACATTTGTTGATTCCATCTTCGCGTGAGCTACTAGTAATCACTAAACACTTTTAAATGTTTTAAACTTGCCTATAGTAGCACTTACTTTGCTTGTTGATACTCCACACACAACACTCTCAACAAACAATTTAAACCCAACAACAAAATCAACGACATTTACAACACCACTGGAGTTTACAAACTAACTTGCAGTTCATGCCCCAGTTTTTACATAGGCCAGACAGGGAGGTCATTCTACACACATTACCAAGAACATATAAAAGCACTAAAAAACAATAACTACCAATCAAACTTCGCCGATTATCTCAACTCCACAAAACATGACTACATAGACATAACATCTAACCTACAAATTCTTCAGAAACAACACAGAAATAACCAATGCTATAAAACCGAACAATACGAAATATATAGGCACTTCAAACTACACCCTACACACATACTCAATACACAATTACATTACAACTCACACGCACTTTTTGACATTATAACTTCTAATACACACAAAATACACTCACACCACCAAAATATCCCACCCCCACCCTAACCTACGTAAACCTTGAGATCAGTTATGGTCTGAGTTGACAAAGGGACACATCTCCCGAAACGGCCTTCTTCAACAAGCAAAGTAAATGCTACTATAGGCAAGTTTAAAACATTTAAAAGTGTTTTTAATTTCTGTTATGTTTTAAAGAAAATTTATAACTTTATAGATCTCTTTATTTGGAAATCCAAAGTTAGCTCACATTTAGTTTGGTTTTGCTCTTTTCCAACTTTTGTTTTTACTTTTACATTTTTTCCTTCCTAATCTTATTATTACTTCTTTATAAAAATATTATTTTTGGATATTTCTAGAATATCTAATTTTTTGTGTGCCAGTGTCATGTACATAGATTTACATGTATGTATATCTATGAAGTGTACAGATTAAATTTGAAGACACTTTCTTTCAAAACTAATGATTCAGTTAGCATATTACACAGTTTGATCAGATAGCAAACGAAGCCAATTTGGGATCAGTACTTGTTGAATATTGAGAAAGTAAAAATGAAGGACCTTGTGGAGCTACATTGTAACTTTGAATTTTGATTTCACATGGGCTTTGCTTTATTATATTATTTTATTTTATTGTGTTTGTAAAAGATGAGATGTGAGGGTTTGAATAATTTATTTTGTAGTTATATTTAAAAATCATTTATTTTTGAAACATAAATTGAAACTATCAATTTGTTTAACTTGTGTATCTAAAAAATACATAATCTAAAAATGTTCAACAATCATAATATACTTATAGTGACTTATAGACTATTTATTTACAATTTCTAACAATTAACAATAAGATTTGGTATACAAAGCTTACATACTGAACTAAGAGAAACTTTGTTAACAATCCAACAATACTTTACTTGACCTATATAAGGGCAGTATTAGTAAGCTATAACATAAAAGTATGTAGACTATTTGACAATAAGATGAACAATGTTTTCTACAACTAGCAGCAAACGTAACAGTTTTATACTTTACCCACAAAATGTTTTTGTATTTATTTCCATGTTAGAAAGCTGACTAAAAATTAAATGACACTAGTTGTAATATAACACAAAAATTATTTGTGTGGTAAAATAGTTGAAATCTTGCTTTCAGAATAGTTCTATGTTGTATTATTTTTACTGTAGTATGAGTATAATAGATTATATATTTCTTGTACTCTCTAATTGAACATTTTTATAAGTTTTCAATAGATTACCTTTCTCTAAAGTGGTAATTTTGAAAAATTATTTTAACATATTCTCATATGTTAAAAATACTTTATAAATCAAATAAGTACAAAAAAACATGCATATAAAATTTTACTAAATTAAATTGGATTTCTGGATATGAGATTTTAGAGAATTTATCTTGTACCAATTCTGATATATAGAACAGTTTTTATATTCATAACCAGATAATAAAAAAACACTACACTAAATCATTAAAAGAAACTGTTTGAAATGTTTCTAATTATAACACAGAGTTAAGAAATTAAATGTTTATGTAAAAAAATTAGTTACATTCATTTATTTTTGCGTTTTTTATAATTATAAAAACTATAAACAAATATAGTATTTAAAAATAAATATTGTCATTACTAAAAAAAATCCTTTTTAAATTAAATTACTTTAATGCAATATGATTGAATAAAATTACTGTTTGAGAAAGATATTCATAAAATATTTGTAAAACAATGTAAATCTTTAACAATAATTTGTGATGACTAGATAAATTTAACAAAATTTTATAAATGGAATAAATAAACTATATATTGTAACAATAATTTAAAATTACTTATCAACAATGTTTATAATTTTATATTTAATGTCATCAATAATCAAGCAACAGGGCCTAAACATTTTGCATAAAGTAACAATATATCATAAAATTTATTCGTTAAAAAAAAGTAAATAAAACCTTAATATAATATTTCCATCCATATCACAACCAATACAGTAAAATATAAATAACCACATATATTCAAATAAATAACATTATATCTAATCCCGTCTCTTTCTTATCACATTTCATCTTACTATCTGTATTATTTAAATTTAAGTTGTCTTTTATGTTGGGAACATAACCTTACAATTTTGGTGTGACCTATATATTGTGCAATGGTAACTATTATGAAACACCTTAGTAATATCAGTCGTACACTGTCATTATTTAACCTAAACACGTGTCTTTAATTTGCTCAAAAAAAAGAAAATGGAATAGCACTGCTGTTCATCACTAAACTGTTTATTCGATTGTTAAGAGCAGATCATCACCTTCTAACTTCATTCCTACATTTATCTCCAAAGATTTGACAACCCCAGCCTTTGGTGCCTGAACAACCATTTCCATTTTCATAGCAGACAAAACAACGAGAGCAGCTCCTTTTTCTACAGTATCACCAACCTTAACTCTTACTTCCATCACTGTCCCTGGCATTGGAGCTCCAACCTGGTTCTTGTTACTCTTTTCAGCTTTAGGATGAATGTGCATTTCCTGAAATTAAATGTATTTTTTAATTTAAATGATGAATATTTACATTTGTTGATTCCACTTTTGTGTGAGCTACTAGTAATCACTTACACTTTTAAAACAAGCAACCAAAACAAGCAAAGTACGTGCTACTATAGGCAAGTTTGAAACATTTTAAAAGTGTAAGTGATGAATATTTATCACAAAAATTAATTTGTTTAATACTCTGATGATTGAAAGTATGACAATTGTCATTCTTGTGGTTTTAATTTGACACTGCTAGTCATTGTTAATGGGGAGATGGCAATACTGGATATTCGTATCTAGAAGTTAGGGTATATAGTCATAATAAGCATAAGACCTTGTTAAATGTAAAAAATAAAGGTAAAACAGTTATCTACCTTTTCTTTGACTTGTCTACTAATTATCAATTCATCACTTTAACATTAGTTTATGAATATCTGAACTTTAAATTTTGTAAATTTGTAAAAACTTACTGAGACAAAACATTTTCGATCGCTATATGGCGATCTTCATCAATGTTTTCAGCTTGGAAATGTTAGGTTAAGCGGTGATGGTTTTAATGGTAGGTTTTCAATAGTATCAAAGAGTATGTGTGATTTGTATTGGGTTTGTTTGTTTAATATGTTTGTACTTTGTGTTTTTGTGTATTTACAAATTTCATATTGTTATAGTGTGTTGAGATGTGGTCCTTTTTTGTCGATGTGTAAGATTTCTAGGTTAGCAAATGTCTGTGTATTTTTGTCCTGTATCTTTTACGTGATTGTAAAATGCTGAGTTTGTGTTCCTCGACTCTTTGTTTGAAGCTGCGACCAGTTTGCCAACTTAGAATTTGTTGCAGTTTAATTTGTATATGCCTGGTGCTTGTAGTTTATCTTTGTTGTTGGTGTTGTGTTTTGGGTTTCCTGTAAATGTTGAAGCTGTGTTTTTGTATGTGGCTTTTTGTTATGGTGAGGTCGAGGAAGTTTAGGGATAGGTTGGTTTCAATCTCTGAGGTCAACTGGAGTTTTGGGTGTACTTTATTAGTGTAGGTTAGGAGCTTTTCACATTGTCAAGTGTTGTCTCTGTATAGTGTTATGATATCATCAACGTTTCTGTGCCAGTAAATGATTTTGTGTGCGTGTGTATTGTTTGTGAGTATCTTGGTGTTTTCTATGTGTTGTAGGAAAATTTTGTTTAGGACACTGTTGATATGACTTCCCATAGGCAGGTCATCTGGTTGTGAATAGAAGTTTAAGTTGTGTGTGAAATAGTTTTGTTTGGAGATGGTTTGGAGGATGTTTAGGATTTCGGTGATGTGGGTTTTTGGTATGTTGTTCTGTATTAATTGGGACTTTAGGATATTGAGGGTTTCAGATATGGGTATGTTGGTGTACATATTTGTTATATCGAGTGATAGTAGTGTTGAATTGTGTGGTATGTTTATGTCTTTTATTATATTTACGAGGTTTGTTTTGTTTTTTATGTATGTATCTGTGTTCAAGTTAATAGACTGTCTGATTATTTTGTCCATGTAGTTTGCTAGTTTATGTGCAGGAGCATTCTGGTAGTTTATGTGCAGGGGCATTTTGGTAGTTTATGTGCAGGGGCATTTTGGTAGTTTATGTGCAGGGGCATTTTGGTAGTTTATGTGCAGGGGCATTTTGGTAGTTTATGTGCAGGGGCATTTTGGTAGTTTATGTGCAGGGGCATTCTGGTAGTTTATGTGCAGGGGCATTTTGGTAGTTTATGTGCAGGGGCATTTTGGTAGTTTATGTGCAGGGGTATTTTGGTAGTTGATGTTAATCATCAGTAGTAATATAGCAGCCAAGTGATAACATTTACGATTAAAAAAAAATTATTTAATTTGAAGAAAACTAGTCATCCTAACAACAAATCTGATCTCTGTTGTTTATAGTGTTTTAAAAATGTATATTGTTTTTCCACATAAATTTATTTTTGTAACAAAATAAAGATCTATTTTTTCCTATTCAAATTAGTAAAATGTTGGCCCAGATGCTTCAGTTTTGTTGTAAAATAACATTTACAATCCTGGTAACTCTAATGTTCCTTATCAGAATACTTGAATGTTTAATCATGATTCACACCAACATTACACATATTTAAAATTTGTTACCCACATGAGTTACTATTGTCAAAATCCTAATTCATAAAGAAAAATTAAATAACTGTTCTCAGGTTTTACCTTTGAAGCTTCTTTGTCACGAATGAATACAGATCTCAGTTGTCCATTCAATTCAAAGAAAACTTCTTTGTCTCCAGTTGGTGTTAAATCATCTGCCATGGCTAAAGTTTTAATATGAAGAGTCTTGCCCTTTTCAATTGTGACCTAGAAACATAAAGTTTACATGCATATCAAAATTTGGTTGTAGTTATAAGATTACCACAGTTACATTCATATGAATGTTTTTTTAAAAGATAAAATGCTTTTTCGTTTAAATATCTTATAATAAGAAAATATATTTATTTAATGTTCAAAATCCTCAAACCAAGCACAACTTCTTTACATTTATTAATTTTATATGATTGCTGATTAGGAATGTTATCCTTTTAATGCACAGTTGATTGCACCAGTAACACCTGTTTTTTAACAATTTAATTTGTCAGTATATTTTGATTTAAAGCAGCTCTATATTATTCCACAGGAAGAACATGAAAATTAGCTAAAGCCATGATGATTTTATAGACTTTTTCTGATAATAAGCAAGAAGGGTCGCAGTAGCCTACCTTGTTTCCAAGCTCTCACCAGGTTCACAAAAGAGTGATGCAAAAATTTAACTATTTATATATTGATCACATAATTAAAGATTTTTTGCTTTCGTAGTGCAGGAACACTTTGCACAATCACTGCATTTAAGAAAAGTACTGACAGATATGGGAAACTAATGAAAGGGGCTTACTACCCACTTAAATAAAAAGTTTGTCATATTAATTAATAAACAATTATAAACCATTGTTAAAAATATTTAAATATGCCCTTTATGTACATGTTACTAACACAGTTAGTATCGAAATGTACATAAAGATTGTGTAAATATTTGTAGCAAGTGTTTATAACTGTTTATTAATTATAATTACACAACTGCAATCTATTGGTTTTATATTTCAAAAACCTGATTATCTATATATTTTCTATTCAACTTTTAATCTGCCTTAACGTGGATATCTGACTGCCATATGATGATCAATGTATGTCACAGCCGGCACAATGCCCTTTCCTAGTAATTGCTAAATTTCAGGAACTAATATTTTCACTTTATTTCTCTTTGGGGATTATAAGTGTCATTTTTAGTAAACTAAGCTAGATTTATGTAAATAATTGTAAAGAAATTAGGAGTGTTTACTGTTATTCAGCATCGAAAAAAGTACTGCTAGTCACATCTGTCTTGCATAAGTTTTATGCCATACTATATATTTCAACAAGTAGCATTGGTAATAAACCCAGAAGTTGACTAAGAAATTTTTGAAATGTTTTATACATTAAAAAGAAAATTGATACTAAAGTAACACAGCTGCTAGTTGCCAAATCCACCCTCATCACTAAAGTGATAACTCATTAACAAAAACATTCTATGAACTTTCTACGTCTTTATCTTGAAACTGTATGACTTGATTCACAGTTTGCCTGCAACCAGAATTATATTCACTAGGGTAATGTTTATTAAATATTGCTGTCCATATAATAAACGCTGTATTTTAAAGATACCATATCTAACCTTATTTGTAACCTTATATTTGTAACCCATATCTAACCTTATAATTTATAAGCAGATATTTTAGCACTGTTTATTAATCCTGCTGCTGCAATTAGCATTGCCATGTTCAGAATGTTTTCCTAAGTCACATATAAAAATGACAAAAATCCAACTTGGCGTTGAAAATGGCTTTATCTTATTAATATTAATTTGTTCAAACTTCCTATACTAGGGTCACACATTTAATTGAATCAAATCATGCTGGCCCCGAAGTGGTTCAGTTATCCTGAATCTATATAGGCCTATAACAGGCAACATTTTCTATTTTGTAGAACACTTTAGGCTAGTTTCTGGTTTTGTAGTCTTTTATTTTACTTAATATTTTGTATAGCAATGTAAATATTTTTACCCTGTGTATAATGTTTATAATTTGTTTCAACTGTCAAACATAATTAATACAAGAATGTATGCGAGTATAAAGCCAAAATGTATGTAATTCCATTCTATATATTAATTTCAGCTGTAAGCATAGAGTGCTAACAATAATTCTGTCATAAAGCAATGTTATTAAAGTGTTTAAGTAGCTGACTTGCACACCATTAGGTTACTGCCCAGTTTATTCACAAAAAAACCAAATCCCAAATGGGCTCACTTTTGACAAGTGTTAGTCAGATGCCTGAAACATGACACTTCTATGATGACTAGATATGACACACATGCAATTAACTGGAAAACCTTATGTAATAATAATAATAATAATAATATATTTTAGCTCTTTGAGCATTTTCATATTTTACAGGTTCGTAAAATACGTTAGAGGATCTGAGTTTTATATAAGGAAAATACAAGATCAATTTTCCAGACATTTAAAAGTGAAATATACAATGTAAGATTAAATCAAAGATTTGTAAAGCAAAAAAAAAAAAAAAAAAAGATGTATGGATTATTAAAAAGTTATTAAATTTCTCAATTCCAAGCCCAAAATCGGTAAATGTCAACTCTTTGACAATGACACACAAAATATGCTAAACAATTTATCAAGTTTTATAAGAAAATTCATAATTCAACTGTCTATAATTTTTTATTGACTTTTTCTTAAACACCGTCCACTATACACATGATACAGGTAGCTTAAATATCACATAACAGAAGCTTAAAAAATGATATCGTTACTATTTATTAGCATACAAAATTAATAAAAATTTTACCAACAAAAAACATCCAAAGTATATCGGGTTGATAAAGTTGGTATCATTTGCAAAACATATTACAAAAAGTAATATACAATTAGAAAGTTTGTTTTATCATATGAAAATATGATTAAAGGTGAAATGAAAATGATTAAAGATAATTATTTTAAGAAAATATATCTTTTAAAATATATTCCTTTCAGTTTGATATTTCTTTGTTTGGCATTTCTAAATTAGCATAGCTTATATTACAACATTTTTATTTTCAAATTTGTTGGATTATGAACAATTTCTTATTAGATTTTATTATGAAAAATCGTAACAAGAATGATGACAGTAGCAGTCAATATGTAGACTCCTGTTATCACACATGTTAATACTTTTAAACTAGTGATATATGAATTTCTTTCAAAGAAATTTCTAGAAAATCGTTTCTCCCTGCATGTTTACTTTTGTCCTCAGGATTATTTTTACTTCAGAATCGTTTATCCTTTATCTATATTATATTTACCTGTTTTAGTACAAACAAATATTGTACTTAGTATGTTGAGGTAAAATAGTCATTAAATTCTTTTCCATTTAAATGATTAGAATTGATTGGGGGAGAAAAACTAATGAAGATTGTCATCTGTAATTGAAGGTTTAGTTTCAACAAGTTATTTTTTAAAAACGAGTCAATTTTTAATGTTAATATGACGTAATGTATACATACGTCAGGGGTAATATTACAAGCTTCATCAAAGATTTGCTGCATGTGAAGATTAACATAACCTACATGAATTAACTTTCTACACAATTCCTGTCATGCACGATGTATATAGGGACCAACAGTCGAAGAGGAAATATGAACTAATAATAAGACATTTATATAAAAGAAACTAACTTTTAAAATTAGTTTGAAAAAATGCCACAACACAAATTTTCATTTGTGCAAAATACTTTAGGAGTAAAAAGAAAATAGAAATGAGTGACTCAGATGAAAAAAATAATAAATCCTACCATGAAAATAAGTTACTAGATAATAACATTACTTGTTTATTAAAAATTCATTAATATTTGTTTTCAGAATTAATGAGAACAAATGAATTTAAAGAGTGTGAATTTATGTGCTGGGGTTAAACATGTAAAATGTTTATTTTTAGAATAAAAGTAAATTCAAAACTTCCAAAAACTTTTACATATCAAATTTTACTTGAGCAAAACCAAATACATAAATAAGTTAATTATTAAAAAAAATAGAAAAGAAATTCTAAAAGAATGTAATTGATTTTTAATCCTATTGATAGTGAATTACTTTGTAATTCTTGATTCATTTATGTATTAAAATGATATACTATTAGCAAATTAAAATTTGGTTCTTTTTAACACTTCATTTTAACAATTTTAAAATTCAAACTGGTTAAAAGATTAAACAAATTTATATATTTAGTGATTAACAAAAGTAACAGTAAAATGTGACAGAAACATCTAATTAACTCTGTAACTCACCTCAAATTCCTCTCCAACTTTGGGACCAGTCAAGAATATTCTTGTATCTAGTTTATCAACAGGTCCAAACTGTTCTCTGAAATTTAAATAGTCTTCAGTGACAGTTGGATAGAGAGCAGCACTCATAACATCTCGTTCAGACACAAACGGATGTTTCTCTTTTAAATCTGTTTCAAGTTTACCAAAATCAAAAGCAGGCATGGACTCTCCTGGACGTCCTTGTACTCGAGGCATATCTTTTAAAACCTACACACAAAGTTAAGTAATTAAAGCCTATGATAACATTGAGATGTTTGATAAACACAAATAAATTGGATAATGTAGTTTGCCAAACTAACAATGAAAGTAGGATATGCCAGAGTCCTGAGTTTACATTTAAGTAAGCAAACAAGTTAAACATTGTTCTTTATCATTTTATAGAACCTAGAAGTAGATTAAATAAATTAATCAGTTCATGAGAGATTATAATAATTATTATTATTCGAAACAACACTTGTTTCCAATTTTTAAATATATCTGAATTTCTATTATATATAATTTTTTTATACATTTTAATACATGTTTATTATATTTATATTATATATATATATATGAAGTTAATATATTACTATTGTAAGTAATTTTATCCACCATTAATTGCAATGATTTTACCTTGTGTGATGAAAGGTGCCTCATCACACAAGGTAAAATCATTGCACTTAATGGTGGATAAAATTACTTACAATAGTAATATATTAACTTCATAAAGTCAGTGCAACATAAAATATCAAGGATATATATATATATAAATCAAATGACAAATAATAAATATATTATCACCACATACCTAGTTGTAATAAAATAATATAATAGAAATTATGTTCTAGAGTACAGTATTCAATACTACTTACTTAACCCCTTAGTTAAAAAAAAGATATGCTTAAAGTTGTACTCTGTATCTGTCTCTCTCGCACGCATGCATGCACGCACGCACACACACACTGTGTTGGTGTGAGTTTAAATAGGTATATGTAGTTCTAAAATCATGTTTTCATCAAACTTATATAACATTTTAAACTTTGTTATAAATGACATACAATTAAAGGTTTCACATTTAATTCAAGTCTGGGTACATTTTTAAAGGAAGTATCATTACCTTTGATCTCAAAGGTTCTGGAAAGCCTCCATATGGTTCTCCAATATATCCTTGTAGGAACTCAATTACTGATTTGGGAAAGCTAAGTTCTTCAGCTTTATTCATAACATCTTCAGCAGTAAGGTGGTTCTGCACCATGAATTGCGCAAAATCTCCAACAACTTTGGAAGAAGGGGTTACCTGGAATAAACAATTTGCTTGTTAAAATCATCTTGAATTTACTGAATAAATCATTAGTAATTATTGAGTAACTGAATAAAAACTATTAACTAACTTGGAAAAAAAAATTCAAAATAATCGTTTCATTGACAACTGTTTCGAAACGCTTCTGCAAGTAAGTTAATAGTTTTCACTCAGTTACTCAATAATTACTTATAATTTAAATAAACAATTTTAGAACTAAATAAAATATACAGATTATAACAGTATACACATTAGGACATAATATATGACGTCTAGTGGTGTAATCAGAATTACCCTCTTTCTTCGTATAGAAAGCAAGGTTATTATTAGTTACCTGAAATTTTATGCTAGGAAACTGTATACATGCTTAATTAATAGTATAACTTACAATATTAACTTGTAAAGTTTGGTTTTACAAAACAATCTCTACACAGTGTGGAAAAAAAATTGAAATGAGTTTTTTAAATTCCATTACTTATGCAAACACTTTAGAAAAATTTATTTCACGGTAAGAACTGGCATTAGGCGATATCGCATGATTTGGCAATGAACGTGTTAAACAATTACTACAAATATTTTGATATGCTGGTTATTTAATAATAATTATTAAAATTCTAACAATTATGAAATACGATTTATATTTTCAAATATAACCAAGCAACATTATGAAAGTTTACCAACCTTAATAATATCTCCCAGCAACAAGTTAGCTTCTCTGTATGCCTTTTTCACATCCTCAAAGAAATCTCCAAGTCCCAATGAATAGGCTTGGAATTGTAAGTTTGTATATTGACCTCCAGGGATTTCATTCAGGTACACATCTGCATTACCAGATTTCATGGTTGTCGTGCATTCAAAGGGAGCATATAATGTTCTTGCTTGTTCCCAGTATGCTGAATATGCGGAAACATCCCGTAGATCAATTCCTGAATGTAAAGTAATATTTATTAATTTAAATTTTAAAAAATTAAAATATTAACCACTATTTGTTACAATCTTTCTTGTTAACAATACATTTAATATAACTAATTAAACACTAATACTACAATACAAAATATAAGCAGTAATTAAATTAACAAAGTTATATATAAGAAATAATCAATTCACATAGTTGTCTAGATTTAACGATGACATCTAGGTAGTATATGAGAACATATATTTTATAATCATTTCATCATCATGAGGGGGTATAGCTGCGAAGAAGTTACAAACCAACTAACATAAAGAAACAATAGCCCAAGTTTATATATGGAAGAGCAAAATCCCACCTACCACTAATGGGTGACTGATGAGGTTTTGGCCACTGATCCAGTCTTGTCTTTCACTATCAAGTTTCCTTGTTATTTTCGTCAATCTGTCACTATCTTTTAGTTATCAATTGATTGTACCTTTGTGTGTTTATATTGTAAACTAACTTTGACGAATTTTAAATAATTATTTCATGACTCTAGACATAATGTGAGACATTATTTTAATTTTATTCATTAAAAGAAAAATGTTACCTGACGGCTGTCCGGCTCACAATGACAATCAGTATCATTATAACCAGTCAACATGTTAATGTTATGGCAAATTTTATTACTCACTATCATGGTTCATATTTATCATTCTTTTATCCATGTTCTACATTTTTATACTACCAATCTCCAATCTATGCCATTTATCTCTTCATATTATTAGATTCCTGAGAGCTTAACAACTTTCCCCCATTTCTCTCATCTGTTTTATTCTTTTTTCAATTATGTAAATCACTTATTAATTAAATTTTCTAGTTCCCTATTTCCTATTTTACCTCTCCATATTACTTCCTTAATTAATCTTGAGAGACAGATTTGTAAAACACACACTCATAAGTATATTTCTTTTTGTATACTTAGAATGTAATTTGTCCAAAACTATTTACAGACTAATGAACAGAATTTTTTCCCATTATTAACTTATAACTTACTAAATAATATACCTCCTCTCCAACTCATTCTCTTTCACTGTCTATATTAACTCATTGTTTAGTTTTGTATTTCAATCAATCTGTAGAATAGAACCATTATCAGGTTATTGTTTAATATAAAAATACCTTATCCCAATAATTTAAGTTTACTTTTCTTCTCAGTAATGCACACTTTTTTCTACAATATTTTATAACTTATGCCTTGTTTAAAGTAGAACATTACATTAGCATATATTGTTTCGCAGCATTTCAAAATAATGAATATTTTTTGTCAACTTATGTTTCAATTTGGTTATTTGAATGAGCCGTAGACATCATATATATATATATATATATATATATATATATATATATATATATATATATATATATATATATATTATAACATAATTATAAAACAGACGCAACGGGGTTTTACTATTTTATGAAGATATATTATTTCTATTTAATAACCAAAACCAAAAAACTACTCAAGAACAATTCATTAACATTTATTATTACAATTTCATCTCAACATTAAACAATACACAAAACAAAATTTTACAAGTTAACAAGTTTTAACACAATATACTAAAATTCGATTCTTTAAATTTGAGTTACAAGGTTTTTATACCCTTGGCTAGTTTAAGATCTCTTGATATCTCGGGGTTATAGTATGGGCTATATTTTTAGAAATTCTTAGGTTAATTAAATAAATTTTGAACAAACAATATTAAATTTTGAAAATACAAAAAGGCCAAACTATTTGAACTGGATTTATTTCTTACTATTAATTAACTATAAGATATCCTAATATACAAATTTAAACTTCTCTATTATCTTAAAAGTCCACTAAAGTTATTTTATAGCGCTATTACTCAACTTAATAAATATCAAAATTTTGCTGGTCGCTTACGTAAATTCCCGTTCTCTCCAATTAAACAATTCACACACTTAAATCCGTTTTAGTTCTTTCAAATTATATTTTCACTGTATTAACTCTTTCAATTTTCTTATTCCTGTTTAATCTGGCCAAGTTTACTCACAAAACTGTATAATTTTGACGAACTCTTTCCAAAAAAATAGAATTTTGACTGGTCCTGGCAGGTCCCATCTTAAAGCGTCACCCACGCCAGAATCAACTCCACTACTAACTACGCGTCCTTTTTTTTCTTTTAAAATGTTACCAATATGGCGGCTTTCTTCTCCAAAAAACACATATGGGTTATAATTTAGTTCGATTTCTTTCCACTAGACTTTCACACATGTTTTTACAGCTGTTAATGTCAACGAACTATTTTCACCAGTTTTAATCTTGTTAACTTTGGTTGAAACTTACTGTTTTAATTTTCCGATCCTTAATAAAGTTTCCAGTGTTTATTTTATTAATATTATTAGTGTGTGAAGTGTCTTTGTGTTTTACTTTTGTGATATTTCCGAATTGTGTGTGTTTTGCTTGGTCTTTCATAAACATAACCTTACATTGTTTACAATCGTTTTTTCACTTTTTCCTTCAAGTAATTACTTAGGCCCTATGTTACTACAGTTTACAAATTTGTTTACACATAACCATTATTAGATTATTTTATTTTAATTTATGTGTTGGGTTATTTGATATAACAAATTTCCTAATACATTTCCAGTTCAAAAACCTTGTTTACAATTCCTAGGCTTTTACCAGAATTTAGTTTCAATTTTAACCTAACCAATCTTTTAATGAATTTCTTTCTAAATTTTGAGTGAGTTATTTCTCATCTATTTCCCAATTCTTAAATAATATTATATAGCCCATTCTATAAATGTTACAATGTCCCCTAATTTAATTTAAACAAAAAAAAATAATCCTAATATCTACATTACACATTTTTTTTACATTTTACAAGCTTGCTTAAATATACATATTTTTTTTTTTTTAAATTAAATTTAAATTTACATTTATTTCCTACTTGTACATTTTATTTAATAACTACCTGAACACATTTTTATTGAGTACGTTATACCTCAACACTTTGGCTAACTTATTGTCCATTGTCTTTACCACTTTTATAATTGTCCACTTAAAAGTCATCTATACCTTCATCTGTCCACTTTCGTCCATTTATACTTAATTCTATAATACAATTTTATCTTAACTCTTTACCAATCAAATACTGAGCTGAAAACTTCAAGCTACTTGTCTTACATGGTTTATACTAGTTTAAAACTCGCATAATACTATTTCATTAATTTTATATGTTGTTATTTATTATTCTATTTACTATCTCTTTTTTCGCATCCTCCCAACTATTCATCATAAATTTTTTTTTCAATTAAAATTAATTTGTCTTAACCTTGCCTCAACCTCACTTTAGTTATAAATCTATCAACTCTATCTGAACACAACTATATTAAATTTAACCCCAATTTCATATTACTATTATTTTATTATTATTATTATGTTTTTTTTAAACTTTTTATTATACTATATACTTTGTTACATATATATATATGACGGTAATTCACCTTACCTCCACTTATTAACGTAGACATTTATTTTATTTCACATATTATCGACGTTATTTATATATTTCATTTTATTTTCAAATTCCCCTTTTTCCAAATTATATTTCCCCTTTTTATATTGTTATGCTCATCCAGAATATACCTATCTTTATCTTTACATTGCACCCTACTTGTACTCCTTCCGTTTTTATCCCTGCTATCTCTGTTTAATTAGGTTATTTAATATATTTTAACTTATTTCCCCTTGTCACTACTCTGTTTATCATTTATCTCATATTTATTTTGCTTTTAGCTTCATCTAACTCTCAGTTCGAAGTTAGTATTTTATCTCCCCTTCCAATCTCACATCCAGTTCAATTATTTTCTTATATCATTTCAGTTTATTTTGTATGAAGTTTAACATCTAATATTTTTAAAGGTAGCAATCTCATATCCTCTATTTGATCATATCTATAGCTCCTTCGATTACACTGTCCCTATATCAACGAATATAAATTTTGTTTTAATACTTATTTATCAACGCAGATTCTCCCTTACAATACGACGAAGTTTAAATACACAATTACCATATTTTTATTACAACGATGCTTTAATATTTATTATCATAGATTCATATTTCTTTTATAATATATAATATATACGACGAAGTTCCATTATTTATCAACGCAGATTCTCCCTTACAATACGACGAAGTTTAAATATACATAATTTTATCTTTATTCATTACTCGACGAACTTTCTAATAAATTATCATAGATATAGTTACCATCCCTTAAAACTTATCTCCTGCTAACGTTTTCTTATACACATAATCACCTAGAGTTTATTCATATTGCTTCCTTTACCTATATTTAATATCTCCCTTCCTATTTTATTATTATTTTTCTTTTCCAGTTCTCCTTGATACATGTCATATTACTGCCTGTGTCTATTAATGCCTGTAAACTTGTTTCCTCTATTTAATTTCTATTCCTGGGTTTCTCATTGTCTTAGTATTCCGATTGACTGTGGGCAAGCTGCTCTTTTCTTGTCCCCACGCCTGTCCTTGCCTTAACACCGTTTACATCTCCATTGTATCTTTCATCTGCTTCATAAGTTCTATTTTCTGTGTTTTTCTCATATTTAAATTCCATTTCCCATTTTCCAAACTTGAGTTGTGCCTCCACATCCATTAACATATCCGTACCTATGATCATTTCTCTCAACAAGCTTTGTACCACTATGCATTGAAACGGATATTTAACTCCTTCCATTTCTCCTATTACCATTTTCATTTTATTAATCTGTTCAGTCTTCCTTTTAGTTGCGGTTTGAATTGTTATATTTTTTATTGGCAGTACCTCCATCTTTCCTACTTCATTTCTTAATTTTAACTCTCCTAACTCTTCTGTGTTTTTCTTTGTTATATATTCGACTTTCTCTATCTCTTTTTTATTAATTTCTATCTCATCAGCTATTATTTCATTTGTTTTCTCAAAATTTTCCTTAATCTCCTCTAATTCTCCATCTTTCTCCTCTAAGTCTCTTCTCTCATCCTCTACTACAGCATTATTCTTTTTTCTCCACTGTTCCCTCATATCCTCTATCATTCTCCTATTTTCTTCCTTTAGGCTTTCGAATTTCTTATCCAACCTACTCATTTCCAACCTACTTGAGGCAAATCCTCTGTTCATCTCTTCTCTCCCTTTTAGACTCATTTCCATGAGAGATCTCATCATTTCCCTCAATTCTTCATTATCATTATTTCCCCGTTCTTCTTGTTGAGTTTGCATAGGTGGTAGTCCCCTAGCTTCTTCTACCTCAATGTCTCCTATTGGCATATCTGTGCCTTCCATTTCTTTCATTTCCAAACTTGTCCCTTTTTCCTGGTCCCCTACAACTACCAGCTCGCCTATAATATTTCCTTTTTTTTTTTTTTAGCTGTAAGTAACTTATTATACAAACATAAACAATTTTTATATATACTATAAACCTAGCCTTGATTCTATTCAACTCAGTTTTTAATTTTACAAAATTTTGTCTAAATCTATTTCCAGTTCAAATGTTTTTCATATAAAAAGTTCTAAATTAATTTTATTTCAAAATCTCTCTAAATAAATTTTATCGAGCCCCCACGTTGTTGCGCCAATTATAACATAATTATAAAACAGACGCAACGGGGTTTTACTATTTTATGAAGATATATTATTTCTATTTAATAACCAAAACCAAAAAACTACTCAAGAACAATTCATTAACATTTATTATTACAATTTCATCTCAACATTAAACAATACACAAAACAAAATTTTACAAGTTAACAAGTTTTAACACAATATACTAAAATTCGATTCTTTAAATTTGAGTTACAAGGTTTTTATACCCTTGGCTAGTTTAAGATCTCTTGATATCTCGGGGTTATAGTATGGGCTATATTTTTAGAAATTCTTAGGTTAATTAAATAAATTTTGAACAAACAATATTAAATTTTGAAAATACAAAAAGGCCAAACTATTTGAACTGGATTTATTTCTTACTATTAATTAACTATAAGATATCCTAATATACAAATTTAAACTTCTCTATTATCTTAAAAGTCCACTAAAGTTATTTTATAGCGCTATTACTCAACTTAATAAATATCAAAATTTTGCTGGTCGCTTACGTAAATTCCCGTTCTCTCCAATTAAACAATTCACATACTTAAATCCGTTTTAGTTCTTTCAAATTATATTTTCACTGTATTAACTCTTTCAATTTTCTTATTCCTGTTTAATCTGGCCAAGTTTACTCACAAAACTGTATAATTTTGACGAACTCTTTCCAAAAAAATAGAATTTTGACTGGTCCTGGCAGGTCCCATCTTAAAGCGTCACCCACGCCAGAATCAACTCCACTACTAACTACGCGTCCTTTTTTTTCTTTTAAAATGATACCAATATGGCGGCTTTCTTCTCCAAAAAACACATATGGGTTATAATTTAGTTCGATTTCTTTCCACTAGACTTTCACACATGTTTTTACAGCTGTTAATGTCAATGAACTATTTTCACCAGTTTTAATCTTGTTAACTTTGGTTGAAACTTACTGTTTTAATTTTCCGATCCTTAATAAAGTTTCCAGTGTTTATTTTATTAATATTATTAGTGTGTGAAGTGTCTTTGTGTTTTACTTTTGTGATATTTCCGAATTGTGTGTGTTTTGCTTGGTCTTTCATAAACATAACCTTACATTGTTTACAATCGTTTTTTCACTTTTTCCTTCAAGTAATTACTTAGGCCCTATGTTACTACAGTTTACAAATTTGTTTACACATAACCATTATTAGATTATTTTATTTTAATTTATGTGTTGGGTTATTTGATATAACAAATTTCCTAATACATTTCCAGTTCAAAAACCTTGTTTACAATTCCTAGGCTTTTACCAGAATTTAGTTTCAATTTTAACCTAACCAATCTTTTAATGAATTTCTTTCTAAATTTTGAGTGAGTTATTTCTCATCTATTTCCCAATTCTTAAATAATATTATATAGCCCATTCTATAAATGTTACAATATATATATATATATATATATATATATATATATATATATATATATAACTTTAATTTTCTCTGTCTTTCTATTGACTTGTAATTAGATGATGACTCTTTCCCCTAATATATTAAAAAGGAATCAAATAACATTGAAAAGGGATATTGGTAACGCATTTTCTCAGCTTAAAGCTCTTTGAGTTTGCTGTTGATTAGAATATTTATCAAGTCTTATGTAACTCAACATGTTTTAGACTTATTGAGTTTGTCAATAAATTGAGAAAGACATGCATTATATATGTGAACGTTATTATTGCTCCAGACAAAAGATGTTTAGGAATCAAATAAACCATCTGAAAATATACATCACAAGCAGCATTGTTTTATATTGAACAAGGAAAAGTTGATCAAATATCTAGATATTTTATAAATAAAAATCTTATGAAGGCCTGAAATAACAAAAAATTAACTATGTAGTTGAATCAATGTGGCGCTTATTTGATCTATTGGTACTTTAAAATTATTTTAAACTATAATTTCAAAATAATATATTATTATGATAATGTTTTACCTTTAATTTACAAGTAGACATAATAAGTAGGCAACTAATAACAATATAATTATGGAGATATATTATACATAATTATGGAAATTTCATAAAAAATGAATGACTGAAATTTAGGAAAAAATAAATGTTCAAGATCTGAACAATAATATTATTAAAATGTTAAATATACAACTTTCTTGTTTCAAAAATTAATTAAAATAAATTGAATTAATTATAATTATATTAACTCTAAGCATATGAAATAAACTATTTACCACTAGCTAGAAATTAGTGTGCAAAAATAAATATCAATATCTTTAAAGGTGTATTTAAATTTAAATTCTTACATGTATGTAAGAATGAGAACAAATGAAACCAAAATTGTTTAGTGGTTTATTTATTTTTTATAGCGTAGAAAAGACTTTAAATGTATTTTTAGTGTGATAAATTTGGAAGTATTCGTCTAGGTGTAATATGAATTTAGATACACAAGTTTTACAATCGTAACATTAGCGTGTCAAATGTCTAACTCTAAAACAGAGTCACAGGACACTTGGGTGGTAGTAAATATCTAATGAGTTCTGAGAATTTCTTATGAAGAGCAATTGGCTAAATATGATAAATGCAAGGCAGGAGTCAGTTTATACCATGGCAATATTATCCAGCACTCTATTTGGAGTTTTTAAAACTTTAGTAGGACCCAGATATTGGAACTTATTACTACAAAGTAGAGAGTTTTAAGCATAAGAGTTTTGCAGAAAATAAGTCATACTGAGATGTCTCATAACACATGCACTAAGGATTAAATAATATTACTAGTATTGATCTTCGCGGACTATGTTTATAAATATTTTTATATTTATAATTCGAAACCGCAATTTTTTTGTAGGCCATAAAAAGCAATTTGAATCTTACCTGTGTCAAGTTGTGTGCCCTGTAATGAAGCTACAACTGCTCCCATACTAGGTTGGGAAGTCATGCCTGACATGGAATCCACAGCTACATCTACAACATCAGCCCCTGCTTCTGCACAAGCCAACATAGAAGCAACTCCAGCACCTGATGTATCATGTGTATGGATGTGAATAGGGACATCAGGGTGTTTGTCACGCAAAGCTGTTACTAATAGTTTTGCTGCAGTTGGTTTCAAAAGTCCAGCCATGTCCTGTAACCAATTTTCATTCTCTACAGCTAGACGTTAAAAAAAATATTCATTTATTCAATCAATTTCTGTTTTCTAAAATCAATTAATTTATCATGTCATTCAACTACACACTTGTAAGAAAAGCCTTTTCTAAATAAAAATCAAGGCTCCAAAATAGAATACATCCATGTTTAATAAATAGTGTTTACAATTTTTACTTTAAGTTTAAAATTAAATATTTTTATATTTGATGATTCCATCTTCACATGAGCCACTAGTCTTCATTAAAACACTTGTAAATATTTTACCATCTTATCTATAGTAGCACTTACTTATATTTGTTGGGGATAGCAGTTTCGGGAGATGTGTCCCATTGTTAACTCAGACTGTAATTGATCTCAAGGTTAATGCAGGTTAAGGTGTTAGGGTGGGGTGGGATATTATGGTGGGGGTGTAGGTGTACTTTGTGAGCATTAGGAGTTATGATGTCAAAAAGTGTGTGTGAGTTATAATGTAATTGTGTGTTGAGTATGTGTGTAGGCTGTAGTAGAAATATAGAAACATTTCAAATTACACCCTACACACATACTCAACACACAATTACATTATAACTCACCCACACTTTTTGACATCATAACTCCTAATGCTCACAAAGTACACTCATACCCCCACCATAATATCCCACCCCCACCCTAACCTACGTAAATCTTGAGATGATACAGCCTGAGTTGACAATGGGACACATCTCCCGAAACGACCGTCCTCAACAAATATAAGTAAGTGCTACTATAGGCAAGTTTGTAAAATATTTACAGGTATTTTAGTAATTATTTTTAACTACATTGAAATAAAAACTATGGCTAGCTTCTTGAATAGTTATCAACAAAGACAAATCCATTTAGAACTACTTTTTACTATGAATAGGTTCTTTAGATGCAACATATCACATATTTTCCTCCATGATATCACTTTTTATAAAACAAAATTATATTTACAATTGACTTTGTCAACATTTGTTTTTCTTAATCTTTGAGAGATTGCACCAAGAGGTTACCTCTAGGCTACTTAATTTTTCAAACCAAAACTCTTTTTACTAGAGCTTGGTGTCTTAGCTTCAGCCTATTTTACAAGCTCCTTTCTCAGAAATTTAAGTAGACACATGCATACAATTTGGGTTTGGTTTCTTTAGTCGAGCTCAGTTTCTGTGAAGGACTGGATGTGACTTCTATGTCTGACTTCTCATGATATGGTCATAACTGAGCCAACTTCCGCTTGTGACCTTGTTGTGCTAGTCTACATTTTTGTCTACATATGTGTTAATATTTTACTTGAATTAGATGAAACAAAATAATGAGTGAATGTAAGCATGAGAGTATCAGATTTGCTAATATACTAGCTAGTGTAGAACACGAAAAACAGCAACAGAATTAGCCCCCAAATGGCCCATTTGTTAGAAGCCTTCGTGATAGTGATAGTGGAGATGGACCAGATGATGAATCTGATGAGGAGGATCCTAAGGCTGACAAAGATGTAATTGCTACAAATAACTTACAAAACAATCTAGGTGATGTTGAAGTGGCAATGGATGATGATAACTTCAGTGATTTAGAAAAATTACCTCCTGAAGAAAGGCATAGAGTTACATGATTAATAGTTTATTAAATTCCTTCTATTAGCTCAGACTCTCCTGATATGAATTTTTTCGCCCTTATGGTTGTCGACGAAATCTCCATTGTATAGTCTTAAACTGTTGCCATGGTTACCACAAAATATCATAGTGATGTAAGGTTAAAAATCACGAATAAAATAAACAAACTGGAAATAAGTAAAAAATGATAAAATTTTTCTCTCTAGACCTCAGTAGTAATTTACTTCAGTAGCAAATTTTTAATATTACTTCTTTTGCATAGCAACTACTATTTTAAGGAGAGTCACAAATGTTAAAATAATTTTTTGTAATACGTTTTTCAAATTTTTGTAATGTATTTTTAAAAATACATGCTATAAAGTAATGCTATTTAAATGAATTTAAAGATTTGAAAATATATAAAAGTGTTCTATTCTAAAGATATTTGAAATGAAATTATTATTTTGATTTAAACAAGTGTTTTTTTTTAATCTAGAAGTAACTTCCGTGTGCGCTCTCTCATGTTATTTCAAACCATACGACATGTTAAAGGTTGAAAATAATTGTGTTATATTTTTTTTTACTGTTATAATGGTATTGAAATCTGACATTACTTTTTAAATATTTAAAGCAATTTATTGTTATGTACAGCATAATAAGCCTATATTTGAAACTGAATAATATTTTTAGATTAAAAACATAAATATGTATTTTCCAATATTACCTTAACACACAACACATGTGTTCCAGCTTTCACAAGTTCATCAGCTAAATTCAAGTAATATTTGAGGTCATATTTTGTCCTAGAAGGATCAGATACATCACCAGTGTAGGAAATTGCAGCTTCAACAATACCTCCAGCTTTGCCTGCTGCATCCATTCCCAAAATCAAGTTGGGCAAATAGTTCAAAGAATCAAACACTCGGAATATATCCATACCGCATTGTACAGATAAATCACAGAATCTGATTTAAGAAAGAAATTATTAAAATTATACTAAAAAGAAATTAGTTATAATATAATAAAGTCAATTTATACATAGATTTGAATCAAATATTTTCACAGATGGCTTGGGTATGGTAAATGAAAAAAGAAAAAATGTTTCAAACCGAACACATATTTTTCAGCTTACTTTTAATATTAGTGACAAAAATTCTCCACTACTTTGTATTTTTTAAAAATATGGTCAATTTATAATATGAAATGATTTACATTGTTGAAATTTTGGCATTAAACGGTAGGGGTTATGACATTTTGAATCTTCCTATGTTCAAAATAAAATGTCTTTCTGGATATCAACAACTCTCGCCAGACTCATGACAATCCTCTTACTTTCCAATTGCAGCGGAAATATAAAACTTTATCCTAATAACATCTTATCCAAACTTTTATACTAAATGCATTTGCCCTAAATTCTTACTTATTCATTAACAGTTTTTTTTGAGTCATTTTCAGTATAGAAACCTTAGTCTAAGTCAATGTCACCTACCAAATAAGTTTCTTCTCCAACTAACTCCTATTTGAATTCATTCTGTCCATATTCATTTAAAAAACTTGAATTATATTTATCCTGTCCCATTTATTACCTTGAAATAATTGTAAAAACCAATTACACTAATGCATACACTAACATAAACAGTTGCACAGTACTATAATGGCCAGAGGCAGTAGCATAGCCAGAAAATTATCTTGCAAAATTCAATCCGGGTACAAAGAACACTCTCAGAAATTTGAAAAAATTCAACACCTGAAAACAACTTTTTACACTAAAGTTGGAAATGCTGGAAAGTTATTCCAGCATTGAAAAACTTCAATTATAAATCTTTACACAATTAGAGCAGGTTGAAACAATTTAATTGTGCAAGCTAACTGATATAACACGACATTCAACATGTCTGATGATAATTTAGTCATTGTTCGTATTATGCCCTTCAACTTTTTTTGTTCTATCTATCTGATGTATTGGTTGCCACAAGCATTTGCCTTCAAAGACCTATTGGAAGTATTTATTTCACTTGTGAATCCCTCTTTTACTCATGACAGAGACTTAGAGTAAAATTTAATTCCAAAACTTTTCTGCAATTAATTTTATTCTTAAAAAAATATTTAATTAAAATTGGCTACTGGATTTTTTTGTAGGCGAGTCAGTTAATAACTCTTCAGTTCGTTAAATAATTAGTTTTGAATTAATCAGCAAAATCAAGTTGATTACAAAGAAAAACTGAAAAAACTTACTCAACTGCAGGCCAATGTAGTGAACATCTGCAAACTATACTAATGTAAAGATACTTTACAGAGAGGTAGGCCAATATGACAAAAAAAAATTTATTCAGAATATTACAGCTTGCAAAATTAAAAATTATATTTTTTTTTTATAAATACCTTATCCCCATACTATCTTCATTTTTTAAATAATAATATCTTAATTTTTTATGTAACACCATGTTATTCTTCTATCAAAATCTATTGGTTAAAAGATTCCTTTACAAAAAACAATAAATGGTAGGTATTACTTACTTATAAACTACATTATCAGGATAGTTTGTGTATCCTACAGCGTTTGCTCCTCTGAGCAACATCTGGAAAGGAATATTGGGAGCGGTTTTCCTCATGTCTTCCAATCTTTGCCAAGGGCATTCGTGAAGAAATCTCAATGCGACATCAAATGTTGCTCCACCCCAGTTCTCAAGTGCATAAAACCCATTAAATTTGTGTGCAACAAATGGTGAGATATTCAGTATATCGTGAGTACGTACTCTTGTTGCAAGTAAAGACTGATGAGCATCTCTGAAGGTTGTATCCATCAAGAGTAAACCTTTGTGTTGGCGAACTGCTTTAGCAAAGGCTTCCGGACCCTGATCTTTGAAGATGTTACGAAAGCCTTTTGGAGTTTGAGGTTCTGGAAATTCATTGAAAAAGGTATTACGATTAGTATACACAATTTTAAATAGATAATACAATGCAATTAAACATTTATGCAGTAAGGAATGAAAAAAGTATAACTAAAAATATCTTACACTGCAATTTAAGAAGTAAAACATTATATAAGTATGTGGAAAATTTATAACATATTTTAAAAAAATAATTGTGACAATAAAACTAATTTTTGTGACTATTTATATTGTTTCAGTAAAATACTTTAAAGAAATAAATTTTAAAAATAAGTCCAAACAATTGCATACAATAATTTTTAAAAAGGTAGTAATTTTTTTATAAACGAATGTAAATGTTTTACTTTCTTAAACTCGTTTATTTATATATATCATGAGTTGAATAGATGTAACTAAGAATTTAACTTTTCAGTTTAAAACTAAACAAATAACAAGATTGTTTTCTAAAGTTTTCTTCTGGTTTTAAAATATTTTACCACAAAGCAAATTCTTTCAGTTGAATGCAACTTAGATTCTTATTTCTTATTATTTTATTCTAAGAAAGTTTTTTGTTATTTTTCAAACCAACTCTCTTAGAAGTCCACTTAATTTCTTGTTGAATGAGAACAGATGTTTTAGGAGATGTATGGGTGTTGAGTATTTAAATATCAGCTCACCTAACCCCAATACATAATGGTCCTGATCAGATAAAAAACTCCTACATGTTTATGTGTATGTATAGTGAATGATATTGATCAACATCCAAACATACTGTAAATACAAATGTGTGAAAAATAGGTGTCGTAGGTAGTATTCCGTACATACTAAAACCTCTTTTAGTAGGTGTAGGTACAGAGGGACGAAACAATTTAGTGTTAACACCATTCTATATATAAGTTATGTCAACTTACTCTTATTCCAAGTAAAAAACCTAATTTTGTGTATTTCAATAAATCAGCAAAGCACAGGAGTTTGAAAATATAAAACGATAAGAGTTCTATATTTTTAGTATTTTTTGTCAGAAGGTGGTTTGCACAGTCTTGTCCTGTAAGGACTGCAATTATCTGATAATTTTTATTCAGATATCATTTTTGTTTTACTTTTTAATCCTCTTCCTTCTGAAACTTTGCTACTTTATCTTATTCTTATTCTATTTTGTTTAATACAACGATGTTGCAACTTTTCTTAAAGCAAATATTCCAATCTAACAAAAAAGCATACCATTTCAAGCAGTATACCGTTCCCGATTATCTATTAGTTTTTATCAATTAAAATCTTGCTTGTCACTTTAGCTAATGACTGATCTAGTTCTAAATTTAAAACTGTATGTACAATTTTCCATTCATGAACTTCACATTATACTATAGTTAAATATAATTTAACTAAGTAAACATTTAAGGGCTTACTTGCTGGCGCATTTTGAAACAATCGTTCCTTTTACGAAGCAAAGCAACTACTGCAAAGGACCAATTGTTTTGAAGCGTGCCCTCAAGTATTCATTTAGGCAAGTATTACTTAATTATAGTTTAATCAGTGAATTCAAGATTGTTACAACAAACAACTTTCACATTATAGTTTTTGTGCTAAAAGATGAACTTTACAAACATCACACCACAGGAAAATACCAAAGTTAATCCTTGACTAAAAACCCTAGTGGAAAACCTGGAAACATCACCAGATGAAGTACAAGTGTTTATTAAAATATTATCTTTTCCCTAGAATATTTTCTCCACATTTCTCCTTAAATTACAAACCTCATTTGAAATCTTACCAATCACTTTAAATACTAATTTGGTTAACATTTTATAAAGTACTGTTATCTCTCCTACTAAAGTACCAATTTTTAGCCTATCCATTTATTCTACTGAAGTTATTGAGGTTAATTGCTCTTTTAACAACTTTTTTGCATGAAAAAATCAACCTTTCAGTTTTGATATTCATTACATTTTTACAGAAAGTAAATGTTTAAATAAATTTTTTGTGGTAATGGAAATGTCATGCCTGACTTGATACCAGGCTATTATTCTGTCCATGTCTTATGGTATATAAATATCTATTTAATTGATTAAATCTCAAAAATAACTTGATTGTACTCAAATAATGAATATCATTTAACCGATGGTCATATCAAATCCTTCATCCGTTTAAGAATATTTTAACACATTTACTGCAGCTACCACAATATAAAATTTCTATAAAAGTAAAAAAATTGATGTTAAATAGGATGTAGCGTGGTTTTATTAAACATGAATTTATGACCGTTTTGGTTGAGGACAGATATTATCACAGTATTTCTTCAACAAAACTATCGAAATTAGAATTATAATTATTGGTAATAATTTTACACTGTATGTACACTATTTACAGTTCTCTTGCATAATTTGAAGTAGTTCAACTAACAGAAATGACATTTCAAGCCGGTGATTTTTTAAATGTTGGAGAGTAATAGATGAAAATGTCTTTTTATTATATAAAAATATTTGTAAACACTTGATAAATTAGGACTATAATTATAAGTAATGTTTCTACACCATATGTACAAATTTTAGAAGGCCCAGACATCTTCAACAGTACAATACATTGCTATATACATAAATTATTCATACTAAAAAAAGACACTCACAAATAACACAAAATACCAAACTGAGAACTAAGTATACTGGTGTGAAATTATATGCCTTAAACTTTCTTCGACACACTAAATAACAACTTTCTTGAATCAAATGGTCGTGGCAGCACTTGAAGTGAGCTTTTACTGTGACCACAAGCTCATGCTGGCAGGGAAAGTGTTAAAGAATCACTTACAACTTTTTTAAAAAAATGTTTTAACTTGCCTATAGTAGCACTTACTTTTTTGTGTTGAGGACGGCCGTTTCGGGAGATGTGTCCCTTTGTCAACTCAGACCGTAACTGATCTCAAGGTTTACGTAGGTTAGGGTGGGGGTGGGATATTTTGGTGGTGTGGGTGTATTTTGTGTGTATTAGGAGTTATGATGTCAAAAAGTGCGTGTGAGTTGTAATGTAATTGTGTATTGAGTATGTGTGTAGGGTGTAGTTTGAAGTGCCTTTATATTTCGTATTGTTCGGTTGTGTAGCGTTGGTTATTTCTGTGTTGTTTATGAAGAATTTGTAAGTTAGATGTTATGTCTGTGTAGTCGTGTTTTGTGGAGTTGAGATGATCGGCGAAGTTTGATTGGTAGTTATTGTTTTTTAGTGCTTTTATATGTTCTTGGTAACGTGTGTGAAATGACCTCCCTGTCTGGCCTATGTAAAAACTGGGGCATGAACTGCAAGTTAGTTTGTAAACTTCAGTGGTATTGTAAATGTCGTTGATTTTGCTGTTGGGTTTAAATTGTTTGTTGAGAGTGTTGTGTGTGGAGTAAGCTATTTTGTAGTTGTATTTTCGTAATGTGTTGGTTAGATTGTGGGTTTTGGATGATCTGTAAGGTATTGATAAGTATTTTATGGGATTGTCATCTTGTGTGTTTGTATTTGGGTTATTATGTTTATTTTTTAGGCGGTTGTATAATTTGTCTATCATTGTTGGGTTGTATCCGTTTGTTTGTGCTATATATTTTATGGTGTTTAACTCCTGGTAGTGTTCATCTTTGTCTAATGGTGTTTTAAGGAGGCGGTATATCATGGTATTGTAAGCAGCTAGTTTGTGTTGGTGTGGGTGGTTTGAGGAACTGTGTATGGTCGTGTTAGTGCTGGTGGGTTTTCGGTATATGTTGAATTTATGTGTTTGTTTGTCTGTTCGTTTAATTGTGAGGTCTAAGAAGTTAAGGGAGTTTTGTTGTTCTGTTTCGATGGTGTATGTTAGTTTAGGGTGTATGGAATTTAGGTGTTTTAGAAATATGTGTGCTCTGCGTGTGTTGCCTTTATATAATGTTATGATGTCGTCGACGTATCTGTACCAGTAAATTATGTTATCTGAGTATTTGTTGTTGTGTAAAATGTGGTTTTGTTCGATGTGGTGTATGAATATTTCTGCTAAGATGCTTGCTATGGGGGAGCCCATAGGTAGTCCATCTTTCTGGCTGTAGTATGTGTTATTGTAGGTGAAATAATTTTGAGAAGTGATTAATCTTGTGAGGTGGATGATTTCGTCAATGTGTGTATGTGGTGTATTTGTGTCTATTAGCATGTTTTTGAAGATGTCTATGGTTTCTGGAATGGGGATGTTTGTATATAGATTTGATATATCAAAAGAGACTAAGGTGGAATTGTGTGGAATATTTACGTTTTTAATTTTGTCTATTAGATTTAGGCTATTTTTTATGCTACAATGGTTATTAAATTTTATATGGTTTCGGATAGTTTTGTCGAGGAATTTGGCTAGAAGATGAGAAGGGGCGCTTGTATGGTTTATTAGTAGACGTATTGGGATGTCTGTTTTGTGAAGTTTGGGCAGGGCGTTTAGTTTGGGGGCTATTGGCTTTATTTGTTTTAGGTGCTTTTTGGTGTGGTGTGGGATTATAAGTTTTGTTTTGTTAATTGCCCACAAACTAAACGCCCTGCCCAAACTTCACAAAACAGACATCCCAATACGTCCACTAATAAACCATACAAGCGCCCCTTCTCATCTTCTAGCCAAATTCCTCGACAAAACTATCCGAAACCATATAAAATTTAATAACCATTGTAGCATAAAAAATAGCCTAAATCTAATAGACAAAATTAAAAACGTAAATATTCCACACAATTCCACCTTAGTCTCTTTTGATATATCAAATCTATATACAAACATCCCCATTCCAGAAACCATAGACATCCTCAAAAACATGCTAATAGACACAAATACACCACATACACACATTGACGAAATCATCCACCTCACAAGATTAATCACTTCTCAAAATTATTTCACCTACAATAACACATACTACAGCCAGAAAGATGGACTACCTATGGGCTCCCCCATAGCAAGCATCTTAGCAGAAATATTCATACACCACATCGAACAAAACCACATTTTACACAACAACAAATACTCAGATAACATAATTTACTGGTACAGATACGTCGACGACATCATAACATTATATAAAGGCAACACACGCAGAGCACACATATTTCTAAAACACCTAAATTCCATACACCCTAAACTAACATACACCATCGAAACAGAACAACAAAACTCCCTTAACTTCTTAGACCTCACAATTAAACGAACAGACAAACAAACACATAAATTCAACATATACCGAAAACCCACCAGCACTAACACGACCATACACAGTTCCTCAAACCACCCACACCAACACAAACTAGCTGCTTACAATACCATGATATACCGCCTCCTTAAAACACCATTAGACAAAGATGAACACTACCAGGAGTTAAACACCATAAAATATATAGCACAAACAAACGGATACAACCCAACAATGATAGACAAATTATACAACCGCCTAAAAAATAAACATAATAACCCAAATACAAACACACAAGATGACAATCCCATAAAATACTTATCAATACCTTACAGATCATCCAAAACCCACAATCTAACCAACACATTACGAAAATACAACTACAAAATAGCTTACTCCACACACAACACTCTCAACAAACAATTTAAACCCAACAGCAAAATCAACGACATTTACAACACCACTGGAGTTTACAAACTAACTTGCAGTTCATGCCCCAGTTTTTACATAGGCCAGACAGGGAGGTCATTTCACACACGTTACCAAGAACATATAAAAGCACTAAAAAACAATAACTACCAATCAAACTTCGCCGATCATCTCAACTCCACAAAACACGACTACACAGACATAACATCTAACTTACAAATTCTTCATAAACAACACAGAAATAACCAACGCTACACAACCGAACAATACGAAATATATAGGCACTTCAAACTACACCCTACACACATACTCAATACACAATTACATTACAACTCACACGCACTTTTTGACATCATAACTCCTAATACACACAAAATACACCCACACCACCAAAATATCCCACCCCCACCCTAACCTACGTAAACCTTGAGATCAGTTACGGTCTGAGTTGACAAAGGGACACATCTCCCGAAACGGCCGTCCTCAACACAAAAAAGTAAGTGCTACTATAGGCAAGTTAAAACATTTTTTTAAAAAAGTTGTAAGTGATTACTAGTAGCTCACGCGAAGATGGAATCAACAAATGTTAAAGAATATACATGTTTTAAAAGTGTCTATGGTAATAAAGATTCACTTACTTATTAATTACATAATATATTACTTGAATAATGTCTTGCAATACGACTGAACTACAATAAAACTCAATTATCAAATCAATTGGGATCAGACCCCATTCCGATAAAGAAAAATTCTGATAATTGGATTTTTTTGAAAAAAGGATTAATTTTAATTAATTACTGTGTGTATGTTGCAAATGAGAGAAAAAAACTGTACTTTTTAGTTTTATATATTTTTTCTAAGCTTCTGAGCTTTTACACAAAAAATTGGACCTAAAAATGGTTTTCAATTGAACATTGTCGCAAAAACCACATGAAAATGACATCTTATAAATTTTTGTTTTTTATTGCCTTCATTGACTTTCTTGAAGAAATTTTATCTAAATTTTCAAGCACTAACGCAAAGTTATAAAGCAGTGAATAGGTTACTCTTTTAATGTCTGAAATCATTGATTATCCAACATCATACATCTCAGCTAACTGTTTACCCGTAATTACTTTATCTGATTGATCTATAACGGTTGATCTGCTATCGATAAGATAACTCGTTTTCTTATAGAACCATGGTGAACAACAAAATACACTCAAAAATAAAACAAAGGAACTACTGAATCCAAGGCACACTGATTAACTAATTAAAATGAATAGTAACAGTCAGGCCGAGCCAAGTATCTGGCAACAGTCGTCTATACAGAACGGCACTGAGACATCCAAATAATGTTTGTGCTGCATTTACAATAGCTTTGCAAAGATGTAGACATAATTATTATTTTGTAAATCACAGTACGTTTCTGTTTAAATTTTTTTTCCTGAAAATCTGAAAGCTATTTGAATAAACAGTAATTCAAATAGTGTGTGTTCGGATGATTAGAGTTCTACTTTAGTCATAAATTTTATAGCTCAATAATTTAAAGGAATTTGTACATGACCATTGCTAGTAAAAATTTACTTACCTGCAACTGAAAGTGAAACACAGAATTTGGTATTATAAAATATATTTACCTTCCAATTCTCCTTCCTTGTTGGTTTTCAATTTACTGTAATCTGCACACATACAGCAATAAACCGAGAAAACAAACAAAAACAAAAATACTCCACCCATAAGTAAACTCAAAGCAAGCATAAGAAACACCAAAACAAAATAAAAAGTGCAAAGATAATTAAAACATGCAGGTAAGAATTATATATACAAAAGGAAATATCTAAAAAAATATATTTATCCAGTATATTTATATATTAACAAAATTACCAGTATCCCTATTAAATTAAATACCAGTACCAAAATATCAAATACTATCACCAGTATTTTTATTATACAAAATATATATACAATTTTATGGATTATATTTAGGTTTACCCTTTGGTGCATTTCTCCAAGACGTTCATAAATTGCCAGCACAGTTTTGGAAATTTTGCAATTGCTTGGGAAAAAATTATTATTCCTTACTAAAAACTATTTAACCAATTTTTATAATTATTTTTTTCCTTTGCTGGCAACAATATTTTGTTGTTAGAGCAAACTGGTGAAAATATTTTCTTAATTGTTGTATACTTCAGTAAATATATATGTATGCTATGTATATGTAAATATATGTATGCTTTAGTCCACAATAAATAAGTGTTCTATTCATAAAATAAAAAAAAATACTGAAATCTGAGTTTAAACTAAAGTGTTGACTATAGAGTATTTATTTACATTTTCATATGGCCTATTGAAAGGGCCATTGAAAAGCCAAGCCAAATTCTGGTATAACATATTACTAGAAAAATAAAACATCGCAACATAGAAAAAATGCTTAAGCAGTAACTTACACTGCAAATATATAGAAATAATATTTAACTGCCATATTCCCTGTTGAAGATGTACTAAATAGTATTATAAAACTAATTTTAAAAATACTTAACTAAGTGAATACGTAATTGTTTACTTGCTCATGCGTTTCAAAACATTAGTTCTTTTTACGAAGCTAACCGGTTAGCTTTGTAAAAGAAACGAATGTTTTGAAACACGTGAGCAAGTAAGCAATTACGTATTCACTTAGTTAAGTATTTTTAAAATTAGTTTAATCAGTGAATTAAAGATGATTACATCAAGCAACTTCAACTATTACAAAATATTTACTTAGTAAGTAGTTTTTCAAAAATAAGTTTTTACTTGTGTCAAATGTTCGTTTTTTGGAAATTAACAACATGTTTTTCTAAAAAAGCTTTTCTTGTGAAAACATTTATTTACAAATAGATGCATGATTTACAATATACATTTAGTAATAATATTTAATTACATGTAATTAAATGGTACAACAATTTATTCAATGACTACAAACATCTATGGGCTGACTATAGAAACAGTAAAGATTTTAACTCAACAGTGGAACTTGAGAAATTTTTATTTTACCCACGATCGGTCCTGCTCTGTTAGCATGAATCTAACAATTTTAGTATTTTTTAAATAAAGCCATTAAGTTTGAGGTTAGAATTTTGTAATTCTAGATATTCTCCTAGGTTGTTGATCTGAGTGGACATAAATACTAAAGTGAAAGTTGGTGTCCCACCAGTCGGCAGGAGAGTTAGGTCCGACCTAGCTGCGGGGCCGATCACGTTACTGCTGCGGGACCGATCGCTTGTGGCTTTTTTTCAGAAATTGTTTTGAGTCATTCTAGTAAATAATGGTTTTTAGTTGGTTTATAGTGTTTTGTTAGGTTGTATTATTCGGATTTTGTGTTATGTTTTATTGTAATAATATTTCAGTAGCATATTTTATTGTAATAATATTATTGTTATTTATTTACGTTATGGAAAATTATTTAAAGATTTTGTCGTTGCTTGCTGAAAGTGATAAAGAAAATTTCAGTAATTCAAAAATGTCACATCAGAATAATCTTATGCGTCCATTGAACATTTTATTGAGCACAGTGATCATGAAGTATTATGTGGAAACAGAGGAAATACTGTACCTAGTTTTTGTTTATTCATGGAACTGTTGACCTTTAACTGTGTTCTGTTTATAGTTATAAATAATGCTCAAAATTCTTCCGCTCAAACACTGATAACATGTTGATCACACGAACTTTTACTACTCAACTAGGGAAACAATAGCTCCTCATCTATCGAGACGAGCACCAATCAACAGTCTACCAATACCCTTGAAACAGAAGATAAAAAGAAATACTGAAATTGAATCAAATACTCGTCCAGTGAGACCTGTAAATAATACCCTATAAAAAAAAACGATTCATCCAGACCCGTTGCAATGAATGCGGCAACTCAGTATGCATGGAGCACACTTTTTCAGTCACAGTGGTTTGTGGGGAAATACAAACTTTACGAATGAGTACAGATGAGTAAATATACTAAAAAACTGTTATTATTTGTAACATTGATAGCATATATCGGAAAAATATTCAAGAGTATGTTTAAATATGGATTGTATAGAATATGTATTACTAGTTTTGTTATAAGGGGTTCATTTTAGCAAAACCATTAATTATAACATTATATTTCCAATTAGTAGTTTTTATTATCATATTTAAAACATCTTAAGCTATCTTCAGTGATTGGAATTACTAAAAATTATCGCATAAAATGGAATCAAGAGTAAATGACACGTTAGATTGAACCTAACACAGGACCGATAGAGTGATGTTTTATAGCACAACTGATGTCGGGTTAAAATATGTCAAACAATTGTCATTTTATTTGATAAAGAGAGTACTTGAAACATTGTGTTTGAAACATTAAGAGTACTTTAAAATAAAAGATCTATTAAAAAAATAATAATAATACGAAAACAAATAATAACATTTGTTGATTCCATCTTCACGTGAGCTACTAGTAATCCTAAACTAAGGTTTACGTAAACCTTGAGATCAGTTATGGTCTGAGTTGACAAAGAGACACATCTCCCGAAACGGCCGTCCTCAACAAGCAAAGTAAGTGCTACTATAGGCAAGTTTAAAACATTCTAAAAGTGTAAGTAACAAATAATAATTAACTATGGGTTGAATCAGGCAATTTAATTACATATCACTTTCCCGGGTTTGGAGATGCTACAGTACTCAAAGGGTTAAAGTGAGTTGACTATAAATATGCTTATAGATAAAACTTATTAAGTATGATGAATTCAGGGAATAAATTTGGCAGTTCCTTATTAGTAAGGGAATAATAAGTAAGGCAGTCTATGTATGAAACATGTATAACCTTACATGAAACATGCTCAATATGAAATTATTCATAACTTTTTTCTCAACTATAAGAATGAGATTTTAAAATAAAAAGGTTAAATATTATTAAAATTTTGAAGAACCTTATTGAAATCATTTGGATAACATTACAAGAAAAGTTGGGAAAATCAAGTTAGAATTACAAGAGAATACATTAAATAGGTAATTTAACATATTCACTGTGACTACAGTAATGTAATATTCCTATGAAAGTGTTGAACTACATTTTTTTAAAAACTGACTTGTAGTTAGGAAGTCTTCAGATAAGTTTTAAATGAGTATTAAAGTAGTCTTAGTGAACGGAAGTGGTGTTTAAAGTCAGTAACCTTTTGGTTATGGCATTGTAAATGGTGGTATTATACAGTTTTTGTTTAACAATAATTTCGTACTAAAAACTATTAACTAACATGAAGATGAAATCAATTAATAGTTTTGTAAGCTCTTTTTAAGTTAGTATTATAATTATTAGTAATATTTATTTACTGTATTGACTTTACATTCAATTTTGTAACAATTGAGGTTATTATTTTGTATCAATTGAGGTTGTATCAATTATATCAATTGAGGTTATTTTAACTAAAAGAAGCGAAATTTCAGGTCTGAAACATTTATATAGATTGTATAAAACACACACAAACACAAAAAAAAAAAAAAAAAACACACACACACACACACACATATATACATTTGTATAGCATGGTCAGGATGGTTACTATGTAATTCTGGTATTATACAATTATTGTAGACAATTGGTGAAATTTTTTACACATGGAGGTATTTTTTTTCCAGCATGTACACAAATGTCAGCAGCAGTTATGTTTTCAGAAGGTTGTCGACATTTGATTAACACATATGTCTATTTTATTTAAGACTTGTGTAAAACTCGCGAATACCATCATAAGACACACTCGTGTTTTGGCACTCAGCTAAAAATAAAGTGCAATGAGTGAAGTTTGTGTCTACCTTAATGGGTTAAAGAACGGCTTACCTATAGATTTTTTTAAATTGAGTAAATTATAAATACCTTTTCTAACTATGGAAAGAGTAAAATACGATAGTATTTATTTTAAATAACTAAACTAAGGAAAAAAATTATCAAGTTTCATTTTAATTTTAGACCATAGCAACTTAATTTGAACATACTAAATGAATGGACTTCTTTTTGAAATTGCTGTTAATTCTGAGTCTTTTTCTGTATAATGATTGGTTACCATTAAAGACCAATTCTAATAACTCTCTTGTGCTCTGTCAATAATTTTCTGACAATAAGTTAGTTAAAGTTATATGTTTCTAGTAGCATCACTGATGATGAGGATGTTGACATAAGTCATCAAAACATGTACGGAATTAAAGTTTTATAACTGTGGGTTGTGTATATTTATTTTGTTAATAATTTTCCGATCTTTTTCAGGAATAAGTGAATATTTAGTTTACTTTTCCAAACTTTTGTTAATCCATGCTATAAGACTCATTAAAATACATAGCTTTTTCTGAAATGTATGTGTTTTTTCAAATATGTGTGTCTCTTGAATTTAAAAGTTCATTTACAAGCAATTTTTTTAAACTACTCTAAAATCTTTTTTTAGAATTTTTCATCTTTATACATTTTTTTATGGATAATAGTTTTAATGTTTAACATTATGAGAAACCCATGCTTGTTGGGGATCTTGATGAATGGGTAATTTGTCATTCATCATTTCAGCTTTAATACCATTTTAATAATATTATTTTCAGAAATATCATACCAATAAAGTACATTCCACCATTTAATTTTGATTTTTCTATGTGTTCTCTTGAAATAAATAAATTTACTTTCTTGAAAAAAACCTTATGGTTAAGCTTTTTTGCCATACGTTCATATGCTATTTTAATCTACTATATAATTATCCTATTTTTAAATTTCAAACATAAGAAATAAGATTATAATACACTAAATTTGCAAATGTGTTTTATACATTCTATTAAAGATATAAACTTTGGCTTACTCAAACAACTTTTTTTCAAACTTCAAATAGTACCAGAATGCACTATTTGTAGAATCAGTTCTTTAGTATCAAAAAAGAACCCATGTTTCAGAAAGGTTTTTGGCAATAATTATAAATATTGCAACCTATTAATTGTAATACAAACATTATAACTCATGAAACAACTATATAATAGCCTACTGTTCTGGTTGCGTAGAACCGAGTATAAAAATGAATAGAAAAGATTACATTATTAATTTATTATGAAAAAGTTATTAATAGGACACACAAAGGAAATTTGATACGGATAAGTTTAGCCTTGATAAGAATTGCAACAAAGTAAGTAGCTTAAAATAATAGAAATTCGCTAAAAACACTTGAACATAAAATATGTATGCTACACTTGCTCTATATTGTAAATAACTTGAAAATAACTAGTAATTCAAGTAAAGATGGAGTCAAATAATATTTATTGAAATTGTTTTATGAAATTATTTCAAAAATTTCATTTAAACATTAAATGATTCATATCACTGATAATACAAAAAGCATTTCAATATTCTCTTCATGCCAGCCATATTTAATTCAAGACAATAACCCTTCCATAAAAACAGGCAGTAAAATTCAATGAAATAATGAAATGGATTTCATACTAATCTTGAAATGTTACTGTAATACTAAATTAAATTATATATGAGATAAAAATTTTAAAGATTTCTTAAAGAATCCTCATTTACTTTTATGGTAACAAAATAATTAACAGATTATTGACAATTAAAAGATGGTAAAAGATTACCATGAGTTCTTGACATGTTTACTGTCACAATAATAAAAATGATTAAAATAATAAATTGACACTTTAATAAACCTAATACAACATCTAGTTATGAGGCCTGGCAACCCTCAAATTTAACACTAGTCATTGACCAGGTTTATCATGGTGTATAATCATCATTGTATAATCTATATGTCTAAGTGAGTGTGTGCGTGTTTCAAATCGCCATTTATAGCTTGTATATTTTGTGTTTTATAATACCTTAGTTTTAACATTGTGCAAGTTATACCCGTCTAATAATTTATGATTTTTCATACTTACTGACAAACATACTTAAAAAAAGAATGATTGAAAAAGGTTTTGTTAAAAATATCAGTAAATTTTAACATTAGAATATTTTTTTAAGGAGTAAACTTTCAACTCTTAATCTCCATGATTGAATTTTGCCCCAGAGTACCCAAATTTTAGTTATGAAAATCTTGAATAACATTTGTGAAAAGAAAGAAATCGAAGTTGATCAGTATTTGGTCAACTATTACACAATTTATATTGTTCCTTAAAGAAAAAGAATGGCTTATACAGAATTTTGAAAACATATTATTACTGCGTAAAAAATGTAGTAATATATTTTTACAGACATGTGAACTTTTTTATGTGTACATTTTAATTTTCTACATAAAAACCTTCTACATGAAGATAATGCAAATAATAAAAAAAAATATTTACAAAAATATAATTTTTTTTTCAAAATTGTCTATGACCTTCTAAACTGAGATGCTAGTGAAAACATTCATAGGATCTGATAACTCTGGTATTTTATTATACACATAAACAGTTCAGTTAATGTACACAGGGTGTCATTTATACCCTTTTTAGGGCCATAACTATACCAGGCTATAAGTAAATACAGCAGAATCTCTCTAATTTTCCACAGTAACAACAAACATCGTCTGCACTTTCATGTAGTATAGGCGCCATCAGAAATAAATTCCTTAGTACAAAATATAATGACAGACTTTTTTAACCCCTTATAAACATATCTTCCCTTTCACTTTGACTACTTCTTTGCAACAGTAAATTGTAGTTGAAATGGTATCCACTTGACTGAATTACTATTCACCCAAGAAACTATATGGAAAGTTTATTAGAAACGCAAACATTTTTTTCCATATATCATACAGAGGAAGACCTGACCCAATGAATCATCAAACACAGAACACGAACTCTAAGAACCAATGAGTCACCAAAAAAATCGCAGAAAGCAGACGGCTCTATACAAACTTAGGGCTGATGAGATAAACTGTTGCCTCAATGTCCCAGTGCCCTATAAATAGGACACCACGACTCAAAGAGAATCACATTCTCTATCCTTCAAATATACATTCTGTGAAGCATAATAAATATGTTCTGACAAACAATTTTGTTTGAAATATAATTTTCATTGTAAAAAATATGAAAATAACGCAGAATGTTCACCTCGAAATAATACTTCCAAATCAAACTGTTCTAAGATGCTTGAAAAGGGATATTAAATGAAAAAGTTACTATTAAACTATTAAATGTAGTATCTTCTTCCATAATTATTAACCTAAAAACAATAATATATTATGAAACAAATTTTAAAATATAAAATGAGAGCATTCTATTTATAAGACACTGGCATTAACTGTTGAGCAGGCGCACATTCCCGTATAACGAAACTAGGCGCGTAGCATTAGGCCTTAATTCTTTCTATTGTAATATGTTTTTTGTCATTATTGGTTTTATTGCTCAGTAATTATAATTATCAAGAATCATTTTATTACTATATTATATAATTTATAATTAAACACAATATTCAGTTATTATGTTATGGATGGCGTACGATTATAATTCATATCTAATAAATGAGTTACAAATCCACAATAATATAATTATAAAATTATAGTAATACAATATAATTAGCTCTTAATATTTATGGTTAACATTAAAAAAATTAAACTTAAAGTGCAGCTTGAAACAAAGATTCATGCTCTTATAATACTAAGGTATAGGTTTTCTTACAAAATGTAGACTAATATAACATTCTAACATTCATCTGGCCTATAAATTGAAAAATTCATGTAGTTACAAAACCTACCCAAAATTTACTAAATAAGTAGTCTAGACCTAAAACATGATAAGTTATAATCTAATCGTGTATTTTAGGTTATTCACTATCAGATTCCTTAGTGCTATCGAAACATCGAATTTGTCATTCACTATGCGATTTACAAACAAATATTTCACAACAAGTAGGCCTACAACGAACTGTATGTTCCCCCATTTCATTTCTCCATCGCAATTTTTCAAGAAAGCAAACAATAACTTTTGAAAGAGATCTGAGTTTAGCTCGTTCTCTCAAATGATTTTCTATAAGCTGGCTTGTAAGGAAAATTCTCCTGTAGACGGCTCTATAGGAGACTAGGATTCTACTGGATTCATGAAAGAGCATATTTCACAAGAATTGAAGTAAATGTGAACAATAAGTAGCGTTTATGAAGAAATAATAATTTTATAACATAGAAAAAAGATCAAACTGAATCATAATTGTATCATAAAAACAGTACTATAAGGCATAGGTTAATCACAATGCAAAGAATCGTAATAATATTTCCAGGCGCGCAGCGGAATAGAGTACTGCACAATGTAGTGGTCATCTTCACAGTTCAATAGCAAATGAGCTAATGAAGGAAAAACAGAACAAACCTAGAATCACGTTGATAAGATAAGGAACCGAGAATACTCAAGACTTCAGTACAATTCATAGAGTCCTTTGTCAGCAGTTTATGAATTACTCGAAGTTGCGACACGCAGTAATTAACGCCAGCTCAACGGTTAATATATCCGAAAAAAGTAATATATAATTTGTTTGCTGAAAGTCCCAGATATTATTCTTTGGCTTTTAAATATACTCTGTAGAAGTAGAGTACCCTCTGGCATATGTAAACCACTACGAAACCATACTTAAACTCATGAAATCAAGTCTAGAGTTGAGGACACTATTCATGATCTTGTAGCACCACTATATCAGGCATGCAGGTCTTCTTTCAAAGCTTATTCTTCACCACCCTCTTTTCAGCAAGCCAGAAAATGCAGTATTACCTTAGAAGTCATTGACCTTAGAAGTCAAGGACTCCTAAAGTAACAGTTATATAGTGAGAACCCTAATTACCACAAATAGAATCTAGTGTATACATTACTGAATACCCTAGGCTTGCAAATCATGATACCTTGAGGTGTGCCAGGACTGTTTATGACAGCAAACATGTTAAGAAATTTGCAGTTATTTACTGTTAAAATTTGATTTATTTTCAAGTGCTTTATTAAACCTTCTACCACAAGCAAACGAGTGATAAATGCGTTTGTTTTAAAATTAATAAAATTACCAAGAAAAAGAAAAGAATTAAAGCACAATAATAGGTGCATCACTACATTTAACAACAATATTATGAAAATTTCAAAATATTTCTTACCAATAGGGATTTCAGGTACCGGAGGTACTACTTCAGCTGGCTTTAATTTTGTGGCTAGAGGAGTTGAAGGTCCATTTACTAAAACAGTACCGAGGTAGTTGAGAAGTTTCTGTGCTCTGTTCTGTGTAGGCTGCAGAGTAAAGAGCTGTGGATTTTCGTCAATAAAATATGTGTCAACAGCACCATTAACAAATTTCTGATTGTCCAGTACATTTAGCAGAAAGGGAATGTTTGTCTGAAATATATATAAAATAACTGTAAAACATTATAAATTATATATTAAACAAATTTAAAGTATATACATATAATTTTTCCTGAGTCAATATATTAAGCACTTCAAAATGTTTGGTATATTTTTAAAACCAATAGTTTTGTGTTCTGTAAAACTACTGTATATATCCTATTGTGCGCAATTTACGGCACACGCTCTACTGCACAAGGTCTCTCCATTTTCGGCCAGTATTACGCATCCACTCAGATAAGGCAGTCGCTTTTCTTCTTTTTTTGCTCTTTCCTCAACAATTTGGGCTCATTCTAGCACGTTGTTTCATCCTTTTTGATCTACCAACTCATTTTTCAATATGTGTTAAAATCTATCTAATCTTAAAGAATTATTTATTATCATCAAATTCAATTAGTTATTGAAGTAACATATCTCATTATTTGGACAACTTTATTCAACAACTGTTTAACATGTGGTAAACTAGCGAATGAAACTTTTGTGTTTTGATTTTTTAGTAAACAACTCAAAAGTATTTAGTGAACAGTTCTAGTGTGGTCTGCACACCCTATATCTCTCAAGAACATTTGATTGTAAGTTAGTGTTTTAGCAATTTTTCTTGGTTCATATTCTTTTTGTTAAGTCATAAACTCAAGGTAACTCACAGATTTGCCTTTAAATTTATCTAAGTGCCTCAAAAAATGAAATTACCTTTTACTGTCTTTTTCCTGTCAAATTTCAGACTGAACACCACATAAGGCTAATAAGATATTATTCTTCGAATAATGAATTTATTTTTACACTAAAACACTTGTAAATATTTTATAAACTGGCCCATAGTAACACTTACTTATATTTGTTGAGGGTGGCCGTTTCGGGAGATGTGTCCCATTAACTCAAACTGATCTCAAGGTTTTCGTAGGTTATGGTGTTAAGGTGAGGGCGGGATATTATGGTGGGGGTGTGGGTGTAGCTTTGTGAGTTTTAGAGTTATGATGTCAAAAAGTGTGTGTGAGTTATAATGTAATTGTGTGTTGAGTATGTCTGTAGGGTGTAGATTGAAATGGTTGTATATTTCGTATTGTTCGGTTATATAACGTTGGTTATTTCTGTTTTGTTTATGAAGAATTTGTAGGTTGGATGCTATGTCTATGTAGTCATGTTTTGTGGACTTGAGATGATCGGCAAAGTTTGATTATATAGGGGTCTATAGTTTATTAAATACAATTTATAATTTTATATCTCTCTCCCTATAAGTTCTATTAATTAATTTCGATTATTATTCCATTATTTTGTATTAATTATTGTTTTAATATATTATGTCTTTATATATTATTAACAAAGATTACTCTTAATTTCTAGTTTTAATTTTTATTTTAGCGGACTAACAATGGTTCCTAGGCCTGTTACAACTTGGTTGAAATCTGTACATCATAATTAAGATGTAATATTTGTACAGACTACAGTATTCTTTTCAAACCATCGTTTCTCCACAAAGGTATTACTTTTAATATTATTTTTAGCTTAATTTGTAAAGAACCATTATAAATCCTTGAAGTAAATCCTTATTTGTTTTTCCTTTAAAAGGTAGGGACAATTCGCCGTTTTACACACAAGCCTTGCTTTTCTGGTATGATTTTCCTTTACAATTATTTAAATTAATTTATAATCTCTTTTATTCTATCTAAAGGAGCTATCAACCTCTACAATTTGGTTTAAATATAAAGATGTTTTAGGATCTAAGTAGGTCCTCATTAACACGTTTTGTCTACACTTGCCTTTCTTACAATCCTGATACACCAACTTAAAAATAAAAATTCAACTGCATACTTACTTTTAGTAAATTTTTACAAATCAATTTTTTAATTTTTTTTTATAAAACTAATACGTTTTACTTCTATGCACCATTCGTATAGAAATGTTTCTAAATTTTACTCACTACTACAGGTTTAACTAACTAACCTAACCTCCGTTTTGTAACATGTAAAGTCAACTTTCAATTAATTGAAAATTTAATGACACTGACTATCTATCAGAGTTTACTTTCCATGCAAGTTTTCTTAATATCTTCAAGCTATTTTCAAATAACAGGCAAAAGTAGACTAGAATAATACTGTTTTATTCTAAATTTTATATCTTAAGTATGTATGAGTTTATATCCTTTGTTTTTAAATTCCAACCTTTCTTCATAGCAAATCCTATTGACAAAATCAAAAGTATTTAGTCATGCGGAGACAATTTTGAAATTTGATACCCATTTAACTCGTTTTACATTCTAAGCATCTACAACTTTTATTAAGTTATACTTATTGACCAATATATTAACATTGCTATAACTAATAGACGTATTACGGTGTGATTTATGAAATGTTGCTAGGTTAGGTAGTTAAGTGATTGCCTATGCTAAAGCGTCGAGTACTCAACGAGTAGTGTGAATCAAGTTTTACTTTTAAAAGTATATTAGGCCACTGTGTATGCCCATCAAAGGATCTATAAATGGAAACATTGTGAGAACATTACAAATAAGCCTACAATGCTGCTACCTAAATCATATACAGTACAGTCTCGCTAATCCGGTCTCCGATGATCCGGACCTCCGGCTAATCCGGACGGCCCAAAAGTTTTGTTTAGTTATAGTATTTTACAGTGCACAATCAGTCTGCTGTCCACAAAAATATTTATTTTTATACGTCTATATTTGTTATTTTTCAAAGGGGTTTTCCTACTTTAATACTCAAATAATATAATTTATTCATTAAAATATGAAATAGGTGTACCACTTGTTTGTTTCTTTTGCCTACTAAAGTAGAAAAAACTTCTTTGAAAAAATATATACAAATTAGATCACTCAACACTACAACGTACGTGACATCAGAGACATCTTGCGATAAACAAAAGATAAAGGACCGCTGACTAAACGGATAAACAGTCTATCCGTCTGGCGTCAGGTCAGTTGTTTTGTCGGACAGATGCCACTTTTCCTGCTTCTCGCAAGATATCTGCTCAGTTGTCATTTAATTCTAGTGCGATATTGATCTGTGTTTTTTATTTACGTCTCGTTCAGTGTTCAGTGAAAATGGCGACTAAACGTAAGTCAGTGACAGTGACAATGGAACAAAAACTCCAAGCTTTGTTTCGAATTGATGGAGGTGAATCGCTTATTAAAATTGCAAAAGAGTTAGGTGTGGGAAAACAAACTGTTTCCGATTGGGAAAAAAAGCGACAGGAAATTGAAGATTTTTGTGCAAAAATGGTTAGTAAAGACAGTTTAGGCGGCAGAAGCACTTTAAAAAAACCAAAAAATGAAACCCTAGATGATGCTTTGTATGTTTGGTTTTGCCAACAACGGGAACAGGGTGTTCCTTTATCGGGTGTAAATTTGCAAACGATCGCGTTGAAACTGAATGAAAAGTTAAAAGGAGACCCTAATTTTACTGTCAGTGTGGGATGGCTGTCACGGTGGAAGGAACGACACGGCATCCGTCAACTCGGAATAAGTGGTGAAATTTTGTCAGGTGACAGTGATGCAAGTGAAAAATTCAAAGACAAATTTGGCAAGTTTCTCAGAGATGAAAACTTACAACCTTGTCAGGTGTTCAACGCTGACGAAACTGGATTAAATTATAAAATGTTCCCAAAAAAAACTTTAGCTTCCAAATTAGATTCAGTAGCAAAAGGCCATAAAGTTAAGAAAGAACGTATGACTTTGCTGCCCTGCAGTAATGCTTCTGGCGATCTAAAATTTCCACTTTTGGTGATAGGGAAATCCGCAAAGCCTAGGGTTTTTAAAAATGTAAATTTAAGTGTTCTACCGGCCCAATACAAGTTCCAAAAATCAGCGTGGATGAACAGTCAAATTTTTAAGGACTGGTTTTTTGAAAACTTTGTTCCAACAACAGAAAAGTTTTTAAAAGAGAAAAAACTCCCTCGAAAATCGGTTTTACTAATTGATAATGCCCCATGCCACCCAAATGAAGAAGAATTGCGTCATGGTGACATTTTTGTTAAATTTCTTCCTCCTAACGTAACGGCTCTCATTCAGCCGATGGATCAGGGCGTGATCGAAGCGATAAAACGGCGATATAGGAAAAAGTTAATTTTATCGCTTTTGGAACAACAAGAAGCAGATCCAGCTACAAAATTTATTGAAAATCTTAAAAAAGTGACTATAAAGGATGTCATTTATATGGCTGCAGAATCGTGGGAGGAAATTCAACCGTCTACACTACAAAAAAGCTGGAAAAAATTGTGGCCTGAAATGCCACAGGAAAGTGGAAAATCTGACAGTCAACCTACTAATGACGACAATGAATTTGTTCAGATTTTTCAACAATTGGAGGGTTGTGCCGAGTTGAAAGACACTGATATTTCCGAGTGGATTATCAGTGATAATGACATTGGTCATCAAGTGCTCAACGAGGACGAAATCGTCGCGGTGTGCACTGGAAACGCAGAAAATGACAGCTCGGAAGAGGAAGACTACACAGACGAACCTGTCAGCCTAACTCATGATGAGGCGGCTGCAATGCTGGAGGGGTTGATGACTTACTTTGAGAAACAAAGTGATACGTCAACTGCGGAGCTACTGACCTTGAAACGCCTACGAGATCGTACTGTGAAACGACGTCATTCATCGTTAAAACAAAAGAACATTACGGACTTTTTTCACTAAGTTTTTTAAAGTTTGTTTTTGTTTCAGTTTCATTTTTGTTTGATTTTTTTGTGCGTTTATACAGTATAGTGTAAATAACTTTATGTGAATACTTTTATTCAACGAGAAAGGTGCTTAGATATTTATTTATGTCATGACTTTTGTTATAATTATAGGATTTTTTGCTACATAAGCTATGAAATACTGTACTGTAAGCTATATTTAGGCCTCAATTTCACTAAAACTACAATTTCAATATGTTTTCCCACCTAAAACACATATTGTATGCATTTGTTTGGCTTTTTCCGTCTAATCCGGACTTTCGTTGATCCGGACCGGGTCCGGTCCCATCAAGTCCGGATTAGTGAGACTGTACTGTAGAATTGTAGTAGCAGCACTGATTAGTCATTTCTCAGCACATGCGCATGACTACGGGACTCCATCCCAGGCCACCCGTAACACGTGCGTTGAGTGATGTCATCGCACGATTTTGGCTGTTTCAGCTTATTCCACGCACACTCAATGCACTAGTCTGGGGCTCTCTGCTGTGAGCCCCGCACGGAGCTTGAGGCTAATTTCGTGTGTCAACTGCTAAATATTTTATGGTTTTAACATTGCTTAAATAATTCTATGCTCTTCTTAACCTAATTTAAGACAAATGAATATTAATTAAAAATTAATTTTTGTAATTGGGAGGGCTGCGCCCCAGAGCCCTTTTGGACAAACCGCCACTGCTATTGGGATGTAAATGGTTAACCCACCATTGCATGTCATGACTGTTCATGACATCTAATCCACATCAATTATGCTTCTTCAAAAATTCAAAAAAATATTTACAGTTTTTAACACGTTAATTTGAACCAATACTCTGCCTATAATGTCTTTCTATTATTCTTGGCATAAAGTTAAAAAATGTAACCTATTAAACAAGAAAATTATATTTTCTAATATTTTTTGTCTAGTATTTAGTAATAATCATTGATATCGGATTGATTTTAACGATAATCATGAATATTCATTGATTATCGAATTATTTTGGAGATTTAACAGAATCTGTAATTTTTCAACAGTTTTTAATCATTTTTTTACATGATCTAATTCTGAACAATAAGTTTTTTGCTATGTATAAATACAGTACAAATATTTAGTCATAGCAAATATAATTATATAAAAGCTTTATAATTACTTGTGTACCCTTAAGAGCAGTATGTCTTTTATGTTGAAAAATTAAAACAGATTATTAAATAAGAAAAAAATGTTTTCAGTAAATTTGGAAATTTAAAATTTTGTTCCTGTAATGCATTTTACAAGTAAGTAATTTCATAGGAGAGAAATGTTTTAGTGTACAAAAAATAAACTTTTAATAACTAACCTTTACTCCTCTAACTCGGAATTCACGAAGTGCTCGATTCATCTTTGCACAAGATGCTTGAAGGTCACCTGCATGAGCAATTACTTTTACAAGAAGTGAATCGTAGTATGGGGAGATGATAGCACCAGCAAAGGCAGATGCACTGTCGAGACGAATACCCATTCCTTCTCCACTGCGAAACACCTGTTGCAAAGTGAAGAGTTCGAAGAAAAGATAGTAATATAATAATGAAATTTAATAAAAGCCTAATTTTTTAAGTTAAAATTTTAGTTTTAAAATGAGAGAGATATTACTTGTTATAAAAACATATCTAGAAGGTTTATTTGTAAAACTAAATACAATAAAACATAGTAATATATTACCATGTCACATTTGCCTACAGTAGCTCTTACTTGTATCTTGTTGTTGTCAATGAGAATAGTTATTTCAGGAGATATAACCCATAATCAACTTAGTCTGTGACACATGTCATGTCTCCTGAAATGGGCCATCCTAGTTAAACAAAGATAGTAAGTGCTACTAGTCAAGTTTGACATATTAATATATGACTAAATGCTTTAGTGTAAACTAGTAGATCAAGTTGAAGATGGGATCAAATAATATTAAATTTACTTTATTAGATAAATTTTCTTGAATAAAGACGTTTGAAGCATTTAAAAAATAAACTTTAATATTTAAAAATATATTTGTTAGAGTAAATGTAGCTAAACTGTTGATTATATATAATTACAGCTATTTTACATATAACCATACACTACATTACAATAAAGGTTAAATATAAAGTAACTGCTCCAGTTATATTTGGTTTTTGAAAAATTTAAAATTTATTAGTGCATATATTAGCAAACCCATACTTACTAAAGTTTAGAGCTTTGCTTGTGAGCACAATAAATAACAAATCTACGGGTGTTTGTTTGTGTTTGGACATCTACAAATCATGTGTGTTTTATATGCATGTATGTGTTATATACAGCTATTGTAAGAGGTGCCATGTAGAATTGATTAATTTCACATTTTACACAGAAGGGTGTGTATATATATATACAAATTACACTTTTGCAATTACTTGCGACCAGACATTTGTTAACTAAAAGTTGTTAATTGTTAACTTACACTTGGAGGAAACGTTTTCGTTTTACGACTTCTTCAGCCTCGTATTTTTGCCACTAGGAATGCTGCCGTTGTGCTTCCTCCAAGTGTAAGTTAACAATTAACAACTTTTAGTTAACAAATGTCTGGTCGCAAGTAATAGCAAAAGTGTAATTTGTAATTTAAAACCAGCTCGTCATGAACAGCAACAAGATTTCGATATATATATATATATATATATATATATATATATATATATATATATATATATATATATATATATGTGTGTGTTATTTCATGTCAGTGTAGCTGCTTGGATCTCATCCACCCGAGCAATTTATTTGTTAATCTAAATTTTCTTTGCTGTTTATTTCACAGAAAGAGCCTAAGGCATGAATGTAAATAAAACAAGGTCATTATTTATAACATGGTTACAATACAAACCTCTATCCTTCCGGTATCAGGCTGAAAACTTTTAGCAGGGTCTTCTGTAGTTACACGGCACTGGATTGCAAACCCTTCAGGTTTGATCTTTTCCTGAGATAAACCAAGTTCGGGTAGTGTCATACCTTCCGCTATTTTGATCTGTGATTGCACCAAGTCAATGCTATAACACACACATTTTTTTGTTTTGTAATGATCATCCTAAGGTATTTTATAACTTTGTAATCTAAAATTTTTATTTATTAAAATAGTCTGGTCTAGCCCTCAAAGGAATATTAAATTTCAATAGGCAATTAAGTAAGTCTCTTCTAATTTAAATTATTATATTTTACAATGAAATTTATTTAAAATACTGTTTATAAAATAGTTAACATTGTTTCAATACAGGTTTGGCTGATTAAAAACATAATAAAATAATAAATATTAGATATTTTTGTATCTATTTCAAACTAAAGAAATTAATCACTGAGGCATAATGTACAGTATGTAAATTAGGTTCACAAAGCAAATAATATTATGCCATTATGTTTAGCATTAAAAATATCAAACTGAGAATTTTAAAAAAATATCTCCTAATCTATTCTTAGTCTAATAGGTAAACCAGTTTATACATTGAATCTAAGTGCTATATACAGGTTATAATGGTAATTCTTTAATTTAAATGTTTAATAAAACTATTGAAATATTTTGACAAAAATTTATAAAACTGTAAACCATTAAAAGATCAATAATCTTTATAAAAATGTTATTAGAGTTGACTACTATTCAAAAATAATTTGGAAAGATTTTTTGTAAAAACTACTAATCTTGAACGATAAAAGATAATGTGTAATTTTTTATAAAAAATACTAATTAGTGAAAATCTCAAAATCCAACATTAATTTTATTATAACTATTGTGAAACATTAACATTTTCCTATCCAATTATATTTTATATATACAGTAAAACCCCTCACATCCAGAGTCTCTGAGATCCAGTCATAATATGAATATAAACGTCTTTTTTCTGCAAAGCACCCTGCCATCGGGCCAGATCTCTGACACTACCAGTCGGGTTTTTCGTTCTTTCCTGACTCAGGCAGTTGTGTTCGAGTCTCCATATCATTCAATTTACATATATTCTACAGGATTTTGTGTAATTAGGTAATTTACTTGGTTATTTTACCTAGAATTTATAATTTACAATATACATTATGGAAGAAAAGTGGAAACAAACTGTGCTTTCTATATCGGCGTAAGTTACTAACAGTTATAATCAAGGAAGAAGTGTTTCCGAGTTCCTAAAAAATGTACTTGCTAGATGTCGCTTCATGGATTGCTACAGAATGAGATGCAATCAAGGTGGTAACACTAGTTAAATCATGGCAAAACTATAGGATCATAAAATGAAAGGGAATTGAAAACATATTAGAAACGGAAAACCATGTTAGTGAAACAAATGAAGAAATCGTAGATCTCCTTTGAAACATTCCTGGTTTGTAAGGACATAAACATTGATGGCGTGAATGAGTGGATAAAAGAGGACGAAGTTCATGAGATCATTACTTGTGATACTATAGAATTAGTGAGCACACAGTCAGTGCCTGCCAAAGATGATGAAAGAAAATAAACCATGACGCATAGAGAAGCTTTACAGGCATTTGACCAGCTGATTGAGTATATCAAACAATAAGACGAAGCAACAGCAGCCGATAGTTTACTCTTTCGATGATGGAGGGTTATTTCATCAAGGAAACATTTTAAACAAAACATTTTTTACCAATACTGGTAATTAATGTATATATGTGTGTACAGTACATTATCAAGGAACTGTATACTTGTACACTCAAGTATATAACTAAATTGTAAGTTCAGTTTTATATTGCTATTAATATATAATTACAATATTCAATAAGTGTAACTTATTTACTTAAAAAAACCATAGATCTACATTAAATTGGAATGGTTGTGATTATTACATAGCCCTTCTTATAAACAGGATCAGGCTGTCGCCACATTATTCCAGATATGACAAGTTTTACTATATCAAAAAAATTAAAATATATAAATATGTTCCAAGAAAGTGAGAAACACTAAGAGAACATACAATTATGTTTCAAAATCATTAATAAGTGAACACTTACAAAAAGTTTGATTTTGAATAAAAAAATTAATTGTACAATGCATGGAGCTGTCTTGTGGATTGTTGTATAGGTTCCCTGGTTGTCCTGATATACATCATAATAATATTATGATTAATTTTATGGATAGTTATTAGTCTGAGATAGAAATGAAAAAAGTCAAAAATAATATAAAATAACTAACCTTATTTGTCTTAGATATATCATAGGACTATAAAATAACCTTTAATATTAAATAAAAAACTTTTATATAAGTTAATGTATGTGAAAGGATCTGCATTTTAGGGTTAACAAGTCAACAGTGCGTTACATAAAGAAAAATGAAGAAAATATAAGGAAGAGTGTCAGAGAAAGGATATATCAATCGACAAAAGTTACCACTGTGTGTTGAGATATAAACATTGAGAAAATGGAAAAAACCTTTGAGTATGTGGATAGAAGGTCAATCCCAAAATAGGATGCCAATGACTTCAATTTTTATTTGTGAAAAAGCTAGGCGTTTGTATTAACATTTTGTTCAAAAAAGTGGTGAACGTACAGACAGTCAATCATTTTTAGCAAGTAAAGGCTGGTTTGACAAATTCAAAAGACTGTTTTCTCTTCACAACCTGAAAATTCCCAATGAATTAGCATCAGCGGATCATGAGGCCTCCCACTCATTTCCAATGCATTTTAAAAATTTAATTTCGGAGAAAGGCTACACAGTCGATCAAATTTTTAAGGCAGATGAGACTGGATTGTTTAGGAAAAAAATGCCTTCATAAACTTTCCTATATAAAGAGGAGAAATCTGCTCCGGGGTTTAAGACCAAAAAGGATCGTTGACTGTTCTACTGTGCTGTAGTGCTAGCAGTTACATGATGAAACCAATGGTAGTTTACAGATCCCAAAACTCTAGAGGACTGAAAGGGAAGGACAAGAATCATTTGCCATTGCTACGGAAAGCAAACAAAAAGGGATGGGTAACCGGAGAACTGTTTACAGAATGGTTCCACTTTTTTGTTAAGGAAGTGGAATGTTTTTCAAATGTCCTTTTAAAGTTCTTCTCATAATAGATAATGTGCCTGGGTACCCCCACACATCTAAATACATTACATCCTAATGCGGAAGTGTTGTTCCTGTCACCAAACACAACAGCCTTGGTTCAACCTCTAAAACAGGGTATCTTTGCCGTACTTTCGGCGAATTACTAAATACCATGGAAAATGACAAAAGTTTAACAGTGAGCCAATGCTGGAAAACATTTATCGCAAATTGCATTTTTAAAATAAAAGAATCAGTGGACAAACTAAAAAAATCATCGCTGCGTGCATGTTACAAGAAACTGTAGCCAGACTGTGTTAACCAGGACAATGTCATGACAGAAGCTCACAAAGTTGTTACTGATATTGTCTCAATACCACATGACATTAACAGTGAAGGATTTGAAGACATTAAAAGTAAAGATGTCAGTAATATTGTGAAAAGTGGAAACGAGGATTTGACGGAAGAAGAGCTGGAAAAACTATTTACCAAACCTATGCCTATCTTGGATAACAAAAACGAAGAAATCGTTAAAAATGTGTCGCAGAAGTTGACATTAAAATCTGTTGGAAAAATCTGATGTTTACCGAAACAGATAGCTCCAGCTGTTACTGAATTTGATCCCTCTCTAGAACGGGCATTAAAATTTAATCAACAGCTAGAAGAAGCACTATTGCCATATAAAGAAATGTATAAAAACTATAAAAAAAATTGCACACAAAAAACAAGTTTTCTAAAATCTACTTAACAGTGTTTGAAAGATATTTTGTCTGAAATCAGGTGTTTCAAATTTAAGTGGATAATGTTAAACAATGAAGAATACGTGTATCTATGTGAGCGAGCACGCATAATTAATAGAATTTTTGTGTTTTGGATTAAAGGAAAACGTTAGTAAAAATATTTTTTTTATTTGGTAGTCCATTATGTTTGGTGAAACTTAATTAACTTATTGTAACAGTGATTAAATAAAAATATGTATGTAATTATGTAGTATGTAAATATACCATACTTTATTATAAATGTATAGAACAGCTGTAATTAATGTTAACATTTTTGATGTTGGAACGGAACCCTCCCCTTTCCATATACAGTTGGTTTCAGTATTATCAGTTTTGCTATTCGGGGTAAGTTCGGGGAATGTAACTCCAGCGAAGAGCAAAGGACTATTGTATTAATAGTTCTTTAGCTTATCTCTTTATTTTTTATCATCTTATTTTCTATAGTATTCTGTTTGTTTAATATCAACATAATTCAATGTTTTGTGTGTGTATGTGTTTGTCTGTGTGTATTGTATTATTTTTATTTTATTTATTGTATTTTGAATGATAGCTTTTGCTAAATGTAAAATTTGCTTAAACATATTAACATAAACTATGGCAATTAGTAATAAACATATTAACATAAACTATGGCAATTAGTAATAATTATATCTATAACTAAAAACACTTGTAAATATGTTGCACTTGCCTATAGTAGCACTTACTTTATAATTGTAGAGGACTATGAGTTACTGTCTGAGTTGACAATGGGACACATCTCCTGAAACAGCCGTCCTCAACAATGATAAAGTAAGTGCTACTATAGGCAAATGTAACATATTTGCAAGTGTTTTTAGTTAAAAACTAGTAGCTCACGTGAAGATGGAATCAAGAAATATGAATTATATACATATTCATACATTTTCCATTTTTTGATGATACTTAAACTTCAAAATATTGTTAAAAATTTTAAATTATGTAATATTGTTAGAAGCAAGTATTAGTTACCCAGTAATCTCTTCAGTGACTGTATGTTCCACTTGAAGTCTTGCATTAACTTCTATGAAGTAGAAGTTGCCACCTTCATCACACAAGAATTCCACTGTACCAGCATTGGAGTATTTAACATGTCGGGCCAATTGAACAGCTTTATCTAACATTCTTTGGCGAACCTAAAATTGTCATTAGATACAAATGAAATTGATACTTATAATAAATTTGACTTGGTCTAATGAATAAACTTAAAATGGTTAGACTTCAAAAATAAACTATATTAAAATATAGTCAGTTACAGGTTAAGTAATTAACTATAATTAACTGAGTTTCTGAGTTAACTGTATAAGAAAGGGTCAACATATAACTTATTTTTACTGATACTAATATATCTGACATTAATGAACAGAGAAGAAACTTTGAATATTTTGGGACACTGCTATTGAAATATATTATAGAATGTTTAAAAAGTACACAAAAATACAACAGGACTGTTTCTCCTGAAAAACAAAAGTGGAGAAAGAAATTTTACTTCAGGAAAATGGCCTTAGAGTACATACAAATTTTATTTAAGACTATTGATATTTCATTGGTAGATTAAAAAATAATAATTTGTGGATTTAACTAGTCTGAAGAAACTGTAATTATTTCTGAATTCAATCATTTATAAACCAGGTAAGTATGGAGGACAAATCTAAAAAACTGGTCTTTATTTAGATTTCGCTGAAGATTGTTTATTTTCAAAATAATAGAAGATCAAAGTAATATTGTCAAGAGCATAGTTTAGATGTGTTAGAATATTTGTAAGAAAATCATTGTCGGAAATTTTAAAATATCTAAGAACACATTAAAGATAAAAAATTACAGTTCTTGAATTTTTTTCTAATTTATTCAGCCTGCTCTAACATTTACTAAAAAATTTCTTGTTGAATATTAGATGAGTTTTGCACAACTTTTTTTTATATCAATTACATTTGCTACTAAAACTTTCAAAAAATGACTTGCAGAAATTATAATTTTAGGTTGCTTGAAGTAATCATCTTGAATTTACTTGCTGATGTGTTTCAAAAACATTTGTTCCTTTTGCAAGTAAGCAATTACATATTCACTTAGTTAAATATTTTTTAAACTTATAATTTACTTGAAAATTTTAACAAACTTACTGCAACAAAAATTAGTGATGAAGGACATAAACATAAAAATTAGTGAATAAAGAAAACAATTGTTTTAAAATATACCTTGAGGCTTTTGGTTAGTAAAAAAGGAAAATTTTGATTTCTTTTTTTGGTAAAAGCACAAGAAAATGTATTCAAATAATATACTGTTTGTTATTAGAATGTGTAAAAAACTAAGCTTGAAATAATTTTTTATTTTTACAACCAATATAAATAAATTTTTGAAGCTAATATGAACGTATATCTAGGAGAGAACAAAAATTGAAAGCAACTTTATAGATGTCAAAACAGTGACTTGGCTCTACATATAAATAAAATTACTAGTAGCAACCTTGAAGAGTGATTTGAAATGAAATATTTTCTTATGAGCAGTTTAGAGTAGAGGTCGTCACAAGGATTTCTTAGAGAGTCAAATAGTTTGCATCAAGTTTTCCTCAGGGCCGCAAATACATGTTTGCCTAAAACAGTTTGATTATAACAAGTTTGTTACACCACTAAAATAAATCAACTGTTTTGCATAATAAAAGTAGGAAAATGTATTTGATTCAACTCCAGGAATAACTGAATTTGCTATTTCTTTGATGGGTGAAATCTTTCACAGCTCTCAAACGTAGTATCCATGTTAGCAGGTTGGGAAGAAACTGAAATTCTCAAAATGTTTTCTACGTTCTCACTTGTTAACCTAAATCTGTACTTGTGTCTTATAGACTTCAGATTACTGACTGTAGATTCTCAGACATATGATAATACAAAAACACTTAATATTACTAAAACACTTGTAAATATTTACAAACTTGCATATAGTAGCACTTACTTATATTTGTTGAGGACGGCCGTTTCGGGAGATGTGTCCCATTGTCAACTCAGACCGTAACTGATCTCAAGGTTTTTGTAGGTTAGGGTATTAGGGTGGGGTGAGATATTATGGAGGTGTGGGTGTACTTTGTGAGTGTTAGGAGTCATGATGTTAAAAAGTGTGTGCGAGTTATAATGTAATTGTGTATGATTATGTGTGTAGGGTGTAGTTTGAAGTGTAAGTATATTTTGTATTGTTCGTTTGTGTCACGTTGGCTATTTCTGTGTTGTTTATGAAGAATTTGTAGGTGAGATGTTATGTTTATGTAGTCATGTTTTATGGAGTTGAGATGTTTGGCAAAGTTTGATTGGTAATTATTATTTGTTAGTGCGTTTATATGTTCTTGGTAGCTTGTGTAGAAAGAAGATGTAAACAAGAACATATAAACACACTAACAAATAATAATTACCAATCGACCTTTGCCGAACTCCACAAAACATGACTAAATAAACATAGCATCTAACCTACAAACTCTTCATAAGCAACACAGAAATAACCAACGTTACACAACTGAACAATACGAAATACACAAGACACTTCAAACTACACCCTACACACATACTCAATACACAATTACATTATAACTCACACACACGTTTTGACATCATAACTCCTAACACTCACAAAGTACACCCACACCACCATAATATCTCATCCCCACCCTAATACCTTAACCTACGAAAACCTTGAGATCAGTTGGTCAACCTTGGTCTGAGTTGACAATGGGACACATCTCCCGAAACGGCCGTCCTCAACAAATATAAGTAACTGCTACTAGGGGCAAGTTTTAAATATTAACAAGTGTTTTAGTGAAAACTAGTAGCTCACGTCGAAGATGGAATCAACAAACATTATATTATCTAAGCATAGTCAGTTACGTTAGGAGTCTTAGTATTTTTGATTAAATAACATGAAATAGAGATTTTGTCTTCTTGTAAGGCATTTCCCATATAAAATTATAGGATGGTATATTCCAAACATTTTGAAGTAAAAAATACAGTTACTGTATTTCTGCTACACTTATAAATTTTTAAACACAAAAAACTTTAATTTTTGCACATCTTCTCTTCAAGAGGGATTTCAATACATGTAGATTAAACATTCCAAATTTCTTCCTGACCCTCAAATGTTTATACAACAAGGGGAGAGTTATCAGGAACTTAATGAACTGTCAAAGTTAATCATTCAAAGTAAACTGTTATAATTAACTTGAATTCTGGAGTGTAAACAATTTTGTAATGAATAAATTATTTACTTTCAATGTCATTGACTTAATGTTTGTATTAGATAGGGGATTGTAAGTTCTGTTTATCTTGATAAATCAAAAACTGTTAATAGTTTATTAATTGAAAATTAATGGTTCTTCAAATATATATATTTAAATAGTCAAATTGTTTATCAATATAAATAAATATAATTATCTCTAAAAAGAATACTTCACATTTTATGTTACTGAATTATTTATGACCAGTTAACACTTTTCTACTTGATAAAAATTGATTGGATAATGGAATAAAAGCAAATATATCTTCTAACAAAACATTTTTCACGCTTTACTGTGGCATATTGTGGTTGCATGAATGAGAAATGAGGAAAAAACAAAGCATAGGTTTTATAGAAGTTAATTTGCATTACTTCAGAGGTTAAGGCAATACTGAGCTAAAGCTATGTCACTTTTTGACTGAACAGTTGCTACAATCAATCTGATAAGAAATGTTTTCCCATTTCCTCCTGGAATATCCAAGAAGAAGTTTCCCCAAACTCTATCACTTATCATTTGTGTTATGCGATCATAAATGAATGCCCTTTTGTTCACAAATTAATTTGGGAATGTTTGATTGGGCATGTGACTGGAGATCAAGGGTGTTGTAACTCTGTTCATTACCCAAATCTACATCAAATGAAGCACTCAAAGCTCGGGTAAGTATTGGCATTTTCAAATAAACTGTGGTACTGGCAATTTGGTGAACAGTGCAGATGTCATGACATGATCACACACTAGTACACAGATATTATAGATTGAGATTGTACAATAATCTGAACAATATGCAAGTGGGTAACAAACAATATAATTGGGAATAAGTAATGATTTGCATGTGAATGTGGTTGTTGTTGTTAGTTTGGCGAGTGATACCCTCGCTTTTGGCAGATAGTGCAGTTGCTGGTACACAGCTGACGATTAAAAAAGCTGATTTCCTGTGATTGCGGGTATGTTACTGAAGCAAAGTACAGATAAAAACAATTGTTGAAGCGGGTTGTATGTCGTGTGAAAATATGAGCTCAATCTAAGCAGCTTCGGTAGCACTCATTAAAAACAATATTCTCTATGGAACATCCTGTTTAATCTATCATAATCCATACTTTTTACTATAAGTTTTAAGTAAACAAAGCACGATACTGAAAAATTAAAATTCTTTACTATTCAAATCATTTAATTCATTTCAAATAAGTTGAAATTTATATAATGTAAGGAATCAAGAAACACTTTTAAAATTCACACCAGTAAGCCCTCACAATGAACCAGAAATATAATAATCATCACACAAATAATCTGGTATGCATATGGTATACATATGTAAGAATTTAGTGTAGTACAAATAGATAAGTGAATAAACACTTAATAACACACTCTCCTTTTTTTAGACATTTACAAAAAAGTCAATTTTTTTACATAGAAATTGTGAAAAATTTAGTTTTTATTAATAAAGAAGTTTTTTTACATAGAAATGGGTTTTTAAATGTATGTTGATTAGCTCCAAAGTCAATAAAAACTTATATTAACTATGTGATGATATATCTTTCATTAGTTATCAATACAGACACATCTAGAAACAAATATCTCTGCCATAAAAAAACATTATTTATGTATTTAAAAAATTACCCTAGATAAAAGCAACAAACAGATTATTAAAAGTATGTATTGTTTAGTCAATAATCAAAAATTGGTGTTTTCCCCTACAACAAATTAAAATAAAGCAATATTATAATTATGAAATTGAAATTATTATTATTAGTTTCTATCTATAACATGATCTATCAGTTTACAGTTATACACTGTAACATACTTTAATATTTGCAGTTTTTGGGTTGTTAATTAATTTTGGTTTGTTTTTTTAAATTACTTTTTCTTTAGTTTATGGCTATGCGAACTTTAAATTTTATAAATTTATAAAAATTTACAAAATTTAAAGTTCGGATAGTCATAAACTAATGTAAAAGTGATTAATTAAGTTGCACCGAATGTAATGGACTACAAAATTCAATTGTATTTTTCTTATTAATTCACTTGACAAAAAACAGTTTCAAAGACTGTCCACTGAAGTAGTTTAATAACCAAGAGAGTTAAGTGCCAAGTGAGTTAATGAGCAAATACTATATTAAAATCTTAAGATATACAACCAAATAACTGCAAGTTTCAATATGGATCTGCAATCTAGAGTAATCAAGGAGTAGAAAGGGAGTAAGCACAAGGTAATTCTAATTTCACCACACACCACATTCAACATTCGATGCACAACAAAATAAATAACACCAAAATATGAAGAAATCAACTCGTCTTGTCTGTAACTCACAGAATTTCACAATGTATTGACTAAGACCAAGTGTGCATTTGGCAAGACCAAACAATGCACTGACCAAGTGTGAAAAGTGACCGCTGAAAACATCAGTAAGTGGTGTTTTTTTTGCCAAAGAAATAATAAAAAAAATACTTTAATATGTAAACACTTGCTTATAGTAGCACCTTCTGAGTTGATAATGGGTCATACCTTTAAACAGTTTCATCATTCAGGTAAAGAGTAAGTGCTACTATGAGCAAGCGTTTACATGTTAAATATAGTATATGTTTACTGTACTCAGTGTATAACTTTTCAAATATCATATAAATTTATGTATTTAAAACAATGCTAATTACAGATATACTAACATTGCTTAAAAACAAAGTTATGATATTATACTTTTTTGTATTAACTTGGCAAAAAAACACTACTTACTCATTTATTCAGCAGACACGTTTCGGATTAGGTCAGCACATTATTCAATGCTGTGAATTACTGTCAAGACTGGTTGCTCGGGTGTGTTATGTTGGTGTGAATCTCTTGTGTATTTCTATTCTGTGGTGTGTTAATTTTCATAGAATAGTTGTTAATTATATGCTCAATTATTACTCTATGAACAATAACATAACTCAGAAAAGAAATATACCAGAGACTCACACCTGAGCAACAGTCTTGTTAGTGATTCACAGCATAAAATAATGTGCTGACCTAGTGCAAAACGCGTCTACTGAATAAATCAGTAAGTAGTGGTTGTTTGCCAAATAACTAAAAACAAAAAAAGTATAATTTATACAAAAACCTCAAGATGTAGAATAAAAAAACTGCAAAGTTATGATAGTTTGGTTTTTAGTTTTTGATGTAATGTGAAAAATATGTTGTTTAAAATATGTGAATTGTTTTAATAACTGTTGAATTTAATTATATGATTTATGTAATGTTTGAAAAGGTAAACTCATTAATAAGTGTTTAACTCCAGAAAAGATTTTCAGTTGGGAACTAAAGTGTTCAGAAATGTTTTAGAAATGGTAATTTCGAACTACATTGTAATAATCATAACATATTCATGAATTGTTTTCATCAATGACAATTAGCAAAACTATTACATTTCAACTTAATATAGCACTTACTTATATCTTTGCTATCTTTTTAAGGTTATAATTAATAATTTCTGTTAATCAGGTAATTTATTAAGTTCAAAAGTTTATTACGTTCATAAACAATTAATCATTAAAGTTAAATTAATCCCTTAAAAAACTAAAAAATATATTTCAAAAAATTTAAAATGAAATATATGCTTAACTTATAAAGTTCTGGTGAAAACTGTCTAGTGCACATAAATATCTTATCTCAGTAAGTCCATTCTAAATTATAGGTCTAAGTCATTATAGCACTATATTACACTAAACATGTAAAATAATCTTTGGTACATTTAAACCCTTTGTGTAATATACATTTAGTTTTTCTGTCTGTATAGTTTTTTTTTTAACCTGTTAAGAAACTGTTTTTACAGACATACACAGCTTACCTGAAATAATAATTATTGAGAAAACCAAGTTATGACATATTTTTTTGCAATTACCTTATCATCAAGATGTGGAGCAGGGGCAATTTCAACTACTTTTTGGTGCCGACGTTGTACGGAACAATCACGTTCATACAAGTGAACTACGTTTCCTGCTCGATCTCCTAACAATTGTACTTCTATGTGGCGAGGTCGTTCGATAAATTTTTCAATGAACATGGCTCCATTACCAAATGCAGCAGCTGCTTCAGACGAAGCTCTTTCAAAGTTTTCTTTTACTTCCTAAAATTAACAATATTATTTTAAATCCTTATAATAAATAAAAAACTTTTGCATTCAAACATAAATCATAAAAATACACAGTTATTTTTTTCAACTATTGGTTACTAAGCCTAATGTATACTCTCTAAGACAAATTTATAAAAATACAAACCTCCATTTTTCGCACAACTCTCATACCACGGCCACCTCCACCATACGCGGCTTTAAATATAACTGGAAGACCATGTTTCAAACAAAATTCCATTGCTTCATCTGTAGTTGTGACAGGTCCAGGAGTTCCTGGAACGATAGGAACTTCTGCTTCAATGGCAGCATTACGAGCTGCCACTTTATCACCCATCTGTTGTACAACGAATGGTGTTGGGCCAATGAATCGGATCCCAGCATCAATAACTGCTTGAGCAAAGTCGGATCTTTCAGATAGGAAACCATAACCGGGATGAATGGCATCAACATCATTTTCCTAAAAATACACACAATCTCAATATTAGAACATAGTCAAATACAAATTTAGAAATAATTAAATGATGTAAACATACTGTATAAAATATCTAAATAAAATAAGTTTTTAATATAAAAATTTCTCTGCTAAGCAAACAGTGGTGATGATGCTATTGACTATCTCTTATCTAACCTTTAATCTGAAAGAATTTTAAGAAAAAAATAACTTACATTTAACACATAGTATTATGTAAACTCTTCCCTATAGTAGCACTTACATTAGTTTAAATGAGTACAGCCTGGAAGATATGTCTATTGTAAATTCAGATTTTAACTTAATGATGTACTTGACTTAATGATTCAGACGTAACTTGGATCAATGAAGTAAAATCCGAGTTGTTTATGGTAAAAACCTCTCAAAACGCCTGTCCTCAAATAAACAAAAAGTAAAAGCTGCTATAAACAATACTTACATGATATATGTTAAAGTCTAAACTAATAACTTATTAACTATTTTGGAATAAACTGTGATTCGTTTAAAATAAATGACACAAACATCCTGTAACCACAATATTGCAAATACAGTATATTGTGTTTAAAGGGAACTTATATGTAGTTTATAACTATCTCAGGTTGGATTTTTTTTTTCTGGCGAAAAACCAATTGTGGTTATCATTGCCATCTCAGGTTAGAATCTCTTAACATTGGAAAATCAATATTTTTCATGAATTTACTCCTTCAATTCCTTTTCCATTTGTAAATATTGTGAGTAAGCAGTTTTGTAGAAAATCAAAATATTTTGTTAATTGAAATTGACTACAAAGAGTATAAAAAAACACATATTAAAAAAAAATTACATTTACCTTAGCTACACGAATGATTTCTGGAATGTTAAGGTAAGCCTGGACAGGTGGAAGACCTTTTCCAACCAGATACGACTCATCTGCTTTCTGTCTGTGCATGTGCATTTTGTCTTGCTCGGAATAAATGGCGACAGAACGAATACCCAGTTCTGTACATGCTCGAAACACTCTTATTGCAATCTCTCCTGTAAATGTGATTTGGAACATTAATATTTTCAGAAAATTTTAATATCAAATACGAAACTCATTTAGCCTTAAAATTTGCTAATGATTTGTATAAATTATCTTATTTAAGACCTTTAAGAATAAAAATAATAAAACTACTATATCAACATATCGTAAACCATCTGAATGAAAAATTAGACAATAAACATATAAGAAAGTAAACTCCTTTTACCCTAACAATTTAATTATATTGAAAAAACAATTCTAAATTGTGTACTTCGTTAAAGGAGTATACATATGTTTTAATATTAGAAAAAACAACGAATTTGAAAACATTTTTATGTACAATATATCGACAGTGAAAATAGAATTTTATTTCCTACGCAAATATTTTAAAGTGCTGTTTTAAAATATAAAAAAAAATTATCAGTTTGTGGAAAGTTAGAATTAAACATTACATATTAAGCACTATCTACTCTGAATTTATAAATAAGACTTAATCCTCATGTTAACGATAAGGCAAAACATTCTGATTACCCTTTATAAATCTTTCTTAATTATCCCAGCTTTCTGAAGTAAACACTTTATAATTTTGTGTCTATCATGTAGTAGCAAAATTCTTAAGTCTTATGGTAACGATCTACAAAGTCTGAGAATGTAAAATAGTGTAAAAACAGTAAAAAGTTTACTTCCATAGGGCATAAAACCAAAGTATTATGAAGTCATTCAGAACATTCCCCTATTGTCATATAAAACTAGAACTTGCACTTTTTGTGTTGTGCATCTTGAGGTTTTTCTATAATTACACTTTTGGTATTAACTTGGCAAAAAAAAAACACTACTAACTTCTTCAGCAGACGCAACTCAGACAAGAATCTTGTCCGTGACTCAAAACACTGAATAATGCGCTGACCTAGTGCGAAACGCCTCTGCTGAAAAATATCAGTAAATAGCGGCTTTTTTGCTCAGTTAATACTAAAAATGTAAATATAAAATTAGGTTTTGTTACTGTGCAAATTCTGTTTTCACTATATTACTATTCGAAATTCATCTATTATGCTTAATCTATTTACATGTTTTGTAACTTTTAATCAACATAATATTGAGCTAATACCATGTGATTATCATTGAATCAGAGGGGTTATAAAATATTGTCATATGAATAGCCCTATAGTTTTAAAAACTTTCCCATTGCATTTACTCGGCTGCCATTTTTAAGACTTCATGGAACGATATATTAAACAAGTTTTGTGGTAAGTACCATCATCATCTATTCATGCACTTTCCACTTTAATCCTTGGCTATTTACATTAAAATTCTGACTTTTCCTGGAACTCTTAAACAACAGTACCATTTATGAAAAACATTTGCTATAATTCTGAAAAATACATCTCAATTCCTCAGTGAACTCTTTCCCGTTTTATTCCCATTGTTTAGTTTATTAGTCACTGAACAGAATGTTGACAGTTTTAATTGATTAGTTGTACTTGATCATTTGTCCTTTCTAATGTATACCAAATATAACCTAAACACATTTCAAAACACAAAAATCATAAATAGGATATTATATGAATTAATAACAAGATCAATTAAATATTACAATACCTATATAAAAGATTTTGGGATAGTCAATTATTTTCAATTTATTTTAATTTTAGAATACCTAAATTTAAATAGGAAGATCTAATTAAAAAGCAAGTTACAAATTAACTGATTTTAATTTTATACATCCACAATTTATTGGTGTCAATTAATACAAGATAAAGAAATACAAATATTTTACATTTTTTGTTAGGTACCTTAAACCTAATAGCCTATAAAAGTTACATTTTGGTTACAGGATAATCTCTTGGGAAGGTTTTCATTTTAATCTGTACTATTATATAAAAATCGATTGGTGTCTGTGTGTGTTACTCAATCACATAAAACTACTGGGCATTCTTAGGGTCCCTGGTTAACACATAGGCTTATTTTTATTTAGAAATTCCATCAGGACACTGCCCCACTGGCCTTAAAAACTCCCTTAACACTCAATTATCTATACTCTATTATATACTTGGTTTAATCAGCTGATAGTAAATATGTTTGTAATCACATGTAAAAGTCACTTTTGAACACAATTAAACAGGTGATAGTACATTTTTATTGTTATTCTTCTTTCAAGGTTAGTTATACTTTATAAATGTCATGTTACAAGTAGAAGCTTTTCCTTCTCTTGGTTTTTCAAGGCAATAATCGGTAAAGTTTATAAACTATAATTTGATATATTTAATTTAATTTTCAGTAAATTAAATTCAACTCAAATAAAATTCATAAAAATATACGTCCGTACAAAGGACGGGTACTCTGCTAGTAATTAATACAATATGAAGGTCGAACATCAAAAAATGGCTAACATGTAACTGGAATCAAATATAATTATACATACAAATATAGTTTTATTATAATGCAAAACAAGAAAATAATAAGAAATTTATTTGGCTCAATTATTATTGTTATTATTAAAAAGCACTTCAATGTGGGCCAAATGTAATAAATTTTACAGTTTACAAAAATGTTTAATTGCTAAACTTTAAATATTTTGGGTACCTCACAATTTGGATATTACAAAAATTCAATTTTGTTTTAAAAATTATAGGTCTAAAATACTACACTACTGACACTACTATTATTTGATTCTATCTTCACTTGAGGTACTAGTTTTTAACTAAAAACACTTGAACATGCATTAGTAATTTACACTTGCCTATAGCTGCACATCTTTTTTTTATTATTGAGGATGGCCGTTTTGGGAGATGTGCCCCATTGTCAACTCAGACTGAAGCTGACCTCGGTTGTTTTAGGTTTGGGAGAGAGTAGGTTAGGTAGGGGTATTAGGTGTATTTTTTTAAGAGTATTGGGGGTTATAATGTCGAAAAGTGTATGCGAGTTATAATGTAATTTACTATTAAATATATGTGTTGGGTGTAGTTTGAAATGTTTGTAGGCCTATATTTCATATTGTTCGGTTGAATATCGTTGGTTAGTTTTGTTTTGTTTGGGAAGAATTTGTAGGTTTGATGTTATGTTTGTAGATATAAGATGTTCAGCAAAGTTTGATTGGGCGTTTTTGTTTGTGGGTGCTCCTACGTGTTCTTAGAAGAGTGTGACAAATGACCTTACTGTTTGGCCCATGTAAAAACTGGGGTATGAACTACAAGTTAGTTTGTAAACCAAGGGGAAAGTTGTATATGTGTTTGTTTATAATTTTTGGTTTAAATTGTTTGTTGGGGGTATTGTTTAGTTACGGTAAAAAGACTTTAGGTATTAAGTTGACGTAAAGAGTAATTTTCACTTTGTAATGACTTCAACATCACAGGCCTCAATCAGTAGGCCTAAAAATACCAACAAAATCCGGTATCCATCTGTGGTAATTATTAATCGTACAGTAATATTGTTTAGATCATAAAAACCCAGACTGTGTAAAATCTTTAACATTGGCAACACTGTATCACAAGATAAACATCTCACTTTACAGTCTTCTAGTATTGTTCTCGAACAGATCTCTCTGCTGGATTTAATACAGGCCTACAACATTATAGACCCTAACTTCAACAATATTTTTTGTAAAATATTATGCCTGTAGCTAACGATTAATTTTGGCTACTAAGAACAATTATAAGCCAAAACGGAACTACTTATAATCAGCTTCAATTCAGGAGGTCCAAAAAATATTCTAATTGTGAAATGAAACGTAGAGGAATGTATTAAAACTAATTACAGGTTGTTTCATTGTTGTCTGCAATTGGTCGTAACAAACCAAATTTATTACGATTATGTATAAACTATCATCATTTTGAATCGGATAACATTTTATTCAGTGCCTAAACTATTATTAATATTAGAAATATTCCCTTTGTTAATAACTATGTATTAAAAATGTTTATTGGTTTATTAAGGATGTGTTCAAAGATAATGACAATAATGTGTCAATGTGAACGATGTCGTGTGAGTTAATATTTTAGCTAAAGGGGTTTAAAATGTTAAATTCGACAATTATTGCGAACTACTACCAAACAAAATTAAAATTTACTTAAGTAATCGATTGTAGAAAA
>JBAIZL010000003.1:26563872-26701372 GCA_036971475.1 Prosapia bicincta
ACACTGATGACGACTTTGCATAGAAACGCGCTCAGAAAATAAATTACTGACTGTATGTTGGTATATGTTATAGTGTTACAATTGCTTTGAAGTTACATTCACAATTGACGTACTGCACAATAACGTTAAATAGGCCTATACTTATTACACTTTTGCTATTACTTCGCGACCAAACGTTCTGTTAACTAAAGGTTGTTAAATTGTTAACCTACACTTGAAGAAAACGTTTTCGTCTTACGACTTCTTCAGAGTCGGATTTTTGCCGCTAGGAATTCTGCAGCTGTGCTTCTTCGATACCATTTTTTTGAAAGTTGTAAGTGATGTGTGTTTTCCTAACCTTTAAAATTGTGGTCCGAAATTGTTGAAATTCTGCTTGCCGGGCTTCATTAAATATCGAAATCTTGTTGCTGTTCATGACGAGCTGGTTGTAAATTACTTACACTTTTACTATTACTTGCGATCAGACTTTTTGTTAACTAAAAGTTGTTAAGTCCTAGCGGCAAACATTCGAGACTGAAGAAGTCGTACGACGAAAACGTTTCCTCCATGTGTAAGTTAACAATTTAACAACTTAAGTTAACAAAACGTCTGGTCGCAAGTAATAGCAAAAGTGTAATAAGTATTAACCAACCAGCTCGTCATGAACAGCAACAAGATTTCGATGTTAAATATACAATAGTGAATAGTAAAAATCAACACGAAATAATTTTACACAAGACTTTAAAAAAGAAGATGGAAACTGAATTAACACACGTGCTCATTATTCAGAAGTTCTGATTTTGAACATTTAAAAAAATGTTCCTTTACACCTACGTAGATTGAACTTTTCTATTTATCAATTCTTTCTTATAAATTAAAATTAGCCTATATTATAATACAATTAGCCCTATTATTGTAAAAGTTACTTATATTATTATAAAATTAGGGTATATTATTACAAAATTAACCATTATTATTATAAAATTAGTCAATATTGTTATAATATTAGCCCTACTATTAAAAAATTTACAATGTTATATCCATATAAAAAATTACTATAAAATTTACTTACACTTTTAATGTTTTAAACACATCTCCCGAAACGGCCGTCCTCAACAAACAAAGTAAGTGCTACTATAGGCAAGTTTAAAACATTAAAAGCGTAAGTGATTACTAGTAACTCACGCGAAGATGGAATCAACAAATGTATAAAATTTACTATTATATTATTATAAAGTTACTCCAAGTTGTCATAAAATTAGATCTATTATTATAAGATTCAGGATGGATTGTCCATGTACTAAGCTAGTGAGCTCTTAACGTGGAAAATCAGGAGATAGTAAAAAATGAAACAGTACGGTTAGCAGGATGATGTATTTGAGAGGGCACGACCCCCCCCCCCTGTATAATATTGTACATTTTTATCCCTAGAAATCATATTTTATGGTAGTTAAAATTACAAAATTGCTGAGTTGTGGGGGAGCTGTTTTGCTAAAACATACCATGTTATAAAATACATTTTGTAAAACTGAGCTATTTTAGTAATTTAACTTCAGTAATCAATAACTTTTCCTCAAAGAAAAGAGTAATGAAATATTAATAAATCAATCTTGCTTTAAGAAAGCTGTAATTATAGGGTTTGTTTGTTTACCGTGTTCTTTATATGATAAATGCAAATTATGAATACAATGTGTTCACGCTCAGACGCTACCGTTGGTGGCTGGCCGGAAGCCATTATTTTTAGTGTCGTTTCACAAAAATAATAATCAATATAAGTTTTTCTTCCTAGTATTAGTGGAGTAGAATAAATTTGTTTTATAGGTTAATATTTTTCTGTTAAAAGTAATTGGTTTGGGGTGCCCTGATGGTATGTGTCGCGTAAGAGAGGAATGAAAACACCTGGCAAGGAAGAAACATTGCCAAGAAAAACCCCGATAGAACCCTGGGAACTAGGATACCCTTATGGTGAAGGGTAAGTAAAGGTATTACCTTGCAAACACCTTGTTAGGACGGCCTTCATAAAAACCGTCTGTTTAACAGTGCCTACGTGACGCGATAGTAAATTACAGAGTTTAGACAGCGAGCCGAAGAAGGAAAACGAGTGAGCCCACCCAGTCCAACATCCACATGCGCTACGATCAACAATTTTGTTACAAAACTAACCCCTGAAGTCAAAATTTGCGCAAATGGCGTTTTACTATAATTCCCAAATGAGCACAACTTATTTAGTTAAAACAGTTTTTAGTACGAGATAAAAGTCATTTTGGTAATACTGTACGAGTAAATAATTTGTTTGTCAGTCATTGACTTAAATTTTAAAAAGTCTAATTGATAAGTCCAGCCATTTCGGGCCTCCCACCCCTCGTTATCAGTAAACACTTGTATGCCTATCGGTCGTCTGATAACCCTGGATGTTAAACTCATTTGATTAGAGAAAAATTGATGACGTCAAATAATGATTGAACAACATTTATCAATAAATATCTACGCATCCAACACTCATTTCAAATATTTTAAATTTTAAGTATTACAACAAACAATAAATATTTACAAATTTACATTTTCATACATCCACCTATGATTTTTTTAATAAAAATATTAAAAGTAAATAATAGAAAGGTGGCTGACGAGGGAATTATTTTAAAATATTTTCTTAACAATATGTGTTCGTAATAAATTAAATTTCGTCTCAAAATAAAAACTAGCACCGAGAAGTAACTTAATCCCTTCAAAACTTCAGGTTTAATCCAAGTTTCCAATTCGAAAAATAATACATCTATAAGAAGTAGTTGTTTTGTAAAAAAAATATTTATTCAAAATTGATTTCCGGTGTGGTTGAACTGTGCAAGGTCGTTCTAAGAATGCAAGAACTAGTCTAACTAATTGGTCGAAGTGCGCTGGCGGTTAAGTCGAGAGTAGTGTCGAACTGCGCAGCCTACAAATCGAATTGTATGAAAAAAATATAAAGTAAAAGTAAAAATGTCAAGTAAGAGTTATAAATTACAATGAACATAGAAATTCTTAAGAAGATAAGCGGTCGATAAAAATTCAAATAGAATTTTTAAATCATAATAAATATTTTCTTGAAATAATACTAGAAAACATACGTAATCTTGTATTTACTAAACTACAAAATTAAGTGAGGTTAGGCTGGTTAAATGTTTTTTACGTAATAACGAATAGAGTTGTTGTAATTGCAGGCAATTTCCATAGTAATTCTTAACGAAAGTGTAACATACAATTTATAACCAAATTCCTTCTTATCATGATAAATAGCTTAAACTGTCGGCTAATAGTAAACGTGTCATAAATGTGTGAAATACAAATCGTTGCAGACCATACCGTTTATAATCTAATGCTATCTTCCTCAGAGTTGGCTAGTAGGTGCTATCAACCGTAAATAATTACCCTAGGGTCTACCTGCGCAGCTTAACCATAGCCCCGGGGACCCAGAAATAATTCGCTTACTAATTTCTTGATCACTTGCGCAGTTCCACCCTGTCCTCTATTTCGACGGGTGAGTGGTCTGGAGGGTAAGCACTTGATTATTAACCTAAAGGGCTGGAGTTCGTTCCCCGTAGCCTTCAGATCTTTTGAAAATTAGCAGTTAGGGTAGTAATAAACGGTTGTTGCTTACCCGTTATTACCTACTTTGAGTACGCACGGCTCAAGTAACTGTTCTTACTCTCTTTACTTACTGTTCTTACTCTCACCATTTAAAACTATGTAAGTATTTAAAAGCTTTTATAATTTTTATTTTATTTGTTGCTGCATAATTGCTCGTAATTATGTAACAATCTCGTAAGATACGCAATAATCTGGAATAATACTCCGCAACACAAGATTATAAAACTATCCACGCTCTCTTCTTTAAACCCACTAAACTTTTTAACGCATGCTACGCCGTCTTTCTGTACATTTACCCATACAATGCTATTCCCTGTGTTTTATAAATTCATTTGATTGTTTAGTAATGCAAACAACGTGCTATTTAACCTTTCGACGTTATTTGAGTACATTTACTTTTTGTAATTATTTTGTATCTGTTTTAGACCGAACAGCAAGAACAAGTCATTATGACTTATGAATGCTGGGACTTATAAATATAGACAGGAGTTACGAGTACCTAATTTCCCCAGTCTAGGACTTGAGGAAGGGATCAATGACGCGGGGTCATAACTTAAGCGTGGCGGGCCAACATACCACAAGTAGGCCTGCATTCTGTCTGAGGAATCATAAGGAGTTGTTTATTTATTACTTTTTCTTTGTAGAGAAAGAATAATAGGTAGAAGGAAAATGAAAGACATATAGAAGGAAATATACGCGGAAAGAAGAATAGTGAAGCATAGGTGGATGGAAAATTAAGGTTAGGTGAAAGGAAATAGAAGGAAGGGAAGAGTGGTAGTGAAAGATAGGTGAAAGGAAAATGAAGGATATGTAAAAAGGAGTAGAAGGGTAGTGAGGAATAGGTGGAAGGAAAATTAAGGATAGCCTTGGTGAGAGGAAATAGAAGAATCGCAAGAAGGAAAATTAAGGTTAGGCGAAATAATACAAAGATAGGAAGACGAATAATGAAGGATAGATGGAAGGAAAATCAAGGAGGTATGTAAAATGAAGTATGGCAAAACGAATGATGAAGAACAAGAGGAAGGAAAATTAAGGATAGGTGAAAGGGAAAACAAGGATGGTATGATGGATAGTGAAGGACAGGTGGAAGGAAAATCAAGGACATGTAAAAGGAGGTATGGGAAAACGAATGATAAAGAACAAGAGGAAGGAAAATTAAGGATAGGTGAAAGGGAAAACAAGGATGGGATGATGGATAACGAAGAATAGGTGGAAGGAAAATCAAGGATATGTAAAAGGAGGTGTGGGAAAACGACTGATGAAAAACAAGTGGAAGGAAAACTAAGGATAGGTGAAAGGAAAAACAAGGATGGGATGATGGATAGTGAAGGATAGGTGGAAGGAAAATCAAGGATACGTAAAAGGAGGTATGGGAAAACGAATGATGAAGAACATGAGGAAGGAAAATTAAGGATAGGTGAAAGGAAATACAAGGATGGCATGATGGATAATGAAGTGTAGGTGGAAGGAAAATGAAAAATATGTAATATGGATGAGAAGAATGGGAAAACGGATAATGAATAATAGATGTAAGTAAATAGAAGGATAGGAAAAGAATGAGAAGATGGGTTATAAAGAATATGTGGAAGGGAAATTAGGGATACGCGAAAGAAAAATGAAGGATATGTGAAAGGAAGTAGAATGATGGAAGGCAGATGAGAATAGACGGACGAAAAATTAATGAAAAGTGAAAGAAAATAAATGAACAGGAATAAAGATAATGAACGATAGGTAGAAGAAAAATGAAGGATATGTGAATGGAAGTAGAAGGATGCCAAGGAGAATAACGAATAATATGAGGAAAGAAGATTAAGGAGGTAGAAGAATGGCAAGAAGGATAGTAAAGAATACATGGAAGAATTAAAAAGGATAGATGGAAGGATTAAATCTTTTCTAGAAACAATTTAATATAATAAAAAGTTACTGAATTTGCTTACTTTTATATAGCAATAAATATGAATCGGCTTTAAGTTCGTATTTGTACATCACAAATTCATAACCCGAGGTCTGAATTAGTCGATTACAAAACATAATTGATTTTTGTATAACATAAGTACAAACTTTTGGTATAATCGAAGTATTAAAATGGAAAATGTGTAAGATAAAAGGAGAGAAGATAGCGTTTTCATACTTGCAAAAACAATCGTTTTGTAAGATGACGTCATAGTTGGTAAAATTGCCTTATTTTGTGGTGGATAGTTAATTCGTTTATTGGCAACTTGAATTAGATACCACCTCGACACCTGTTCGTTTTGGGAGTACGAAGGCAGGCTCCGCAATAAACATTAACGTCGTTCGAGGATTTACCTAATATGTTTAAATTGTAAAAAGTGTTTAACTCTTGTTTGTCTTTTCCTTTTAATATCATCATGTATTTGCTTCATCATATAAAATGCTAGTTAAGTTAAGTTAGTTTAAGATCCTCCATCATAACTTTGTTATTCCATTCTAGCTCTAAGTCTTATTACACATTTCTACGCTATCTTATGTCTCACGAACACCCTCACTACATACATGAAAAGACAAAAAAAAAACAATAAAACAAAAAAAAGAAAATAAACGTAGTCCCCCAGGATAAAATCCTTAATACCCGTCCCACCTAAAAATCGTCCTGCCTTACAGATGCTCTTCCTACATCCAGCCTTTTCCAAAAACCCTATTCACATATTCCTACCCGCAGCCATTGTCTGTGACAGACGCTGCATAACCTCAGGGGCCACCAAACCCCCTCCTTCTCTGACTGACTGACTGGATATACCTATTCCTTTTAAGGACGTATTCCAAAAGTTTGACAAGGTTACCTGCCGTATTCTAGAGCAACGAAGGGACGATCTAAATGGAAATGAAAGGATTACGATGTATTGTCTTAATTTAGAATTTTGTTTAAAGTCTTCCTTCTCTCCGCTCTTTGCGCACTCTAAGGTGCTAGCCTTGGTCTACTGGTTTCTTAGAGTCATTCTTTATTAGGAAGAGGAACGAGAGAACTTTTTATAATTACCAATAACAGCCCCTTCTTCAACGTACTTGAGGTTACGTTGCAGTCCCTACTGTAACAGTTCAACTTCGAAACCTGACATGCTGCGTACAAAGAAATGTTCCGAATTAAAATAATAAGAGATACCAGGTACAGTACCTCAAAAAGCAGATCCTACGTAAGGGGATGCGTTGTCTTCGCAGTTACACTAAACTTATATCTTATCACAGATTATTGCCGTCTTGTGATAAGTGACTTGTAGTATTTCAACATCCGCTGTGTCTTAAAATAAAACTCAAGTGTCATTAGGAACTGTACAATTAAAACGGACGTAGAATCGCACTTCAGATTATTGCAGTCTCAAGATTTCATCGACTTGGAGTATTTCAGCATTACTTGTTTATTTTAGAGATTAATTATCTAACCTCTAAAATTATTTCTGACCTTGTTGAAATTATTTTTATTTAATAATATGTTTCAAAACTCTTTTCATATCCTGTTTCTAATTATAGAAAGTTTTACACAAATATTACTATATGACTATAAAAAAGGCATGCAAATATTTTCTAGATATTCGAAAATATTTTTCCAATCATGCACTTCAGTTCATGTAACCATCTTTTTAATACTCTGATCCAAAAATAAAAGACATAACGCTGTAAAAGACTTCGAACACGCCCGAAAAGTAACCTATTAACATTTAGCAATAAGTATATAAATGCTTGCCTGTAGCATTATACTCATTAAAGTTTTATGTAAAAGAATTATTGGTATTTAAAAGATAAGGTTGGCCAGGGAAATATTAGACGCTTTGAACAAAATCAAGCTATATGTATATATCCTTTATTTGTCATCGCTGGTAAAACTGAATAACAATATCCTAAAGATTATGAATCACAAATAACGTGGTAAAATATTTAATTTACTACTACTGGTAACACTGATTAAGAATAACTGAATGTTTATTTAACATACTTAAAATGGTTAAATTTGTAATTTATCACTGTTGGTGAATGTTAATAAGAATATGTGAAAGTTAATGTAACATACCTAAAGTGGTTAAATGTTTTTTTCCACTGTTGGTAAAACTGAATAACAATACTTGAAAAGTTTACGTATCATAACTAACGTAATCAAAATTTACAACTGTTGGTAACACTGAATAAGAAAATCTGAAAGTATGTATAACATGTACCTAATGTGATTACATTTTTAATTTACCACTGTTGGTAAAACTGAGTAAGAATATTTGAGGGTTTATGTAACTTACTTAACGTGGTTAAATTATTAATTAAACACTGTTGGTATATTCAATAGGAATATCTGAAAGTGTAACAAACATAATGTGGTATAAATTTTAATTTACTACTGTTGGTAAAACTGAGTATGAATATTTGAGGGTTTATGTAACTTACTTAACGCGGTTAAATTATTAATTAAACACTGTTGGTGTATTCAATAGGGAAATCTAAAAGTGTTTGTAACAAACATAATGTGGTATAAATTTTAATTTATCACTGTTGATAAACTGAATGAAAATATGTGAAAGTTTTTGTAAAAAACCTAATGTCAGTCCTAATGTTGTTAAATTTTTAAATTAACACTGTTGGTAAAACTGAACAAAAATATGTAAAAGTTTATGTAACATACCTGATGTGGTAAAATTTTTTATTTACCAATATTGGTAAAAGCGAATAAAACTAACATGGTAATAGTTTTAATTTAACAGAGTTGGTAAAGGTAAATATAAAATAGTGAAACTTCAGTATACTTTGTAGTAAACAGTTCTCAACACTTAATGGTGAGTTAATTTTATAGCTGAATTAGTTACTAATGTAACATCTAACTGTAATTACATAAATAGTTTATTTATATTTATAAAACCTAATAAGAACACCTAAAACACTAGGCACTGCCAGAGAAAACCTGTGTTTTCCATTGGCTGCTGTACAAAGCAATATGTTAAACGAAAAACTTCCGAACTTTTCTGTTTGTGTCTAGAATAACGTTAATCGTTTTTAACTTGATATTAACAACTTACCTCTGTTGGCCACTAAAACACTCCTGATTGGTCGAAACTCTACATCGGTAGAGAATTTTTTAGATATAGACCAAGAGATGAACTGAGATTTCATCTGCCTGCGCACAGCACGCGAAATTCCAGCTACTCCAGGCATTTTGGTTAGTTTTGGGAGACCTTATAACATCTGGAAAAACAAACAAAAATATTTATATAAGTAGAATGTATTATCAGGTATGTAACAGATAGCCACATGAACCCCTACATCTGACAGCAATATTTTTACTGTAAATAGTGCGGACCACGTAACCGTGCACTTGTCCTTGAGAGATCGCCGTATGCAAGACGGGAGGTAAAGGGTCAGTATAAATACTTTCCTACAAACATGTTTATGACTGCTAAAACATTGACTTGCATGAGACGGTTGATATTAGATAAATTAGCTTCCGTATGAATTAACAAACAACCTTGAAATGTGTGTAGACATATCGGATGCAGAAGCTGTTGGTGTATAGAACATTCTGAATGTAACATGTTTAAAGACGTTGTAGTACACGAGAAATCTTTTAAGGCCAAGTGGACAGTTACATGGTTCGTTCTATAATATTATACGAAATGATATAATACAAAAACGACACAAAATATGAAACAGTTTTTGAAGCCACTTTTCTCTCCTATGAACAATGGATATAAAGGTATGCAGAGTTACTAGAATAAAACCTTTATTTAACGCAATTCTGTCGTAGCTCAGTAATAATGTTTAAGTAAATCGTGCACGGACCCGTCTCATATAGCATATTTTACGTGTCTGATGAGAATCCTACTGTCGGACAATTTAGATGCACGGGATCTCTTGCCATAACCTATTCTAGTTTAACTCTCCTACTTTTACATGACCAACCTATGAGAACAACCATCGTATAGTTTGACTTCAGGTAATCTTTTGAAGTCATGAGTCCTACAAAATAAGAAACACACACACACACACACACACCCTATTTACCAATATTTCAATAATTTATATCTCTTAAAAATTACATAACTTTAACACATATATCACAAAATTAAACCATCTTAAATATTTAAAAATAGACCTAATACCAAAAACCCTGTTCTCATATTCCTAGCCGCAGCCATTGTTGCGGCAGACAGACGCTGCGCCCTACTAACCCCAGAGGCCACCAAACACCCTCCTTTCTGACTGACTAACGTTATGTTTAGATCTAGCCTTCATACCAAAAACCCTGTTCTCATATTCCTAGCCGCAGCCATTGTCGCGGCAGACAGACGCTGCGCCCTACTAACCCCAGAGGCCACCAAACACCCTCCTTTCTGACTGACTAACATTATATTTAGATCTAGCCTTCATGCCAAAAACCCTGTTCTCATATTCCTAGCCGCAGCCATTGTTGCGGCAGACAGACGCTGCGCCCTACTAACCCCAGAGGCCACCAAACACCCTCCTTTCTGACTGACTAACGTTATGTTTAGATCTAGCCTTCATACCAAAAACCCTGTTCTCATATTCCTAGCCGCAGCCATTGTCGCGGCAGACAGACGCTGCGCCCTACTAACCCCAGAGGCCACCAAACACCCTCCTTTCTGACTGACTAACGTTATGTTTAGATCTAGCCTTCATACCAAAAACCCTGTTCTCATATTCCTAGCCGCAGCCATTGTTGCGGCAGACAGACGCTGCGCCCTACTAACCCCAGAGGCCACCAAACACCCTCCTTTCTGACTGACTAACGTTATGTTTAGATCTAGCCTTCATACCAAAAACCCTGTTCTCATATTCCTAGCCCAAGCCATTGTCGCGGCAGACAGACGTTGTGCCCTACTTGCCTTAGAGGTCACAAACTTTCTTCCTCTGTAAGATTGAGTAATGTAAATGTTTAGATCTAGCCTTAATACCAAAACCCTTAATCTTATATTTCTAGTTGCAACCACTGTCTCAGCAGAGAGACGCTGCAAAACATAAGAGGTCCCAAAACACCCTTTTTTCTCTGACTGACTAATTAAAATATTTAGATTTAGCCCAGGGCAGACAGTTTGACTATTATCAACGATGGATAGGAAAGGATTGGATTAAGCAAGAGACATAAAACCCTCTTGGTAGAGTGTATAAGGGATTATGACGTCACCTTTGAAGGAAGAGTTGCGTATTTCATTACACCCACCCTCTCTCGGGACAGTGTCTATACGTAATATAAAGTAATTTAACATTTTATGTTAAAATATGTACTTTAAACTCAAAATAATGTAAGACTTCTAGTAAAAACACTTTTTGTTTCAGCTAAAGACTGTCTTTAATTAGTTGAAGATTACAAAATTACCCCCCCCCCTTCTACGTACCCACCTAACCCCCAAATTATGCACCTACTGGGAAGGCAGCATGTTTTGGTAAGTTTTGGCGGCACCTATTGTTTGATCTTCTCTACGGGCCCCAGCCACAATCAGAAGTCAACAACGTACATATTGTTACTAGTAAGTTGGTTTTGTATTCGCTTTTAGTATACAGTAGTTAAACATTCAAAAGTCAAATTCTTCGTTAAAAAAATATTGTTAGACAGGTTTGTCTATATTGATTTTTTTTTAGATTTTCAGGTTTGTGTTTTCTGAAAAAAGATTTTTTCTACTTAAATACGTCACCGTAATATACGTAAAACCAAATGGCGATGACCTTTACACAAGGTTGTTAACAGCACGAACTTCGATAAATAGACCAAGGTTACGGCAATGACTGGGGAGATTACGAACGTTATCAGCTTCCTAATCCTTATAAGATAAAACTTTAAAAGACGTTGGTTTAATCAGAAAAACAATTCTCTTAAAATATTTAAAAAATGGATTCCCAACAGTTAAATATAGTCTACAATGTGATGTTTATATAGCTCTTTTATTATCCCAACTTTTTGACAGAATTTGTATAAAAAGATAATTGTGTCCAATTAATAAAAACATACAATGATCCCAATTAAAATCTCTAAAATATATTTAGGTTAAAAAAAAGATTCATATTCCTTGTCTCATAAACATTTATAAACATATTTATAATATTTATAAACATTTATACCTTCGAAACCATACATTTCCAGAAGTGTAGTTGGATTTAGCCGGACGTCTTGTTTACGAAATACTCCCGGCCCATATTGAGAATCTCACTCAACCCAGAGCTAGACGAAATATCAATGTTAATATAAGTTATCAATGTCACAAGAAAGGGAACGTTGTAATTTGAAGGGTCAGTCTAAATTAGGGGAAATGTGAGGAGATGAAGGCTCTAGAAGAGGACAAAAAGGAGATAAAGGCACTGATGTAGTTTTCTGGCAGGGAACTCAAGCATAGAAAAGATTCATGAAGACTAGGAAAATGGAGTTAATATCAACGAAAAAGAAAAAAAAATACCAAGCTGTCACAGACGTTAGATTATTCAATGAAAGGTTGGTAATTATGAACATTCAGAGATAAAAAAGCATACAGAAAATATATATCGATCGAGACCTCTAATAAAAATTTTAAAAAATCAAATAAAAAACAAGATATCAAAGAAGAAGTAGAAAGAAGACGAGAGGAAGGAAAAGTACAAAGGAGAAATACAAATCTTAAAGAATATTACAAATATGAATTAAAATTCTGATACAACAGAAAAGGTTACAACGCACATCAGGAAGTAAAAGAGGCCCACGTGTAACAGATATTGAAAAAAAATACTAGAAACCAGGAGGAAAATGACAGAATAAAAGATGCAGTACTAGACAGTAAATAAAAAATAAATAAATAAATTAAAAAAAAAATAGACAAATTATGAAATAGAAAAGTTGGAAGAAGCATGAACATATGTTGTATAAAAAGAAAAAGTATATATATATATATATATATATATATATATATATATATATATATATATAATCTTATTATGGAAAGATATGTAAATATTTTTCAGAAAATTTATAATGAAGGCCAAGCAAGTCTTTAAGTCAAGCCACTTAAGGATCATTATGATTTTTATTTAACCTAATTCCATCTAATTCTCACCAGATCACGTAGTAGGTAGCAGTGGCGGGTCCAGAAAAATATTTTAAGGAGAGATAATTGGTGGGGGGAGGGAATGGGTACCCCGCCGGGAAAATATTCAAGAAATGTGGTAGCTATAGTATAAACTCTAAGCGTCATTTATTTGAGGGAAATAGTTATATGTCTATAGTAGATATCTCTTCATATCTCCGATAGAGCGCAGGTCTACGTCGGGGAGCGATCCTTTACACTTAGACTAATGCAAAGATACATCCTATATTCTATGCAAAGTAGTTTTATGTGTAGTAGGAAAGTAGTATGTGTAGTAGGAAAGTAGTATGTGTAGTAGGAAAGTAGTATGTGTAGTAGGAAAGTAGTATGTGTAGTAGGAAAGTAGTATGTGTAGTAGGAAAGTAGTATGTGTAGTAGGAAAGTAGTATGTGTAGTAGGAAAGTAGTATGTGTAGTAGGAAAGTAGTATGTGTAGTAGGAAAGTAGTATGTATAGTAGGAAAGTAGTATGTGTAGTAGGAAAGTAGTATGTGTAGTAGGAAAGTAGTATGTGTAGTAGGAAAGTAGTATGTGTAGTAGGAAAGTAGTATGTGTAGTAGGGAAGTAGTATGTGTAGTAGGAAAGTAGTATGTGTAGTAGGAAAGTAGTATGTGTAGTAGGAAAGTAGTATGTGTAGTAGGAAAGTAGTATGTGTAGTAGGAAAGTAGTATGTGTACGAACGTACACATACGTTTACAATACGTATACATACGTATACATATGTGTGCACATATGTACAACACATTACTACTTTGTAGTAGGGAAGTAGTATGTATAGTAGGAAAGTAGTATGTGTAGTAGGAAAGTAGTATGTGTAGTAGGAAAGTAGTATGTGTAGTAGGAAAGTAGTATGTGTAGTAGGAAAGTAGTATGTGTAGTAGGAAAGTAGTATGTGTAGTAGGAAAGTAGTATGTGTAGTAGGAAAGTAGTATGTGTAGTAGGAAAGTAGTATGTATAGTAGGAAAGTAGTATGTGTAGTAGGAAAGTAGTATGTGTAGTAGGAAAGTAGTATGTGTAGTAGGAAAGTAGTATGTGTAGTAGGAAAGTAGTATGTGTAGTAGGGAAGTAGTATGTGTAGTAGGAAAGTAGTATGTGTAGTAGGAAAGTAGTATGTGTAGTAGGAAAGTAGTATGTGTAGTAGGAAAGTAGTATGTGTAGTAGGAAAGTAGTATGTGTACGAACGTACACATACGTTTACAATACGTATACATACGTATACATATGTGTGCACATATGTACAACACATTACTACTTTGTAGTAGGGAAGTAGTATGTATAGTAGGAAAGTAGTATGTGTAGTAGGAAAGTAGTATGTGTAGTAGGAAAGTAGTATGTGTAGTAGGAAAGTAGTATGTGTAGTAGGAAAGTAGTATGTGTAGTAGGAAAGTAGTATGTGTAGTAGGAAAGTAGTATGTGTAGTAGGAAAGTAGTATGTGTAGTAGGAAAGTAGTATGTGTAGTAGGAAAGTAGTATGTGTAGTAGGAAAGTAGTATGTGTAGTAGGAAAGTAGTATGTGTAGTAGGAAAGTAGTATGTGTAGTAGGAAAGTAGTATGTGTAGTAGGGAAGTAGTATGTATAGTAGGAAAGTAGTATGTGTAGTAGGAAAGTAGTATGTGTAGTAGGAAAGTAGTATGTATAGTAGGAAAGTAGTATGTGTAGTAGGAAAGTAGTATGTGTAGTAGGAAAGTAGTATGTGTAATATGTGTCAGGAAAGTAGTAACCTAAATTCACGACCCTTTCCTATCATTTGTAGGAGATAATATTCATCATGGCTAATCGTATTTAAACTACAAGAAACATTACGTTTGTAAACGCAAGTTCTTTGGGAGGTAGTACGTGACACTAAACACAACACCATCTTTGACGAAGCAGGGATCTGGGTTGAAATTTGGGGGTGTTCAACGGGGAAATCCGTTGTTCTGAAATAAGCTAATCCCTCAGTAAGAGAGTGGACTGGGAGGTCCTCCGGTCTCCAAATGAAATTTTTAAGAACGTTATATTTTGATCATGGTTTGTACTTTTAAAGAAAAACACACTGCAATTAAGAAAAAGTAAAATTTAAACAAACGTGTAATCATGATCCAGCTGAAGAAATAGTCAGAATGAAATGTAGCTTTATAATAGCTAGTTTTACTAGTTACTTGAAAGTATTGATTACCTTACCTCTGAGGATGGTTGATTGGTAACTGAAATGTACGAGTTAGAATAAAACTATTTGTGCTTAGATGTTTTTGGGTGATTATTTATTAGATATGTTTACTTTATTCTCATTACCAAACAGTTTTTGCCTGAGGTTTTTTGAAGCGCCTGTAGAATTAATTCATACGTAAGATAATAAATGATTGCGAAAGGTAAGGTCACAAAGCCACTGGTAGAAGAAATCATGGAGCGACGTGCGCAGAGAGCAGACCTACTCCCTATTGGAACCATAAAGATGTGTTTAGCAGCTACAATGTCGGCTAAGAAGAAGGACGAGAAAAGGCTAATATATAGGCTATATGTCGGACTAGAAAAAAGACATACGGATTCCTTGATACTGGGAGTGCGGTAACGTGACATCACGTGGTAAGGATCGGTTAGATGAAATACACCTGCAAGCTACTCGAAGGTCTATCCGGTAGCCGTTTCTTCTTCGTTATTAGACACTACCCACTACTCAAAGTTCTATTAGCTATCTGTTTTTTCTCTTCTTCTTCGTTATCTCTGTCTTTACACCTCTACCGCTACATTTAATCACCATTCTTTCAATCTGCTTGAAGATAGTATATAAGCGAGTGTTAATTTGGCAATTACGCTTCCACATCCATTTCATAACTTCCACAAACCTCTCTGTTACTTCAGCTTAAAAGATACAAAAATCTGTTCGAAATATCAGTCTTAAATAATATTTAATATGCCAAGGCGCAAAAAATATCAAATTTAATAAATTCTAACTGTAATATTTAGTAAGGTGTTACGTTGGAAACAAGTTATTCAACTGGATTATATCGATCTCGACCGAAAATTGCAGTCACAATTAGAGAAGTTATAACTGAGCAGCACTAGTTTATTGCCCAGTGAAAATACCGGACGTTTGCATCCGTAGTATTGTACAAACAAAAAATATTTACATTTGAAAATATTACAGCTGCAACCAGTAAATCCCCCCGCCCCAATACAACAGCTGAGTGAGTGGATTGAGTTCTTTTCATATCTGTATTTACTCCAAATTATTAAAGCTATCAAAACATTACATTAAGAGTACAAATAACTTTGAACGTATCTCACTAGGTTTAGTTCGAAAAGGGTTTTGTTGAAAATATAAAGTAATAAGGCCGTTAGAAAACTGTTTAATTTCAAAAATATTTTCAGCTTTTCTAGAAACTAATTTAACTTCATTGAGATTGTTTAAACTAAAAATTTCACACAAAGACAAAACGTAAAAGAAATATAATTCGAGCTTGACCTGTGAGTCACTAAAAATAAAACAACGCACAATAAATCAGTTCAGAACGTTTCAGTAACAATTCATTAAAACCAGTTACACAAATACAATTTTGAACATATTATCTTTTGTTGTAGATGTTAGATCTACATTTTAATCATTGAAACGTTTTTAAAGTAATTTACTTATTAGTTGTGTGCTCGTGTTAGATTTGTTATAAAATAAAGAACTAAAAACCTAATTGATTTAAAGTAAATAAATTCACTAGATTAGTTAACGAAATGCTAAACAATACACTGTACTTACACACTACAGTATAGCCTGTAACTGCTGTCGACCACACACAGGTTACAAACGCGATAATGCTCAGATAAGTCCAAGTTAAGTAAAAACATTACATAATCACGTTTGCTGTTAAATGACAAAAAAAACAACTAATTCCATTTTATCTTATCAAATGGGAATGAGTTCTACTTATAAAAAAATTTATCTATCATAGCGATACATTATATAAATTGTTTTGAAAAGGCAGTGCGTAGAGTAGCCTACTTACATAAAACGATTAGTATGATTTGTAACAGTATCACTAACAAGGTATTTGTAAGGCGATACCTTCATCGCCTTGCATGTTATTTAATCTTAACCTTGGGGATTCTGGATGCTACAGCTTGTGTAAACAGTAGCCAACTCACTAACAGGGGATCTCTAAGTTACTCTTCATCCCCTGTACATGACCTTGAGCTTTGGAACCCAAATGGTTGCTCACTAACAAGATATTTCTAAGGCAATTTTTTTTTTTAACCCGGCAAGCTGGCCTGAGCAACCGGGCGGGTCCACAGGTAGCGGATAGTGGGACGGCCTACAGAAATGTAGGTTACCTGTGAATAAGGATTCCGGAAGGTTTCTGAATATGCAGGCCTGGACCAAGGCTATGGTTCAAAGGTGAGGAATTATCCCTCCTCGTCAGTCAACCGGTTGGGTGTGGTAGAAATAACTGCTCTGACCGGGGAGACTGGGGTAGTTGGGAATTAAGTCCTCACAATGCTACTCTCACCTCCCAGGTGAACCAAGGGCAATGCGAAAGTGAAGTATGGGCGGGAAACTACCCTAACGACACAGTTGTAAAAAAGAGAGTAAAGCAGGCTGTTCGCTCCATGAGCAACAGTTAATAATCTCCTGAACTTGGGGTGTGCTGAAAGGTCAGTGACTGAATACCCAATCCAAGGTGGAAGGCATCGTGCCGAAGGATGAATGGCTGCAGGGTATAAAATGCAGTTGCACACGATCCCCTTGAGGAACCAGACAAAACCTCATTGTATGTTGTCTTGCCAGGACAGTGGGGGCTCTGCTCTGGTCGACCGTTATTTCCCCCATACTCGTGGGACGTTAATGGACCAAGTAAGTAAAAGAATTGATTTCGAGACTGCACAGACAGCGGGAGCCGATGAGACGGCAAACCGTGAGTCTGTAGCAGATGTGTCAACGGCAACCATCACTGGGGGTGCGGGGGCGGCTGTCAAGCTGCCGACTGAAGAAACCGGTGAAGTGGCTGTAGAGTTGAGCACGCTGTCTAGTCCTGGGGCTGCTCTGCGGACCCAGGCGACTGCAAATTAAGCAGAACAATGATCAAGATCCTCCAAGTGAACCTACAGCATAGCAGGGCGGCTAGTGCTGTCGTGTGTAGGATGCTGAACAGGGGAGAGGTGGACTTGGTTCTCATCCAGGAGCCATGGATTTCTGGAGGACGAATATGCGGGCTGGCGACATCTGGAGGTAAGTTGTTGTACGATAAGGACTCCGGTGTTCCCAGGACGTGTATCCTGGTTAGGAGGGGGTTGAGTGCTTTTGTACTAACGGACTTCTGCTGCAGGGACCTTATAGCAGTGACGGTGGAGCTGCGGGCGGAGGGGAGGATGAAGAGGCTGAACCTTGCCACGGCATATCTCCCCTTTGACTACGCGGGGGCTCTACCAACACAAGAGCTGAGGAGGCTGGTCGAGCTCTGCGGGGCTGTGGATGAGGAGCTGCTGGTGGGGATGGATGCTAACTCCTATCACACTTAGTGGGGAAGTACAGGTACCAACACTAGAGGTGAGGAACTTTTAGCTTACCTTAGCTCTAAGAATTTACTAGTCTTAAATCAGGGGGAAGAGCCGACGTTTGTCACTAGGGCCAGACAGGAGGTCCTGGACATTACGGTGGCATCGAACCAGACGGCTAGGTATGTACTAAACTGGCATGTGTCGGATGAACCATCTTCTTCTGACCACAGACATATTAGGTATGATATCTCTCTAAATCCAGCCATGCTTCGGCCAACCAGGGATACAAGAAGAACAGACTGGGACTCCTACAGGAGGAACCTGGGAGTTCGGATTGAGGAGGCTGGATTGGAGTATGGTGGGAGGAGAGAGCTAGAAGACTCTGCCGCATTGGTTGGCGAGGCTATAGTAGAATCCTTTACTGATAACTGCCCTCTCAGTGAGGGGAGAAAAGTAGGGGATCCGTCATGGTGGAACAAGAAGCTAGCCAAACTTCGGAAGACCACCAGGAGACTCTTTAATAGAGCAAAAAAGAACGGGGAGTGGGACCAGTATAGGAAAACACTAACCGAATACAACAGGGCAATTAGAGAAGCATGCAGGAAGTCCTGGAAGGAGTTTTGTCAAGAGATTGACAAAACTCGGGAAGGGGCACGACTGCATAAAGTGCTCACTAGGAACCCAGTTACCCGGTGGGGATGCTAAGAACCCCACTGGGAAATATAACAAAAACTGCAGGGGAAACTGTGGAAGAATTAATCAGAACACATTTCCCTTCCAGTACTCTGAGGAAACTTGGGGGAGCAGACACTGAACCAGTTGCCAAACTCTCCACAAGACGTGGTAAGAGGGAGGACTGGGAAGTGGCAAGGGGGATAGTAACTCCACAAAGGGTAAGATGGGCTATTGGCACATTTAAACCCTACAAATCTCCAGGTCCAGATGGGATCTATCCTGTGCTGCTGCAGCAGGGAATCGATTTGCTGGTACTGGTACTTACTAAATTATACAGGCTAAGCATTGCTCTAGGGCATGTGCCGGCAGCCTGGAAATCTAGTAAGGTGGTCTTTATACCTAAGCCCACCGGTAACCAATCGGAAGGGAAAGGATACAGACCTATTACACTCATGTCCTTTGTTCTTAAGGGATTTGAAAAACTGGTTGATAGGCATATTAGGGGGGGTGCTTTGGTCATAAAACCACTGCATTGGAACCAGTATGCTTATCAACCGGGGAAATCCTGCGAGGGAGCTCTCCATCAAGTGGTTGGTAGGATTGAGCAAATGATCGTCAAGAAAGGTTGTGCCATAGGTGCCTTCTTCGACATTGAAGGGGCTTTCAATAACCCCTCAGTGGAGACGATGGTAAGTGGTGCAAGACGTCATGGAGTGGATGCAACCACTTGTGGTTGGATAAGTTCCATGTTAACAAACAGAAGCATTTGCCTGTCTGGGCTGTGCACAGGGGGGGGGGGTTCTCTCTCCTCTGTTGTGGTGCCTAGTGGATGACAACCTTATTGAACTCCTGAATGAACAGGGGTACTTCTGTCTAGGATATGCGGACGACATAGTTGTTCTGATCCTGGGCAGATTCCCTGATACAGTCCTTGAGGTAATCAGAAATCCTCTACGACTGATTGAAGAGTGGTGTAAAAAGGAGAACCTTAGGGTAAATCCAAAAAAGACTGCTCTCATTAACTTCAACAGACAGCGAAAAGATCTGACGACCAGGATGCCCCGCTTGTTTGGTGAATACCTTGAGTTTGTGGGGGAGGTGAAGTACCTGGGAGTTACTCTGGACAGGAAACTCACCTGGAACCCACATCTTGAGAGGACAGTTAACAGGGCCAAAAGGGCACTGATGACTGTGAGAAGAATGGTGGGTAAGAAATGGGGACTGAAGTCATCAATGATTTACTGGATGTATCTGAGGGTGATAAGACCCATGATTACCTATGGAGCTCTGGTGTGGTGGACAAAGGCCAACCAGGCACAGACAAGAGCTAAACTGAGCTCTATCCAGAGATTGGCCTGTCTGTGCACACTGGGAGCGATGTCAACTACATCAGGTGCAGCAATGGAAGTAATGCTTAACCTCCCTCCCCTTGAGCTTGTCCTTAGGGGAGAGGCGAGGCTGGCAGCATGGAGATTGCGCAACTCGAGCAACTGGGCTAACCTCCCAGATGTCTCGGGACATATGAGGATCGAGTGCGTGGTCAAAAAACCCGTCTTGGAAATGGGCAGCGACCACATTACTCGAATGTTTGCACCTGACCAGGTCCACCAAACTATGATGGAATGGTCAGGGACATTAACATCGGGAGCTCAGATCTGGTACACAGATGGCTCCAAGATGGACTTCGGCACTGAAGCGGGGGTGTATTGTAAAAACCCAAGGGTAGAACTAGTTTTTTCCTTGGGGAGGCATACCTCTGTCTTTCAGGCCGAAGTATATGCTATAAATGCCTGTCTGGGAGAGATAGCGAGAAGGGAAACACACGGAACCCGGATTGCTATTTTCTCCGACAGTCAGGCAGCAATTAAGGCTCTAAACGGACACGTGGTCACCTCGGCCATAGTCAGGGAGTGCCTAATTAACCTACAAGCTCTGGCAAGTCACAATCAAATCAAGTTAGGTTGGATGCCAGGGCATAGGGGAATACTTGGAAATGAAGCCGCAGATGCGCTGGCCAGGGAGGGGGTCTTCGGCTCCCCTGATTGGACTGGAGCCTGCGGTAGGTATTTCCAAATCCATGGTCAAGATGACAGTGCGAAGGTGGATGGCTGAAAGACACTGTGAGCACTGGATCAGGGCCGAAGGGATGAGACACAGTAAGCTAACCCTTAGGAAACCATCTTTGGGGCTGCAGAAGAATCTCATCTATCTGTCTAGGCAGGAATTGAGGATAGTCACAGGTCTACTCACGGGACACTGTGGACTAAGGAAACATTTGCATAAAATGGGTATCTACAAAGATGAACCAGTGTGCAGATTATGCGGGCAGGAACTGGAGACTGTCAAACACATTATTTACAGATGTGAAGTACTTGCTGAGAGGCGCTTCAACCTCTAGTAAAACTCTAGTCAGGAAACTCCTAAACCTGGTAAGAGGGAAGGGGTTATTTGACTAGATCAGGGAGGTAAGTACAATATACCTTAAGGTAGCAGTGCTTCGGGCAATTCAAACCCGCTCCCAAGTTAAAAAAAAAAAAAATGCAATTTTCATTTGCCCAGCACGCAGCCTTGACCCCTTATGATTCTGAAAGATCCAAGGTGTGTGAACGTCAGTAATTTCACTAACAAGATATTTCTAAGGCAATACCAGTTTCGTTTTGCACGTAACATAATCCCTTGGGATGATGCATGACCCAAAGGGTGTAGGCTACACAACATTCACTAGCAAGGGATTTTTGAAGTATCTAAATCACTCTTTATGCTATCACTTCCTTTTTTCTAGGGATTATTAAGTAACTCACTCACTCACTAATCAATCAGTCACTTAATCTTTTCTGGGAATTATTAATTAACTAACTCACTTTTCAATCAATCACTTACTCTTTTTGGGATTACTAAGTAACTAGCTCACTCTTTATGTAATCGCTTACTCTTTTCTGGAAATTATTAGTTAACTCACTCACTCTTTATGCAATCACTTACTTTTTCTAGAGATTATTAGATAACTCGTTCACTCATCAATTAGTCATTTAATCTTTTATGGAAATTATTAATTAACTAACTCACTTTTCAATCAATCACTTACTCTTTTTGGGATTACTAAGTAAGTAACTCACTCTTTATGCAATCGCTTACTCTTTTCTGGAAATTATTAGTTAACTTACTCACTCTTTATGCAATCACTTACTTTTTCTAGAGATTATTAAGAAACTCACTCACTCATCAATCAGTCACTTAATCTTTTCTGGGAATTATTAATTAACAAACTCACTTTTCAATCAATCACTTACTCATTTCTGGGGATTATTAAGTAACTAATTTCCTCTTTATGTAATCGCTTATTCTTTTTTTGGGAACTAATAGGTAGCTCAATCACTTTTTATGCCACGAATTTTTCTTTCTGGGCATTAATAAGTAATTCATTCACTCTTCAATCAATCTCTTACTATTTTTGGATATTATTAAGTAGCTCACTCACCCTTTTAGCAATCACTTACTTTTTTCTGGGGATTATTAAGTAACTCACGCACTCTTCAATCAATCTCTTACTATTTTTGGATTTTATTAAGTAGCTCACTCACCCTTTTAGCAATCACTTACTTTTTTCTGGGGATTATTAAGTAACTCACGTACTCTTCAATCAATCTCTTACTATTTTTGGATTTTATTAAGTAGCTCACTCACCCTTTAAGCAATCACTTACTTTTTTCTGGGGATTATTAAGTAACTCACGCACTCTCCAATCAATCACTTACTCTTTTCTAGGAATTTTAAAGTAATTACTTACTGTTTTCGATATATACTTATTCATAATGTTTTAATTTTATTTTCCCGTAAATTAACAGGGGTACAAATATTGTAATGTTTTTCAAAGGATTTTTTAAACTATTTATAATATAATTGGAGATCTAAAAAAAATATTTTTGAACTGTTATTGAGTTAATGGTACAACATTAATAATTTTTTATAACCTGTACGACGTTAGTGTTATTTGACCTCTACAAAAAAATATTTTGTTGTCCCCTATATAGTTTCCGAATGTATGTGTATGTGATATTCTTTTGTGGATTTACACGGAAAATATTGTAGTACAATCAGACGGTTTGATTATTGTCGCTTTATATCTTTTTAACATAGGAAGGACTAAGAGTTTAGGGTAAAGTTTTGCTTGCCATGAATTTAAACGCAAGGTGCCTTAAAAACTTTCATTAGTCTGTCCTAATAAAAGTCTTTAGATAATAATGTTATTGACTAGCGAGAACGTACTTTCCAGCTTGCGAGACAATAATAACTTGTTTAATATAATTAGAATGACAAACATGCAGACTACAAGTATTCAAAATTTTTCCCATCTGTAAAATAAGTTACACCGCGTTCCCGAGAAAATCTAGCTGTCGGTACTAACTTTACACTTTCGCTGTAAATATGACTTTCCTGTCTACTCTAAGAAACCAGAATCAATCTTTATTAGCATACACAAAAACAAGTAATATAAAAATAAAACGTTTCTAACGCTAAAAAATTCCTAGCGAGGTCAACAAAGAAATATTTTATCATTGTTTGCTTAATTCCAGTTTGTTTCTTTAAATTCATTTTTAACCTTAAAATACTATTTTTGTATTTTTGGATAACCGTGGCAACAGTTTAAGGTAGTTCGATTCATATAGATCTTTGACATGTAGATGACTAGGTATTGGAAAGTTGGCGGCAGTGCCAAAGCGCACTAATTCCTAACACGAAGAATCGCAGTTCGAATCCTGAGAGCCATCCAAATTTTTATAATTTAATTATTGAATAAATATTTGAATAAACTTTATTAACAACAATTGTCATCCACTATAGGTTTAAAAAATGTATTTTAACTTGAATAGATGAATAAAACCGTATTTTTATTAACGATTGAAAATTTGTACAATATATATATATAAGGAGAGTGTGAGGTAATAGAAGGAATTAATAAAACGATTAAAATGCGACAGCGAAAGAAGGATAATGAATCTAAATGTCCTGTGTATGCTTTATAATTATTTTATTGTATAAAGTCTAGTTCATTCCGGTTGTAATATAAAGAGCTCTGTACGTTTAACGGGATGGCTTTATCCCCATCCAGGACCAAGTCCCTAGTATCAACGTAAGGTAAGGCTAACTGTGGGTGCATAAAGTTTTGTTACACTATCTGGATTGAACTAATGAGGTTGGGAATCGAAAGTATAGAAAAACTGGCCGTTTTGGTAAGTACTGTACTGGTCCTCAGTAGCTCCGGAAAAACTGTGTAGCCGCAGGTCTAGTTGGACTATCGTCTCGGTCCAGTCCAAGCCTTAAAGTAGGAGCTTCGGACTCTTACAGACTGGCACCAAGCTCCCCGTTTCAGCACGCTACTCACGGGAGTCACGAGTTTAAGGTTGGGTTCGTGGAGGCGTGGTTTCACATACTTGCATCTGGAATCCTGTTCCAATGACTCTGCGTAAAGTTGGAATCAAAATTTGGGTAAAGTCGGAATGTACTCCGAATCAAAATTATTCTTATTTTTCGTCATTTTTCTTTTCGTGAACGCACTTGCAATGCTCTGAAGCAACCGCATTATTTTTGCATATGTACACAAATTAAAAAACTACATAAATACTCCATAAGTGCTCCATAAATACTTTTGTCTACAACGTCTTCTGCAATTATATTGTGTGTGTGTGTGTGTGTGTGTGTGTGTGTGTGTGTGTGTGCGTGCGTGCGTGCGTGCGTGTGTGTGTGTGTGTGTGTGTGTGTGTGTGTGTGTGTGTGTAAATTATTAGGAATAATAAACCTTTCTGGGTAATTTAATGGTTAAAAGATTGAAGTAAACAAACATTTAAGGATTTAAAGTTTGTAATGATGAAGCTTTTATATAGATAGTCAAGTTTGTGTAAGACAGACACTGTACTACCACTTTTTCGGACCACCGGTAATCAAAGTAAGGCAATGAGCTTCAACCATCCATATGTGCTCTAGGTTTCACTTTAGCCTTTTAACAAGTTGATCTCTCCCAAAGCTCAAAAAGCACACATAAATGTATTGACGCTACCGAGGATCGAACCCAGTTAATTAGTAGTTTTATTACACCACTCGAAATTTGTATAAACTAAATGTTCTTCAATAGGATGAAAATGTATTTATAGCTACACTAAAGATTTGTGCATTACACTAAGATTTACCCTACTTCCAGTACTCTAGAAGCTACATCTCCCTATCTTAGTTCTACTTACGTAGCAGATATTATACTCTAAGGGAGTAGCCTTCTCCACTCCATAAACAGAAGGTTTTTACAGGTGTGTAGTGAACAGAAAGCTTTCTAATATCCTATACACACAAGCCATGATTCTTCCTATCTTTCAGTGTCTGAGAATTCATCCTAGCAACAAAATATCCTTTATCTTTCCACCAAGACACCAGTACCATCTTGCCAAATTACGTTAAGGAAAAAAGTCCATCAAAACTAGGCAAACTCGGAACTGTGTTTTTTTTTTTACAAAGAGAGGGGAAACCGTTTTCTTAAGCGTCCCAATATTAATTCTCGTTCATACAAATTTTACAAAAATTAAACACTATCGTATAAGTTTTTTTGTATTTCGTATCAACTTGGTATTTACTGTATTTAATCCAGACGAAAAAAAAGCAGCGTTTATAAAACCTGCCATTCAAGAGAAGGAGAGTTCTGCAGCATCTGTCACGTGACAATGGCTGCGGGTAGGATTATGGGGAACAGAGCTTTTGTTATTTGGCTGAGATTCTGGAGAGATATTTCCTAGTGGAAGGTTTTTAATTGGGTGGGACGGGTAAAGTTATTTTAGTTAAATAGGGACATGACTAACTGACTTTGATATCTATAAAAAAACTCACAGCTAACGAGGCGACTTAAACTGGAAATACATGTGACTTAATATTAACACCTAACCTAAAAAAATTGAACAATTAACTTAGAGCTACAAAATTGCCTAAGAACTATTTACAATAGGACTTGTGCTACAACTTAACCTAGGTTATGAGGGAAGATGCCTGAAAGAAATCATAGGAAAAATCTATCTGAAAAACACTACAAGTGAAACGTTGAATAATAACGCTATCTATCGCTTGTTCTATGCATTATCAGAGTCTAGTTCAAGACAAATACGTTTTCAATGCACTATTCTCCAAGTTGCATCACCCGACAGGGAAATATGCACACGCAGGTATGAAATGTTTCTCTATTTACTCGCGTGACACTCGATTGCATCTGATAATGAAATAATATAGTTTTTACATAATTATAATATTGACTTCCTAGCAAGTTTGGTTTTGTAACACCGTAAATGTGAAAATGGTCGCACAAGGCTCCATCTTACGAACCGTATCGATTAGTTTTGATCAGGTTGTTAAGGTTTATTATTTCTACCAAGGCTGAGGCAAGTGAAAAATATAGTTCAAAACCTTTACAAAGGACCTAGTCTTTTTTTTATTTGCGGTAAATTGTTTAGTTTTATTTGTCTGATAATTATACATGTACAGTAGTAGCAAAGTCACATCAAGGACTGGCTCAATCTCCGGATTAGGATGTATATGCAGTCTACGCAAATGCTTAGAGGCATAAACCTTAACCTCATCTATAACAAATTTGATTTTCAGATCCCGGTGCAGGTCTTCATTTCTAACGTACCATGGTGCATTTACCATGTTACGTAATACCTTATTTTGAAATGTCTGAATCATTTTCAAATTTGTTTTTTTGGTACATCCCCATAATTGAATACCATATGTCCAGATGGGTTTTAGAATTTGGTTGTATAATCTTATTTTATTATTCAGTGATAGTTCAGAACTACGGCCCATCAACCAGTATAACTTTCTATATTTGGCATTTAGTTCTTCTTTTTTCTTTTTTACATGTTCCTTCAACTTCAATTTTGCATCTATTTTTAATAAAAATACTATTTTTATTGTAAATTACCTCTAAGGATGATTGCTATGCAATCGAAATGTATATAAGGTTTTAAATAAAAGAAAAGTCATTTTTGGTATAGACGTTTTATTTATTTATGATAAACATTTCACCACAGTTGTTTTATTTATTTATGATAAACATTTCACCACAGTTGTTTTATACAGTTATCACTTTTATAACATATTTAAATTTTGAATATAATAAAATAACCGTACAAAGCCACTAATAAAACATTTTTCCGTTGTTAATAAATAATAAATTTTTTCCCCCGAAGTTCAACACAAAATTTAACGACATGAAGTCCATGGTAATCCTCTGTGCATCGCAGCTACTGGAAGATAGACGAAACGCTTTTTCTCGCGGTAACCCAGCACATGGTCCTAAATCTCCCTACCCTTGTATATTCAGAAAAATGCCTTTCATTGTTTACTACTTTTTAACATGGCGTCAGTTTAACTAGCGTTGTCATTAAACATTTTTATAACCAATTTCTTTGAAACAAAGCCGACTTTACATTAACTAAATAACAAATATTTATGCAACATGCTGAATTATAAAAAAAAATTATTTAGCATGTTACAGCCAATAGGTTATGAATGGCAAAACCATTTGGAAAATCTACATCTTCTGAATCCCGATCTTAAGTCCCACATATCACTTTTGGTATAGGTTCATAACTGGTATTTCTAAAGAGTATTGAGGGTTACAATGTCGGTACATTTATCCTACCCCATCCCCACCCTAACCTAAAACCAAGAGGTGAGTTACTGTCGAGTTAACAATGGAATATTCCAAAACGGCCGCTTCAGTAATCAGCAATGTACCACTATAGCTAAGAGTAACACACTAATATATGTTCAAGTATTTTACTCAAGAATCAAATAATATTAATAATATCAAATAACATTAGTGAAGATGAATCAAATTATATTAATTAAACTTGCTTTTCACGATAAAATTCCTGTATATTTTGATCATATTTGTGCTATATTTGTATCCAAGTTTTTATTTCATAAAGTGCATTGTTATTGACCGCAGCATTTAAAACTACAGTGACCTGAGCACACCCTATCGCCGATAAAACGAAATGTTTTTACTATGGTTAGTACACATTTTCTATAAATCGCTCAAAGACCTATATCTTTGCGCTTAGTTTATTATGTGTAGAACGCAAAATTTTTGTACAATAGGTTAGTATCAAAAAATCCATTTTAAAAGAGATAAAGTTAGGCCTAAGTTGATTGATGGTTGACAAGGAAAACTTAATTTAAGGGTTTTTAAATGTTACATAACAGTTGTTTGCGTTACGTCATTAAGTGGTCTACTTAAGGAAGTAAGTGCTTTATTTACGATTAATAGTGACGTATCTACAATTGCTACTACGACTTTTGAAGTTAATCTTATCTGTGATAAAAAAATGGCATTCCTAGCTTTGTCCACTTATTCATTTTAAGCACACTTAACCCCATCGAAGACCGATAATTTTAAAGTGTTTGTTAGTACAATAATGTTTGAAACATATACAAAGTTCTATATATATATGTAACACAAAAATGTGTGAACACGAAAATCCAGAAGTAAAGAAAATAATTGTAAAGTAAATTATATTATTCAAAATCAACATTGCACCCGCTTTGTTTGAAACTACTTAATGTTCTGTCAAAAATGTATTGAAAAAAGGGTTTTACAGGAAAAACCAATGCATGGGCACAATTAATTGAGACATTTGGAAACAAGACACAATGCAATAATCATGTGAGTGGATAAGGACTTATAAAATCAGGGGGCTTAAGAGCTTGTAATAAAACCTCACTTTGTTAACTAATTTTACTCATTACTTTGAATTTCCATTGACTATTTAAATGAAATAGTTATTTTCCGAACTTTTAGTAAGCGAGATGCGATCCTGTAATAATATTAGACGTTTAACTGCGGTATAAGTAACAAAATATATCTTTTTACCGATTTGGTTACTCCGGTTGGGTTTTCCAGTTTGGTAGGTCAGATTAGCTCTTCCAGTTGAATTTTTTGGTTTGGGTTTTCCGGTCTGATTTTCTGGTTGGTTTTCCGGTATGGTTTGTTAGGCTGGTTTTTATGGTTTTGTGTTTTCAATTATTTCGGTCAATTGTATAGGTTTTTTCGGTTTCGTTTATCCAGTTGGTTTTTTCCGTTTCAATGTTACCAGAAATGACCCACTTTCACAAGATTGTAATCATGTCACTCACTACACCACACAACACCGCTAATGACAGTTTACTGAAAATCTGAAAGCTGTTATTATTTATTAGAGCGTCCACTCCAACAAAGGACCATGCTTATATGTCTTTATGTGTTCTTCCTTCACCCTCTAAAAGCATTTACACGGAGATGCTCTTTTTTCTGCAGCCTATTCGTGTTTGCATCCTTCCACGAGAACCTCTATTTTCTTACGTTTTCTAAACCCTTGCAAGAGTAGCGGCTATACACCTCTTTATGGTCTACCCACATGATGCAACGACTCTTCAAAGGGATTTCATGTCCACACCTTACCTTTCCTATATTCACAATCCTTTTCTAGCCCTTGCGATTATAGACAACTAGCTGGTCACCTTAAAACTACTAAAAAACTTAATAATTCTGTATAAAACCTCTACTGTTTTCAATTTTATTTAATCGGAGTAAGTAGTCATATTTAATTTGTTTCATGTAAAATCCCACAATAATCATATTATTTCGAAAATCAAGACTTTAAAAAATATGAACAGTTTCAAAGTATTTTGTACAATGGTTTCTAAATTGTCTAACGTTTCTCAAATTTCTGATTCAATCATTCAGAAAATTACACTTCTTTCTTTCCATTTTCTTGTAGGTTTCTTCTGTTTTTTGTGTAAACATTTTCTAAATCCGTTTGAGCGTAGAGAGTAGGTCTAAGGCCCTTGACCCTACACACTGGGCGCCATTATCCTCTAAAGTGTCTAACAGAGGCGCTTTGTCCCTACCTTTATCCTATCTACGTTTTTTAATTGTGTAGGCGATAATAATCACACTTACGTTAAATGTGACTACCGTAAGCGATGATAGGCTTAAAGAACCTTTATCGTAAGACTAGAGATATGCTTTTTTGTTTTATCAACATATTTGAAAAGGCTAAACCTAGTGTGGCCAATAATTGGTCTCACGATTTAATAACACAATAGGTTAGGTTAGGTCAGACTAGGTAGCTTGTTAGCATAACATTAGGAAGTCTGGCGTGATATGGCAAATGGGATGATCCACTAATGTCCACTGCACGAAATCGGGCGGGGGGCTTGTTTAGTTTAGCGCTGTTGTTACGTATGGAACCGGCCTCGCGAGGTATGGCTGAAAGTCACTTACTCCAGTGTACTAATTGGCAACCCTGAGCCAACAGTGTTGCATAATGCGATTTCCCGGCTGTCAGTCTATCGCCTGTCCGTGACTCGTCTCTCGTTCATGTGGCAACGCTGCATTTTTGGCCACTCGGCTGATTTCGCGAAGTGGACTTTAAGTGTAGTCTACCACCACTTTACCGGTGGCAGTTTTGGTAATTATATGATTTATAATACTATATAATTGTATAAATCATTGTACAATTAATGAGTAAGAATATTTTTAGAAAAATGACTCTAAGCTTTTCATGAATATCATTAGCATTATCAAGTGCCTATTTACCATTTAACTGTTATGTTTCAATCGTTGAATCGTGATTAGGTTCTTGATAATGGCAATAATAATAAACTGATGAAAAGATTATACTCTTTAATTTTATAGATATTTTAGGTATATTGATGATTAAATTAATGATAGCAAGAGAAACACCACCTTAAATATACGTCCCGATTTAATTGGAATCGAAATGAATCTTATGAAACGTTTAGAAGAACATAAAAGTGAATGAAAAACTAAGGTTAGGAAGAACGCAGTAAACCCAGTTCAAGGACAGCAGACTCACAATCCACGATTCAGGATCGGCGAATCGATTTGCCTAGAGATGACACGTAGGGGGGTGTTATATGGGTCAAGGACGTATGTTTGTAAGGGTCACGGGGTATACGCTACGCGAAAGGTGTAAATGCGAAAAACACAATTTCTTAACGGCGTAAAGCATACTGAAGAGGTAAAAGGAAGCAAAAGTAAGTGCACAATAGGCCTTTACGCAAGCGCGCAAGCACACATGCACGCGCACTCATATACTCTTAAAGAACTTTTTATCTGTAATGTAAAATTATATCGCAGAACGTTTCAAAAAGAATGATCAGTATTTATTTACTGATAGGGTACTTACTATAAAATATCTCATTCATTGTTAAAACTAAAAATTTATTTTACAGACAAGATACTAGTAACTTATAAAGGATTTATGGTCACACTCACTTTGAAGACCTTTGCCAGTTCTAAAAATTAAAATTTTTTTGTTATATTAAAATAATAAATTTAGTAACAAATATATTAGATCTATATATAGCATCATGAAAATATTTTAAATTTCAAATCAACTGCCGAAAAATTAGATAAAAAAATATATAGTTTGGAAATTGATAACCTGTGAATTTTCCTACATCCCAAGTTTAGTTAGCATAATTTATTCCCTAAGTATTGAGGGTTAATCTTTTAATTTAGATTTTGTATGTTCTTATACTTTTATAAATAAATATTAAGAATATATTATCTCGTATATAATATATTACTATGTAATATATGGTATAATATATTATATACTGTACTATAGTATAATATATTATATACTGTACTATAGTATAATATATATTACAACATAGTAATAGACTATATAGTAATCTCGAAAGTAAAATATAACAAGAATAAAATCATTTTAATTGTGCTTCAAATTTGAAAAAAATATACAAAAATGAAGGTGATTCCCAAACGTACGAAATTGAAACTTTAAACCTGACTGTTTCTTCATATAAATACGCAATATTTAGGCCTACATTTAATTAATACATAACTATTTTACAATATACGAGTAGTAACCAAGTATCCGATTGGAATAGATTTAGTTATTATAAAAATTATAGAACCTTACTAAGCCTAGCTCAGAATACAACAAACGGCTACTTCTATTGAGTACGCCTACTATCGCTAAGCGATGTCAGTGATGCGCAAATGGACGGCCATTGTTTGATTCATCTAATCGTTTACTATCCATTTGGGAACTTCACTTTCCATTTTTTGTACAACCAAATCTACTTTAGGCGGATACTTTGTACGTATATTTCATATACAGTGATGTAGAAAGTAATTGCTGAACAATTAAAGTATTGATTACAGTTGGTTATTTACAAAAAAGAGGTTAATTTGTATAATTAGAATTAACATAAGTTTTAATTACTAATTATTTAAGGAGTAAAGAGAAATAATTTTATTATTGTTCTGAATGTACCTTTGCGTATCATATTATGTGGAAACGACAAAATGGAATGCATTGAAGTAGTCATTAACTTTTTAAAATGTATTTAATTATGGTCCAAGCTTATAATTTTGTTTTGCTTGGTTAACCTAATCGAAATTCCACTTTATTAAACAATTAATTTAAAATAAATAAATGCAGAGAAGTGTCTAACAATTTCTTGACCAATCACATCATTTTCGATAAATTACAACGAAATTAGGACCTCACATGGCGTCAACGATAATACAAGGTAGTTTAAATTTTGTTGTATAAAAAATAATCTGAGTGCAATTCTGTAATCGTTGTTCAGTATCACAAGACAGACTACTAACCTTTAACTATCAGTGAATTTTTTACGTGAATGTAGAAATAAAATGCTAAGAAATGGACATTCCAATTCGCTTCTGGAAAGTCTGTCCAGTTACAATATTGTTACCAATGACAACATTGTTACCAGTTACAATATCGGTACCAATTACAATATTGTTACTTGCGACAACATTGTAACCCGTGAAAACATTGTTACCAGTTACTATATTGTTACTAGTTACTATATTGTTACCAGTTACAAGATAATTACCAGTTACTATATTGCTACCAGTTACAGGATAATTACCTGTTACAATATTGTTACCAGTTACAACATCGTTACCAGTTGCAATAATATTACTAGTCACATCATGCTTACCAGTAACAACATTGTTACTCGTTACTATATTATTACTAGTTACAAGATAATTACCAGTTACTATATTGTTACCAGTTACAAGATAATTACCAGTTACAAGATAATTACCAGTTACAGGATAATTACCTGTTACAATATTGTTACCAGTTACAACATCGTTACCAGTTGCAATAATGTTACTAGTCACATCATGCTTACCAGTAACAAAATTGTTACTCGTTACTATATTGTTACCAGTTACAAGATAATTACCACTTACTATATTGTTACCAGTTACAAGATAATTACCACTTACTATATTGTTACCAGTTACAAGATAATTACCAGTTACTATATTGTTACCAGTTACAAGATAATTACCAGTTACAAGATAATTACCAGTTACAGGATAATTACCTGTTACAATATTGTTACCAGTTACAACATCGTTACCAGTTGCAATAATGTTACTAGTCACATCATGCTTACCAGTAACAAAATTGTTACTCGTTACTATATTGTTACCAGTTACAGGATAATTACCAGTTACTATATTGTTACCGGTTACAGGATAATTACCTGTTACAATATTGTTACCGGTTACAACATCGTTACCAGTTGCAATAATATTACTAGTCACATCATGCTTACCAGTAACAACATTGTTACAATATTGTTACTCGTTACTATATTGTTACCAGATACAATATCGGGATGTAACTATTGTGCCAATATTAAACTAGTTGTAAATAACATCCGCAATGCAACTGGTAATTAAAGAATTTATATATTAACAAAATAAGTTTTTTACATTTTAAATTCAATTAAAATTAATTTAAATTCTATTGTTTTTTCTACCTAGACCATGCAGTGACTAATTTTACTTACAGAAAACAATTACAAAAGTGGAGGTAAATGGGTGTCACGACATAACAGTTATGTTAATTGTCAAGTTAAAATTCCAAACCACATTTTTTAACAATTAAATAGAATATCGCTTAGGCTTAGTTTAAAAACTAAGGTTTAAGCAAAACTATAAAGCTAAGCCGTGTATTTCTCAACAGTAATATATTGCAAATCTCGTCATTGCAATCAGCTGTTCTGTACGCCAACGATCTGATCCTTCCTCGGCACTTGCAAGTAGCAGCTTAACTGCGAGAGAGTATCAGCGCGCTCACGAGCCATTCCATTGAACAAGGACAGAAAGAGTAGTGGGGGGGGATGAAATCAATAAAGTGGGTTGAAGGTAAAGTCTGAAGCGCCATGGAGCCGGATGTTTCGGTTTGACATTGACCAAGGTCAGGATATTCGCCTAAAACAGAATTATTTTCATTCTATTCATTATCTGAAGATTTATTGACTACGCGTAATCACTACAGGATCATTTACTTCTTCGGTCAGATTTTACTATAGCCAAATTAAAAACCTTTCTCTCTAAGATGATAAAATTAACTACAAAAATAAAATCATTGGAGGAAAATTTATGGCACTGACTCTAAATAAAGCATGATTAATTATCGACCAGCTACAAGTAATCGATTTTGCAACGAAAATTATTCCTAGTGTTGTAGAGTTCACAGGATAGTTGTTTCACAGAACTAGTTGTTGACTACACCCCCCCCCCCCCATTTTACATCACTTTCACGTTAATTAAAACTTTATAATTTTTTTTATAATACGAAACATTAAGTTATACTACATTAAAATTTAACTAACACTATAAACCCACAAGATAGATTTGGTTAAAATAATAATTTGAAGAAAAAAAACTTTCTTAGTACCACGTTATTAAACGAACTAAAAAGTATAAAATAAATTGGAATTTCTTGGAGTGTAAATTTTTAATGTCCATATAAAAAATCCGTAAAATAACGTGGTTCGCATTTACTGGCCAATTCCTTATACTATTATCTATAGCGTGCCCCACGATTTCCCAAAGACTTTTCATATAGACATTAAAAATATACACTTCCAGATATTCCAAATTATTTTATACTTTTTAGTTCGTTTTTAAGATAGATTTTTTCCTTCAGTTTATTTTTTGTGCTTCCTAGTCTAGTGTATATGGAACTTTGCAATCGACATCGCGCAATGCAATGCCCCTTTAACTCGTGAAGGAGTTTTGTTATCTCGATGATAATTATTGAATATTGCATTGTTATCCACTGCTGAAATATGTTTAAAATTTCAAGCAGCTGATCCAACAAATTTAATTTGTTTAAACAAATATTGTTCCAGCAACCTTACAGACAAAAAAACCAAGGGAAACTGCATTATCACACAGTGCTGACTTGTAAGTAGAATTTTACGACTGTTGCTCATCACTCATACTCAATTCGTTTAAACAAAGGTTGTTTAAACAAACTTACAGACAAGATACGAAGTGAATATTGCATTCCTATCCAGTTCTGACCTTATGTAAGTGAAGTTTAAACATTTCAAGTCTGCTGCTCATCAGGTAAATTTAATTTGTGTAAAGAAATATTATTTAAACAATTTTACTGACAAGAAACCGAGTGAATATTGCATTGACATCCAGTTCTGACCTATGTTTAAAATTTCAGGTCTAGAAGTTTATATATATATATATATATATATATATATATATATATATATATATATATATATATATATATAATAAATTGAAAATGTTTCAAAAACAAGAAGACTTTTAAAAAGGTAAAATTATTGCACTTAGTGGCGGATAAAAGTATTTATAATAGTAATATATTAACTTGATAAAGTCAGTGCAACGGTAAAAAAATGGACAACGTAAAATATCAATATATATATAACGTACACTTTAATGTACTTAAAGAAGATTTCTTACTTGGTCTATTTGCGAGTCGACTTTCGAGAACTATTAATTACGTCCTCTCATTTTCAAGAGATTATTTTGAGAAGAAGTGATGAGTGAATACAAGAAAACAGTGTTGCAAAGTAAATATATATATATATATATATATATATATATATATATATATATATATATATATATATATATATATACTTATTTACATATGTATATACAAACGATAAAGTAAGGTCACACTCAGAAAGACTTACGCAGTCAAAGATTTAGTTCGGCACGTGTAACCTTGGCCTACCTGTTTAGTACCTTCCTATCCCTTTTATAATTATTCCAACGTCTATTTGGCAGCCATAGGCGTGCGCTCAATGGTTCCCAGTACCCACAATATTTACTGGAGGGCGCCGTTCTGAATGTAGTATTAAGTTGAAAAAAGAGTACAGACTGTTTCTCTTACCGTATTGAAAATGTTGTAAATTGTTTACCATTAAGATTTGAGTATGAAATTAAAATATTTTTTTACTTCTTTAAAATTTTAATGTTTTCTAGAGCCGGAATATCATAGACGCAAATTACGCCTTCCGTCTAAGCTGCATCCAATGAAGAGGCGACACGAAATGCAATTAAAAAGTTCCAATTTGGCGTTAATCTTAGTAATAAAGAATGTGTGCTTTGCATCGGGGCGACTTCTGAGTTATTTATGTTCAACAGAGTGGTATAGCCAATTTTATTAAATCGATCTATAGCGATTAGAATGTAGCTTGTCTCTGCTATAAGCCGTTATCTCGACGAGGTCCGTTTGGCAGATAATGCCTCTTTTTTTGGCGTTGCTTCTTGGAAAGTTCCCTCTTTCTGACGTGTGAGAGTACCGAACTCTCAAACCGATTCTTTACTATTTAGAACTACCGCGGTATAATGAACTAAAATTATTACAGCGTTAGAAACTTTTGAGTTGTTCTTTTCCGATCTTTCAATCGCTGACATCCTTTAAAGACTAGTGACCAGGTGAGGTGTCTACACCTGGTATAAGCCTTTGCTTCACTAACGGGACTCCATTTCCTCGCGTTTGGACTTTGTTAATATCGTATTATTCGAAAACGGGACGCGTCTTCATCGGGATCATAAAGAGGTGAATGGAAAACCAACGAAAACGAATAGGTTGCAGAAAGAAGAGCATTTCAGGGATAAAGCTTTTGGAGGAGGAATGGCGAACAGATGGAGGCATTACTGCATGGTCGTTTGTTGGAATGCACCCTCTAATCAAAGATAACAGCCTTCAGTGTTACAGTAAGTTCGCTTCAATCGCTTTGTGTGGTTTAATAGGCGGCATGATTAAAATCTTTTGAAATGGTGATATTTGTGGTAAAAATCAAACCGGAGACTCCAAACTGGAAAAATTAACTGTAAAACAAACGAACAAAACCAACCTGAATATTAAAACCGCAAAAAAACAAACGGAGTAACCGAACCAGTAAAAATATATTTGCTAATTTTATTTTGACTGTGGTGTTAAACGCCTAATATTAGCCTACTATGAGGTTGTCATCTATACACGTCTTCTCGTCTCCCAGGTGCACCCTTTGTGACAGCGGGGAGGACATGACAGCTGAGCACCTCCAGTCATGTACAGCTCTGGACCATAGACCCCTGAACGACACGAAGGAAGAAGAGATTTCTCGCCTCTAATGGTCAGCGCGCCACCAAATGGCCCAACAGTCAAAAGTGGGCGTTGGCTAGTAAGTAAGTAAGTAAGGTTGTCATCTCGCTTACTAAAAGTTTGAAAACTAACTACTTCATTGTAAATTTAAAGTAACAAGTTAATGCTAACAAAGTGAGCGCATAAAGGTTAGATCACAAACTCTTAAGGTCGCTATCCACTCACTTGGTTATTGTTTTGTAAAATCTACAGCATTATGTCTTGTTTCCGAATATCTTAATTAATTGTGCCCATGCATTGTTTTACTTATAAAAACATTTACAATACATTTTACACAGAACATTAGGTAGTTTCAAACAAATCAAGTGCCATGAGACAACACTCTAAGATGATGGGAAGGTCTTCGAGGGGGTTAAGTGTGTTTAAAATGAATAAGTAGCCACAGCTAGGACTGACATTATTTATCACAGATAAGATTAACTTCAACAGTTTAGGTGCAATTGTACATACGTCACATAAGTGTAAATAAAACACTTAATTGTTTAAGTACACTACTTAATGACGTCACACATACGGCTGTTAAGTTACATTTAAAAAAACTCTGAAATTTAAAACTTGCAGTTTTTGTGTTGTACATCTTGAGGTTTTTTTAAAAAGCAAAAAACTTAAGACAGTAGAAAACTATGAGCTATTAAATACCACCATAAATACTACCCACAACACATTCGAAATGACATAACACACTCACAATCAAACACTATATTTGAGCACATAATTAATATCTACTCTATGAACAATAACACACCACAGAACAAAAATACATCACAGACTCACACCAACACAACCCACCTGAGCAACAGTCTTGTCAGTGATTCACAGCATTGCAAAATGTGCTGACCTAGCGCAAAACGAGTCTGCTGAATAAATCAGCAAGTAGTGATTTTTGCCAAGATAATACAAACAAGTTTAATCCTAAATTTAGTTTTCCTTTTCAACCATCGATAAATTTAGGCTCAATGTCATCGCCTTAAATGGATTTTCTGCTACATAAAAATATTGCAAAAAATGTTTATACAGTGTCTGATTTAAGTTTTTTATGGAATTGTCTATAAATTCAGTTGTCTATGGAAAAGATTGTATAGCTAAGTACAAAATCGTTATCTTTTGGTCGATTTATAGAAAAACTCATGTAACCGTGGTAAAAACATTTCGTCAAAAACAATTGAACGTCCTCTTCAGAACTCCAACGCTAAAATGGGGAAATAATTTTCTCAAATTCATCATAATGGGAGATAGTGGTATTTCATGTTTATGTAGACACTTTATATTTTTCATTTCATTAGTTATTTTTTCAAACGCTTAGAGTAAAGGTAAGAAATAATTGAAGTTTGTAAGAAAAGATAGTGGAGGTGGAGAAATTAGCTTTTGCCCCTTATTAGTAATATATAGGGCACTGTTACGTTGGTAGCTACAATTTGCTTCCGAAGAGATCTCGCATTGTCTTGAGTTATGCCCGAGCTGTCTATTATTGATACAATAATATGCCTGAGTTACAATAACTTTTCAAGTTAACGTTTGTATGTCCTATTATGTGATACCCCTGTAAATACATGTCACGTTTATTCGATAAACAATCCATTAAAAGTTTCAACAAATTATAAAAAACTTGTATGCTCTAAAGCTACAAAATATTGAAAGAATTTTAAAGGATAACTGTTATTTTCCCCTGAAATACTTCTACATACGAATAGTAGCACTAACTTTTTTTTAGGACAGCCGTTTCGGGAGAGGTATCCCGTTATCAACTCAGACAGAAACTCTCCTCAAACTTTCTGTTATACCATATATGTTTATGTTTTATTGTGTAACACTAGTAGCTCAAATGAAGAAGGGGTCAAATAATATCTTATTTTTCCAATCAGTTATTAAGTTTTAAACAGGATATGCGGTATAGCCCCCACGTCTACTGAATTATAAGTTATGTACTTATTTTTCCACTTATCTGGACAAACACCAGTCCAATAGCAGGTGTTGATAAAATATGATGTTCGCATATCTTTACTTAATTCTTACAATCATTGAACGAGCTGTGCGTGTAGAATAGGCCTACACTAATTCTAGGAAAGTTGGAACAATACTGAAATTCGTCATCATATCAATACTACTATGTTCGTACAGTATTTCAATATAAACAACTAAAAAAATCTTAAAATTTGTATAAACTATCAGTTAAACTTCAACTGCAACAGTTTTTTCATCTAAAATGGATCCAACTAGTCCATGTGTTGTAGTTCATTAATAGTTTATCTATCAAATACTCTATTTGTGGAAGTTCATAAATAGTTAATCTTTTAAATGCTCTATTTGTTGGAGTTTTTAAATAGTTAAGCTTTCTAATACTCCTTCTGCTGTAACTAACAAATGGCTTAGCTTCCAAATACTCCGTTTATTTTAGTTCACAAATAGTTAACCTTTCAACTACTTTGTTGAAGTTCATAAATAGTTAATCTTTTAAATGCTCTTTTTGTTGGGGTTTTTAAATAGTTAAGCTTCCTAATACTCCGTATGTTGTAACTAACAAATGGTTTAGCTTCCAAATACTCCATTTATTTTAGTTCACAAATAGTTAATCTTTCAACTACTTTGTTGCAGTTCATAAATAGTTAATCTTTTAAATGCTCTATTTGTTGGAGTTTTTAAATAGTTAAGCTTTCTAATACTCCTTCTGTTGTAACTAACAAATGGCTTAGCTTCCAAATACTCCGTTTATTTTAGTTCACAAATAGTTAACCTTTCAACTACTCTATTTGTTGAACTTCATAAATAGTTAATCTTTTAACAATTCTTTTTGATGAAGTTTTTAGATAATTAGGTTTTCTACTACTCCATTTGTTGTAGCTAATAAATAGTTTAGCTTCCAATTTTCTATTTGTTTGAGTTCATACATATTTGATTTTCAGTTACACTACTTTAGTTGTTGAAGTTTTTAAACATTTAAGCTTACTACTACTCCGTTTGTTGTAGCCAACAAATAATTTAGCTTCCATCTACTCCATTTATATTTAGTCATTTCAAACTACTCCTTTCTTGTATTTAATAAATAGTTATTCCGACTGTTATTTTTTTAATATAGGTTTTATTAATTCTTTTATAAAGTCATAAGATGAAAGTAACTGATTTTATCTTTTTAACAATACAGTATAATGACGGTACATTTAAAAGAATTTAGTATTATTGAAAAAGATTTATCACTGATAATAGACAATAAAGAGTACGTTACAATTCTGTCTAAATAGAGCCTAATGGAGTATTATAATCACAGATGAGCATTATTATCTAGTTATATTTAACTTAGGAAAGGCCGTTTACTGCACCTTTGATACGCCTAGATACGTCTGCACAGATAGAGTAAACAATACGTCTTAGAGAAGAGCTCGACCAATGTACAAAATCCAGACAGCTTGGACTATGCCTTATTAAGATAATATGCACAGTCATAAATGAATGTGAACGTTTTTGTTTAAAATACATAGTTTAAGGTCGCATACATTATTAGTCCATTGTCTCACTGAACCTCTACTTCCGGGGTCCTCGTATGATTTGATAAATTCAAGTAGTTTAAGAACGTCAAAAACTCACTTTAGAATTTCATTACATCTGGAGGTATTAAATGTTTTAAAGTTATTCTTTTATATGTTATGTTCTCTTGTATACCTAAGCCGCAGTGAATTATCTCTACTTAGTTCTGTTGTCTATGGTATAACATAGCCTGGTTTAACAGGTCAGCTACTTGGAGTAGCATATTTCTTTTTATAGGGCATTAGGCCCATAATTTTGAATAATTCAAGGAGATCGAAATTAAAATTCATAACATACTCATCTTTACTTCTGCTAGGAATATTCGTATACATTTAAGTAGATTTTTCTACCTTTCGTAAGCTTAAAATATTTTTCTTTGTCGACGCGTTTTGAATTAACTCCATTATCAAAACTTTATTAGTACTATAACCAATACACGAGCTGGCTTATGAGTTAAGGTTATATATACAACTCATAATTATAAAACTTTAATCTCAAAAGCGTTTCAACGACAATGTGGCATCATCATCACTGATTCTATACATATAAATTTAATTGTATTACAGTGTTGTACTCTGTTTACGGGGCAAATCCACATCAGATGAACCAGTAGCAGTTAGGGTAGGTGGTGGAATTCCCAAATAAACTCTATTCACGATTTGACGATCACGAGATGATCACACAATAGGGCTTCGATTAAGATGAATATTTAATTCAGATTGTACAATAATCTGAATGGGATGCAAGTGAATAAGTTTGTGTTTTGTTAATACAAAATGTAATTGCGATCAGGTAATGGTTTACATGTGGCTCTGATTGTCGTTAGCTAGTTTGGCGAGTGTTCCACTCGCTTCCGCCAGATGGTGCGGATGCTGGTATATGACAGTTTAAAACTCTTTCCTCACGGTCGCGAATATGTTACTGCCACGAAAAATAGATAAAACAATCATTGAAGCGGGTTGTGTGTCGTGTCAAAATTTGAGCTCATTCGCTGCAGAACGTTTTGAGTTTTTGAAGAGTACACAAACCAACATATCACCTTTGTATATAAAGATTAGTAAACAAGGTGAATGTATATTTAACATAGAAAGTAAGAACAGGTGAATACCTATTAAATATTATTTAAATAATTGTTTATGTTTGTAACATACACTAAGAGATCTTTTAATAACAAAAGCTGTGGTATGTTATAAGAAGGATATTCAAATACTGTGACATAAAAATAGTTTTTAACTAAAACGAATTGAGAGTAACCTTACAGCTGTAAATATGCACAAAGAATGTCGGTAGCGTCATTTAGCGATTAGATATCTGTGCCTTATATCTTTGAGGAAATCCCAACAACAGTGGAGGCAGTTTGTAGCGAAGTCCCATAGAATTGTTGACATTAGAACTGACTCAATATTTTTATATAGAACTGTAGGTCGTCGAAATAAACAGTTAGAGTTGACTATTTTAAGTTCGCTAAAATACCTTATTATTATTTATTTAAGCCCTCCAACCTGATTCTTAAAAAAATTACCTAAATTTAAGGCACATTCAGTACTCCTTATTGAAATCTATTGGGAAAATATTAACTAACTCATTTTGTTTAAATTTAGGCTAAGTGTTAGAATAACAGAAAACGTAAAAAAACATTCAATTTTCAAACTTTTGCCATCGGGTACTTTTTTTTGCCTCCAATAGCATGTCAAACCAACCCCCCAAAAAAGATTTCTGACCTCGTTACTGAATAATGTAATTGGATTTAAACGAGTTTTCTGCGGAATATAAGTAAAGTTTTTTATTCAATAAATTTCCAAAAATTATTTTGCTTTAATATTTGGTTGTAATGGTTTTCTTGCAATTTACATAATCCAATTGTAAATTCCCTTAGAGACCATTTTGGCCTTCAAGTTGGTTCTATTCTTTGTACGTTCGCCAACGTAAAAGCAGTTTATCTTATGTACTTTATTCGAACACAACTTTAGCTTACACGTTTCAAATTGTAATACCTCAAGTTAACTCCAATAATTTATAAACATACTACTTTGAAGGCCTTTAACAGTGAATAACTTAACACTGTTTTGATAAAAATCTTCACATTACTGCTAACTAATAGACGTTAATACAGTGCCATTGGCGAAGGATTGTTTCTTTAATTTACGCACACTTTTTCTTAAAAAACTGAAGAGAATTTCTGACATTAGATTTATAGAAATGTATAAAATACGGCGGAACCGGTTTTAGTATTATTTATAAAAAGTTAGCCTAACTCCTAATACAGTAGATACTATAACTGCAAGGTTTGCAGACCCAGTAAAATCGACAAGCAACCGCAGATCACACAAGAGTAAATTAAACGTCGGAAATCTGTAAATAACAAAACGAAGCTGTGTTTTGTGCTAACTGAAGTCATATTAATGAAATTTAATCTAGACTCAATTTACCAGCAAGCATCCGCGCATACATAAACACACTAGCACTTTGTAATTAAAGTGTAGATAAAGGATATTAATTAATGATATATTCTGTACAGGAATTTAAGCCCATGTGATGTAACAAACCCAGTAATCACAAAATATCAATTGTACTTGACTTTATAACCAACACTGATGAGTTTTACAATAAAGATGTATTTCAATATCTAACAGGATAAAAACACTTCAGAATATTTCGTACTTAAAGCACGGATTAATTTTATCTCCGTCTGGGTATAAAGTATACTCTTACTAGATAACAGGTATATTCCAGGAAAGCAATTCTACCTACGTGATGCATAATTATACCCTAATTCACGATATCTGAGAATAACTTTGTCCCATTCTTACTCCTATTTATATTCCAGTCACCCTTCTTTATCCTTTTCCTAAATGGAAGTGTCAGTTGTAGTAACGACCGTATGATATAGTGCATGTCACGTAGACTAACTCCAAGTTGGCGCATGCGCACCATGCTCCTTCCACCACCAGCAGACTAGATACAGACTGGACTTGCACGCAGTAGCTTCAGTCCAGAAGGTCAGCATTACTGATGACGTCATTGACTTTCCAGTTGAGTGAGCTGTACAAGCCCAAGGTAGGGGAAGTGATAGGGGGCAAGTCGGACTAGTGTTCCCCTACACGCCAAGCTATGTGGCGTGTACTTTAGAATGAGGAGCTAGTGTTTTTAATGACCTATGGGATGCTTTTCTCAGATATCAATGTAACCGTAACGTTACCGTCTCTTTTTTTCTATGAGATACTTTGACGGAATATTTTTAGAAGGGATTGCTGACAAAATGGCAACGTCGCTTAAGCTTGCCCACTTTTAAGTTTTACATTTCTAGTTTATTTTTTAATTTGAATTCGACTAGAATTTTTAAACGTAAATACAAACTGATTCAACAAACATTAAATGAAAATTTTTTTCCAGGCGAAAAACCAATCATGGTTATCATCTCCTAACTAAAATGTTATTTCAAAATTAAATTTAGAATAAGACGGATATAATCAAAAAAGAAAACATATGTCACCCAGATTGTTTCCATCTTGAACTTGATCTAAAAGCATTATCTGCGAGGATTTTTATGTCTAAATAAGATACCATAAAACACACAGTTTCAATCATTGTCAATTTAGAGGTAATAATATTTAGCTTTTGCAATAACTAAATATTACCTTCTTTAGTTCTAAATAAAAATTTATAAATAATAATAAATAACAATAAACAAATAGAGACACTTAATCGAAGCTAAAGCCCAATTGATAACACCGTCTAGTAATTATTTTTTAACACGCTTTTCTATAAAAAATTAAAATATAAGAAAATAAAAAAATAAGAAAACTTTTAACAAAAAAAATGTTTTTAGACCTCGAACGAAGAAGGTTTACAAAATTTTTAAAAATTATTATGTGTATAAATAGCAACCTAAAATTAAAAAAAAGTACTTTCGAATGTAAAGGACTGTTGGCTGATATTTGCATTAAGAAATAGCTATAACTAAGACTAAGGTAACAAAAACTGTCCAAACGATGGAATATCTAGTAAACATAAATTACATGTGTGGTTGTCGGTTTTCCCAAAACCGCAATGAAAGACAAGAGCACGGTCTTAGTTCCATTCTCTTCCATCACTATTCTGTTAATCACAATAATAGATATTATATTCTGACAATCATTTCAATTTTTCATCAAAATTGAAAAATTTCAGGGTATCAGTTTTGAAAGTGAAAGCGCAGCCGACAGTCATTTACTTTCATTTTATACCAAATAAATAACAATAATAATAAAATTAAATAAGATTAAATGCATAACACAGGCCAATGCTTGGTAGTACACGATAGTCTATAAATCGTACCTACCTTCCAAAACAGACAGGCTCGAAGATCCTAAATTCTACAACCCATTTGTTAAACCTACAAAACATAAACGCTACCGCTCAGACCATCTTAAACTAGCCAATACCTTTCTTAAATATAACAAAAAATAATTCGCACATAGCTACCTAATTATATTGTCAAATCAAATATTACAAACCAAATATATTAAATTTCATATAAATAAAACCTCTTAGCCAGAAATAAAACATTTTATTAAAACCCTTAAGTAAATTTCTATTGACAGCAATCATCTTAAAAATAACTTTTTGTTATTTTTGTAATGATTTCACAGAAGATAATTGCTTTGCAATCTAAATGAACATAAGGATATAAATAAAAAGTGTTACTTGTGGTTAGGAGATTTTCTTTATCTAAAAAAATAAATACGCCACAGTTACTTCAAGTTATTAAACTATATTCATCTACAATTATTTTTCCGTAGATGCTCCAGCTTCTACTTTAGTCAAACAGCAAGATCGTTTCACACATGATACAAAGGACACATACTAACAAAGCAGGTGAGTACACCAACACTCATCTTTCTACTGCATAGATAGTCTAAGACACGGCCGCATAATTGCAAATACCAAAGCTAAGTTGCAATGCCTGTAAAACTAGTGAATGTAAAACATCCGTAAAAAGCTCTAAAACTCTGCAAATGTAATTTGTATCACTTGAATTATTTTTACTTAGAGTGGTAAAATAGATATTTTATAACCCTGTACGTAAACATCATAAAAAATAATGGTTTTGAAAAAAAACGAGTTAAAACGCTACGTAATATTACTATTTTTTAATATTCACGTATAAAGAGCCATTAAATTTAAAACAGTAAAATAACTATTTCGCTAACACCATAAATAAGTTTTAATTGTAAATCTCCTTTAGGGCTACTGGGTTCAACAATGGTTATCCTTAATTTAAAACTGAATGATTTCACCACCCCTTGGAACATTGGGAAAATTAATGTCTTTCATTGAAGTCTCTGATCCTGCATTCCCATTGGTTGTAGCGTTTATAATTACGTAACTATTGACATCCTAGATTTTGTTATTACTATGGTTGTTACTAACAAAAGGACATCTCATGCATTTGAATTCTTGTATTATTTATAGCGATTTTTTTTCTCGACGGGTTCATCCAACTTAATACGACACATTTCTGATTATTTCCATTATCTTCCGATTATCCATAGCAAAAGCTTGACCTGGGATATGACAATCATTCCTGAATCCTTTCATAGCGTTAGGGCAATTCCTTCCACTATCTACCAATTACCCATAGCAAGAGCTTGTCCTGGGATATGGCAATCTATCCCGAAACCTTCCATCTGGTTAGAGCTACTCAACCTCATGCGCATAAGAGACGGAGGTGGTTAGCGTCAGGCTTACCCGACCCCCGTAATAAATTAAAGGTTCAATTTTTTTTCCCGACCCCCGTAATAAATTAAAGGTTCAATTTTTTTTTTCAATTATCGAAATGAACATCTCTGAAGAGTTATTGTACAGGTTAGGTTACGTCCCGTCTCAGTAAAATGTTATGGTCTTATAGAATCTTAATACATTATAAGGCAATTCTATACTAAATTCTATTTATTAACTGACACACTTTAATGGATATTATTATTTACACACTAAATATATATAAAAGAGTCCGGCACAGTTTTAATTAGGTCTAGGAATAACCACTAAGTTCGCTAAAAGCCTATTTACACTTAACACGTGACTGTCACTGTCTGACACTAAAGCTTTTACTCTCTTCACTCTATTGTAAACCACTCATCTTCCTTCATAACGCTTAAACAAACTTTTATACATCGACTTGCTTCTTCTAGTAACTTCTATCCGCTTACTTCTAGAAGGTTCTAGAATTTACGAAACAGCGTACTGTTGTGCCCACCCAAGCGTCATAAGACGTGTACTTGTCAAGCTATGTACATAAACCACAGGTGGAATCTTACCATTTACAATAAATACAATTCCCTAGCCTAAGGGGTCGGCCATATTTCTACCCCATGTCATTATACTTCATTAGTCTTGTCATAGGTATGAAGTAGTTTGTTAAGTCTCTTTGTAAATACCCCATATACTTCTTGTAATAAGCATAATGTCAGTCTTACGAACATATGTAGATTAGATTTAAGGTAATTAAATTAGTTATTAAGTCCTGTCATTCTACCAGAAACTCCCCCTCAATTCCAGCCCTTTATCAATAGACCATATTTCCATACTCTTAACCTCAGCCTTAACGTCAGACAGACACTGCACAACCTGGGGGGGGGGCGCCAAACCCATAAATCTTTTTTCAACTGACTGACTGAGGGGCCGGCCCTGAGAAAAGCCACCAAAGAACAGGTAAAGGTCGATTTTGCACTACCTGAGCGTAGACTATATAGCTACTGTCACCGGCGCACGAGAAGCGCTCTGGGAGGTCAAAACGATAAGGTCATTCTTAAACCATTTCTAACACAAAGTTCAGATTTACAAAAAATTACAATGCAGAACAGGGATCATATATAATTTATTTTGTGCACCCTTTCTTATTAAAATGAGTACTTTTACCTATCTGTAAATACTTATATTACTTACTAAAATATAACTACTAAAAAACTTCTGTACGGTTAGGTCATGTTAGGAATACATCGAGAGCGCATGCTCAGAACTGAAAACCGAGGGTGACTCGTTCTACACCAGGGCTCTTCTCGTGTGCGGGTGACAGTTTCTTGTCTCAGGCAATCTTCCTGTTCTAAGTAAGACCGCCTCTAATTATCCGACTCGGGATGCCTTGAGTCTGAAAATAGAGTCGTGGGACAGGTTTCATCGCTAACTTCGTATTTATTTGTGCTTTTCGGGACGAAGGGTTAACAGGCGGCTTATTTTATTTTGTTCGTTCTTAGAACCATTTTTCACCACATTTTTTTCTTATAATCTTTTCATACTGGTAAACTCTCTAGATCAGGGGTTCCCAAACGTTTTGGTACCACGCACCCTCTTCCTGAAATGAAAACCTTCCACGCCCTTTTTTCACTAGCATACCTATTCTATTTTAGTAAGGGCACAACGCAAGTCATTAGCAACATCAAGTTTAATGCTATATTTTGTTTTTATAGATTTAAAATGTTTTTAAACATATAAATAAGTAGGTGCTTATTTATATGTATAAGCTTAAGTATAATCGAAGAGTTGCCTGTGATACACTTTTAAGTGTTTAATCCAAAATGAAAATTTGTCCATTGTGGCGCTGTTGCGGTACTATTATTCTTTTCAAGCAGTCATATTGATTTAAATTCCAGCTTACAAAATTTGCACAATTTAATTATATTTTATTTTACAATAAAAATATTGAAAAGAACCCCAATACCACAAAAATAATAAAAAATAACAAATAAAACAAGTTACTTAAGATTAAACCCTTATGTACATTTCGATAACCATGTCATCATCATCAGAGGGTCTTGTTACAAAATACAATCTAGCACACAAGAAGTTACAAACTAGAATGATCTAATTTTTGAATATTTTTGTGGTATTGGGGTTTTTTTCAATATTTTTATTGTAATATACTGTACCACTGTACTCTTGATATTGTGTATATTTTATTTATAAATGCAAACATTTTTATTTAAACTTTCTGAACATCATTGTCAATAAAAGTACCTATGTAAAAAAAATCTGAGGTGTGAATTTAGTTTTAAATTTTGATAAATTGAGTACTTAAATTTTATCTAAATGAGATTTCATCTTACTATTTTCCAACTAGTCTCGCGGCTCCCCTGACTTGCCTTCACGTCCCCTAAGAGGGGAGCTCTCCCCAGTTTGAGAACCTATGATCCAGAGTAATAAGTTGTAGAGGTCAAAGCCATACAATGTAGTAAATACTTAAGAACATATTTTTTACTACCTCATAACTATTTGTTAAATTCTTCAAATGCACCTTTTGTTACTAAATTGTGTAACATTTTTTTTTTTTTTAATACTGTATATAAATCCTAAAATTCTTTCTTAGAGTATCCGTAACCAGTATGAAAAAATAATGTTTTTTTTTCTAAATTCAAATAATTTACTATAAAAGAACAAATTTATTTATAATAATTAATTTTTGTCTACTTAACTGATCTTTACGCTGTTTTTAAATACCATCCAACGACATTTACACAGATATATATGACACTGGTATTACAACATGAGCTCATTTTTAAAACTCCCATGCTAGAACAAACAGCTGTTTTGAGGAGAAGAATTAAACATCTGTTGCTATGTACAATTAGCATGTGTTTATTCTAAGAGCTACCTTAGGATTTGCTGTTTACTGTAGGCCTATCAGATGCTATTCATGAACAAATTTCTATCAGTTTTATTTTCCGAAATTTTTCAACAGAGTTACAAGTTTAGCTTCCTAATTGTTTGTAAGAGACTATTTGCCAGCTGAAGGAAAACTTCACTTACATAAATATAATCATCTATTATCTTTCTCTTTAAAATAATTAAACATGTGCAAAATTAAACGAGAGTTATTTTATATTTTGCAATTACAAAATTTATTTTGTTATATGGGAAATGTATTCATGTATAAGATTTTATAAGTATATAAAATGTATTTGTTATAATACTTATTTATTTTACATTTTTTCATGCAATTCCTTCAATTAGTTCACAATCTCCATATATATGAAGAAATAAAAAATAATATATATATATATATATATATATATATATATATATATATATATATATATATATATATATATATATATAGAATATCGAATATGTTTTCCTGTTAGAATTATTTTTAAGATTAAATAATATACACTAATTACAGGAATAATTTATTGAATAATACACTCAAAGCTTTTCGTTGGTTGACATTACCAACATCCTCAGGAATTACAATACTAAGAATGATAAAAGAACTCTTAGTATTGTAATTCCTGAGGATGTTGGTAATGTCAACCAACGAAAAGCTTTGAATGTATTATTCAATAAATTATTCCTGTAATTAGTGTATATTATTTAATCTTATATATATATATATATATATATATATATATATATATATATATATATATATATATATATATATATATATAATTCAAATTTTCAATCGTTAATAAAATACTTTTTATTCATCCACTCAAGTTCAAACGCATTTTGTTTTTATTTGTATTGGACGACACTTGATGTTAATACTGTTTTCTCAAACATTCATTAAATTGAATGAATTAATTTTAGTTTTTATGGGAGGAAAACTTTAAAAAAAGGGAATACGTATATTTGTATATACAGTATATATATATATACATTAGTTATTTCGTCCCATTTGGATTAAGATAAGTGATAACATATGAATTCATAAATCATCTGATTTTATGTTATAGGATATGTGATAGAATAGCCGTTTTAACGTTTAGTTTATCTTACTTTATTTATATTAATTGTAATATTTAATAAAAAGTAAGTCAAATAATTTTTTTTTACCTAAGTAGGAATTTTCTTAAAAAATGTTTGTTAAATTAATTGTTTTAAATTTCTGTTACTACGCCAAGTAGCAAGTAAAGACCTCTTTCGGTTAAGAGCTAGCGGTCTTCATCAGTTAGGATAGGCGGCGTCCCAGTTAGTTTAAAATCACCGGTAGCCTGTTATTATTCTGCTGGAATTTGCTTGTAGCTCGGCATTTTTAAAAATATCCCTGACCTTGTAACCGCTCTCAAGGTTTAACAGGATGGGTTTATACCCACGTACGACTAAGTGCCGAGACTGATGGTCCGGACCTTTGGTAAGACCAAGAGAAAGTTGATAAAGGTCTGATTGCACTACATTTACCCAGCGTATTGAGGTACTGAAACTTGGCCGTTCCGAAGTTACTATTGCTCCCGAGTAGTTCTGGAAAGTGGCCGAAGTGCTGTGTCTGGTTGGAGTTCGTCTCGTCCCAGAGGGGGACCTGTTGCAAGTCCAGGCCTTACAGCCAGGTCATAAGACTCTTGCATACTGGTACCACCGGTCGTGACATCAAGCCCTCTATCTCGGTACTGACACTAGTCACCCGGCCGGGAATCACGAGTTTAAGGTTGGGTTCGTGGGGTAGAGGTTTCATAACACTAGTCACCCGGCCGGGAATCACGAGTTTAAGGTTGGGTTCGTGGGGTACAGGTTTCATATGCTAGACTGAAGGTACATCCACATGAAGGACCTATCTTTGTGTTTCTTGAAAAGAAGGTGGAGTCGGAAGACAGTTACACCTTATCACTATTCTTCTCTCTTCACCATCTTTCTAACTCATGATCCTGTAAACTACCTGGTATTATATCTGTAGTTTATACAACTAGTTCACTATTTTCAAGAGGCATTACGATGCATCATCGACCGAAGGAACAGTATTATCGGCGATTATAACTCCTTATACTATTTTGAAATCCACGAAAAATTCGTTACTTTATATTTTTCAACCGTTTATCCTACCTGTATATCCTAACCTGGTTAATCTTTAACATATCTTAGTATCAGTAAACATTATATTATCACAATGAAAATTGTAGAAAGAACCCCAGTTCCACAAAAATAATCAAAAATAACAAATTAAACAAGTTATTTATTATATTATATCATCAATGTGTGAAGGCTTGACTAAAATGAGCCATATATGACTAAATGATGTATTCAATGAAATTAATTTTTTAGGAACAAAAATATTACTTAGAAAAATGTCACCCTATTCCGAGTCAGATAGGTAATAGCTTTTGATGTGGTAATTTGTTATTACCTAGTTACTATTAAAATATAACGAATTATTGTTCTATGAGTAGGTAAGAAAATTAATCAGAGAAATTGCTATATACTTGTTGTACTATTCTTCAGTATAATTATTTGTGATATAACAAATCTCTGTGTTGTGTTATGAAATGAAATATAGCCATACTAACACTTCGATTCTATAACACATAGGAGTATGGACAGTGAGTGGTTGACAAGAAATGTATTTACGCAGGATAGTAGAGAAATACGGGTGAAATGGATAGTAGCGAGCTCTGCTAATTCAGTAGCCGCTTACTCTAACAAGCACTGCTGCCGCGATACCATAATTTTTCCCCTATTCACAGACCAGGAGGTCATTATTTCTTTTTCTTAGTTGTACCCAATTCTATACGATAGAATTAGCTCGTATAGGACTAAGCTTACTTATAATTTTTTTTATAAGGACTATAACTGATATGGCCTTTTATGGCCGATAGGGCGACTCTTTATGGCTTTGACTAAAAGTAAGTATACTTTATACTTCCGGTACACGACCGGAAATATATGTGAGGCCAAAATATTTTTCCTCAATCCTGTACCAAGGAGGTTTTATGCATAGCTGGTCACTCAGTCGATCGATAGAAAACGCCTACTAGCCATATTAAAAACATTAGTTTTTGTAGTGCGTGTTGCATCAAAGGCCATCGCTAAGAAATTGCAGGCGTTGTGGTCATTTAAAAAACCGATATTAGATTGAAACCTTTATGTAAATAAACTGGTTAATACGACAAATCAAATAATATTATATTCATAACGGTCTTTCGGCCTTGTCAAATCTACATCATAATTTATTATCTACATTTTAGTGTCAAACCTCATATTATGGCTGTTGAACGGTCTTTTTCTTCCTCTACCCTACCCCCTGCCTATTCTCGCCGCATAGCTGGTGTGGCCAGCTATACCTAAGTTGATCCTATTTTATATACAATACTATCCTCTCCCTCCTAGTCGTACTGGGCAAAACTTCATAGTCATTGTTAACGTATTAATTGGCGATCGGGTACTAAGCTACATTAAGAAGCCTTGAACTAGGAAAGTACAATTTAGGAATAAGGCACACACGGAGAAGTATTCCTTATGATTCAGCATCAGGGCATATCTGTCCCTAGCTGATTGTTCGTGTCAGGCATTGAGAGTCGTAAGAAGGACGACGACGAAGTCTGTGTTTCCGGACTCTTGTTTAGACGATACTGCGCGCACCTGTAGGCGCCGAAGCCGGCCTCGTGCGTGACTTTGACCTAGTTCCAGAGCTTCTTCGATGACCTTGAAGCAGTACAAGGCCACTGAGGATAACAATGAATAAAACATTAGTGGCTTAATGGCAGCTTCTTTCGTAAACGTGTCGAAGTATTTGGTAATATCTTACATCTTCGGTTTATTTTTGTGTAATTTCCACGTATCTTTTATACTTGATTCTGTAATTGCTCTAGAAACGTTGATAACTCACCGTGTATTTTAAATATAAATTATTCACGAAAAATTGTTTTAAAAATTACTAATAACAAAGTTTCACACAGTAAATGTTTTATAAAAACTTCTCATGATAAAACAAATTTACAAACACAAAACGTTAAGACTAAGGGAAATTAAATTCAATTTTTCATACGTAACGATTAAAATGTTTAATTAATTTAAATAACAATATTTAACAACTGAATTAAGTTTTACAAACTTATTTCGACATGTGATTTTTATTATTTTATTATTTTTTGTTCCATAACACGTGCTCCAGAGCACGTGGCCTCTGTCCTCTTACGTAAAATGTCTGAGAGGAAATTTGGCGGTGAGTCAAGAAATCAGTGTTGAAATTCTAGAGAATAAAATCTGCTCGTAGGGTCATTTATATATTTATTACTTTCAATAAATTTAAACACTCCTTGAATACAGCTTGCTTAATTTTACCAACAAAAATTAATAAGATTTCAAACCTGTTCATTTCTTTTCATTTTGTTTTATACGAATGTGAGTTTATATTTATCTTTTATTATTAATCTATACGACTCTTTACTAAGATTTACTTACTTGAATTTTTGTTTTTACTAATAAATACGTAAGGTGTAAAGTAGTCGATTTAAATAAGCTTTCCAATTTACAGGACCATTAAAACCTAGATTTCAGCGAAAATAAAAACATCGTTTCTTAAAAAATTCCATCTATAATTCTAGCTTACAGAATAACCTTTCCGACAAAAATGTACCCATCATCTTCTCATAAAAATAAGCCAACAAAACAATAAAAATTTAAATGAACCCCGCTCTACTGATGCTGAACATCAATTGTCGGCTGAGTTACATAAAATATCTGTGGCGGTGAGTGAACACCAATTTGTTATCGACGTTCAAAGTTGTACGTTTTTACATTTAGAGACGTCAGTTTTGTACAAGGCTTGCAGCAGTTCAGAAGTAAATTTAGACAAATGTCAATGAGGCTAGGTAGAAAAGCAGGCGTGCCAAATGTTTGCTCATCCCAAGCTTATGATCTTCGAGATAACTTGTTACGCGCTAGTTAACGCTGCCTAAAGGGATTGCCTGGGCACAGTTTTTGGCGCATTATCTGTCCTTTAAAACATGGCTAGATATTCCCCTAAATACTTTAATTCAAAACAAAATCAAACGAAAACAACTGCTCACAAACATCAAAATACAACATTAAGAAATAGTATATTTATGGATATATTTTATTTTCTCATGTATTTAGTTTCGTTTTTGTATTATTTTAATAACAGCTTCGTAATCTAGTTGTAAAAAAATAATAATAGGTAATAATTCAGCTTAGATGAAGCAGCATGATCGTGGGAAAAACTACATTTCGTCTTAGACAAGAATAATTATTACCTATAAGTTGAGCACGGTAAATTTCTTTCTTATAGGCATTTCTGAGATTCTTCATCTAACACAGTAACAAAGTCCTCCTTAGTAAATGCGATGCCTGGAGAAAAACAATTGTCGAGGTCCTTTTTTAAAAATTTGTCATCCCGAAAAATGTTTTAAAATTTTCGAAAAAAAAGGTGTGCTTGGAGCAATTTTGATGCAGTTATTACGTCTTAAAACACCATAGTTATTTACGTGAATTTTTTTTAATTTGCCATGGTTGAAACGGCGTCGCTATCAAATGATGTTTTGTATTCTTTTGGTGACGATGCCGTTCGTAGGTTTTCTCATTAATCAAAATTTAATATATTGCGCGGGTAATCAGACATATATTTTAGACATATTTTTCATTCAACCACAGCTTTTACTTTTTACTTATTTTTGAGCGGGAGGCCTGGAGCGGCTGCTCCATTCGCTTCCCCATAAGGACTCAACTCATCAATAAATATATTGTTTATATCCTTTACAGAACTATTTATCCACTAATTATTAATCACAATAACAACCCAAAATGCACAACTTAGAAATTGATTTAATAATTCAAATTCAGTAACTTTAGTAAATTTCATTTAAGAAGTAACTATCTTCGGAAATGTACTGTTTGTTCATTTCAGTATTTTTGAAGATGGATACCTAGTGATCGAAATAAATATTAGGTACTGATTTTCAACAATGAAATTAATTTATTAATTAAATATTTTGTTGTTATTGTAATTCACATTGTTATATGCTATTAAAATGTTTACCAATAAAAAAACATTTTATTCATATGTTTACTTTTAAACATACAGAATATTGTTCCTATGTATGGCGGATATCCGAAACGAGTCATCAAATAATAATTTCTTAAAGCTAGGTAAAGCAGGACGATATCAAATACTCAACTTGTATATAACGAACCTGGCGGAATTATTCCATAGTATAACAATTTCAATTATTACTGTATAATAGCTGTTTTGATGTTACAAAATATAGTAGTTTGTAAATTTTCAAACCTGGAAGTATAAAAAAGAAATGCGAGTAATCTGAGTAGTTTTATGATAATCTGTAGCAATTACATTACAAAATAAACTAGCTTTTTCAATTCCTTCTATTAGCACTCACTCTTTTACATAGATATACATACATATACAGTAGAGTCTCGAAAATTTGAGTCCCGATTTTTCGAGGTTCCGTTAAGCTCGAGCCTATTTCTATTTCAGGCTATTTTATCTATTTGAAAGGAAATTCATATTATTTACTGTTAGACAATACACCGTCGCATCCCGATGAAGATCAACTGTGGTCCTATTATATCCGTGTTTTATTTCTATCCGTAAATGTTAAGAGCCTAACCCAGCTGGTGGATCAGGGCGTTCTAGAGTGTATGGAAAGATACAGAGGTTACCTTCTGCAATCTCACTTGAAGCAACCGAAAAGGAAGAAAGCGTTGTAGGCTTTCTAAAAAAATACAGTTAAGGAAATTGTATAATGTACAGCCGAATCATGCAACATAATACAAGAAATATTAAATAAGCCATGGAATAAAATCTTCAATCGTAATTAAAATTTTGACTGTGTCATTGTTCTACAAGAAGAAACAGATTTGACATTTCTTATCAAGAAATCTCCAGGTTGTGAAAATGTCGATGATACGGACGTATGTCAATGGATAAGTAAGGACGAACGTAAGTAAGTAACAATAACACATGTTACGATTATTGAAATGGTACAAGAAACTACTGAAGGTAGTGATGACGAGAATAATGATGGAGGTTCGACCGAGACAGTACAAGAAGGGAAATTAGTCACGGTGAAGAAACGACCGCCTTGGAAACTGCACTACGCTATAATAGATAGCAGAAACCACGCCAACAGATGTCTTCTGCTAAGACGTCTACGCGACATCGCAGCTTGAAAACGATCTGATAAGCAGACGCAGAAGGCACTTTATAACTTTAAAAAAAATGTAGCAACCATGATGAACAATGTATTCCAAAGCAACATTAGCTTATGTAAGTTCAGTAATCACTAAGGTTCTATGAACGTATTTTGTGCAGTCTTAATTAATTACAGTATTAGGCTTCATTAGAACTCCAGTTTTTTCTAATACCCAAGAACGTATTTCCGTATAATTCGAGTTTTCGGTAATCCAAAGGGGTCTTGGTCCCATCTAACTCGAATTATCAAGACTCTACTGTGTGAGTATGTATATGTTGTTCCTCATAACCGTGCCACAACTTCGTCTATAACCGTGCCACAACCTAAAAGCATCTTACCACTTGTGACGGCCTGAAGGATATTTTTCCAGGGAAGGGCTCGCTACATTATACTGGGAGGGACGGCGTCGGATGGCTGAGAGGCCAAGGACAGGCGTTGGCTGAATTAAGAAGTAAGTGTTCCTCATGGTGTACCTTTGTTCACTCACTCAAGTTCAAATACATTTTGTAAATCTTATAGTGGATGACACTTGATGTAAATACAAGCTTTTAAATACTAATTCTAATTAAATTTATTAAATTAATTTTAGTTTTATACGGGAAAACTTAAACGAAAGGGGCAAGAAATGTTATTTTGTCCATTTGGCTTAAAATAAGTGATAAAACATATGATTTCTTAAAACAGCTGATTTTACGTAATAGGTTAAGTAATAGGACAGCTCTTTTAACGCATAGGCTATGTTACTTTACTTATATAAATTGTAATTATTTAATAAAAAGTAACTAAAATAATTTTGTTTGACCCAAGTAGGAACTGAGTTTAAAATGTTTATATTACTTGTTTACAAATATGCTGTTTATAGCAATTAGAGCAGGCCTACAGAGGTAGTTGTGGCAGATTCAATTTCAGAGGAGATGGACTTTCTTCATCTTGTGGATAAGTACTATTATTGTTAAATAAAAGAGATTAACTTTCGAGTCAGGGACAACTATTTATATACACATGTATAAATGAATAATTGTACCTGACTCGTCAACCGCTTTTATTTAACAATCAATAATATCTGCGAGTGTAAACGTGATTAATAAGTATTATTATTATTTGGAAACTGTAACTTTTTTAAATTTTGAGGACTCTAATATAACTTTAACAAAATATGCAGACAAATAAACCATTTAATTGCTATAACCTGTTAGGAAAGATTAACCTGCTCCAAGTAGGTACGCTTGAGGTAAGCGGCCCTGCCCGTGCGATAGAATCGCTTTTCCGCTACTCACAGTACCACTATAATAGTAGGTCATTGCCAGTTTCACTCTTCCGCCTGCTAGAAGGTGTAGAGGATAGATACCTCCTTATCTTCTTCCACTAAGAGTAAGCTTACTGTAGGCATGTGGACCTCGGTATAATATAGTCTATTAGTCTATCCTATAAGTTACCGACGTTATCCTATACAGGCGATTATGACCAAATTGACTCGTCGCTTAAAACGTACAATTAATATTCTCAACACAAGAGGATTTGATTTTACGATACACTTTACAGAAAGACCAATGATCGCACTATAAGGTTAGCGCGCACGTGACCGTACGAGTACAATGGCCAACGCTTTTGCAACACGGAAAATGTCAGGAAGTAATCTGAAGTAGAACGGGTAACTTAAATAAGTCACAGTGCTCTAAGGGCAGCCAACAACACTCGCTTCTGACGATTACCTGGCGAGATGCCAATAAATTGCAGATTCTAGAATTACTAATTCGCAAGCATAGGCCTAAAGTTGAGAGCTTACTTTTTTGTCATTTTATGGCCAACAGTTAGAAAATCTGAAGGTTTGAACATATAAATATGATTGAAATAGCGCCATAAACTTCCTTGGTAGAGGATACAAGAGGGGGCGTTTAGAATCCCGTGTTCATTCTTCATATGCTTCATCGACATACCTATTCAATTGTTCTTTAATTTAAAAATGTGTGATTGTGTGTGTGTGTGTGTGTATGTGTCGCAAATAGGATTATAGTTCTGTTAACACTAAAGCTGTCGTTAAAACGTCGACGGATGTTTAGCCTACTTTATCGATTTCCAACTATCCGTTTTATCGATTTTGTTCTGAAAAAGCACCGTTTACTCAAAACTGGCATATAAAAATAATTAAATGGACTTTTTTAGAATAGATTTTTCTCAGTTGAGACGAATCGTTCCCAAAATTTTGAAACAACTATGTGTGAAATAGCCATGCGCGTGAAATATTTATGTGTGCGGAATATCTAAATGTGAGAAACATCTATATGTGTAAAACATCTATGTGTGAATCATCTATATGATTGAAATGTCTATATGTGTGAAACATAATATGTGTGAAATGTATATATGTATGAAATATCTATATGTGTAAAATATCTATGTGTTAAACATCTATATGTGTGCGAAATGTTTATATTGTGAAATATCTATATGTGTAAAATGTCTGTATGTGTGAAACATCTACATGTGTAAAATGTCTGTATGTGTGTAACATCTATATCTGTGAAATGTTTATATGTGAGAAATATCTATATGTGTAAAATATCTCTGTGTGAAAATATATGTGTTAAAAAATTATAAGTGGGAAATTTCTATATGTGTGAAACATTTATATGTGTGAAATATCTATATGTGTAAAATGTCTGTATGTGTGAAATGTCTATGTGTGTGAAATGTCTGTGTGTGTGTAATGTCTGTGTGTGTGAAATATCTATATGTAAAATATCTATGTGTGAAACGTCTATATGTGCGAAACATTCATATGTGTGAAGTGTCTGTATTTGGGAAATATCAATAAGTATAAACTATCTATGTGTGAAACATCTATATGTGTAAAACATTTATAAGTCGAAATTTATATATGTGTAAAATATCTATGTGTGAAACATCTATATGCATGAAACATTTTTATGTTTGAAACATTTATATGTGTGAAAGGTCAATATGTGTGAAATGTCTATGTGTGGAAACTCTATACGTGTGAAAGGTATATATGTGTGAAACATTTACATGTTCGATGTGTCTGTATGTGGGAAATATCTACAACGTGTGGAATATCTATATGTGTGAAACATCTATATACGTGAAAGGTCTATATGTGCGAAATATCTATATTGTGTGGAATATCTATATTGTGTGGAATATCTATATGTGTGAAACATTTATATGTGTGAAGTGTCTGTATGTGGGTAATATCTAGAACGTGTGAAATATCTATATGTGTGAAACATTTATATGTGGGAAGTGTCAGTATGTGAGAAATATGTAGAACGTGTGAAATATCTATATGTGTGAAACATGTATATGTGAGAAGTGTCTGTATGTGAGAAATATCTACAGCGCGTGGAATATCTATATGTGTGAAACATTTATATGTGTGAAGTGTCTGTATGTAGGAAATATCTACAACGTGTGGAATATCTATATGTGTGAAATATTTATATGTGTGAAGTGTCTGTATGTGGGAAATATCTGGAACGTGTGGAATATCTATATGTGTGGAATATCTATATGTGTGGAATATTTATATGTGTAAAGTTTCTGTATGTGGGAAATATCTACAACGTTTGAAATAAGTATATGTGTGAAATATTTATATGTGTGAAGTGTCTGTATGTAGAAAATATCTACAACGTGTGGAATATCTATATGTGTGAAGTGTCTGTATGTGGGAAATATCTACAACGTGTGGACTATCTATGTGTGTGAAACATTTATGTGTGAAGTGTCTGTATGTGGGAAATATATACAACGTGTGGAATATCTATATGTGTGAAGTGTCTGTATGTGGGAAATATCTACAACGTGTGGACTATCTATGTGTGTGAAACATTTATGTGTGAAGTGTCTGTATGTGGGAAATATCTACAACGTGTGGAATATCTATATGTGTGAAACATTTATATGTGTGAAGCATTTATATGTGTGAAGTGTCTGTATGTGGGAAATATCTACAACGTGTGGAATATCTATAGTAAATATACGAATAGTTATCACTAATGAACGTTACGTTGTCGTATACCATTCCCGGAATAATAATTATATCAAATGAATAATTTAATTATTATTATCTTTAAAGTGTGATAATCACTTTAGTTAATTAACTTAATTTATTTAGTTGTAGCTCAGTTAGACCTACTTATTCCAAAGTTCGAGCTTAGTGATAAATAATAGACTACCGATTACCAGCTCACAGTAAATTTTAAAACTACAACTAGCTAGGATGATGACTTTGTAGCTGAAACGCGTATAAGAAAATACAATGAGTATTGAGCGTTCGTAATGCATTTAATCATATAGTAACTTATTGCAAATACCGTGACAAGACATTGAGTACTCTGTCATGGAGGCTCCCGTTTGACGAAACCTAAGGAGGAAGCTGTATGGCAATTTCACTGGCATCTATATTTGGGCAGAATGCAAGAGCCGAAACTAACTATAGATACGCTGTTTCCTAACAGACGTAAGATAAAGTTCAAGGTCTAAAGACTAATTTTGGACCTGCGCTGTGTGTCAATCCCTTCTCGTTTGATTTCTTTTCGTAACAACAAAATCAGACTCGTACATGACAAGGGGAAACTAATTGGATAAAACTGCCAAATTCCGTCACTATTTATCTATATACTACATTATTAATTAGGACCTTATTTTTGTTAACATGTTTATTATTTCTACCTATAAAGTGTGTTAAAACACTGCATGCCCTTGAGGTACGATAAGAATCAATACCTCGTCGCTCAACGCAGCGGTTAGTTTTTCAAACAACAAAAAAGGTTAGAGATTTGCAACATCTTAGTTAGCTACATTCCTGCCGAGCTAACACGTTTATAGCGATATCTCTAGTCATACCAGCTAGAAAATGTGTATAGAACAGAATAAACCAATAAATTAGAATGAATAAATCACTAGCAGAAAGGATAGCAGAGCATACAGAACCAGAGTTAGTTTTTTTGTTGTATCTCAGACGGGTAAATTTACAACCGAAATTTACATAGGATTCGTCCTATGGGATGTACATAAGTATCTTGGTTAGAAGGGGGTTGTGTTATTTATTAAAAATTCACCAGTTTGTTATAGAATATTGATTATGATGGCTTTTTGGTAACAAAGGTGTAATATTTAGGGTAGACATTAATTTTGTTATAACTATATGAAGCAACTGTGGCGTAATGTTTATTTTTAAATAAATAAAACTCTAAACCACAAATAAAATTTTATTTAAACCTTATGTACATTTCGATTGCCCAGCAATCATCTTCAGAGGTATTTAAAAAATACAACTTAGTTGAAGATGATTGCTGGGCAATCGAAATGTACATAAGGTTTAAATAAAATTTTATTTGTGGTTTAGAGTTTTATTTATTAAAAAAAAAAAAAAAAAAAAAAAAAAAAAAAAAAAAAAAAAAAATAATAATAATAATTTTGTTAAATTTAATGTATATTAATAACTATTATTTTTTTATATAGGCTAATGACAGATCACAGACAATTAATTCATGCTTTTTTAACACTCAATGTTTCGAATCTCTTTCCGAAATTTCTTTTGTAGAGCTGGTTTTTTATTAATCAATTATATAACAATAAGACTTTTGGAAACGAGATCGAATGAGCATAAAAATAATTTAAAATATAGTACAATATGTATATATGTACAATAGTACATATTATAATGTATGTGTTGTTTAAAATTTAAAGTGTGAGTCTGTTATTAATAGTATCATGAAGTAGTGTATGCATCTGTGATTCGTCTGTTTTATTGTGACAAAAATTTGATTTGTAAATGAGAATATTAATTAAGAGTTTAGTATTGTTGGTTTTTATTATGTTTAAAGTAATGTTACACATTTTATAAATTGTCAGCTATGTTGTATATTGGTTTAATAAAAACGAGCTCTTGAAAAAGAATTTCCGAAAGAAATTCGAAACGTTGAGTGATAAAAATGCATGAATTAATTATCTGTGATCTGTCATAAGCCTATATAAAATATTAAATATCGAAATCTTGTTGCTGTTTATGACGAGCTGGTTGTTAATTACTTATTACACTTTTACTATTACTTGCGACCAGACGTTTTGTTAACTAAAGGTTGTTAAATGGTTAACTGACACTTGGAGGTGTGAGTTAACACCTCCAAGTGTAAGTTAACAATTTAACAACCTTTAGTTAACAAAATGTCTGGTCGCAAGTAATAGCAAAAGTGTAATAAATAAAATATTAAACTTCTTAAAGAGTGTTAAAGGGTAATGTGTTTCCAAAATTTATTATTGGAAGTGGGATAAAATTTAAAAGTAGAGGACAGAGTTTGGTTTTAGTTCCTTCCGGCTTTGTCCAATATGTATTAAACAGTGAGTATAGGCGCAATACTGCAGCAAAGATCTCGTAAATAAACAACAGCTGAAGAGATAAACTAAACATCCAACTTAGAAAGCAACGTGGTTTAGTTTTAGCTCTAAACTCTTGGTCGTAGACTCTATTCTGACGCAGTGTTCAAGTTACAGTACAATGTTGATATGGTTTTAAGGATATCAACCGACACATTATTATATCCTTCAATCATGAGAATAAAAACGAAGGATTGAGTTAAGGTCGTAAAAGTCCTGGTTGAGGATGTAAGTAGGATCGTGACTTCACGTATGCAGGATTGCGTGCCTAGTCTAGACCTCCTCTTTATCGGGCTCGTAAAGACGTGCCTAAAATAAACTTCACTTAAACTTTTCCTAATTATTTAACAACATGTTTTAAAATCTACATACATATATTAATTCTATATGCAATACTTCCATCGTAAATATTGCATTAAAAGAAAAGTTTTTCAATTTTAGAAAAGTATATATTTCTAAGGTTGACTTAATTGTTAGATCTTCGCAAAAAACGTTTCAAACTTAATTTACGTCAAATTATGGTAAACATAAACACTATCTTTCTCGAACTTCAGCAGGCTTTATACGTGTTAAATCCAACCGCCTAGCGGTACAGTCACAATTGCGTTGAGTTACAAGGAAATGTCAGTTGCAATCATAACGCATGTCTTGTAAACAAAGATAAAATGTACAAGGTTTCTAAATGGGCGTTGTAAATTATGTAGCCTCTTACACGTAATTGCGAAATGTGGAAAAGTCTATATTAACGCATGGAGAGAAGAAGAAGAAGAGGGGAAAAGGAGGAAATGACGGTATGGAGGAAAGGAGACTGGAGAGAGGAGAAGAGGGAGAGAGAGAAAAGAGGAGAGAGAAGGGAGAGGAGAAAAGAAGAGAGATGGAAGGAAGATGGAGGGGAGATAAGAGAGGAGGGAGATGTAGGGTAGAAAAGAACATATGATAGAGAAGTGGAGAGGGAGAGAAAAGGAGAGGGAAAGCGATTGTATCCTGTGTGTAATTCTGATTACACTATATAAGCTTTATAATAATGGTAATTGTTTTTCTGTTGTAGTATTCATCAATTATAAACAATTCCTAAAACAGCAATATCTTCTTATTGAATCGTCTTTTTTATCTTACTATTATTTGTAATTAATAACAAAGTTAGCTACAATTCCAGCTACACATTGCACTTGGCTTAGTTTTCTTGCGCTCAGCATTTTACAACATAAAATCCCATCAACGACGTTAAAAGATCCTTTAGATAACCTTATGGTTTCTCGCATTGCTACACACTCGCTGTAAATACTAATCTTGATAACGTAATTAAAAATTTTTTAAAATCCATTGATCATATTTTAAACACCCAAATTCTATTTAGCATTAGCACATGTTCGTCAAACATTTAGAAGGAGAGGCGGCAAATATAGTTTGGCTATATTTTACGCTAATGCTATCCAACCACAATTAAAACGAAGTCTCTAAACATAAGGTATACATTGATTTATAGTAGAATAGGAATGGGTCTGTAGTAGGGCAGGGATGCGATGTTGTCAATTCGAACGCTGTAAAAGTCAACCGCAATTGCCAGCGACTGAAATTCCAGAACGAAGCAAACTACACCACTAGTAAATCATTCCACCATAGTTACGATGTGTCTGAGCGAGGTACTGACGTTTAACGTCGAATTCGCAACAAGGCTCACAAACGCAGCAAGATGTGAATTTCCTATTAGCTCAGACGGCTGTAATCCCCACTCCCTCTGGTCGATCTCACCTACGCAGAATCCTATTCTGCTTTAAATCAAAATATATAATATATTATAATAATATATAATATATTTGCTTCTTGACAAGCAAAGTGGCCTCCACTTTAGTATAGGCCTAAGTGTTTGCTTCACTGTATAGAACAAGGAGATAGTGTTTCATATGAGGTTAACTGTATACTTCTTGCGATAGTAAACCTTTAATAGTTTTACAACCAAATGTCTCCTACGCGGATACATTTTAGTGAAGTACAGCTTGATGTGCTCTGCTTATAAAAACCTTGATATCATAAAATTTAGAGATTTTTTAAAGGCAGATTAAATGTCACCTTTTTACACAACTTTAAGTTTTTAGGAAGGAAGCAACCGAGTTTTACTTTTTTCGTATTCTTGAGTATTTTCTACATCACCGTTAAAACGTTTTTGTTTTGCAAAATCGGTGACACGTCTGGTTAGTTGATAAACCTAATTTTATACGTATGAATAAAAATACTTGGGGCTACTGGAACTTTGAACGGATTATTAGAGCTAATTTATATTGGCTTGAATACATTAGCAATATGAATTTCATTATAAAATCTAGTCACAATTGTCTAAATTGACTACATAGCTGGGAAAAAGTCCGTCAAAGGAATCGCTGATTCGAACAAAACTCACTGCATTTTTAAAGGATTAGAATCATGTGTAAAGGATTAGAACGGCCTTTATAAACATTACTGGAGAGTATTTTATTGAAAGAAACTTCTAACGGCAGTTTTGATATGCAACAGAGAAGCTCGAAGCTGTATAAATACACTTACATTGGCTGTCTGTTGTAGGTTAGGCTAACGTCAGGGTTTGACGAACTGTACTGTCTATTTCGCTTGGTGACAATGTAAGACGTTTCTTGTAAAATCCAATTAGAATAAAATTCTCTGACGAAATTCTCATAACGTAACCGGTTTCCCTGCGTCATTCTTGTCGAAATCAAACTATTTAGTTGTGATGTAAACTACCTACAAAACTAGCTTATTCTTCTATTTATTGCATGCGCTATCGTTTTTAACCTTAGGGCATATATGGCGTGTTTGTCACTTTATTCCCAATAGCCACAACTCCGAAAATTCAAGCTTGCCAAGAAACAAGGTTACTGATAGTTGTAAATTACTAATGTACTTAAAGACACACGCACGCACACCACATTACCAAAACAAAACTACTGTAAAAAACTAATGTTGAGTGATAGGTCAATGAAAAAAGTTCTGAAAAAATTCTAAAATGTATTCCCAAAAGCCTAAAACTACCACAACGGTAACAATTAAAACAGTTAACCCTAAATCTCCCTACATATTAGTTTATTAAACCAAACACACTATAATTAAATAATACTTGACTAAGTGAATACATAAGGACTTACTTGCTGAGGTGTTTCTAAACAATCGTTCCATTTACGAAGTAAAACCTCTACTCTATTAAGGAAGGCTTTGCTTCGTAAAAGGAACGATTGTTTCGAAACGCGTCAGCAAGTAATCCATTACGTATTCACTTAGTTAAGTATTATTTAATTATAGTTTAATCAGTGAATTCAAGATGATTACAACAAGCAGCTTCAAACACACTAATTTATTAAAACAAATGAGTAGTAGCCAATCACTGATGAAGGCGACATCGTCGTCGAAACTAGTTTGTTTGTTTTAATAAGCTACCGTAGTGTGTTTGTTTTAATAAACTAATGTATAGTGAGATTTAAAGTGAACACTTTTAATTTTTACCGTTGTGAATTGTTCTCACTAGCTAGGCTCTAATTAACTTAATAGGCCTAACTATGATTGATATAAATCGTCAGTACACAAAAATATAAAATCCACTTTTATAATATATTTTTTTTAATAATTAGGTTTTTTGAGTAGGCTTCTATGCCAATTAACATAGTAAAATTTCATCAAGGCATAATATTTTATAATTTTATTAATTACAATTAAAAATAAATTAAAACCTTGATTTAAATTTTAATTGGATCTATAAAATAAATTTTAAGTTGCTTTTCAAAATACTGCATAGCAAACGAAATCCAATTAACCACTAAAAAATTATAATAAAAGCATTAAAACGGAAACGCGATATCCCATTCTACTGATTTTAATAAATAGAAGTCCTATAATATTTTCTTATGGGCAGTTTCCTAATTTTTAAAAAAAAACGGAATTTAAAATATAAAAGAAGCTCACGAAAAACAAGTATAAACAGCCCTCTTAAAGGTAAAAATTTCAGATTTGTGAAATCAAAACAATGCAATAAAAACTCTCAGTTGCAGTATAGAGAATCTATAAGCCTAGTAGGCTTTATTTATTATCTAAGCATGTAATAAATTATTTATCTAATTTTACTTAATACTACCCGCATTTATCGGAAGTTGTTGAGATATTGGCTGTAAAAAAGATTAATTTATTTTCAATACTCTCTACTTTACCCATTAAACATTTACGGAATTTGAATTTTTCATTGTATTTTATCATATGAAGGAAGAGGAAAAAGACAGTTTTTTTGTATGTAAAGAGATTTTTTTTAAATAGGCTATTAGACATTTTAAAAAGGCTTACCTATATACCTATTAGACAATAGGCTTACTATATTTTTCCATTTTCACATAAGTAGTTAAAAAATACATTTTAAAACTGAAAAAGTAACTTAATGTGTCTTAAAACATAAAAAGTGGTAAAATTTGAAATTAAAGGCACTAGCATAAATAAACACACAAAATTGTACTAACTGTATTAATAAAACAGAGCACTATATTTTACTTAATCTACATATAGCTACCAAGTATCCATCAGATTAGAATATATTTGGTTATAAACACAATTATCATTTAACTAAAAAAAAAGTATTTAAATTAGGTCATAACTACACCCGCTGAATAAGTATAATATGATGTAACTTTAACATGAGACGGACTTTATTGCTTCTAATAACATGACTTTATACATGTTTACCACGTTATTTCGTAAGGCTTTTTAGTAAGTAGAATTTGTAAAAAGTATATTTCTTGTAATTTTGCCATAAAGATATAACGTTAAACCTTAAAAAACGTTTAAAAGAAAAAACGTATCATTAGATGTAATAATAACAGAAATCGTGGCATTTGATGTAAAATAAATATAAAAGCAAAACTTGTACAGAGTTTCGTCACTGCTATCTTAACTATGAGTCAATGTCATATAACTATGACAATTGCGCGGCAAATGGAGACTACGAGTCCTTGACTTCAGCAATCGTGTTTACACTGCTAAAAGTTATTTATTATTTTTGTTTAACAAAATATTTCTAACCGGATACATTGTAGCTATATTTTAAAGTAGCTGTATAGTCATGTAGTTTATCGTAGTATCTTTATTCCTAAAAAAAGATTTCATAAAGGACTGATTGTCAAATGAGGTTATGTTTTCCAAACAATAATTAATATAGGCCTACGTTTTATTCACTATTACTGTATTTATGTTTTCTGACACAAAACTCCTGTCTTTGGTTTAGAATGTATCTCTGAGTAAATATCTAACAAAAAATTGTAAAAAAACTAATTTAAAATAGACTAAGTATAAGCTGACTTAAGTTTAGGTTAATATTTATTTAAATATAAATAAATAATACTTATTTAAATATAGATTTAGGTTATATTTGTAATTTGTTGGTAAATATTGTGTACAATTGCCAAATTTCTGTAGTAAATTTTAAAACAGTTATACATTTCAGTTATACAGTTCAAACACCTGATATACAGTCATATATTATGACACTACGACCAGATTAAGTTGGATTAATTACAATCACTAATTGACAGAAAAGTCAATCCAATAACTTTAGTTAAAACAAACAAAATTACCATTTAAAACTAAAGAATCAAATTACGTGTCTCCGTATTTGTAAACTACCAAAGTGACAAAATGATGTAATTATCTTGGGCGTGAAAACTTGTTAATAACAAATACATAAGTAATACGCAAAACATTATACAAACTTAACCTAAAATTATTAGTTTTTTTAAATTAAAGATATTTTGTTCAACTCTTTTAGTTACAGTAAAAAGGGAAAAATAATTGAAATCATACTTACATAATTTACAATTTCAAAAGAATGACTAAATTCCACGAGGAAAATAACCTAAACGTAAACCTAAAACAAACAACACTACCGAGAATTGTACAAGTACTGATTTAACTAGCGTTACGAAAACTAGACCTCGTTCTGTTACAAAGCCAAGCCGCTTGGAGCGCTGCAGTACCATTATTTGAAGCACTGAAATAGAACAATCCAGTAATTATTAAATGAATGTAATTATTCATACACACCTCTTTCAATTAATTTAATGTTAAAAAAATGTCTGCGCACCTGTTGTAAATTATTTTAAACTTATCGAACGTTAATAACGGTAATCTATTAAAGACATTTTCGTATCTATAATAGGCACCTATGTATTTGTATTTTCTTTTACTATTGTTAGAGTTTTCAGAGTACTTACGATTGAATTTTAAAATATCAGTATTGAAAGTGTTATCTCCTAATCGAATAGATTTTATTTTTTTACCTTGAAACTATTTTACTGAATACAGTTCTTTAAAATACACTTTACTTTCAACATTATATTATTTTCTTTAGCATACAATTATTATCAACAATTGCAAAGAGGTTAAAACATATTATAGCCTATTTGGGTTTAAACTAAACCTACGGACTAAAAACAAGAAGCAAAATTATACGGATGTAGAATTGAGATTAATTTTTTGTTTAAAATTAGAAAACTTGAGAGTTAAAAATTAGAAATGTTTTTGTTTTTTAATTTAAAATAATATGTTTCCGATTAGAATTTTTAGGTTATTTCCAAAAAAGATATTTTGATATTTTTTTCAGATCGTTTGATTCAGAATCGACGCATTTATAGAACGACTAGATACATTTCAACTATAACTTTAAGAACTTTTGATGGTTTTCTAATACTTATTAGTGCAAAAAATTGTAAGGAAATTAAATTACCCGACATTATCATAAGAATTTTCTTAATACGGATATGTTTTGTATGATCTAATTAAGGCTTGATCATAAATAAGAAATTTTGAAACCAATCAAAATTTTAGATTATATATATCCATAGAAAGAAGACCAGTCAAATAAATCAAGGACAAAAAACTTTTTTTACATACATTCCTCTGATTCTTATCTTAACTCTGTACGAGTCTTGTCTTTTACAAAGAGGTGGAAAAGGACTAGGAAATATTAAAAAAACTTAGGTTATTTCATAGAAAAAACTGCTTCCATTGAATGTTTACCTAGATATCTGGGATTTAACTTGCAGTTAAGAAAACTTATTACTTTAATACGGGATCAGATATAAAATTCCATCGTTTCTAAACCTTAACGCATGGAAATGTGACATTCTCTTTGTTGCTTTTTGTTATTCACCCATCAGCGGACACCGTAGTAAGAAATAGACTTGTTCGCTATAGTACGAGTTTCAATGAAACTGGCATTGTAGTCAATAATTAGATTAAAGAATTATTTAACTATTATTGGCAATGGGATACTGATAGGTTATGCAGTAGGAAACTGATGGAACTAATGTACCGATCAAGGATTAAGTTTAAATAACAGCTGTTTATCCGTTTGAGGATTTGAGTTATTCCGTTTATGTTGTAGTTCCCAAAGAACGATTAGCTTAAAAGGTGAGTATTTTCACGTGAAAGAATTAGACATTTAGAGAAGTAAGAAAGAGGAGATGAAGCCATGATATTTTCGTGATCTTGTTTTGGTATGCACGCGCTAATAAAAGTTGACAGCTTTTAGACTTTCAATTAACTCGCATCTGTCGTTTTGAGAAATCCTGTAAGTGACATGATTACAGTCTTGTGAAGTGAGGTTTATGAATAACCAAGACTGATTCCACCATACGTCGGGTCATGTTACGTCTGATCTATCCACTCACTTAATAAAATGTTTGTAGAAATATATGGTCTTTATTATTTTCTTTCAAATATCATGTTTCAATGAGTTGTAACTATACATTAATAACTTAAAGCAACTAAGAGGTATAAATTTGTATTATAAATAAATAAAACCTTTTAAACCACAAAAACCTCTTCAGAAGAAATTACTATAAGACCAACTCTTAACCATACACGGAAGCACGGAGCACGCACAAACACTAACACACGTGTGTATGTGTGTGTGTGTTTTAACCATCAATATAGACTACTACCAAGCCTGTTAAGATGACGAGAGGTTTCCGAGGGGCATTAAGCGGACAAAATATTTTTATCAAACATAATGATATTTTTTTTTCACACATAAGGTTAATTTCAACAGTTGTATGTCAGTTAATTTCAATTATAGATACGTCAGTAAGTGCAAATTAAACACTTAATTGTTTAAGTAGATCACTTAATGACGTACCGTATGTGGCTGTTACGTAACATTTAATAGTTTTAATATTCATAGATTTATACAATAAAACTTACTAACCATCGTAAAAACATTTCGGTCAGAACCCATCTGGCGGAGGCCAGAAAATAACAATGAAGGAATTCCAGGTATCATTGATTTTCGATAATTTAAACCATTACCTTATTAAATAAACCAATATTGTTTAAATATAACAATAAATGCATTAAGTAGTTTAATTACTCTAGCACTGGATTTCCTGAAAAAATATTTCATAAAGAAGTGTGTTTCCTACGTAAGTAGTTTTTTATTAAAAAGTTACGTCACCTAATTGATTTTTTTTAACCAACTTATCTTAACCAGATTCTCTGGCGTTATGTGTAGTGAAGATAATCTTCATTTTAGCTACCTACAGGAGCAGGGTGCCTATTCGATAGAGTCAATTGCCCATGGAGCCAAGTCCAGAGGCGATAGCGTCTACAGTAAAATCAAAACAACAAAATTTTATATTAGGTATAAAGAACTTATTTTTTGAAGTTAGACGTAGCTTAATGTTTAATATAACGGAGCACAAAAATACAGTTAGTGACGGAACCCGCAATTCAATTTCGCTAGGGAGCGACAGGACGCTATGCGGCTTAGAACTTCTCCGGTCTAAAAGTCGCGTTCTCTTATTGTGCATTTAACCCCATTATGTTTAGTTTTTTTTGATAGCGTCTCGTCATATTGTGTGTTTGTTTCTTGTGTTTGAATCATCACAGGTAGGTGTAATGTTGGAAGGGTACTCGGAGGTTTGAGTTTGGGGAGGGGGGCTAACGATTTCTTACCAACAAACCACGGTGGCGACACTACTTGTAATTATTTACTTAGTGCTGATATTATTGAAAGAAATACTTTCTAAGGAAATGTCATTGTATGATGATAATCAAGACGATAAGAAGTGTGATTGTTATGTTTGTATGATGGTAGTCAATGTTCTTTTCAACCAGCGTTTATTGCTTGTAACATTTAAAATAACTTCCTCCTTGTTTAGAATTTATTTTTAAGTCAAACATATAAACACGAAAAAATTGCTGATTTGACACAGTTTATGTCAAGTTTTACCTCAGAGATGAAACACTTAACACAGAGTTTTAGCATAATGGTTTAAAAAATTATTCGTTTTGCGCTAATTCAATAATTAAATCCTAGGATCGTTTCTGTCGAGCTTAGAACCAGCACGGCCAAGTTCAACCCGACAAAGAATATTCTCTTTGAAACCCCTCCTCAGATTCAGCATATCAAAAGCACTGCTCCTATATTCCTATCTGCAGCCACTGTCACGGCAAAGACGATGCATAGCCACGGGTGGCCACCAAATCCCCTCCTTCTCTCATTGATTCCACACGTCACCGGCACCAGCTCAAACGGTGGATAACATAAACGCAATAAATTTTAAAAAAATTTAAAGATAAGTCTGTAAAAAAATTTAGATTACAAAGTATTAATATAAACTATTTGCTGAATGTAATTGACAGAAAGTCGTCACGTAAAATAGTTTTCAGTAATAGAAACGAGCGCACCCTATAAAAAGGATTCCTATAGGCCTTTTCCTAACATTAAATAGTCTTCATAACGATTTATTTTTACTAGGACTGGTGTAAAGTTTTGTTCAATTAATTTGTATTAAAATGTTTGCCATAACTTTATGAATAATTTCTACAAGTTATGTAAACAAATAATGTAAAAAAAAAAAATTTAAGTCAATTCCTACTTCGGTCAACAAAGAAAAATTGTACTTGGTTCTTTTAATTAAACAGTTTGAATTAATAGAAATAAAATAACATAACCTCTGCGTTAAAACAGCTCTTCTACCACATAACATTTCAAATAAAATCATCTGTTTATGAAATGATATGTTATTTCAAACCAAATATTACGAAATAATTATATTGGATATTTTCTCCCTTTTGTGAAACGTTCCCCCCCCCCCCGACACAAAAACTAAAATTAATTACATTAATTCAACTAACTAATAATTAATATTTAATAATTAATATCTGAAACTGTATTAACATCAATTGTCATCCACTACAATTTTTAAAAATTGTATTTCAACTTAAATAGATGAAGACCGATTGTATTTATAACCGATTGAAAATTTGAACAGGATATATGTATATATATCATTCTTTAACTGTTGTAGGGTTCACCTCGTCAATGCTGGATGAGATTCTAGCGAAACGTCGGAACTAGGATTTTATGCACTGCAGAATAAACGAATTTACTCCAGATTATAACTATTCATCATATTTTTTTCATCCTTGAAGGAATACGTATCAGCACATATATATATATATATATATATATATATATATATATATATACAGTATATATAAGGAGAGTGTGAACTAATAGAAGGAATTGAAAAAAACCATACATTTAACTACACCTGTACAGTTAGTGCCATAAGCAAGTTTTATAAGAAAGACTACAATTTCCTGTCCAATGGAACGGATTTATCCAGATGATTTGTTCGTTAATACATTATTGTAAGTAAATTTCGTAATATTGAGTCACATTATTGTTTGGGGAAATTCCAATAACCCATACATTATAATATTACTTGGCCAAAATTAGACCTGTCAATAACTATTTCATATAATTTATCAATAATTTTTCGTCAATTATATTGATTTATAAACTCATTCAATGTTGATAACATAAAGTGCTGCATAGTCCATTTGTTCGTAGAATGCAGTTCCATGCTAATGACAGGTGTGTTTACAAGGTTAATCAAAGTCACAAGCAACCCGATGCCAATAGAGTCTTGATAACCTAATGGTGAAGACAGTGAGCAGAACGAAACGGAAAAGTTTTTAGTTTAATACCGGGCCTGACGTCTAACACAAAAATAGTTCCTATACGACGTGCTGATATGAACTTGATGGCTAAATTAAATTTGTCTGTTGAAAAATAATTATAGTAGATGCTTGAAAACTAGTTTTCTAAAAGTAAAAACAATTTGAAGAAAATATTTCTTTACGAAATTCATCATGTTTTGTGAGATGTAAAAGTGAAACACGTAAATGAAATATATTGGTAAAAAAATATATGCCTGTGAATGAAATATATGTTACACGAAATTATGGAGGGTCTACAGACAAATTGAAATTATATTTAACACATAAATAATATTTTAGGATTGTATATTTTTATAAGAATTTTGAGCTTCAAAATATTTTTTTTTAAAATTCTGCCTTCATAATAAATGATTTAATACATATAATTCGAAATCTCTATAATTAAGATGCTAATTACAACCTACATATACAATTAAGAAAGTAAATAAGTTTATGAATATCACTTGTCTTGGTAATTGTTCATATTTTGCGTTTCTCAAACCAGATAGCGTTGTTGTCAGCAACTACAGGAAGTACTGTCAAATTGAAGACGGAATTTGGTGTTACCATATTGTGTTCTTGTGTATGGCTGTTGCTTTCTTCTATTACCTGAAACTTGTAGAAATTTATTACTATTGTCAATGGTTATTATTATTTGTATTGTTTTTTTAGCAGATATAATGCTATGCCTTTTTTTATTTTAGGTCTCTAACTATTACAGTCGAGAGTTTTTTTAAAAACCATGATTTCACAAAATGACGATAAATTGGCTTAAACTATACTTTCACAAGATTGTCGATTCCTACTATTAATTCACACGCTCCCCCCTATTTATATACTGTATTTTGTTCAAATATCCAATCGATAATAAAAATACTTTTTATTTATCCACTCAAGATCAGATATACTTTTTTAGAACCTGTAGTGGGTAACACTTAATGTTAATAAAGTTTTTTTCAAATAATAGTCAACTAATAATAATAATAATAATAATAATAAATCTATATTTGTCATTTAATATTGGGATTCTGTTATATGTAATACATATTTATATAAATTGTAATTATTTAATAAAATGTAATTAAAATGGGATTAAATTTGTTGACTTTATAGGACTTCGTTGACCCAAGAAGGAATTGACTTTAATTTTTTTATTAATTATTTCTGATGATAGCCTATAAGTAATAGTTCTTGCGCGTTCTACCTATATGCAGGATCTTACAGTACTTGTCCTCTATTTTAGTCTCCAAGTTTTCATTCAGACACTTTCTATCGACAGTGTTCAAAAATATCTGGTTTTTGACTGTTTGTCTATAGATAGAAATTTAGCACAGTCAAGACAGGTTACAGTATTCTAATTGCTGCTTACTATCATATACCTTGGTTGGACAGGAAGAATACAGGCTGCGTTGCAGTCGTTTTGAGCTTGAACAGTACTCAACAGTTATGTCAAATTGAACGTTTACTCGTAGAATTAGCCAGTGCAAATAAAATGTATGAAATACTAAGCAATGTTGTTTATAATTGATAATTATTTTCTATTAATACATATCTATATTGAAGATATAGATAGTATAAAAGACAGATATTATTATTGTTCTTATTTTTAACAAATTAATATCCTTTCCATAAAATTATTTACGACTTACTAAAGGATAATAAACATCGCCTGCTTTGCAACCTTGGCCCAATGAGGAAGGTGAACACGATTTGTTTCTCTAACCGGTTTCTAAGAAGCCTTTATATTGCCTTTAAACATCTTTAAAACAGACGTTCAGTATATAATTTTTGTTTGTACGTTATTAGGAAAAATATAGACGATAAGGAATTTTAATTTTACAAATTTATTACCAATTTATAATTTCATTGTTTGGTAAGACCAAATGAGCCTCCTGCTTTTTACTTCTTGTCTATTTTTAAGATAAGTAACAAATGCTAAATAGCTTAAATATATCCATAATAAACCTAAACTAACCTTAAACTTTACTATACCTACAGTAATCCCAAGCCATCAGGAAACTGTACCTATAGTAAACACAAGTTAAAAGTAAATATTAACAATAGTAAATCTAACTAACGTTAAACGTGACTGTAACCACGGTAAACCTAAAAAAACAGGAAACTGGACACACATTAATCCTAAGCCAACAGGAAAGTGTGCCCACAGTAAACCTAAACTAACAGAAAACGTAACGGTACCTGCAATAAACCTAAACTTACAGTTTACCTAAAACGACATTGATTCTACCTGTAGTAAATTTATGGCAACAGTAAACTTTACCTATAGGCAACCTAAGCCAACAGAAAGCTGTACCTACAGTCAGTGACGGGACTTGAAAAATGAGGCCTGTGGAGATAAATATAGGGGGCATTTACCTAAACACGTGATTGTATTGTATACTTTACTTTCTTTAGTGTTCCATTGCTGCACCATACTCGTATATGGCAGCTACCTCACCGTCATAGTCACTAAGGTGGGCTCCGACAGCAGAAAATCTCTCAAAATATAAGCAGTAGTATGCAGCACCTGTTTCGCCTGATCCAGGTATTGATGATCCGTCTGTGTAAATTTGGAGCCATTCTGGTGCAGGGTATTTTTCATTGATAGTTCGGAGGGCTGCACTTCTAAACTCCTGATCCGAAGATGCATGCTTCGGCAACTGGTGGTCTATCAGGAAGTACATTACACCTGAGTTCACTACATTCCTCCAGGTCCCTAATAAAGACGTCCACTAAAAAATGGAATCAAGGTCGATTGAGGGAGCTCTCAGCAGGAAAACTGTGGGAAAGTCTTGTGACGGGTAAACCAATTGACCAAAACTTGCCCCGATCTGTTAGCGTTGCAGCTTTCAGATTGAAGACCGGCCATGATTACCTTGCTGCGCACCTCCACCGCATTCATGTGCTACCAGCCCCGGAGTGTCTGCTGTGTGGTGGTGAACTTATGAAAGCCGAACACCTTAATGATTACACAGCCCTGGACCGGGCCCAGCTCTACTGGTCAGCGCGTCGCCAAATGGCTCAACTTCCAAGGGTGGGCGTTGGCTAGTAAGTAAGTTAACTTTAGTCCATTATTGTTGTGATCGATTAATAATGTATTGACATCGAAGCTGGAAAATTATAATAGTATCTATATTGTATCGAGAAGTAGGTGACAAGTCTCTTACGAGATATGAAATAAAATTTGAGAAATCGGTAGAAAAAAGAGGTTCTGATTTTGAACGAAATCTACTAACCAATGGCAGACATACTCTCATTTTATGTTTTTGCCGTTAAACAATATTTCCGACATTAAAGTGTATAAGGGAAAATGTTTTTACAGCAATTATCGAAAGTCAATCTATCAGCTGTTATCCTTGACTCAGTTAAACTTAATAACAGCAGATTGGACGTACAAGCAATGCAGCTGGTGGCTAACCAATCTGTTTATTGACTAGCTTAATAAAACGTTTTCTCTCATTAGAACTCTTCTTAAATAAGCTCTGTGGATGAAATCTTCTAGAATGTCTAGATCACGTAAAGTAATTATCATTTATTCTGGATTTTGTAAGTTTTCAAGTTACTTACGTCCATAAGATGTAGCTTATTTCCGTGCACAATTATTTAGAACAGAGGTAAACAACCTTTTTGGAACGGTGAGCGCTGGGCCAATTGAATGCTAATTGTTTCCGAGCCTTAGGACCTAAATTCACCGAGTTCATCAACTGGAATAAGTCTTATTTAGTTGTGCTTATTTCTTTAAATATTATATCCTACATTTTATATTGTAAAATGCAGGCGAAATAAAATGCCGATCGGCGAAATTTTATTTCCTGATCAATTTGACCTTGCTGAACACGAATTTGAAGTTTTTTTTACTGAAAACACATTTAAAAACAATAATAGTAACCTAACCTAACCTGACCTAACCTGGATTTCTTAGTTTAATACGTGTTTTCCGTTAAAAATAACTTCAAATTCGTGTTCAGCAAGGTAAAATCTATCAAGAAATAAAAAATATCGCCGATCGGAGCGCCTAACGCAGGTCAGGTCAGGTTAGATTAGGCTATTTTTTTTAATGTAAATATGTGTTAGCAGTAAAAAAAACTTCAGATTCGTGTTCACCAAGGACAAATTGATCAAGAAAAAATATTTCGCGGTGGTCGCTGATCTTAATAATTACCATATTTTCAAAGTTGGTTCCAAACTACTGCCAGATAAAAGTGTAAGAGCTTTAGATTTGATAGTTTTCGTAACGAAAAGCATGTTAACAATAAAATTACTACCAAACAAACACGAAATTAAAAAAAAAATACTTTTCGCAGACTATCCATTTTTAGAGGTAAATAATGTTTGTAGAAATCAATTAATGAAACTTCACAAAATTTTAACTTTAACTGAATCCTGTGTTACAAATTAATAATTTCTATTTTAATACTGTCTCAACTACAGTTACCACAATAATATTATACCGGCATATGCCTTTCCTCATGAAATAGTATTGTTTTTCTAAATTCAAGGGCAATATTTTAGAGCAGTCTGGGAGGCGCAAAAGAACAAGTCGAGGGCTGTGGGTTTTGCATCTCTCATTTACACTTTAGACATCTAAACTGATAATATTGTAAAATCAAGTATTTAAAAAAAAAAATGCATCAAATCATATCTGGACGATTGGTTTCAATTGATGCGGAAATATTTTAAACTCAAAGCAAATTTATTTTGCTTTGAACATAAAATTAAAGTAAACATATTCCACGAAAAATAAATAATTTATCTTTCACTACAATAAATGAGCAGCCGTATTTGAAAATATTACATTCTAATAAAAACAAGATATCTTCCCATGGCAACGAGAATATTGCCATGGTTCTATTTTCTCGAGTTCTGTGGCAGCCGCTAAGATAGCTGCTACTTGGCCATCATAGTTGCATTGGTTACTTCCAACAGCGACAGATCCCTCAAATAAGGTACAATGAAACCCTGCTCCCGTGTGTCCACTTTTGGCAAGGATGAGCCGTCTGTATAAACATGTAACCATTCGTCTGGTGGGTAGTCGCTGTTAATGGTTGCTATCGCAGCTGTCCTCAGCTCCTCTGGATGGTAATTTATTTTTGCTTCAGTGATTCCGGGTAGAGTCATCTTAACCGCAGGTAGGTGATGGAAAACTCGGTATGGGTTTGTCGATGGGGCTATATTCCCTGGTTCTATATTGTATTTTTTATATAGTTCCTTATAGACAACAAGGGTTTTTTTTGTGTTTTGAGCCTACTTGCAGCTTCCCTGTAGTTTCCCCATCTACTGTGGTATATTTTTCTACATCGTTCCCAAAAACAGAGACTGAGCTTGTCTCGTCTAACATGGATAGGCTCCATCTGCAGTTGTGCCTCCATGGCAGCTATTGGGGTTGATTTAGGGGCGCCCGTTATTACCCGCAGTGCGCAATTCTGAACTTTATCCAGTTTTCGAGAAGTTACGCCTGCCGTGGTGATGGTTGCTTCCGTACTCCAGGATAGGCCTCACGTAGGTTCTGTATGTGGTGGCCAGAACATCTTGGCTCGCTCCCCATGAAGTTGCCGTGAGACGCTTCAATATCCTAGCTCTTTTTGTGGCTCTGTTGGCGCACTCTTCTATATGTGCCCGCCATGTCATTTTGCTGTCTATTGTCATTCCTAGATACTCTGAGACGCCACTCTCACAAAGCTCGCTTCTCTCGCAGTGCAACTTTATCTCCACGCGTTTTGTGGATAATGTGAATAGTTGGTACAGCGTCTTACTCTTATTTATTTGCATTGCATTTGCTTCGGTCCACGACATCAACTTAGCGATAGCTTGGTTGGCTGCTTCTTCCAGTGATTTCATATTGGACCCAGTGACCCAAAATATTAGGTCGTCTGCATACAACAATGCTTCCACTCCCGGGATAGTCTTGACTGCCTTTATGACGTCATTTATCATAAGGTTGAAAAGACTACAGCTCAGAACCGCTCCCTGTGGCAGGCCCTGTTTTTGTAAAAGGTACCTGGATGTTACTCCGTCATAACGGACCCGAAATTGTCGTTATGACAATTTCTCGTTGATAGAAAGGATTTGATCCATTTGAAGAAGTGGTCAGTAATTCCACTCTTCACAACTTTGTACGTTAGCAGTTCTCTCCAGACCACATCATATGCGTTTTTCAGGTCTATCAGCACTGCTAATGTGGACATTTTCCGCTGAAAACCGTCCTTGACACTGCGTGAAATATACCACTTGATCCATTGTGCTTCTCTTAGATCTGAAGCCGTGTTGGGCGTCATCGATGGTGTTATGCAAATCGATGAACTCATTCAGACGTCCCGTAACCAGTCGCTCAGTTATTTTGCTGCAGGTGCTCGTAAGGGCGATTGGGCGGTAGCTCGCTGTATCATTGGAAGGTTTGCCTTTCTTCTGTGTGGGGATGCTTTCTCCCTTCCTCCACTGATGTGGGACGTGGCTCGTCCAGGATAGGTTTATGATGTCCAAAAGGACTTGTTTTGCTGTTTTACCTATGTTTAGGAGCAGTTCCGAGAGGATTTCGTCAGTCCCAGCAGCCCTCCTCGATTTGGTGAGGGAGAAGGCTCTGTCCAATTCCGCTAAGGAAAATTTCTCGTAGCAGATCCGTTGGTCTCTCTTAGTAAGGCATGATATTAGCGGTCCTTTTGAGAGTTCTTTGTATGCACTTCTAGGTTTGTTTGCTCTGCTGATCTTTGAGTAATGCTTGCACAGAAGGTTGGCAATATCCTTGGCGCCCGTGTATTCCTTGTTTCCTTGTTGGAAGGGTTCTTGTCCTTTCGGGATGGCGTCGTTGTTTAGACGTGAGATAAAGCGGTGAGCTTTTAGACCGTCCTTTCTGTAATCCAAGGTGGTAAGGAAGTTGCGAAAACTATTCCTTTTTGTCTCCTTGATCTCTCTATGGAGGTGAGCTTGCGATTTCCTCAGATCGATGCAGTCTGATAGGTGTTTCGATTGCTCTGCTTTTCTTCTTGCATTGTTTCTGACTGTCCTTAAAGCAGTAAGTTTCTTGTTCCAGAAAGCTTTGTATGTTTTAACCTGCCCTCTAGGTATTGATAAGGATGCACATTTAAGTATCGCTTTATTCATGCTGTCCACCGCTGTTTCCAGTGATTTCCAGTTTATATCCTTCAGTAATGCCTCGTCAGTTAGGTTGCGGTATTTAAGCCAGTTTGCTTTCTTGAAATTCCACCTAGGGAGCCTAGGCATAACCCTGCCATTCTTATCCATGGCTGTTCGGATGAGTATCGACCTATGGCCGCAGCCCGCAGCATCATCGAGTAGCTTTACCTTAGTTTTTTTGGCTATATGTGGGTCTACGAGGACTAGGTCTGGTCGGCTGTTACTACCAGAAAAAGCAAGGAAGGTAGGTGGCGTCTCGACAACATCCAGTAAGTTATCATCAATTAAATCTTCCACTTTTTCTCCGGCACGATTTGTTACACCGTAGCCCCATCTTGTGGAGGCGCTGTTGAAATCTCCGACAATGATACTGTTTGGTTGCAATGTTGTCTCTATCAAAAGTGTGGGTAGGACGTTACCAGGTGGGTTGTACAAATTCACAATGCTATACTGCTCGAAGTTTTTCGACACTCTAATCAGGACTATTTCAGATTTGTCAGCTTCCTGCACCTCATGCAGCACCTCATATTTCGCTCGTAGGTTTGATTTTATTCCTACTATGATTCCAGATGCGACCTGTCGAGATCGCCTTAATGTGTAGTTTACATAGTTTGCAGTGTTGTAGCATTCCATGTGTTCTGTCGCTGCTCCGGCTTCTACTATAAAGTAAATATCCACGTCGTGCTTAACAACGCTTCGTTTGTATTCTAAAAATTTAATACTGTTGAGACCTCCAGCATTACAGTATAAGATGCGAAGGCTCGTGTCGAGGTCCTGAGAAGGACCGTTTGCCATTGCTGATGGCATTTGTGTAAGGTTCTCTTTTTATAGTCAGCGCACTTTAGGCGAACCTTGTGTTGATCGTTCAGTCTAGAGCAGGGGGCACCGCGTGCAGGCGATCAACATCACCCCCCGAACATAAAATCAAAAACATTAGAATAAGTTATTAATACTAATAAATTAACAAAACATCAACACAAATATATTATATAATTAAAAAAACACACTATACAACGTGATAGTCAATGTTAATAAGAAAATAAACAATTATTAAAAATGTATCAAAACAATTCCCAGTTTTATATTAACTGTTTTACATTAACTGTATTACTGTTTTATATTAACAGTAATAAAACCTGTAAAAATAAATCATTACTAGAATCTGGCCCATCAACAACTAGAGCCCTCGTGAGTTTTTGAGCGTTATGACTAAATAATTATAAATACTGGCCAATTTATTAGTGCCCCCTTAACATTAATAGAATTTTTTGCATCTTCATATGGAACATTTCAGACAAAATTCGTCTCCTCCAATTACTTTCCGAGTCCAGAGTCCTATGATTCTGGAAATTAAGCGAATAATTAGGTTCATTGATGTGATCGTAAAACACCGAGGAGAGATGAAGACCTTTTAAAGTCTTTTTTCATGTTGTAAAAGACAAATATGCAATTCACGTTTAGTTTCCCCAGCATAGGAAGCATCACAATCGTTAAAATTAACCCTATATATATATATATATATATATATATATATATATATATATATATATATATATATATATATATATAATACGTTTTCTTGTTTAATAATTTAAAACAACATAGGTTATTCAAATACAAGAATATTTATTAATTTATATCCAAAGCTTTTCTATAAATGAAATTATAAAGATATATGATAAAAATGGTTATTGGGTTCACTATGTAGATGATGGAATATATATATCAAACAATAATAATATAAATTTAACAAATATTTTGGATAAAATGAATAAAATTAATAATAAAATCCAATTTACTTATGAAATTGAAACAAATAAAATACATTTTCTAGATTTAACAATAATAAGAAAAAATAAAAAAATTGAATATATGATATACCGTAAACCAACTTTGAGAAACCAAATTATACCAAATAATTCTAATCATCCATATAATCAAAAAATGGCTACTTTATATAACTTATTATATAGAATGCATAAAATACCCATGAATGAAGAAAATAAAATAAGAGAAAAAACATAATTTATCAAACTGCATTAGAAAACGGTATAAAAAGAAAACTGTTGACAAACTTAATTATAATATTTTTAATAAACAAAATAATAATTTAATTTGCAATAATAATAATAATAATAATAATAATACAATATGGACTTCATTTTTATTTATATTCCATGAAATAAAAATATTACCAAATTATTTAAAAATACAAATATCAAAATTGCATACAAAACTAATAACAAAATAATAAACATAATAAATAACAATAATAAAACAATTAATATGCATGAAAAAAGTGGTGTTTATAAATTAGAATGCGAAAATTGTAATAAAGCTTATATAGGTCAAACCAAGAAAAAATTAAAAGAAAGATATAAAGAACATTAAAATGCCTATATTAATCCAGAAATATATGAATCAAATTTCGCAAATCATTGTATTAATAATAAGCACCAATTTCCAAATATAGAAAATATGAAACTTATAAAAGAAATTAATAAGGGATTAAGAATGAATGTATATGAAGCATTCGAATATATAAATACAATAATAATAACAAATTAATAAAAGAACAAATACAAATACATTCTAAATTTGATACTATATTCAATGTCTATAATGTTACAGCAACAATATAACTTTGGCAATTTGTATACATTTAGCAACAATTCTATTTCTAATTTAACATATGTTTTAGGCCTATAGCTTACATTATTGTAATTTTCATTCCTGATGATGTTGGTACTGTTTACCAACGAAAAGCTTTGGATATAAATTAATAAATATTCTTGTATTTGAATAACCTATGTTGTTTTAATATATATATATATATATATATATATATATATATATATATATATATATATATATCACATTAACTTTATATAATTAACATTGTTCATATTCAATTTAAACTGACAATTTATATTACCTCTTCTAACAATACCAGACAAATTATTAGAAATAAGCGGAACGCTGATAACATTATATCTTCTTAGCTTTTTATAAATCTTCTATAAAAACCCCTTTACATAAGGAAGCCTAACTCATCACCTTTATCTCCGACACTGTCAGAAGACGTAAAAGAGTTGAGTTTTGAAAATATGTTTTAATTAATATGAAATTTAATAAATCATTAAGGATAACCACTAAGCAATAAATATTCTTGTACAAGTTTCAAATTTCAACAAGAACACAGTTATTCCTGAACTTCAATAACTAACTGTCGATATGTTGGATAATCATGTTCACTGGAAACAGCAGCCAACAGCTTTAATGGCAGCATGCGCTATGCACGTTAAACTGTTCCTAACCCACAGTTATTCCTGTACATCAATGAATAACTGTCAATATGTTGGATGATCATGTTCACTGGAAACAGCAGCCAACAGCAGCCAACAGCTTTAATGGCAGCATGCGCTATGCACGTCAAACTGTTCCTAATCCACAGTCATTCCTGTACATCAATGAATAACTATCAATATGTTGGATAATCATGTTCACTGGAAACAGCAGCCAACAGCTTTAATGGCAGCATGCGCTATGCACATCAAACTTTCTAGCGCACATTTATTCCCGAACTTCAATAATTAACTGTCAATATGTTGGATAAATGTGTTCAGAGAAACCAGAGAACAGTGTCGCTAGGCGCATACCGCTATGCACATCGCCCGTGCACACTGATATCTGAACATGAGAGCATTTGAGCTAGTAAGGGTTTACTTTAAGCAATACCTAATGTAACCTGCCTCAACCGCTACAATGACATCGAATCCAACATGATGATCAGTTCAATAAGATGTACTACGTCCTTCATAATTTATGATTTGTGTTTACAGGCAAAGCACAAACATTAGTATTTTAAATTAATAATAATAAATATATAACCATTATAATTTATGGAGTTCTCTTGCCTTTTTATTTATGATTGGTCCTAAGCGCAAGAAAATACGTTGACTTAAGCAGCAAAATTAACAGCACTAAAAATTTGCACATTTTGAAATGAGAGTTGTAACACTTTAGAGGCGCTAGCTGGCATCAGGGGTGAACGTACAAGAGGAATGAACGACCTGAAGGGGAAGTGGTCTGAAAGGGAAGATACGATTAGGTGGAAGTAATTATAGAAACAGCTGATTGGTTTGTATTAGGAAATAAATAAATTAAAATTTGAGTACGTAAATAGTAGTACAATGATCAAGGAATGATCAAAGAAATACTAATAAATTATTAGTATTTGATTATAAAATGAAATGGCTAAAGTGAAGTTAGAACTCATGAATCGAAGGCTGGCAGGGTACAAAGACCGACATCAAGAGACAAGAGTGATTCATCTTTGGCCACGTAATGCACTAACTCCATAAGTACCAGAGATTTATTATAAATTTATCTAAGCTGAATAAGTTAAAAATTATAAATTTAATAATTGGCTTTCACTAATTCAAATTCATTTAATAAAATATAGTGCCATCAACTTAATCCTCATATACCTATCCAAATAAATTGAAACTGAAATCCTAATAAATAATTATACACAAAGTTTCTGTAACCAATGTGAAGGTAACCAGACTGAATATAAGGGTTTATTAAATTTGTTATGACAACCGTAGGTGTTACGTCTTTAAGTGGTATACTTAAACAGTTAAGTATTTCATTAGCACTTAGTGACGTATCTGTAATTGTAAGTACAACTGTTAAATTTAATCTTATCTGTGATAAACATTGTCATTCCTAGCTTTGTCCACTTATTTATTTTATCCACACTTAACTGCCCTCGAAGACCTGCCATCATCTTGAAGAGTTTGTTCGTAGCATATAATAATAATTAAAACATATAATGTTTGTGTATTTGTGTATGTGTGGTGTGGAGTGTTGTTGTGTGGTATGGTGGGGTGGGGTATGGTATGTAGTGGTGTGGCGTGGTGTGTGTGTGTGTGTATGTGTGTGTGTTGTTGTGTGGTGTGGTGTGGCGTGATGTGTGTGTGTGTGTGTGTGTGTGTGTGTGTGTGTGTGTGTGTGTGTGTGTGTGTGTGTGTGTGTGTGAGTGTGTGTGTGTGTGTGTGTGTGTGTGTGTGTGTTGTGATGGGGGTGTGGTATGGTGTGTTGTGGTGTGGCATGGTGTGTGTGTGTGTGCGTGAGTGTGTGTGTGTGTGTTGTGTGTGTGTGTGTGTGTGTGTGTGTGTGTGTGTGTGTGTGTGTGTGTGTGTGTGTGTGTGTGTGTGTGTGTGTGTGTGGGTGTGTTTGGGCGTGTGTCAGAGTGTAATTATAAATTTTGCTATTAATTCTTTTTAAAACGATTTGGCCTAGCTCTTGACCCTGTGAGAACCATTGTACCTTTACGAAACGTTCGTGAAACGTTGTGTACATTTAGTTATAACGGCTTCAGTTACAATTTATCTAGGATAGCTAAGTGTGTGCGAGCGCGCGTTTTTATGTGAGTGACTTTTGTAATTTGTTTATAATTACTCATATTTCCTAGTGTCACACAATTCTAGACGATTCTCTGCCCCACGTCACGTACGCTTATGATCTTTGTAACATTGGCTTAATCTTGTAAACACTTTGCTCTATGAACAAAACAATTGTTCATTGACTATCGAACTTCCTATATATTGAGGAAAATCGATATATTCTGCTAAATCCTCAAACTCGTAAACTATACTATGATTACTAACTCTTATAAATCCATGCAACTACTAAGAATTATTGTTATTATTATTATTATTATTATATAAGAGTAATTTTTTATAATTCAAGTACAAATAAATGAAAATACTGTATTTCACGAGATTTGTATTTGGATCGTTTGAATCTGAATCGCACAGCTACAGAAAACAACCGTTTTACAATTAGGTTTGGGTCTTTATAAATACAATATGTGTTTCTTGTATTTACTTTTAAATGTTTTTTGTTTGTGTTTTCTTAAATGTTAAATATATGTAATTATCTTACGTTAGAAAGCTTATGTTTAACAGAGATAGTACTTAACTCTGCTATTATATACTAATATTGTAATGTAGTGTAATATATTTCATTTTTTTTGTTAAGAAACTGAGTTGATAGAGTTTCCGGAGTGATTCTAAATTACGTGTTTGAATTATTTTCAAATCTTGTAACTATCTATGGTTTGCAACTTTTATATAACTTGTTTCTCTTCAATTTCATTTTTAAGTAATTTTGTAAAAACGAAAGGAGTTGAATCAGAGTTAGTCAAGAGCTATTATATAATAAATCAATATTGCCAGGACACGTAAAGCACACACCATTATCTAGTCTACGTCACCTGACAGCTTGTTTTATCTGACATAATATTGAACAAGTGTGAATTATTACAGCTGATCGTATAAAATTAATTTTATTTATAATGACGTGACAACTTATAGAACTTATCTATTGATTTAACAGAGTTGCTAATTTACCTTTCCTGATATTTGTTAACACTTGAAATTTATATATATATATATATATATATATATATATATATATATAATTATTTAAAATATTGTATAAATAAGAATACGGTTGATAATCGAGTTAAATATAAATATTTTTAATAACGCAACGTTTCGGCAGCTGGTTTGTTTTCCTTACAAGCCTGAAATAATATTACATTTTTAAAATTACATATAGAAAATACTAGTACGCTCATTTTAATAATTTAAAACTTTATAAAACTCTATAAAATTTAGTCAAAAAATAATGCAATAACTCATCAAAGTAGTAAGAGCCACAAAATCGTCTAATAGTAACAACACTAAGGGAATACAATATTTATTGATGAAACATACAAAAATAACAAAACAAAAAAAACAAACAACAAAGAGGTCAAAAACATACAAATTCACTCCAACAAACACTAATTTTTGGATGTTTTTAACTTCTACATCAATGGTTTATACATAGTACATAACTTATAAGGTCAGTTATAAGGTCATAACCTATAACCTATGTAGTAGCCTAAACGTTCCTTTATTACAATAAATATCTTTGACTCAAATATCAATCTATGCTCATATATTTTATATTTAATCCGAGTGCCTAAACAAACATGAATTTTTAAAAATATAGTTGCCTTTATTTTAGCAGTTTTGAAAGAAATCGTTTAAAAAGATGTGAATTTGTTTACATGTTCAGTATATTTAGTGATTGTTCATGGAGTTACGTTAATCCTGACAGTGCAATTGAGCTTTTTTGTAGTTTATATGCGATTAGCGGGTGGTACCGAACTGGTCAGAACTGGTCAAAATATTTCAATGATTTTTTAAGACAGTCGAAGCGGTCCGTTGATTAGTAAACAGATAGAGGCAGGAAATCCCGGAAGGGTTACCTAAGTACCCCTCAGTACTCCCACCTAGTAAACAGATAGAGGCAGGTTATCCCGGAAGGGTTAACTAAGTACCCCTCAGTACTCCCATCTAGTAAACAGATAGAGGCAGGAAATCCCGGAAATCCCTGAAGAGTTACCCAAGTACCTCTCAGTACTCCCACCTAGTAAACATATAGAGGCAGGAAATCCCGGAAGGGTTACCTAAGTACCCCTCAGTACTCCCACCTAGTAAACAGATAGGGGCAGGAAATCCCTGAAGAGTTACCCAAGTACCTCTCAGTACTCCCTCCTAGTAAACAGATAGAGGCAGGAAATCCCGGGAGGGTTACCTAAGTACCCCTCAGTACTCCCACCTAGTAAACAGACAGAGGCAGGAAATCCCGGAAGGGTTACTTAAGTACCCCTCAGTACTCACACCTAGTAAACAGATAGAGGCAGATATAGGCAGGAAATCCCGGAAGGGTTAACTAAGTACCCCTCAGTACACCCATCCCCTACACTCACTGCCACAAGCCAGTTCTGATCTTGATAGTCACGGTGGACATTAATACTGTCACCGGCGCACGAGAAGAGCCATATCATAAGCCAGGTCAAAACGATAAGACATTTCCAAAAATATTTCCAACACAAAACATTTACAATGCCGAAACCGGATCATATATAATTTATTTTGTGCACCCTTTGTTATTAAAATTAGTTCTTTTGCCTATCCGTAAATACTCATATTACTTATTAAAATATAACTACTAAAAAACTTCTGTACGGTTAGGTTATGTCAGGAATACATCGAGAGCGCATACTCAAAACTGAAAACCGAGCGTGACTCTTTCTACACCAGGGCTCTTCTCATGTGGTCTCGTCTTAGAAACCAGTCTTCAGTCTAGCCCTTACTTCTACCTTGGTAGTGGCACCAAGCTCCCTGTTTTAGGACCGGTTCTAGTTACCCGATTCGGGATGCCTTGAGTTTGAAAATAGAATGGTGGAAGCAGAGGTTTCATGCGGAGGGTTATAAAGAATCACTTACTTATAATTACTTACTAAAATATAACTACTAAAAAACTACCGTACGGTTAAGTTATGTTTGTAAGTCAGGAATAAATCGACAGCGCATGTGCAGAACTGAAAACCGAGCGTGACTCATTTCTACACCAGGGCACTTCTCGTGTGTCGGTGAGCAGAGAAACTGTATAAAGTTTTTTATGTTGAGCGAGTAATAACCTAACGCTCTCTACCCTCACCTAACACAACAATTATTAAATAGTTTATTCATGTGAATTCCAATTGGACCAGTTTGAGCTGACCCCTAAGCGAACCACCGGACCATTTCAACCTCCCTACTTGGGGGATTAACACTGATCGGGCTAATCCGATAACACCCGCGATCACCCATTAAGACTATTATCGTGAAAGTTCAGGGTAGAAGTGCGAGTATATTTAGGATAAGGTGGTATAAACCCACTGGTAGAGTGTAAGGGTAGTCAGACAAGGTCCGGCTCCTGAAGTGCGCCTACACTCTATCGGGGCCGTAATAAACCTTTGCCCACTTGTTACACGTTAATATATTTAGGATAAGGTACGGGTGTAAACCCGCAGGCAAAGTGTAAGGGTAGTCAGACAAGGTCGGGCTCCTGAAGTAAGCCTACACTCTATCGGGGTCGTAATAAACCCTTGCTCACTTGTTACAAGCGAATATATTTAGGATCAGGTAGCGCTGATAGAGAGTAAGGGTAGTCAGACAAGGTCGGGCTCCTGAAGTAAGCCTACGCCCTATCGGGGTCATACAGTTGAATCACTTTGACAAAAATCGCCTCGCACAGGCATGTGGGGGTTAGGGGTGAGTTTGGTCGCTTGCGAGTGGAGGAGGAAGAGAAAGGTCTAAGTAAAAACGCTACTAGCCTGACTACATACTTCCAGCTGAGTTGATTCATTTATGCACATCAAGCGAAAGAACCCGAGTACTACCCGGTTGCACCATTTCTTAAAGAAACTAAAAACACGTGCACTATAAAATACAAAAGATAATATAAAAACATAAATCAGAACAAAACAACGGAAAATGTTTTTGGAAAGGTACGTGTAGATCCACCACCTGCTGCTTGAAGAGCAACTGAAGTGTCACTCGGAGCTGTCGCCCTAACGAGCATGCGCATTGGCGCCTTTTGGCAGTGCGCATCTAACATCCCGATTTTTTAGAAAAAGATTCGACTGTAATAAACCTTTGTCCACTTGTTACACCCGGACTAATGTGTCACTTAAAATAACTGTTCTTTTCGTACGTTTTGTAATATATTTTATAAATGTGAGAGTTTTAGTTTTATTTTTCTATTTTGTATATACTACATTTTTTTAAGATATACATTTTGACAAATATTGTTGTTATTGTTGTAGTAACGGCAACACTGAAATAGAGATATGATTCAACCACCATAAAACGATATTTTACATATACACACAGTAGCCAACTGATTTTTTTGAATGCGTAGGCCTATTGTCTCATTGTAGTATTTTGTATAAACTTCATGTTCGTTAACGTATGTTCAGCAATGGAGACAGAGTTTAACTTTTTTCAAAGTGTTTATTTTACGTTCAGAAACGGTAATGTACGAGCTGCTCTTACAACCAAATATATCCCACTTAACACTTTCATATAGTTAAATAAAATGTAGTGCACATAGAGCGGTTATTTGTAAAGACTATTTCATAAAAGATTATGTTCCTAAGTGTTGTTATTTTTCTATCACGACAATGATGAAGTTTTCAACTACTATTTATGGTTTTCAAACATTCAAATGACAATGTTTGTTGTTTGGAGTGTATTTGAGTACAATATGTGAAAAGGCAGAAAAAATGGAAGTTGAATAGTATTTTATTGATTGTAGCAAATCTTTATATATAAAGATGTAATGTTGGTTTGTGTATGCTTCAAAAAATCAAAAAGTTCTGCAACGATTGAGGTCAAATTTTGACACGACATACAACCCGCTTTAAAGATAGTTTTTATTACTTTTTTGTGTCAGTAATATACTCGCGACAGCGAGAAAACAACGTGTTTATTGGTCAACTGTGCATAAGTGCGGACCACGTAACCGTGCACCAAGCCCTGAGAGATCGCACAAGATTTTTCATGTACTACCACTTCTCAAAACAGGTTACATAGTTAGAATTTTGTAAATACCAACAGCTTCTACATTCGATACGTCAACACATATTTCAAGATTGTTTTTAATATCATACCGAAGCAAATTTTCTAATTTATTATCTAATTTCGACCGTCTCTTGGACCGTCAGTGTTTTGACAGTCCTTATAATGTTTGTAGGAATGTATTCATACTAACCCTCTACTTCCCGTCTCACCTACTGCGATCTCTCAGGCCAAGAGTGCGTTAATGTGTTTAGCACTATACCAGCAACCACGCCATCTACCGCAGGCTAGGTGGTCACTCGCCTTACTAGCTATTGACCACCACAGTCAAATGTGAAATATTACCTGTTCAAGATTACATTTTTTACTAAAAAAACAAACGTATCCACTTTAATTCCATTCAGATTATTATGCAAAATAATTAAATATTTATCTTGATCGATGGACTTTTATGTGATCTTATTGTGATTGAGCTGCGCCGTTTGCCAAATCGTAAGTACAGGGAATGCCAACTCCCACACGAGCTGCGAATGCTTCATTAGATGTGGATTTGTTGCGTGAACAACAATGGTGATCTCCAGTCAAATGTCCAATCGAGCATTCCCAAACTAACGAGTGAAAATAAGGGCATTTATGTTCGCCTAATACAAACGATAAATGACGGAGATTGGGGCAGGGGACTTCTTGCATGCGTCAGGAGGAACTGGGAAATATTTCCTATTAGATTGAATTTGGCAATATCTCGATCAAAAAATTACATAGCCTTAGCCTCAGAAGCATTGCAAAATTTCACTTCTATGAAACGTATGCTACGTTTTGTATCTCATTTCTCATTCATGCAACCATAATGTGCCACTGCAAATCGTTAGCAAATATATTAACAGAAAATTAATCAACCTCAACGGTTTGGATGTGAAGGAAACTTGATTTAAAATTACGTTTCAAATTAGTGTTCACATTAGAGAAGGAAGTTCAATCGATTTATCAGAGACATTATCGTCGAACTATTTGACGTACAAGTAGGCCTACACATTTTCCCCTAGCAATTAGATAACCGTTCTAACATGATTAGGAACTGTATACGTTATATTGTTCGAATAACTCTGAAACGCAGTTTAGGGTCAAAGTTGAAATGTTTGTCGGTGTTTGTACTGAAACGTGTATAAAAGCAATCTTTGTAATTTCTCATTATAGAGTAGACGTGACGTTCGTAGTTGGGTCAAGAAATAAAGAGGTCAACTTGTACTGAAAAGGTGTCGTTTTGCGTCTTCCCAGTAGAGTTCATCTAAGCAAACCGTAAATGTGGCTAAAATGGCCTCGGCAATGCCAGACTACGCTTGCGCAATAACCAACTCTGTACGCATGTTGGCTCCCATTCATTCGTAGCTCTAGGTCAAGGTTAGGCACCTCCTTGGAGACCCAGCGCGCTACTTACTGATCACAGGCAAAGTTGTAATCCTGAACTTGCACGTCGTTGTATTAAATCAATTATAGTAAAAATTATGGAAACATCCGGTACTATTATACCGACCTCACACCTACATTGAGTAGGCCATTATTGCAGTATTTTATACAATATTATAGTGCGGACCTCGTAACCGTGTACTTGGCCTTGCTTGTACTACCACTTCTGAAAACATTTTACATATTGAGAATGCTCGATACGTCAACAGCTTCTTCATCGGATATGTCTACACGTATTTCAAGAACGTTTGCTATTTCATACCGAAGCTAATTTATCTAATTCCGACCATCTCATGCAAGTTAGTGTTTTGACAGTCCTTATGTTTGTAGGAAAGTATTTATACTGACTCAATACCCCACCTACTGCGATCTCTCAAGGCCACGTGCATGGTTATGTGGTCTTCACTATACTATTTACCTAAATTAAAATATACCTGTAAGTATCCAGTCAGGATAGATTTGTTTGTAATTTTATACAACATTACTACATACCTATATTACAATATATCTATCTATATGAAAATATACTTATCCAGTTAGAATAGATTTGGTTGTAGGAAAAGTAATATTAATGTAAAGGCTTATTTATGTATATTTTCATTCGGAAATGTCCTACATTCCTTAAAGGTGTGAGGTCGGTATAATACCAAAGGTCCAAATTTCCATTATTGTTATTTTTTTTTAAAGATATATATTCTTAAATAGAAGCTTTTTAATTAATATTTTATATTACAGAAAGCAATATTACCCTAAGAGTAATAAAACAACAATTACATGCAATCACAATAATTACTTAATTTAATCACGTATATTATATTGCTCAATATATAGGAAATTGTACTGAAAAGAGTAAACATTACATCAGTGTGAGGTGTGAGGGAAGACGGAAACAGCTGTTGGCGTTAACAGACTCAGGTGCAGTGTTTTCTTTCCGAAATATTATGACCATTCCGTTCATATTCGAAAACCTGACGCTTGTGGCGCCAACTGGTCCTTTTGCTCCAACCCAAATGTTACACTGCAAATACAATTTTAACTTTAAAAAAAATTATGATAAATTGTTTCTAAAAACCAATTTGCTTAAAAACCGAAAGAAAATCTTCTACACTCTAAACGCTTTGCGTTAGAGAGGCGATGTAACAGTACAGCAAGGTTGTTCAACGGATCCAGAGCAACAAGGACGTTTCTCCTTGTCTATTTACGTCTGCGTCCTTAGTGGCCAATTAGGAAGCTGTTTATTACAGTTTGGCGATAACAATGCAAGACTCTACAGTACAATAATTACCCGTAACGATCTATAGAAGTTTAAAGTAGTAACGCCATTGTGAAGTGTTTTGGGGCACTGAAAGGATTCAGGGTCCCAAAAGAAATGTGCTCATAATAAATACTTTATAAAAAATCCTTGATCTTAACTAAACCTTGACTGATTCCTTGATTTTTTTCAGTCGTTTTTTCAACAGTTTGGGTAAAGGAAACTATGAATGACATTAGCATTCCAAAACTAACAAACACTTTCAATTCTCTTTTGAAGACAGACAACATTTATACAGTTTCCAACTTAGGAATATTGTAAACATAAAAACAGCAGACAATAAATAGGATGCAGAAATCATCACATTGTTAGAGTCAAGAAGAAGAAGTATATCAATATTACTCAAAGAGCAAAATATCTCAAACAACAAAATGCCTAATGTTAAACAGTTATAAACATTTAAGGACTTTCTTAAAGAGAGACACGATCAGGCTCTAAGAATATGAAACAACAAGAATCTACCACTTCAATCATTTGTAGAGACAATCAGAAATGATGACATCATAAATGAGTTAAAGAGGAAAAACATTGTTTATGATTTTTAATGCGATGCTGCTGGGTTGCGAAAATTTCAGTGGAATAACTACGCAAATACAATTAAGAGTATTAATATTAATTAAGGGAAAACTGACATGGCTAGTGAAATAAAGGAAGTCTTTGTAAAGCACGAGTAGGAAACTGGAGATGAAATATAATGATGATGATCATGATGGGGATGATAATGATTAGGAACGACTATGATTGTGAGATCCATAAAATGGATTATAATGTTTATATTATTGATGACAGTGATGATTATGATGATGATTAGTTAAAAAGATTTTGATCGTGATGTTGATGATGTTGATTATGATGATGATGATGATGATGATGGTGATGAAGATAATGATTATTACGAGAATGATGAAAGTGCTTCTGCTGCTGATGATGATGATGACAATAATTATAACGATGATGCTTACAATAATTATAAATGTGATGGTGATGATGATGATGATGGTGGTGGTGATGTTGATGATAATGATGATGATGATGGTGTCGGTGGTGGTGATGATGATGATGATGATGATAATGACGAAGACGAGGATCATAGTGATTACGACGAAGATGATAATTATGGTTACTATTTTGTTGTTGATGATGATAATGATGATGACGAAAAAGTCGATGTTGATGATGATTATGGGGACGACGACGACGACAGAATGATGATGATGGTACCAATGCAAGCGTATGATCTAAATTGTACCTTTAAATTGAAAATACAGCATAGTTTGAAATTATACTCTTTAATTTCCGGTACAACATAAGCTAGAACGTGAAATAATTATTTCAGTCAGGCCACTTATCAGATGCATCAGATTTTTAGTATCGTCACAAATTGTGTTAGGATTTATATATTTCGAGTCCAAAAACGTTATACATGAAGTCGTATTAAACTTACACGATTATAAAAATTATATTTATTTATTCACACTTCATTTTAACAATATAACTGTCATAGCAAATGTACACGTCCGGTATTGGTGAACGTAATTCCATATGAACACTGACTGTGGCCTAAGCACTGCAATTAGGGATGAAGCTAAATCTGCGTGAGTCATCCGTCTGCACTAATAATGTGTTATTTTTATCGCAGTTAAGGCCTTGTTTATCCTTGTTCTGTTGTTCTCAAGACGATCTATTAAAGCGTATGTAGCATTTTAACTTAGAATGTGGATTATTTAACCTATTTAAGTTGTGTGATATTTTCTATACTATTGTTTTGTTCTTCAAGGGTTGTAAGGGAATTGAAATTAAATAACTGTTTATCTATCCACACACGTTTATGACTATTATTTACACGGTTTATATTTATAAGCATCAAAACACTTTTTTGATTTGTTATAATTAGTTTTTAATAACTACCAAGTTCGCTAATAGCCTATTAACCACACTTACCACGTAGTGTCACTGAAGCTTTTACTTTCTTCACTAAATTTTTAACACTGGCCTCGTCACGGTTAGTAAAACCTTTTAAAAATCGACTTATTACTTCCAGTAATTTCTCGTAATTTCTATCCGCTTCATTTCTAGAAGTTTCTAGTCGGTGTAGCTTTTTTATCCACTTAATTATCAAAGAACTTTTAAGCTTGTCAAGCTAAGTGTCATAAAACACGGGCAAGGCCTTGCCTGTCACAGTAATTTAAAAAAATAATCACATAAAAAGGAGATGAAACATATTTTTCACTCACACACGAGAGAGAATCTCTTAAACCTATTAGTGATGGTAAACAGTTACCCTTACGCCAAACCGTTTCCTTTTCTAAATATATCTGTCAAGAAATAGTCTTGTATTATTTTCAAACGAGACTAACATTGTACACTATATCTTACAACTTTAGGCATTATGTCTCACATAATGTTTGAATACGATATAATTGTTTTCGGAATTTATTATATAACTAAACTGTACTAGTATTTTAGTCCTTTCTTGTCTTTTAAGAAATATTGCAAAATAGTATCACTTGAGCTGAAGGGGCTATATGCTAGAGTTCGCCACAGTAGAACTATTAAGAAAGCCTTTCAAAAACTTGTATTTATATTGTCAATAAACCACTGCGAAAACATGTCTTCAAGAATTAGCCATTCAAGAAGCGGAAGTATTAGTCCCTGTTAGAGTTTATAAAGAAACAATAAAGGCCGGTGTAAAAGGATGGCGCTATTGTAGAAACATTTAAATTTTTCAGAATATGACTTGAGGGCGATTTGAATTGAAACTTATAAGTTCTTATCATATTGGTCAAGGAAATGCAAAGCTGTTGGTGATTGGTTGATGACTTAAAAAGGAGCATAAAGGAGGCTTAAGGAAGGAATCTGGAAAAGTAAGTGTTAAAATAGTTTTTATCGTAGTTAGGGAATTTGCAAGAACTAGTCTATTATCAACACCAGATCTTAAATCGTCGGGAGAAGGTAGAAAGCGTTAAATTAGTTGACTTTATATTTGGTTTTTAAGTCTTATTTTGCTGATAATTGATGAGTAAAGGGTCGTCCAAGAATGCCAATATTAGAGGATGTATATTAAGAAGTAAGTAAGCTGATACTGTACTTGGGGTACTGTACTAAACCCTGGACGTGAACAGATGATGCCAGTGAGCGAGTAGAAGAGTACAATACGTGCAACTTCCACTGGAAGGATCGCAGCACTCAAAACTCGAAGCAGAGAAACTTGCATAAGTAGCAACTTGCTTTCATTTCATAAATGCAATGCATAAACGTCAGCTATAAAAATAGTGGATGGGCTTAAAAAGTCAACATTTAGTAGTTTTTTAATAAGTCAGTTAACAGTCCCAAATTTAAAACGCTCTTGAAACGAAGGCTAGAGCAATTACTATAATTTATTTTTAAAATTTTGTTTCAGAAATTTCAAGTAAAATGCTCTGAAGATCTTGAAAGTGGTATTAAGAGAGCTATGGATTGGTGTTATTTTAACTAAATTGCAAAACTAAAGTAAATTAAGTATTTTTCTAATTTGTCAGTTCTATTTAAACTCTACGTTTTTAAATCATCTAAATAAGGTTTAGTGGAACTTATTGAGTAGTAATTGAAATATTATCATATCTATTGCCATTTATAACAATTCACTACATTTCATAATCTTTATTATTTGAAGAAATGTAAATATATTCAATCCTCAATATATTCATTATATTATACTGTTATTTCAGTTAATATAATATTAATGTTTACTAAATATTTCAAATAATATATAATGTATAATTGTAACACAAACAATACGTTCATGTTAGATCTGCTCCTAACGAGGTAGCAATTAGAAGTTAACAGTCTTATAATGTCTTCTTCTGATAAATATAAAAATCAATTAATAATAACTAACACAAATCAACAATCAATAACGTACTTCCATTAACGCGTTTCGATGATAATTTTATCATCATCAGTGAATAAAGTTACAGAAACTCGCGAGTTATTTTTACTACTTTTTATAACAAACTAACACCAAAGTTTGTTTAATAATATTATTGTTTGGAAGAAATGTGTTTAAAATAATTTTTAACTTTAAACGGGTTATAATTCATCTTAAAAATAATTAGACGAGATAAGCAATAAAGTATGGTTAAAAGCGCATAAAAAGAAGAAGGAAAAAGTAGAGAGGGTATAGAGAATTCCCCTTTCCCGATAATGTTGATTTCTTACTCTTGCTAGGCAATGCGGGCGTTGCTGAGTTTCTACAGTGGGAGCAAAATAATTAATGTAAAGTGAAAAATCTCTCAATGTAATGATTTTAATAAAAAGAAATCTGTGAGCGAGCAAACAGCCAGGTTATCGTAATTTAAAAAAAAGCGCTAATAAACGGCATTTCTTATAAATCAGACGTTGATTAGTGTGTGTACAAGTGCGACTTGATAACGTGTCATGTGTAGGTCGATGCACGACTAATGTACTCGGCCATGTAACACTATACGCCAGTCGCTTGTGTTGCAACAGTGTAAAGTTCCAATCTGTGATCGCCAAGTGGTCGACGAAAAGTCAAGGGCAGACAGGAACATTGTTATCACCTCGTAACCTTCCCATATCGTGATTTATAAAAAGCATTGCTAAAGTTTCCGACCAATTTTCAACAATAAATACAAACTTTATCATGAAATTGTTTCAAATTTATACATCGTGGTCGGAGGACCTGGAATCAGTGATTAATCATGACTCTTTAAAAATAAATATACCATTAAAAAGTGTTTAAATAATTAGTAATTTTTAAAATACTAGCTGCACACTGTCACGCTTTGCAGTAGCACTTTGTAGTAGCATGGAAGAGAAATGAGGGTCAAACGAAACATACGTTTCATAGAAGTTTAATTTTGCAATTCTTCAGAGGCTAAAGCAATTCAGAGCTAAGGATATGCCATTTTTAATCGAATCGTTGCCAGAACCAATCTGATAAGAAATATCTTCCCATTTACTTTATGTTTTGCTATTAAACAAAGAACATGTGGCTGGTTGTTGTTAGGTAGTGCGGCAAATGATCAGCCCGCTTACGGCACATGACGCGGTTGCAGGTACACAGTTAACCGTTAATAAAGCTATTTTTTAACGGTCGTACGTATGTTACTGACACGAAAAATAGATATAACCAATCTCTAAAGCGGGTTGTATGTCGTGTCATAAGTTGACCTCGATCGCTGTAGAACATTTTTAGTTTTTGAAGCGTACACAAATCAAAAATAACATTTTTTATAAAAAGATTATCATTTTATAAGAAAAAATAACTATATAGTATGATTCAAGTTTTTAATGTATATAAATATAATAAAATATTTGAAAATGCATTTAGTTTTTTTTGTTCATAATTTACTTTAGGTTAGCTAAAATATTTTAAAATGCATTTAGTTTTTTTGTTCATAATTTACTATAGGTTAGCTCTTCACAGCTTATCTACTCAGTCTCGACCTTAGACGCCACAGCAGCTGTTTATAGTGTTTTTTACTTGACTTTTGTATTTTTATAGTGAAGGGTACGGACAGAAGTTTAATAATAAAAAAGTGAGCTACGTGTAGTGCATTATGTCTTTGTTAATACGCTTAAATGAATCCAAAATAAAAAGCATAACACTTAGTTAAAAAAAAAAAATGAAGATGTTTACTATGAACAACCCGTCATTTCAGCGTCTCTTAAAGTTTTCCTTGAACTTGTGTCCTCCTAAGTGGGAAACTCTGTAAACTTAAAGTTTCTTTATAAAACAGAATGTCCATTTACAGCATTAAATTACTAAAAATATATTTTACAATATAAACACAGAGTATCTGGTTAAGATAGTTTTCCCAAAAAAATTAGGTTTCCTAATTTTAAGATGGTTAAAATGTAAGCCACTTTTACGCTTCTGCAACTGGTTAGCTTACTTAAGAAAACTTAATTCTATTTTTTTTCTCACCAAACCTATCATATTCGTATATTTTGTAGCTATTTGGCTTACTTCTCCATACGTTGTGTTTGTAAACATACTTATAATGTGCTTTAGTTAGTTCACTACTTACCGTTATGTTAATTTTTAAACTCTATTTCTGATTTGAAACTTTGGGTTATCCGTATTTAAAATGTATTTTCACGTAAATTTGAATTTGCGCCGGAGCTTTATTCTGTGTTATTAAACATCCACTTGAATTGATGAGTGCAAACAAATTTTAATTAACAATTGCCACATACTGTTCAATTTCTTTGTTTTAAATTTGCAAATTTCAGTAATTTGCTTTTAGTTGCTTATTTCCAGTAAAAGAATAACGATGGAATTTGAAAATTTTGTGTTTATTTTTAAACTTATAATAATGGTGTTTAAGTAGATACTCCACACAACGTCCTTATTTTTCGGTAATAATTCCAAATCGTAAAGCATGCACTCAAGTAATTCCATACCAGCCTTCCTTGTTCGCAAAATAATGTAGCAACAAACTCTTCAAACTAAACCTGAATATGAAAAGTTCGTAATTGACTTGATCATTTTCAGTTTCATGTTCTCCCTATCAATTCTGAGTTTGAAACCTTTTTATCAGATATAAAGATTACTTATAAGACTTCACCCTTCCGTTCCATCCCGTCTCCAGAAACCCTACAGTTCTCTACCCTGTAAAAAACACCAAGCCTATAAATAAACATTTATTTTGGTTCTGCAGCGTACCCACTGCATTTTATGTATAAAATGTCAAATACCCGAAAGGTCCTGCAGCGATTGAGCTTAACTCTTGACTGACATACAATCCGCTTTAAATATTGTTTTTATCTATTTTTGCGCCAGTAACTTATCTACAATCTTGAGAAAACACCTTTTTTAACTGTCAGCTGTATCAGCAGGGTTGTGTACTCGTCATACTTATATATTTATATATACAAATGTCAAATGTAGGCCTACATTTTCAAATAAATAAAACCTCTAAACCACAAATAACATTTATTTAAACCTTATGTACATTTCAATTGCCCAGCAATCATTTTCAGAGGTATTTAAAAATTACAACTAATCTGTATTTTTTAAATACATCTGAAGATGATTGCTGGGCAATTAAAATGTAACATAAGGTTAAAATAAATGTTATTTGTGGTTTAGAGGTTTTATTTATTTGAAAATAAGCACTACGCCACAGTCGCTTCATACAGTTGTAAGCCTACACTTTAAAAACTGTAAAGGCTCTGCGAACTTAATGACAATACGAACAAAGGCTCTACGAACAATACTTTTTAATGACGGTTTTTATCTATTTTTCTCGTCAGTAACATACTCGCTACCGTGAGAAAAGTGTTTTTTAACGGTTAGGAGTTTACCAGGGACCGTTCCATCTGCGCCAGCGAGAGGAACACTCACCATACTAGCTTAGAACTAGTAACAGTGACACGTGAAACATTACCTGTTCCTAATTACATTGTTTATTAACAAAAACAAACGTATTCACTGGCATCCCATTCAGATTATTATACAACCTAAATTAAATAATAACCGTAATTGATGTACTTTTGTATGATCATGTCGTGACGGAGCTGCGCCGTTTGTCAAATAGTAAGTAGTGATTATTTGGAAATCCCAGCACCCAGTTCAGCTGCTAGTGGTTCATTTGAGGTGAATTTCCGCCGTGAATAGAGTTTCAATACCGGTGATCCAGTCGTATGTCCAATCAAGCAATCCCAAATTAACGCGTGAACATAAGGGTATATGACCGCATGAAGTAAATGATAAATAATTGAGTTGGTTGGAACTTTCGCTTGAACTGAGTTGGGAGGAAGTGGGAAAAATGACTTGTGAGTTTGATTCTGAGAACTAGGCGATCAAAACATCGAACCTCTGTATTACCTCAGCCCCTGAAGTACTGCAACTTCTATTAAATGTATGCTTCGTTTTGTTTCTCCTTGCTTCGCTCTGCAACAACAATGTGCCACATCAAACCAGATCATTTGGTTTTAAAACAAGTCAACGCCTGGCGTACCAATGCTGATGGCAGTGTAATTTCAAATTATAAAATAAACCATGAAAACTATTTAAAAGTCGATAGCAATGTGACAGCGTCGTAAAAAACTTTAATAATTCGATTTCCTTGGATATTTATTTCATATGAATGTCCAAACCACGCGAATACATGACTTTATAAGAAAGGTAGCCTATACGTACCTACTGACTAGCTAAGAAAGATTCATCCAACGCGAATCACAAAATTCTGTATTACAAAAACGGGATGTGAAGGTGATAATGCCGTATTGGTTTTATTAAAAAATCTAAGCTACTCGTTAACAGAGGTAATAATCACAAACAACTAATGGCGACTTTTAAATAGAAATTTATAATAGTTTGAAAGATTTGATGGGTATTTATTCGGATAAACAACTTAATGATGTAAATGTGATTTTAATTGGACCTAGATATATCTAGAAATTTTCCTTAATAAATTTATTTAGCTTACTTAGTAATGTATGAAGTAAGGATCCGGTACAGAAGGCTAGCTTGGCTCAAAGATCGGTATTCTGGTTTGAGCCCCTACAATAAATTGCTGGTGTACAAGGAAGTGCTCAGGTTCTTATGAACATACGGGATGACACTATGGGGAAGCACCAAGAGCAGCAATCTGTAAGTTATCGAGCGCTTCCAAAATATAGTGCTTAGAGCCATTGCCCGAAACTCTGCCATACATAGAAATCTCAAGATGAAGAAAGGAGGTCGCCGCTGTAGCAGAGAATCCACTTCCAGCGGCTCCAGGAGCAGAAAAACCCTACAACTCTACGGCGGCTGACAGGGTGGCAGCTTTAGACCTGCTTCCTGACCAACTTCAACAGCACATCCTTAACAGTACTAGAATATCAAGTCGGTGTCGTTCCCTGGCAAGACCCCAGAAAGCAAGCTGCTAGATAGTGCTCGTCTTAGTTGCAGCAAAACAAGTAGTATTTCAAGAGAGGCCTGGAAATAGATGAGCAGAAAATGGTCAAAATAAGAAATCAAACAGAAAATAAACGAAAGCGTACTGGAAAAGAACGATTCAGAAGCAAAAAAAACAGCTTAGTAAAATTGGTCAAAAAAAATAAAATTGAATAGATCTGTAGCTAGTTTAAATTTAAGATCTTTGGTGTCCTTGTGTAGTCAAAAATAATATAATAGCTAGAATTATAAATAGTACTGTTTCTGATTTCCTGATAGGAATGATTTGTACATTTCCTACTTTATCCACATTACGTTGAGATAACCTTTTCACATAACCTAAAACTGATAGGAAACAATGTTAGATGTTATCAACCTGTCAGATACAATATTTACTTGAGAAACGTAATTTCTTAAAAAATATAATTTACAAGATTTGTTATTACTAACTCAACATTTTAATACTTGTTAAAAAATAAATACAAATTTCAATATTTTGTGTTTAATGTATCCGTGTTTTATACTGCTGTGTTTTTTCTGAAGGGATTTAGTGGAATGTAAGAACCAGCAAAATAAGCGCCAAACACAAAATGTGCGAAACAAGCGCCCAACCAACCTGTCCACCACCCCTATATAAGCCCAAAGTCATTGTACCAGGGATTTCCTCCTCCTTTAACGGCGTGGCGACTGTAGGTATCACTGTAGCCACTATTGCTGTAACCTTCGTTGTGTGAAGATAGTGCGTCTAGTTGCGGAGTTCGGCAAATTCAGTGCTATATTTGTTTGTGCTATAAGTTAGTTTTCTATAATAGAACTTACTGCAACTAACAAAGGTAAGCAGTGCGCCCTGTATGACTTCTATTCTTATAACTTTAAACGCCAAAATTTGGAGGGAAGTATATTTTGGCGATGTTAAAAGCAGAGGTCACGGAGGTGTCGAAGTGACATGAAAAGTAAAAATGGCTACTAGTGAACATCAATGAGGCGCTCCACATGAGATACGTTTGGAGGTAGCAAAAGTGTTCAATCGACGAAGAAGCAAGCCCGGGAAGAAGATACGACTATATCAAAAATCTACAATCAGGAGTTAGGTGAGCTTCACAACAGAGGCTACGAATTTGTAACAAAGATTCCAGCTCCGCTTGCTACAAACAGGGTTCTACAACCACAAAGAAGTAAAGCACTAGGTAAACAGTCAGAACAGTTAGGAAGAAACGGATTGGCATCATATGAAGACGTTTTCATGGATGGAACTTTCAAAAGCTCTAATAAACAATTTTCACAGATTTACTCTATCCACGCTGATTTCGGTAGCTCGGTCGAGGAAACAAAGATATATCCAGTGGCTTTTGCTGTTGCCAAATAAAAAAAAAATCGAAGTCACGTTCATGACTTGCTGTTGCTGTTCATGACGAGCTGGTTATAAATTACTTATTACACTTTTGCTATTACTTGCGACCAGACATTTTGTTAACTAAAAGTTGTTAAATTGTTAACTTAACGTTTTCGTCTTACGACTTCTTCAGCCTCGTATTTTTGCCGCTAGGAATGCTGTAGTTGTGCTTCCTCAGTACCATTTTTTTGAAAGTTAGAAGTGATGTGAACGAAGAGTATGTGTGATCTGTGCCGTGTTTGTTCATTTAAGATGTCATTTTTATATGTGTTGCTATGTCTATATATTTCATACTATTCTAGTGTGTTTAATTTATGGGCTTTGTTGCATGTGTGGAGGATGTTCATGTTATTTTCCATACTTTTCATGAGTGTTTAGTCTCCATGAGGTGATTTGCGAAGGTGGATTCAATAGTAGTGTGCAGTGCGCTTTTGTGTTCTTTATATCTTTCTGCGAAAGATCTGCTTGTTTGTCCAATATAGAACTTATTGGTTGTTGCATTTTAGTTTGTATACTCCTGGGTTATTGTATGTGTTGGTATTGTTATTAATGCTGTATCTAATAGTCGTTTGGCTTTTATTTGTTGTTCTGTAATCTACATTGTATCGCGTGTTTTTGAAAAGAAGAATATGTCAGGCTTCATCAGCTAATGGTTTAAGTTATACCCAACTGCACGCCAAGATATGTAAGTGCAGATTTTGAGACAATATCGGCTCTGAAAGACGTTTTATCGACAGTAGAACTAAAGCGATGTTACTTTAATATTTAAAAAAATGTTTGTGGCGGAAAGTTAAAGATCTGGGCATTACGCGGGACTACACCGAAAACGAAGTAGTTCCCGCACACTCATAAAAATGTGTGCATTTTTATGCACATGTGTACATTGATATGTTCTCAAAAACCATAAAACGAGTTTTTTGATTGTTTCGCTGAAAATTGCATTGAAAGTGAGAAAACGATATAAAAGTATCAAATTGCTACAATAAGCGGCATAGGACCACAAATTCTGTTGAGGATTGAAACAATAAACTTAATACATGTAGTATGTTTCAAAGATGTCATCCCAAGATCAAAGAATTGATCCATTGTTTAATGACTGAAGCCAAAAACTCAGCGTGCATGTTTATGAAAAATCAATCGAACATGGAAATAAAGCGATGAAAACTTAAGTATAGGAACTAAACAATCAAGAATTATGAAGAAACTTTTATAGGGGTGATATAAGGGCTTGTCTGCGCAGTCTCTCCTACCTACTAAAGCTTGATTCAGAAGACAGTCATGAAAAAAACAAAAGAAATAAAAACAATTTAAATGACACAAATATTAAAAAAATTAACGAAACTTTCCCAAGGCTGATTTTAAACACGCCTGAATGATAGAAACGTATTATAGTCCTAAGCCTAGCTAACGTGTGATGGAGATCTGACCCAGACATTTGAATACGTTCAACCACCCGTAAGAGAAACAGAGTGGAATACCCAGGCGCGGGTATTTTCTCTTCCCGCTGGGCATTTATTTCGTTAAGTTTGTGAATTTATATTTAATATAAAAAGTTCGATTTGTTTTTTTAATTTTGTTTGGGAATAAATAATGGTTACAAAACGAAAAGCATAAATAGAACATGAGCACATGTGTGAGATAGATATCACCTCTTTACCAGATGATGAATAGTGTGTAACAATAAGGTGATATATGAACCTTCATCGTCTCAGGGATATACTAAGAAGCATGATTTCTACCATGAAAGCTCCTCCAAACTAACGAGATCGCCCAACGACACGCTACCTTATTGCTGCTAAAAGTAAATCATTTTGAGCTAATTGATTTTAGAAATCCTTGACGTCAAAACAATTAGTAAACAAAAACAAATTACACGACATAAAAACAAAAAATGTGTTTTTATCAGTGCAGTCATAGGATTAGCAAAATCATTGAACAAAATAATAGGTGTAAAGATAAGGTTGGTCTCTATGAGGTGGAAGCCTCACAAATATTTCTGGGCTTGCACAATTTTTCATTAAATTTTCTCCTTCTTGTTAAACAGAACATTAGCAACTATCTGGATGATCTTGTTTTTGATTATAGTGGCCTGGTCCGAATGAAGACTCGGTGCCGACTCCAAACCCTAGTCCCAATATGTCAACCACGATATCAGTTTTTCTTTAATCTTGCTATTTTTTGTAGTAGGCGATACTGTCTCAGTCATTCAAACTTTATGTGGATATGATTAATGCGGCAATTTCGTGTTGCCTTCGTCACGTGGGAAGATTTTGATGTGATTTTTTTTGTTTTTCTACCTCTGTGACCTTTCAGCTAAGAACAGTCCAATTCATGAGTTTAAACCTCAGAGAGATCATCGAAAATATACCTATATATCTCACTCCGAAAAAAAGAATTCTTGTAAGATTTATTAAAATTACACTTTATAAAATACTACTATTGGATATCACTTCGCAAAAAACCACTATTTACTTATATTTTTCAGCAGACGCGTTTCGCACTAGGCCAGTGCATTGTTCTATGCTGTAAGTCACGGACAAGAGTGTTGCTCAGGAGTGTTGTAATTTTGTGAGTCTGTGGTGTATTGGTGTTCTGTTGTGTATTATTGTTCATAGAGTAGTTCTTAGCTATGTGTTCAAATATAGTATTTGATTGTGAGTGTGTATTGTCGTTTAGAATGTATTGTGGATATTTTTTGTAGTGTTTGTATATCTTGTAGTTTTCTGATGTGTTTAGTTTGTTGTTTTTTTGATGTAGTGAAGGGTTTTTAGATTAGTGTCTATATTGGTGTATGTGTGTAGTGTGTTCTGTATGTGTGTGACGAAGTTTGATTTGGGTTGTGTGTTTCTTACGTCTTTTGTGTGCTCCTTGTCCGTTGCTCACAGTATTGAACAATGCACTGACCTAATGCGATACGCGTCTGGTGGAAAACATCAGTTAGTTGTGGTTTTTTGCCAAGTGATACCAATAGCAGTATTTTATTTAAAAAAACTTCAAGATAGACAACACAAAAACTGTAAGTTGTAAACTTCATATTATTACTGCTGTCTGAACAAATAGAAACACATTATAGTAACATTTTACAGAATAATGTCCTCCTGGGTATACAGAACCAACCCCCCCCCCCAAAGTAAAAACTCTCTAGACCTTTCCCACATAAAAGCCCTTATCTTTGAAATGTCTCTACAAACCTTAAAAAACCCTCATTCCCTACTTTACTCAGTGATGGAGACAGACCTGCAAAAGCCACTGTTGCTACGAAGCACCCTCTTTCTCCGCTGACCATACCGAAATAAGATTCGCTAATTTAAGACCCCGTAAAAACGATTATGTGAAAGTTTTATAGTTTATGAGCGAATCATATACTTGCCTGTTTTGACTATGAACAATCTTCTTTATTACTTCTAAATTTATTCTATTGGAATCTCTTTACAATAAATTCTATACAAAAATATGTAGTTTAGCTGTGTAAAGATGAAATCGCTATTTAGTGATGTACTATTAATAAATATTGTTTTTAATAATGCTCTTAGTATTAGATTGCTTTGCTACGGTTCCCTGGGATCGATACTACACGAGTGAGTGGTTGCGGAAAGCGCGGAGAAGCTGCAGCATATACTCCTTGGCTCCTCCCCTCTAACCCTTCACACGATGTGCCATTTGTTGCAAATGAGATCGTTGGTAAAATTGTACATACTAATTTAAATATTATGATAATTTGTTTTGTAGTTTGAAGACGATTAGCAAATATGTTATCATCTATGAACTATAGAAAAGATTGTGAATGTAAGGCCTAGACAATTTAGAATAGGGTACCAATAAAACCTCCGTATAGGATATATGGGGATCATGACTACATGCGTGCAGGGCCTCATCTGAAGTAGTTCTACTTTCTATCGGGAACAAAGAGACGAGACGCGTCAACTTGTTACAAAGCGAAATACTTTCCCCAATAGAGCTCTTGTAGAAAGTAAAAATGCACTCCCTTGTAAGGAGGAGGTTAAGGAAGGCCAGATGAAAGTAGATAGAGCTCAGGAACGAGCACAATATGGCCCTGGTTTGGGCGATAGGGGAAGATTATGGATACATAAGTTCTGATGTAGACCTGATTTTTCAATTCCTTCGACTAGTTCACACTTTAGTTATTTATATCTTGTATAAATTTTCAATCTTTATTCATCCAACCACGTTCAAGTACATTTTTATTAACCTGTAGGGGGTGGCAATTAATGTTAATACAATGTTTTCAAATATTTATTCGATAATTAAATTATAAAAATTTGGGAGTCTAAGTTGGATTCGAACTAAGTATCATCATGTTCAAAGTCCAGTGCTTTTACACTCAACTAACTTTCCAATAGCTAGAAGTGTACTTCTCAAAGGTGTATATGAATTTTTCCATCTGATTGTCGTCGAAACCTTCATTGTATAACGTTAAATTTTTACCATGGTTACCACACAATATCATAAATAATGTTGTAGGACTAAAAATGAATGAAAAGAAAAAGTAAACAACTGGATTAATGGTATCGAACCTTGCTTCAAAATCGAATATTGTGAAAGGGGAACGAAAAGATTCTACAACAAAATGCAAACGACGAAAAAAGCGTATAAATAGTAACAAACAAAAATAATAGTCCAACACCATACATAGAATGGCTTATGGAAAATTACAATGAAATTCGCTTTCTATTCTGCCTCTTAATATTGTTAATCTGACATACGTAGGCTGTATATACATAGTAGTTGTAATTTTAAAATTAAAAGAAACTAAAATAACATTTTTTTTTGTTGACAAGTAGGAATTGACTTATTTTTAAAAATTATATTACTTACGGAATTGCTGATAATGTTTACAGTTGATTGCTATTTTATTCATGTTTCGCCGATCATCCGTAGCCTTTCTAAATATATAGTCTAATTATAAATATATATTTAAGGTACTAAATATACTCTTTTAAATCTACATAGTTCTTTTAAAATAACCTAAGTTATATATATATATTAAATATGGCGATATGTTTTCTTGTAATATAGTTAATAAATTAAAAGCATCTTCAGGAATGGTGGTACTGTTTTATCGGCGAAAAGCTTTGAATAATATATGCATTAAATCTATTCTTGTTTTTGAAATGTTTTAAATTATTAATTATATATATATATATATATATATATATATATATATATATATATATATATATATATATATGTGTGTGTGTGTGTGTGTGTGTGTGTGTATGCATATATATATATATATATATATATATATATATATATATATATATATATATATATACAGGAAATATATGAAAACAGGAATATATGGTTTCATCACTAGAAGCCCTTGCGTTTAGTTTTCCTTAGAAGTAAATTATTTTGTGTGTGTAAAGTTTAAAATTCAAAAAAGACGAACTTTTGAAGAATAATTTGTAAAAAGTTTATTTTCACAAAATCGATAAATATTTAAAAAATTAAATTTATTTTCCTAACAACTGAAAAAAACTATTTACATTAATATTAGAAAAATAGTTTTACTTTAATTAACGTTAGTTTTTTATAAAATTTTAAAATGCCTCATTCTTTTTATTAATGTTTTTTACTTTATTAATCTGTAAATATTGACAGAATTTGTTAAATAATTTCAAGGGAGAGGTAGCTACTATTTAGCCATGCATATTTAGTTTGCTTATATAATATGTGATAGGGAACTCCTTTCTAATAAATTATTGTGATTTTTGTTTAATACTTAATTAAATTTATACCTTATATTTATTTACAATTTATGAACAGTTTTGAAGCTTTTATCTCTAAAAGTAGGTAGAAGGGGGCATGGAAGTTGGAAACGTTAATTACTCTTGGAAATAGCTTTACTTGTGGAAAGCGTATATTAGACCTGCGCCTTATTTTCATTGCTACTTAATGATGACAAACTATATAACACCAATATATTTACTGGAGAATATATTTTTAGACACAAAGATAATAGCTGACGTAGGAACTTTATGTATTGTAATAGAGTGAAGAGAGTTTAGGGTAGTGCCACCGTTTGCATCTTTGTCTTGTATGACAAGTAGCCTATAATATCTTGCATATTATTTATATAATATCCGAGAGGTCTCACAGTGTGTTATATTCTACCATATTAGGCCTACTTGTAACACTCCAACGGACAATATTCGGCATAAAAAACAGCCAACGTACATTTAAAGCATTTTGTACATCAAACATTTGTTACTCTAGTGAAATTATTTATTGTTTTTAAATATTCTTATATGCCGTATTATATTCTTAATTTTATAGTTGTTAGGAAAAGATTAAGCCTATCTAGTAGGCATATTAACTGATCCCAGAAGGCAAAGCAACGTAAGGCAAATACTGTCTTTTGATTGGTCGTGCAGCTCCTATGTACATGAAATATCTGTAAATTATTTCATCTACCTAACTTGCCGTTAGTTACAATAACAGCACGAGTTCTGTGTTTTATGTTTAATTTTATATCGTGTGCTGTGTATTATAAACTTATTATCTTGAACTATTTTGTGTTTTCTACTTTTTTTCCTTCTCAAAATTATTATGGATTACCTTCCACCAAATTATCATTATAAAATAATGGAGGAAGGAATTCTTCGAATATATGGTTTAAATACAAATATTATAATATTTTGGCGTGAATTAAACACTCCAATTTTTAACTATATTAAAATAAACATTTCATTTCCGGTAAGTGCAGGGCTTTTTGGTATTTTACTTTAGAATGCTCCAAATTCAAACAGGCGCAATTTGACGTCCTTAAGCAAATTTCAAAATTTCTTTACCTCATTTCCATCATTTTCAAGTATTTGAGGACAGTGTAATTTATTTTGAAACTTGCATGTTGAGGCCGAAATAATTTTTTCTAAAGGCTCTACGAATTTGACAGTTGATGTTGTTGGAGGGGGAGGAGGTACACGACCAATCAAAAGGCAGTATTTGCCTTATATTGCTTCGCCTCCTGAGATCAGTTAATATGCATCTTGTAGAGACGTTTGTAGAACGAAAGGTTATGGTCTTACCATACAAGAGCAGGCTACAGAGAACCAACCATGGGTTAATAATCTACTGTTGTAAAATTAGGTCTGTCACAGGCAGGGCCATGTGGTGGAATACTTCATATTTAAAACTTTGTTATTTTATTAAAATTAAGTAATATAAGCTACAGACTTATGTATTACGAACTTATTTGTACCAAGAATAAAATTTTGGTAATACAGAAATTGAGGAGGGCTTTTCAGTTATAAGATTAAAATGAATATACGATTCACCCATTTATAGGTTAGAGTCAACATAAATTTTCTCTTTACTACAAGAATTTAAGCAATTCATAATTGTTAACATGTTTCATCTATTTAATCAACTCTACTTTAATAATCCTAAATATAATAAAATAAAGAGTAGACATGCTGAAAATAAATACAAAATTTACAACTTTTTAAAAAGTACTATGTTTTTCAAGATACAAAGAATATTTGGTCATTGAAATTGTACTTTTCGCTACAAGGTAACAGCACTAGGCAATACATTCTGCTTTATCAACTGCACAACCGTATCAACTGCTAATATTAATAGACGTAGAAAGTACACTTTTCTATATTATTTTAGATAGTACATATTATAATAAAAGGTTACTGTTAATATTCTCATTATATTATAAATATAAATTATTATGAAAATAAGCTATCGACAAACGTATCGGATTTTATTATGCAACACAGCATTATTGGTGCTATGCATATCTAGACCTATTTGCATGTACATAGCAAATAACGAAAAACTATCGTCGGTCAAATTCAATTTATTTGGAATTTATTCGAGTATCATTCAACCAGTTGGGTAATTAAACGTAGTCAAATGGTTTACTTTAACCTTGCCTCTGTTTAGCGTTAAACGAATCTCTCCCCGAACCTACCTCTAGGCTGTCGCCTGCATAGAATAAAATTACTCCTAATTATTGTCAGAGACGCTGCAAAGCGCCCCCCCTCTCGAAAACGATCACCAAGCTCTTTAAAATATTTTATGAACTAAAAAACTACTTTAGGTTTTGTAACAAATTTTGTATACATTTGAAATTCTGTTTAAATATTAGAACTTCAATCTAATTTTATATAAAACGAGTCGACAGTAAACTGAGATTAGTTGATACATATGGGTGTGCTGTCTATAATATACTTCAATATGTGTAATTTCATTTTGTGATGGGAGCATATTTAACTACCTTACGAAGAGCGTCTAAATGGACTGGATATTACCATTAGGTAATCCCTGTCAAAGAAGCTGATGGTTTTACTAACTTTGAATGAAGTTTATCAGACTAAATATTTCTAATCTGTAATTGTGTATACTTTAAATTTAGAATGTATTCAAAATAGGACCAAATTTAATTTATTTTATACAATTTTGTTTAATTTTTATCGTTTAGAAGTGCTTCGATTCAACTCCAACCACACCCACGGGAAAATAACAAAAGGGTAAGGCAAGGCAATTTTTAGAAGTGCATCTATTCCCCCCTCACTTTACCTTGTCCTCATTCCGACCCCTTCAGTTTCACTATCCTCACTGTGATAATTTTTTTTCTGGTAGGATGTAGTTGTTAAGTTTTGTGCGATTATAGTTAATATTATAGTTAAGTATCTTAGTAACTAAAAATTGGCGGTTCGAGCATACGAAAGTAAAGGTTAATGTTCTCCACGTATAGCTCATCAAAGTTATGTGCGATATATTTTTACTTAACTTAGGATGTTTACGCATTTTCCTAATTCCTCGTCGTTTATTTTTTACAAGCAGAACTGGTAGAAGCTGTGTACAGTAGGCTCACTCTTTCCCTAAATACATTGTTGTCATATTTTTTCAATAGTTGGTTTTCTCTGAACAATTCTGAAGTTTTTTAAAGATTGTATCTGCGTTATAACTAGTTTCTCAATAGCTTACAAATGTGTCTGACAATATTGGATCCCTGATTATAAAAAAAATGCGTATATAGACATATTTTCTCCAAATGGACTGTGTGAGCTATGTAAACACTCGTAAAAGCAAAGTTAAATGTAAACTAAAAGAGAATTAGCATTCTAGCTAACTCATTAATGTTCTTCCAGCAGAGACTGGGCTAGGGCTGGCAAACATCAGTAGTTACCATTCGGGCTGAAAAATCATAGTTTTCCCACAGTTTTTAAAACATTTTTTTTACTATTTAACCGATTTGGTTTTACTTTCAATTTTCGTAACATCTAGGGTAATTAAAGTGATTTTGGAATGTTCTAAAATTTGAAGGTGGTTGTGAAGGGTTTTTTGTTTTTTTTTTAATATTTCAATATAGATTGCCTAAGTCGTAAGAAAACGGAAAAAAACACTTTGTTTTAATGAATATTTTTGTCGAGTCTCTGTACAGGTGTTCTCTTATACAGCATTAAAAATGTCTTTCTCATAATATAAAAAGGATCGACAGAAATGCAAAATTAACAACTTATTTAACAAAATATACTATGTAAACAATGACAGGCATTTGTTGGAAAAAGGTAGCGCCGCAATATATATAGTAGCTGTAGCGCAGTGTTGTGAAAGGGATAGTATATCTAAATTGAAGGCGGTAGAAAATTAGAAAACGATCGACATTCACCGGCAGTTGCGAGTTACCTGAGTTTAATATAGGTGATATTTAACGCCGGCCTCAAAAGATTTGCTTGTGTTTCTTTTTTCAATTCCTTCTGTTAGTTCACTCTCCTTAAAGTTTATATATCTTGTTCAAAATTTCATTTGTTGATCAAATACTTTTATTTATCCACTCTAGTTCAAATACATTTAGGACTTGTAGTGGATGAAAATTGATGTTATGACAGATTTTGCAAGTAGTAATTCACTAATTAAATTTAGTTTTATGTTTGGGGAAAACTTATCACCAAAAGGACCAGTTATGCAATATTGTTATTCTATAACATAATATTTCAATTGGTTTAAAATAAGTGATAAAATATGATTTAATAAAACACTTGATTTTATGTTATAAGTATGTAATAGAATAGCTGTTTTAACAGTTATGTTATTTTATTTGTAATTTTTTATTAAAAAGTAAGTAAAATAATGTTTTGTTTTACATACTTATTAATTGACTTTACAAATATCGTGTTTATATTACTAGATTTATTCTGAGAATCATTATAGAGCAAATGTCACCTGTTTTAATCAGTAATCAACGTTTAAGTACTGACTTATTCCTAGAAAGTAGCTACAATTAGTAATATCTGTACTATGTATATAAGTATTTAAAATCCTGCACTTTCATTAACAAGCATGACGTCTTTGATTGACCTTCCATTGAGTACTATTAATTTTCGACCTCCCACTTACACATTATTTTCTCTTGTAGTAAAACAACACCTAATATAAGTGGTTTTAAATTATACTTGCCTGCATAATATTGAAGACGATTGTAAATACAGCGAAATATGTGTTTCGCCTAGTTTAATGTATATTATTTTTCTGTTGCTATCATTGCTACTATTATTAGTATTGGTGATTTGTGTTGTTATTGGTATTATAATTTTCTTCTCATTACTTCGTTTTCCAATAAGAAAAATTTGAAACAGTTTTTCATCAAATACTTTTTCATTATGAAAAAACTACTTCTGAATTACTTTCTAATTGATATAATTTTACAAAAAATGGTAAGGATGTTTTCTGGAAAATGTTCCATCCAGGTAATTTGCAAAAGAAATTACAACTGAAGAGGATCTGATTTGTTATTCATTAGGTAAGAAATTTATTTTAAAAAATCTTCCAATTACTAACCTATGTTTACTACATGGTGTAGCCTATAGCCCCATAAAAAAAAATTGAGGACACAGTTAATATTTCAGTTTCTGAGATAAACATCGGTTTTTTAATAAATAATTTTTAAAGGTAGTCATAAGTTTCAATGGCTACAGTTATTTTTAAAGTTAAAATCTTTTTAGCAAAAAGTCTTTAAAGTTTTGCTAATAATTGCCCTGCTCCAATATAAAGTTTCAGTTGCCATTACACCCATATGTAACTTAAACTTAACATTTTATTTCAAGTGCTTTTTATGCTTAATGGCATATTCAAATGATTTTTTTTTATGTCGGTAGTCGACAAAAACGTTAATTAAATGTGTTCTCATTTTAAAAACAAATTTAAAAGCATTACAATAGAGATTCAATTTATGTATGCGCACGAAACTTAATTTTGTGGTATTTAATAATTTCCTACCATTAGTCCATTAGTTCACACATACACATACACACAGACACACACACACACACACACACACACACACACACACACACACACACACACACACACACACACACACACACACACACACACACACACACACACACACTCACACACACACACACACACTCACACACACACACACACACACACACACACTCACACACACACACACACACACACACACACACACACACACACACACACACACACACACACACACACACACTCACACACACACACACACACACACACACACACTCACACACACACTCACACACACACACACACACACACACACACACACACACACACACACACACACACACACACACACACACTCACACACACACACACACACACACACACACACACTCACACACACACACACACACACACACACACACACACACACACACACACACACACACACACACACACACACATACACACACACACACACACACACACACACACACACACACACACACACACACACACACACACACACACACACACACACACACACACACATACACACAGACACACACACACACACACACACACACTCACACACACACACACACTCACACACACACACACACACACACACACACACACTCACACACACACACACTCACACACACACACACACACACACACACACACACACACACTCACACACACACACACACACACACACACACACACACACTCACACACACACACACACACACACACACACATATATATATATATACATAGTTCAAATTATTAATCGTTAGTTGAATACTTTTTTTTCATCCACTCAATTTCAAATACATTTTTTAAAAAAATCTGTAGTGGATGGCACTTGTCGTTATAATTTTTTTTTTCAAATTTCGGTTCAATAATTAATTTAAATAATTGATTTTTTTTCTGTTTTGACACTTATTATTGTGATTCTATCATATATATATATATATATGTAGGCTACATATTTATATTATTTAATAAAAATTATTTACTAAAATAAAATTTTTCTCTGTTCATGTAAGTAAGAGTTAAATTAATTTGTTTTAATTACTTGTTTAGAAAACAGATTAATGACTTGCAAATAATAACAGATCAAAATTTAAAATTTCTTTATCACAAACTAAAATTCTGCAATGATATTTTGAGTCTACGAGACTTCTTTGAAAGTTCTTTAGAAATTCACCCTCTTTTACAGAGTTTCACTGAAGAATATAAGACATAGATAGATTTAAAAAGTCTTCAGAAGTTTTGTGTCTCAAATATATCTCCAAACGAAGATGCTCACATTGAAATCTTTTATGGATAATATAACGCATATTCATTTCAAGTTTCAAGGTTACTGTCAGCTTTTTCTATATACACGGATTCTTGAAAGTACATTAGACATACTTGAATTTTCTTTACAGATTTTGAAATAAATATATTTGTTACATAATTGGCCATTTAAAGTATTTTTTTTTTAGCTTATAAGAGATTTAAACTGCTATAATATTCTATTTTTCTGATAGGTCATATATTAATATATCTAGTGTCACAGAGATCTGCCATTCCTAACATTGTCACATTAATTTTTGTTGAAAGGATTTCAGAGAAGCGCAATGAATCAGGTCTTTCTATGAAAATCATGTACAGTAGAGTCTCAATAATTCGAGGTAGATGAGACCGCAACCCCCTCGGATTAACGAACTCGAATCACACGGGAAGTACGTTGCTGTACATTAGACACAAGCAGGAGTTCTAATCAACCCTAATACTGTAATTAGGAAGGCACAAAATACGTTTATAGAACTTTATTGATTACAGTATCTACTTAAATTAATGTTGCTTTGGAATACATTGTTCATCAAGGTTGCTACCTTTTTTGGATCAAGTGTTTATTCTGCATTTGCTTATCAAATCATTCCGTGCTACGGTGTTGAGAAGGCGTCGTACAGAAGAACATTTGTTGGGGTGGTGCCTGTACGTTGTTCAATGCATTGTATAACTTTAGGCAATTTCCAAGGTTGTCATTCCTTCACCGTGACTATTTTTCCCTTCTTGCACTGTTTCGGTCGAACCTTCATCTTCATTCTCGTCCTCACAGCCTTCAGTAGTTTTTTGTACCCTTCCAACAATTTTTCTTATCGGAATTTTTACTATCTAAAAGTTTCTTGATAACAAATGTCAAATCTGTTTCTCTCTTCTTTAATTTGGCTATCCAGTACACAATTCCCTTTACTGTAATATTTTTCTTAGAAAGCCTACAGAGCTTTTTTCTCCTTCAAAGGCTTCAAAGAGATACTGTACAGTTGAATCACTTTTTGAAAAATCGGGGTGTTAGATGCGCACTGCCGAGAGGCGCCAGTGCGACACCTCTGAGTGACACTTCAGTTGGTGGTGAAAGCAGCAGGTGGTGGATCTACACGTACTTTTCCAAAAACATTTTCCGGTGCTGGGTTTTCATTTAAATTTTATGTTATCATTTGTATTTTATAGTGCACGTGTTTTTAATTTCATTAAGAGAAGGCACAACCGGGTAGTACCCGGGTTCTTTCTCTTGACGTGCATAAATGATTAAACTCAGCTGAAAGTATGTAGTCAAGCTAGTAGTGTTTCTACTTAGAACTTTCTCTTCCTCCTTTCCCTTGCAAGCGGCCAAACCCCATCCCTCACCTCTACATGCCTGCGTGAGATGATTTTTGTCAAAGTGATTCGATTGTAAAAGCTAACGTTTGTATTTTTTTCATACATTCCAGAACATACTGATCCATCGGCTAAATTAAGCTCGTAAAATTTGCGGGAAGATATAAACCACGGATCGAACCACAGTTGGTCTTCATCGGGATGCGACGGTGCTTCGTCTAACAGTAAAATAGCATTCCGAGGGAAATTCTTTGCTTCAAAAACTTTTTAATTCCAGGCAAAAACTCATTAAAAAACCATTCTTAGAGCATCCAATCAGCACTTTGGTTCTAATCTGAAACCGGAAATGCTGACGAGAAAATGTTTTAAACACTGGCTGCTCAGTTGATTCGAGACTCTACTGTACATAGATTTTAGAGAAGTGTTTATTGAAGGAGTTACACCGAGCAACGTTAATGCTAAGTCACTAGTGATAGCAGATAATTGTGACACTCAAGATATCAAAGAGATATCACTCAAGATATCAAAGAGATATTATGCCTTGAAGGGGGTTTCGAATTAGAAAATTACAATTCTTTATGTTATTAACAATTCACGATTTTTAATGCCTGAAAAACATCGGAAAAGCATTTTAAAAATTAAAAAATTAATTTGAATAACTTTCTTACCTTTTCTCTCATATTCTATAAAATAAGTTATTATTCCATACAAATATGTATTATTATTAATATAAGACGCGTTTTTAATTCTATGAATTTTTTGGTAAGATAATTTACCAGTGTATCGTTATAACTATATTGTAAAGCCTTAACTAAACTATCCTAAAGTATATGTTTTTCCTAAATGAGTGTTACTTTTCGCTACTAGGTTGTAGCACACAGAATGAAGATTCTTTACTGCAATAATAAAATACGAAGAAAATGTACATACGGTAGTATTACTCGTATCAATCTACTTCACAGCTATGTTCCAGGGGATGCAAAGCACATCGTCGGGGACGCAACTTGGCCCCAACGGAAGTACTGACTTTGCTTTGGATAGTAGGCAGGTTGCTTTTCAGTTTCGAGTAGGCAGCGGAAGAAGAGGAGCGAGCCTCACTTCTACCATAGCCTCACTAACAACGTATTTGTAAGTCAAAACCTCTCCTCATCCCTAAGCACAAAGATATTCTAGTCCCCAGGGTGTCTGCGTGTACTGTTTCCTGCGTCTACGGGTTTTCCCTGACAGAGTTTCATTCTTGCCAGTTTTTTCATCCCTCTCTTAGCGGGACACTTACCTTACTATTTCTTTTCACTATTTCATGATTTGCCATGGAAAGAGCTTATGAGCTTACCAGATCCCAGAATTAAAAATATTCTTGTTAATATATTTAAAATTTATACTGCAAATTATTTCACGTAAATAATAGTGTAAACATTTGCAGTTATTAAACAGTTTTCCTTTTTTTTTCATGAAATATGTTTTATTCAGTAAAACAAAATTACTTATCGAGGCTTGCAACGTGTTCTTAACTCAGTTGCATGTTTGGCTACTAGGTGTCAGCACAAGACAAATGCAACTACCCAGGTGACGCAGGGGCACATCTCCAGGGCCGCAGCTTAGCCCGAACGGAAGTAATAATTTGATTGCATGCCTTTTCAGTTTCGAGTAGGCAGCAGAAGAAGAGGTAGATGCCATTCCTGCCATAGACTCACTAACAAGGTATTTGCAAGGTAATACCTCTCCTTATTCCATAGCATAAGGTGATCCAAGCCCCCAGGGTTCCTGCATGATCTGTCGCGGGATTTTTCCTGGCAGGGTTTCTTTCTTGCCAGGTTTTTTCATCCCGCTCTTAGCGCGACACTTACCGTACTGTTTCATTTCACTATCTCCTGATTCTCCATGGAAAGAGCTTATGAGCTTGGCACATGGGCAATCAATCCCGTTTCCTTCATTCGCGGTAGGGATACTAACCGCATGCGCATGTGAGACGGAGGTAGCTCGCTAGAGGTTGGCTGCCACGAGGGCTGGGCGGGTTTTGGGGGCTCAGACCCGGGTTAAAAAAAAAAAAAAAAAAAAAAAAAACAACTGCTGTATTTAGTTTCATTTCACTATCTCCTGATTCTCTTGGAAAGAGCTTATGAGCTTGGTACATGGGCAATCGATCCCGTTTCCTTCACTCGATGTAGGGATACTAACCGCATCGCATTTGAGACAGAAGTAGCTCGCTAGAGGTTGGATGCCACGAAGGCTGGGCGGGTTTTGGAGGCTCAGACCCGGGTTAAAAAAAAACAACTGCTGTAGCCTTCATAATTATTTACATATTATTGTAGACACTTGAAGAGTTTAAGAATTCTAATCAGTGTGTACGGTTTTAGAACTGTCTAAAGGGTGCGTAAATAATAACAATTTTTCGAGAAAACTTTCAACAGCTATTTACAACCTTTTAAGCTTTTCTCTGCTAATACCGTCAATATTTTCAGAAAACTTAAACTGATAAAGGCGTACATGTTACACAAAAACAACATAGAAATCATTTATATATCTAAAATAAAAATGAAATATTTCATTTTATTTATTTATAATACATTTATTTACATTTATAATGTTTCTCTCTTGTTTTGAACTACATCGTATACGAAAAAATTACGTGTAAGGCACTAAATGTTGTACATAAGATCTACAGTTTGATTTTCTAACTTAAAACTAACTCTGTACCTATAGCGGAAATAGGTTCACATATTCTGTTCATAACTGTTAAAAATATTTTGTGTCTTTCAGGAATCAAACTAATATTTAGGAACTAATTATACTGCTAGTCTACTAGTGCGATGTTGAGTGTTGTCTTTGTGTTATCTCTATAAATCTCTGCAAATAACTTTATCAAAATTTTCACAGATTATTACTTAATTCGATTATTCTAGGGTCAGTTTATAAACACAGTAAAAACGAAGAATACACTTTCTTGGTAACCATTGAAAGCACCATTTTCAATTTTACAAATTGTAATTATGAATAAGTTAATTTACGTGTCATAGTTTTAAGTTGCGAAATGGTTAGGTTAAGTATAGGTATAGTTAGATTAGGTCAGGATAGGTTAGGTTAAGTTGGGTTAGGTTAGGTATGGCTGATTTTAGGAAACGAAGGGATCTGTAATACATGTATAATTCAATAATTATGTACCGAAATTTAGGTTTTTTAAGTTGTTACATTATAATCAACCTCTAAGAAAAGATTATTTGACCTAGAGGAAACGATTTTGTCAGATTTAAATTAATAGCCGTACACCAATTTAATCTTTAGTTTTATCCAATTTTTAAAAGGTAAAAACAATAATAATTTTAAAACTAAAAATAGGTTTAAATATATTTTGTTCAATCAGCACCACATTCAAAAATCCAATGAAAGAAACAGGTAGGTTGGGAAAATTGTTCACTTGAACTGAAAATGAAAAATATCTTTGGTACATGCTAAATTGATAGCTGATTTCATTGCCCTTTACAACGATACAAACTTTTGATCACATGCGCTACTCCTACTTACTTAATTTTCTAAGTAGTATTCACAATTTGTGAAACTGTGTCAATTGTAAATTAATACATTTACTTCCTTTAAAGGTAAATATAGTAACATTGCAAAAATATGTTATTGTGTTGTATAGTTGACATTTATTCTTTGAAATTAAGTTGTAAAACAATATTCGAAAAAAAATAAATTTATATCTATATAGATTTAAAATAATTAAATTTGAAACAATTAATAGTTAATAAATTAATGTCAAAGGACTGAACACAAATATGAGCACACAAAATGTATATTAAATGCTTTGTGTTTAGAAGTTGTGTATATAAACATCTATGTAATAGAGGAAACTATTTAAAAATTTAATTAAAAAAATTATGAAACAAATTTGTTTTAAACATTTAAAGTAAGAAACATGTTGAATCTTTTTAAAATTAATAGGGTAATACATTAAGAACGTTTATAACGCCATTACAAATAAATAGTTATCATTTGTTGATTCCATCTTCGCGTGAGCTACTAGTAATCACTAAACACTTTTAAATGTTTTAAACTTGCCTATAGTAGGACTTACTTTGTTACGGTCTGAGTTGACAATGGGACACATCTCCCGAAACGGCCGTCCTCAACAAACAAATAAGTGCTACTAAAGGCAAGTTTAAAACATTTAAAAGTGTTTAGTATATAGTTATATCTGTATAGTAGGCTATTTAAAACACAACAAACACATTTTAGATATTCAGTGTGTCATACAGATATCAGAAAACCTTATTCGGGAGGGTAATAATTATTTACAATACTCTTAATTGATGTTAGAACCATATTTTTGTACATACACAATGTTTCTTAAATTAAATTTGTTCGCTATACAATGCCTGCGCAATCTGTTTAAAAAAAGCAATGCCAGTGCCTTCGTAAAATGTATTGTAAGTTGTATTTGAATTTCATATGATCGTAATTAGAAGTGATTTTTATTTAAATACAGTAGGTAACTTAAATATAATAGAATGTATTATTAAACTAATCTTATAATTTTTAATTAAAAATTTGTTTAAGTTTATTTAAGTGTAATTATTATAACAAGTCGATTCATATTTTCTTAGCGTGTTAGTTTTTAGTTACAATTTAATTTAATCGCTAACATTTCGAATCTGTTACTTTTGTATATGTTTTATGATATTATCAAAACATATGTTAAATAAGAAAACCATGTATTTACGTCAATCATTATCGAAACAGTAATTTTTTTTAATACAATATTTAGAAGTTATCACGTTTTATAACTGATAAAAAATCTATTTTTGTATTAGGGATTTATTTGTTAATGTTATAATGAGTAAATAAAAACGTATAAAGAAAGACGGGAAAATCATAAGAGTATCCTATATTAAAAAAAATAATTTTCTACTTGAACTTCATTCACATATCTAGTGATATTGTTTTAATTTGAAAGACAGACAAATGCTAAAAAAATGTGTAATATTAATCTTTAGAGAATTTTTGGTTTTATTCAACAGGGTTTGTATTTATCACTACTGTTAAAGAAAAATCAAGTGATATTTTAAAAAATATCGATTTATAAATCTAATTTACTCGTATTGGACAATTATATACCACTCACATTATTATCGGACAACTACACGACTAAATTTCTAATTTGAAGATTTCTTTCTCTTAATTTAAAATTACAGTCTTAAAATAATACTTTTTGTTAAATTTTCCTTACATGTAAATGATTTGGAAATGTTTTAACAAACTATGCACGATTTAAAATTACATATGTACAACGTTTGGGTTGAAACCCTACAACCTCGTCATAATCTCACTATTACTATATCTTCAAGACTGCCTGTAGACATTTTTCTGTTCTCGTCTGTTTCTTCAACCGCCACAGGATCTATTGTTATCTTTGGAGGCGTCGGTATAGGAGCTGGTGTGGAGGCTGGAGGCGTCTTTGAAGCAGACACAGTAGTTAGGCTTGACGTAGATTCAACAGGACGGACGGAAAACTTTCTTCGGCCTTGAGGGTTTGAAACCACTACGGATGGATTGGTCTTTCCGATCCTTGAAGCGTCCCTGTTGGGATTTTTCGATGATATATAACGAGCAGATCCGGCCAGCGACGGCCTCCGTAAGCGTTGGTTCAACAAAGCGACTCCTGGCTTGCCTTCGGTAAGAGGTGACTGAGACATTGAGCGTTTTCTTAAACTGACATTCTCATACGACTTTCTTTGACCTGATGGATGGTCAACGTCCATCGGTGGTATTAATGAGAACCTCCTTTCATGAGCTATTCCTGGTTTTAGGGAGCTCATGTGTTGCGGATTTACCGACAGCCGCCTTCGGAGTATTGCTTGCGGAGCTGATATCGTCTCCCTAGACGCTTGCGTCTCCCTAGAGTCAGTTCTTGTCACGTTAGGCGGGCGTACAAATAGCGAAGACAGCGGCGAATCCTTACTCAGACTGGCGACCGATTGTCTCTTCGAAACCCCGCTCACGGTGTTTTGGTTTAATAACGAGTTAACAGGCTCTAACCTGGCCTGTAATGAAGACATCAGCCTGATGAAATCGGCAACGCTGGTTTGTTCCAGTATAGGACTGATCGGTAAGTTGCCGTCAGATTTCGGGGCAAATTCGTTCGCAAGAGTGTTGAATATGCTCGCCCTTCTGCCGCTCGTATGCGAAAGGTAATTTATTTGTTCCAGCATGGCATCAGGGTTTTCGACGTCTTGTAGTGATAGACGGTCACTTTGTTGCATTGAAGGATACAACGATTGGGTGTTGCCAGTTCGTCGTTTCTTCTTGCTGTCCTTACGCTCGACCTGTTTGTGTTTACTAGATGGGTTGAAGAAGCTTATGGCCGCCATGGACATCCGACGTAATCCGCTACGCGGCGGCTGCAGTTGCTCTTCTACTGAGGATTTTGACGACTTGGCAGATTTCGAATCTGAACGTTTGAGGGTGCCGTTTTCCCTGAAACAGTTTGAATAATTTGTAAATACTGAAGATTCTTAATATACTCATCTTCACTTCTGTAAGAAGTATTTGGTTATGTTTGAGAACTTTTTTCTGTCTTTCCTAACATCCCAAAATTTTTGGTTGTTGGCGCGTTTCGGAGAAAACTTCATTTAAAAAAAATCTATTAGTAAACTCTACTGTTCACCCAAACTTTGAGCTAATCTTTACAGTATAACAGTAGAGATCTACTATATATATAACAACATAGGTTATTCCAATATAAGGATATTTAGTTACTTAGAGCTTAGCTAGTGAGAACTATAACTTGGCCTGAGTAGCCAAGCACTGAGGAAGGCGACTTCGTCGCTGAAACTAGTTTGTTTTGTGTGTTTATTAAAGACTAATTTTTGTGAGATTTAGAGACCATTATTTTGACTTTTATAAGAATATTATTTATTTATATTCAAAGCTTTTCGTTGGTAAACAGTAGCAACATCATCAGGAATGAATACTGTTAAATTATTCATTCCTGATTATGTTGGTACTGTTTGCCAACGAAAAGCTTTGAATATAAATAAATAATATTCTTGTATTTGAATAGCCTATGTTGTTTTAGATTATTAAACAAGATAACATATTATATATATATATATATATATATATATATATATATGGTGATACGTATTCCTTCACGGATAGAAAAATATGATGAATAGTTATTATCTGGAGTATATCCGTTCATTCTGAAGTGCACAAAATCGCAGTTCCGACGTTTCGCTAGAATCTCATCTAGTATTGACGAGGTGAACTCAACAACAGTTGAAGAGCGAGTCAATTGCTGTTAAGTTCACCTCGTCAATGCTACATGGGATTCTAGCGAAACGTCGAAACTGCGATTTTGTGCACTTCAGAATGAACGAATGTACTCCAGATAATAACTATTCATCATATATATAGCCTTTATATATAGTTTACAAAGAACAGTCTTCATATACCTATATAAAGAAGAGATCAAAGTTTGATGGGAAAGTACTAACAAAGTTTTGTAAATGTAGTTATTCCGAAACGCGTTACCAAAGAAAAATATTTTAATTATAGGAAAGACGGAAAAGTAGTTTAATTAATACTGAAGATATTTACAAGAGAGGAAACGCTAGTACAGGAAAATTTAATAGTAATAATTTTGACGCGTAAAACACTTATAGATTTAGAATTATAATTTGTGAACAATATAGATCTTATAGTCAACTAATATTTTAATTGAATCGATTAATCGATTGAAGATATTTCTCACACGCTTCAGTTTTATTTCATTATGCATCTTTGTGATCCCCAGTTTTAACGTTGTTGTACAGGATTTATGAAGCATTACTAAATTTGAAAGTGGATACACAACGTTTTTAGTTTGCCGTAAGAAAAATGTTTGGCAAATGAAAACAAGGAATATTAATTTTTTTTCAAGTCAATTAAAGATTTTTAAAATAAATTTTTACTGAGCTCAAGAAAAATAAATTACTTTAGTTACTTTTCATTTTATAATTAAAATTAATACATATATACAGAATCAAAATAACAAGTGGCAAAATAAGAACAGAATTTACCATCTCCCTCTCTATACAATATGTGATGTCGGACTCTTGTTTTAGTTTATTAATATTTATTCGCTTTCTTATTTTCGTTTCTAATTGATGAAGTTGATGGTGGTGTATAATTTCTCATTCTATCCATAATGCTTTATTTCTGCAAGGAACCATTCCCTTATAATTTAATATACATCTTTAGTTAATGGATTGTTTGGTATAGGAAAGTTGGCTCAGTACCAAAATGCTGAATTCAAACATGTAGTCATTCAGTTCGATTTCAATTGAGATATCAACGTTTTTAAATTTAAATAATGAATGAATATTTGAAAAGACTGTATTACATCAATTATAATCCACTACACGTTAAAAAAATATATTGGAACTTGGACGGATTAATAAAAAAGTATTTTATTAACGTTCAATATTTTTACATTGAAATTTTTACATAATTAGCTTATACTGCATGACTAACTGGTGATATGAAATTTTGGTTTCAATTTAATCCCTTTGACCATGGAGCACATACAGTGCAGAATCAAAGTTCACATTGATGCGGGAGAGTCACTCTAGCTTGTCCTATTTAAAATATTATGGAAAGAACTGTTTGCTTGTGAAGAACGTTTCCATGGGAACTGTTTACTATTTAGTAATTACAAGTAGTAAGCAAACAAAAGCAGAATCTAACAAAGTTGAATCAGGTAAGAAAGAAAAGGGGGAAATACTGTCATGTTAGGAACGGCACAGAAATATACTGGAATGTATATTTGAAATAAAATTTTAGGAGTTTAATGGGTCATTTTAAATTTCACACTTATCTCGATACTATATATATATATATATATATATATATATATATATATATATGACTTACATTATTTTAAAAGAACTATGTAGATTTAATAGAATGAATATATTTAGTACCTTAAGTAGATATTTATAATTATATATTTAGTAAGGCTGTGGATGACCGGGAAAACGTGAATAAAATAGCGATCAACTGTAAACATTATTAGCAACTCCGGATAGTGGATAGAAATCTATTTTCTATTATATAATTTAATGAATGTGCAAGAATTGTTTTAATTAATATATTTTTCAAAGCTTTTCGCCAATAAAAAAAGTAGGCCTACTAGCATCTTCAGGGAAAATAACAATATAACAACATTTTTACAAAAACTATACCATAAGTAAACTACTACAAATTCAACACTGTGTTTATTGGTGGTTATACCTCAATGTAATTTTTGTCATGACATCAATGACTGTAAATTGTTTGGTATTTTGATTTCATTTGAATTTCCTCATTAATTAATCTGTCTTCAACTTAATGTTTATAAATTTTTAATGTTATATATATATATATATATATATATATATATATATGATATATATATGATATGATTATATATATATATATATATATATATATATATATATATATATATATGAAGTTAATATATTACTATTGTAAGTAATTGTATCCACCATTAAGTGCAATGATTTTACCTTGAGTGATAAAATTACTTACAATAGTAATATATTAACTTCATAAAGCCAGTGCAACGGAAAAACAATGGATAATGTAAAATATCAAGAATATATATATATTTAACTTTTTAGTCCCTTGTTTATTTCTGTAATTTTTTAAATTTCCTATTTCAGGAATTTTTTGTCAATTATTGATACAAATAAGTAGCAAAATTTGGTTTGTATATGTTCGATTTATTATAAGCGTTTAAATGCTCTTTATATCTTTCTTTTAATGTCTTCTTTGATTGTCCTACATTTAATTGATTACAATCTGACCATTTTATATTACATACGCCATTTCTTTCCCGCATATTATTTTGATTATTTTTATTGTTTATTATGTTTTATATTTTATTATGAGTTCTGCAAGTAATTTGTATATTTGTTCTTTAAATAATCTGGTAACTTTATTTATTTCGTTACTTGTGAATGAAAACGTTGTCAACATTTTGTCTTTTGTATTATTTACGAAGTTATTGTTGATTATTTGCTTTCTTAATATGGTGTTTATCTATAGCTCTTCTTTTCTATCTATTTTTTAATGAAATTTGGTATTTTATATTCTTTTATTTTATTTGATCATCTATGTTCATTGGTATTTTGTGCAATCTATGTAATTATACAGCGCTGACGTTTTTTGGTTATAAGGATGATTTTAATAATGTGGTATTATTTGATTTGTCTGTGTTGGTTTTTTGTATATATTATTTTCAAATTATTCATTGTTTCTAGTAATTGTAATATATAAATAAGTCAGTCTATTGTTTGATTGGAATTTATGAGTAAGTTTTATATTACTGGTAAAATTTAATGTGTTGTCAATATTTAAATTATTATTATTATTGTTATATGCATAATCCATCTATATCTACATATCGAAACCAGAGTCCATTTTGATCGTGTGTTTTAATAATTTTATCTATTTCGTTGTCTATATTTTTTAAAATTATTTCTGATAATATGCTTGATATTTGAGAGCCCATTGTTAGTCCATCTTCTTGTTTATAAATATAATTGTTATACAAAATATACTTTTGATATAATACGATTTTTAATGTATTTATTATTTATGTATCTACATTATTTTTTCTTATTTAAGGTGTTTTCATTATAGTTATGTTATTATACATGTTAGTATCATCAAATGATTATAATTTGGTATAGCTATGGATTTTAATTTTTCAAATATTCAATTGAGTTTTTTATATTATGAGTATTATTTAATTTTACTTTATGTTTAAGTAATAAGGACAAATATTTTGAAATTTTATAAGAACGATCAGTTTTGAAATTAGTATTTTTAAAATAAAATATTTTTAATATATAGGCTATTTCTCAATATTTCTTATCTAGAAATTTCCTAAATGAAAATGTTTTATTAGCTAAATTTTACCTCATTTTCATCAAATTATTCATCTCTCGATAGTTGAGTCCAGACCAGGTCCTATGCTCGTCGTACACACTGAACCTTTTGTGAGGTGCCATGGTCTCACTGTGTGCTCGGGACCTTTTCCCTTCTGGTGTGAGATTTTCGCTAGCCAAGATCTCTGCGTCGCTAAAGCCATGTATACCGCTCAAACGTCGGCCTGAACGCTGAAACTACTTTCGGTGAGCAATATACTGAGACGAATGCTTATTTTAGATGTTATTAAATATCTGTCAATATTTTATCAGTTTTTATCTGCATTATTAATAAAGAAAATCTATTTGATCTTGATTGGATGGATAAAAACGTACTTTATTAATAATTGATCATTTGTACAATATAAATGTATATATATAAAATTAGGGTTTGAGCTAATAGAAGGAATGGAATAAAAAAAGTATTGACTGAGTTTTTATCAAGAATTACATAAATTTAAATTATAATGTTAATTCAAAAGGATTTACAGAGATAAACTACAATTTAGTGTTACAAAGATTTTAAAATACAATATTTCAACAAAAAAAGGCAAAATTAAAAAAACTATTTTTTGAAAAAAACAGTTTAATCAGGAATTTTTATGGGAATTAAGAATAATTTTGTCAAATATTAGAAAATGAAGTACAAAACATTTTATTACGACTACTATTATAACAAAAACTACTATATATTGTGGTATGGTTACCTTCTGGGTCACTTCGTCCTCTTCGTCCGAAGACGAGAACTTGGATCCAATCGGAGTTCCCAAAGCATCTACAACTCTAGCTAAGAGCGCACTGGGTTCTATAGCTCCAGCGGCATTTCCAAAGGTAGCGTTTCGATCAATTTTCGACAGGTCGCCCTCCGACATGACCCTAATCAGCTGCGGCGTCATGACATTCTCCGAATATGCCCGACGTCGCTTCATTTTCTGCTTGTTGAACGCGTTTGCAATTTCTTCTTCATCGTCTGAGGAAGATACAGGCTCTCTTTTCCTTAACACAGGCCATTCTGTCAGATTTGGGGCACTCTGAGATCGAGTAGTGCTGTTCAGCAATCGGTTGGCTACCAGTTCATCTTTATATACGGGCTGAAAAAATATACAATTATTATTATTAATAATTTATTATTTATTAATATTATTTTACGTAATACAGTAACAGCAGAGTAGTTTGTGCTATGGGATCCGTTCATGAGTCCTCGATTGTTCATTGGACGTTAAATACTGCACAGAACATTCTGGGTTGTTTTGTATGACAGAGAGGAATTTAAGGTTAGCATTTCCAGGAGGATTACTATATGTTATAGATGGATCCAATTTTGTAAGAAGACATGAGGTGTAAATCTATTACTGGAGTGAAACAGCAAACATGGAAATGTTCTTCAATTTTAGATAATTTTCGACATTGTTCCAGGCTGAGGGTATCTCAGTATTTCACTGGATCCGAGTGTAACGTTGGACAGAAACATACACAATCTAAACTTCCTAAGGAGTCACTGGAGTATCTTTAAACCAGTTTTGCCCGCTTGGTCAAAAATGTAAATCACAACAAATAAATGTGTTGATACCAAAACATTTTATAGATTAGTGCCAGTATATTGAAGATGAAAATGATCTTCTATAACAGGATAAAGTATTAGCTGTTGCAAAGAAATTAATTATTTTGGTTTTAAATGATTTATTAAAAAAAGAAGAAAGTATTTCTTTTAGTGTTTTACTATATTAAAATAGTTCTAACATAGTTGATTTCATTTAAAATTTAGCTGGGCCTAATGATTTAAGTCGGAATCCACAATAAACATATATCTACTTAAGTAGCCCAAAATTTTTTTAATTAGGCTAAACAAAACGAACTATTCAAATTTGAAAGTTTTAAAAGAAAATTACACTATTATTTACAAGATACAAGCATGCAAGGGTGTAATATAAAAACCATGATGCATTACTTCAATACGTGAAAATATTTTTAAAGTACTATCTTAAAACACAAAAAATTAGAAGGCGCTAAAATAATTTTATATAAATAAATATAAAACTTAATATATTTACTTCACTTACCTATAAAATCATGCAGATTCTATACAGAAAACTAACCTAGACTTTTAATTGCACAAAGCATTGAGCCATTTAAAAGGTTTGTTAAATATTGGCAAAGCAATGTTTTTAGCCATGACAGTATTTTGCTGAGAATAATTTACTTATGAGTGTTAATTGCAGTGCGTTAATTGTCACAAGAACAATTTTCCATAACATGGTAATTGTTAAATATACTATGTGGTATTAGTAGATAGGTTTCAAAATTAGTTAAAATGTCAGTAGTTTAATACTTAGGAATATTTGAAAAGAACTGTTCAACATTTTTTTACACGTTGTTTTAATGATTTTAAATTATCACTTAGATATTAAAAAAAAACCAACATTTAAAACCTTTAAGCTCAATTACACTAATAATAAAACCTGTTGTTTGATTTTTACACGAAAGTGTTTGCAGTAACATCCTTAAAGTAAGAAACGCAGTTTACGTGTTTATCTGAGGAGTATCAAAAAGAAAGTATCAATTTCCAAGGTTTTTTGGAATATATGTACATATTTAAATAATGTAATTGTTATAAATATTTTGTTGATTACGACCAATCTTACCTCTATAGGCTATACAGATGTTGTATTGGTTTGTGTACTCTTCAAAAACACAAAAATGTCTGCAGCAATGTAGGTCAAATTGTGACACGACATACAGCTTACATCAAAGATTATTTTTATCTATTTTTCGTGACAGTAACACACCCCCGACCCCAAGAAAACAACTTTTTTAACAGTCAGCAGTTTAACGGAACGCGCTAACAGCCGCAAGCGAAGTGATCATTCGCCATACTAACTACAGTCTCACGTGAAATATTACAAAACGTAAATAGGAGAACATTTCTTATCATATTTGTTTCTGATCGCGTTAGTATTATACTCTCGAACACGAGGAAACAGCTTTTGAACATCAGGTTTTAGTAGGAAATTGCACCATTTGCCGCAAGCGAGGTAAACACTCCCCATAATTAATCTTTATAAATAAATGTTATTTAGGTTTGTGTAAGTTTGCCTTAGCTTTTGAAGTATATAAAATTAAACTTCTACGAATCATATATTTTTTTCTTCTTCATTTCTTATCCATGCAACCGCAATGAGTTACAGCAAAATTTAAATTGAACTTTGTTTAGTGTTGAAACATTGTTACGCTACGATTCTAAACTGGAATCCCTTCCAGTAGCTAAACAATAATTACGTTATCTTTGAAACAGCAAAATGTACAAAAATACTGACGTTGTATGAAAAACAAATGATCTAGCGATTTCACTTATGTGAAGTAATAGAAAGAAGACAAGAAAACTGTGTCATAGACAGTTCTTACACTGAATTACACGTGATATAGTATTTGGTTTTCTATTATTTTTTTATGTAATGTTTGTATTGTTCATTGAAAACAATTTTTGTTAGTTTCCTCTAATCAATAGGCTGAACAAGAATGTGGCCTACGTACTCTTGAGAGGAGACAGTCTTTCCACTATCAAGTTCACCAATAGACTCCACAGTAACAACATGGATTATATCCCAACCAGAATTCAATGAATGGAAAGGTTCATCCAGATTCAAAAGATTTATCCTATCTTATCTCCAGCTTGATCGAGACATTAAGAGACGAATTATTTTGGAACATTCCTCCCTGATGTGTCTTGACAAGCTTCTACTTCTCAGAAAACCACCAAGAGAAACGAGGATTAGCTTGAGCCTATTGCAACCTTTCTAAAAACAAAGGACCAAAATATTCTTAAACAAAAAGAGTGAAACTATTGAAAAGCTCTTCCAGGATAACATGGGAATTCCTTGTACACCGATGTACACTGATGTTTCCTTGGATAAACTCCTCAATAAGGAAATTGCAGGCATTCTCCTTTTTCTTCCCGATGGAAGTAAACGCCAGTACATAAAGGATATAGACCTGATTGCATCAAAACACACCAGCGAGCTTTTGACGATTAAACAAGCTGCACTATCTATCTAGATAACGCCAGTGTGTCATGCCTAACATATGGGATAGTAATTTTCTCTGGCTGTAAATCGGCCTTGGAAGCAATAACAAACGTAGACACAAACATCAACTCTGCGATGAATGTACTGCTTGAGAGTTTGCATTGTAAGGGGATATCATGTCAGTTATAATGTTACACTGTCCACGTAAACATTGAAGGCAATGAGTGCGTCGACTCATTGGACAAAAACATCCGCGAAAATGATCAACCGGGTAACATCATTACACTTGCAGATGCAAACGCAGTGGCCCAAAACATACTCCTACTTAATAACTTCGAGAAGCCACTTATCTCCGACTTCAACTGCGCCAGAAATCTAATACCGGCATTGCCAGGCTAAGAACCAATAATTTCAAAGATATGAAGATTTTCCCAGACAAAATCAGGACATACTTTACCTATCCCTGAAACTATCCCAATGTCAGTTTAAAGAGACATTTTCGAGTGCCCAGCAGTCTCGCCGTATATGTTGAAGTTGAGAATGTGACACTTGAAGACCATCTAAGAGATGTTCTCTTCAGTCAAAAGTGGCCGGAGTTGGTGATTTTCGTCTGGTGCTTCGATAGCATCCAAAACTCCATGAATACGAAAAACAACAACAACAACAACACAAGAACTAATGTGTATGCAAGTTACGTTTTTCTTGTAAGTTGTGTGGGGTTTTTGTTTTAAATATTTGAATGATTATTGTTTGAAAAATAGTATAATAAAGAATATTCTTATCAACCAACTGTCATAAATGATGATCGTGAAATAGTAAGAAATATGCCTATAATAAATTTATCGAGGTTCGCATCTTGTTAAGTATATAATAATTTTTCATTTTCCAGAACAGCAAATTCTCAGATAATCAAATTTGAATTAATAGTATACATACTGGTATAGACCTAAACATCCATATTCTTGAACAAGTAGTATGAAATTTGAACTTAAAATTGAGAAATAAATTAATCCATTTTTAAAATCTTTGTTTACAACTGCATACACTTTCCATCCCAGTGGATAGCAGGTATGCTTCAGGCTTTAAATAAATGCCATAAATATCGGAGATAAATACATCATTTCCTTGGTCTTACCTAGTTTCAAATAACATTTCGAGAGTTCGCGAGCATGTACACGTCATAGCATAGAATTCATACAAAGTGTTTCCCGCCCTTACCTTAATTTTAGACACATTCTTGATCTTTTCCTATCATCTGTAGCAGAAATTTGTCATAATTTAGCAAACAAAAGATGAAAAGCAGCAAAAGGACAAAAACTTACATATCGGTTACAAAATAAAGGGCAGAGAAAAAGGGACTTTTTTAGAAGAGAGATTTTGGTTTAAACATTACTTTTAATGCTTGCAGAAAAATGTAAGTAAAAGGAAACCTAATTTGAGTAAAATGTTCTCTAAAACCTCTGGTAAGACCTTTGTCGTTATTGAGAAATGATGTCATTAAAGGTTTTTTTAAAAAATATTTGATATAAAAGAAACAAGCAACGACCCAAAAATAGTAATGAACCAACGAGCAGCGAACAACCATGCAATGAACGAACGTGTAATGAACTAACAATCATGGAACGAACAAGCAATAAACCAACAAGTAATGAACAAAAACCAATAATCCAACTAGAAACGAACAAAGAAACAACGAACGAACGAGTAATGAACAAACAAGCAAAGAACAAATAGAAAATGAACAAAAAATTATAAAATCAACCAGCAACGAACAAACGGGGAACGAGTACACAAGTAATGAAAAAGGAAGCATTGCAAAAACAAGCAATGAACAAATAAGCAAAGCATAAACAAGTAACGAACCGATAAACAACGAACCAGCAAACAATGAACCTACAAGCAATTAACAAACAAGTAACGCACAAAAAACTAATAAACAAAGAAGTAAAGAACTAACAATGACTACAGAAGCAATGAATTGCCAAATACTTAATGCAGAAGCTATGAATCGACAAGTAACAACAATATTTCTTTATTTCGAAGTAAAATTTTTATTAAATTGATATACACGTGTTTATGGCCCTTGAAACAAAATTATTTTTACCTGAAATTTGAGTAAATACATTTCGTTGAGCATCCGCCTGACGTAGGTCATGTCCTGCGTGAACTCGCTCCAGATCTTGTTCTGCGTCTGTTTGATGGTGTACGCCAGCTTCTTCTCAATGCTTCTTACTTTCTTAGATCTCATCGCTCGAGTGATCATTGTGACTATCATTACCATGTAACCGAGGCCAAACAATATCCAAACCAACACCATGATCCTGAAGATCTGGTACTCAAGCGCCTCCGATCCGTTTTGCCCTAAAATTTATTGAGATTTTTTAATAGGAACAATAATAATTAACTCCTGAATTTTGTAGTCCATTACGTTCGTTGAATCTTAATTAATCACTTTAACAATAGTTTATGACTATCCGAATTTTAAATTTTGTAAATTTGTGAAAACACTGAGACAGAACGTTTTCCATCGCTATGTGGCGATCTTCATCAGTGTCATTGAAGAGGAGACACTGATGAAGATAGCCAAATAGGGATCGAAAACATTCTGTCTCAGTAAATTTTCACAAATTTACAAAAGATCGGATAGTCATAAGCTATTGTTAAAGTGATTAAATAATTAATTGTAAATTTGTGTGTGGAATAACTATATGTTTAAAACGTATCTAGTTTCAAAGCGAGACTGGCTGGTTCCCTACAGCACTTTAGATTTATGTAATGTTTTGATAAATTGTCTTAAAATTTAGACGAACACTTATTTAACAGGTAACGCCAATACTTAACATTTAAGTAGGAGATTCATATTTAAAACTATGTCTGTGGCTTCTGATTTTGTTTTTCTCTAAAACGTTTTAAAGAAAATCGTTTCTTACTCTCAATACCTAACAGTTAAATTCCTAGAAATTTTAATTCTATCAATATTAGCTATAATAGTACGGTACACAAATAATTATGTTTATAAATTTGATTACTTAATCAGTTCAAGAGAAATGTAAATGCTGAAATTGAAATAGTAAAGAAAAAATAAATTCAGTCCTTGAATACACACATTCGTTCACCAACCTGCTACTAAGTCGCCATAACCAATCGTAGCTAGTGTGACGAAAGCGTAGTATATGCCAGTGTCGAAGTACCATCCCTCAAAGTATACAAACATGCCAGCAGGAAATAGAAAGAATATCACCACACCTGGAATCAAGTATCTAAGTATATCCACCAGGAGGCTAAAGCGGCTGTCATCGTTCTCTTTGTGGCGAGAGTGAGCTTTGACGAACTGAAAAAACGTAAAATTTATTAATTTGGAGTAGATGTCAAAAATCAGGATACTCGTTAGTTCGGTAATTTAAGTAGAAAATATTGACTTTATTCAACGTTAGTGGGGGGATGTATTCTACACAAGTTTGGTTTAAAATGACCAAGAAAAAAATTTTGAACAATACCAATTCTAATACTGTATCACATTGTGTCACCATTATCCTCATCTCAGGTTTTCTTGAGTGACATTGACGTTGTATAGCTTGTGAGGCGAGTGATGAAACTCTTCTTGAGAACGTCAATAGCAAGGAGAAAGTTGACGCATGCGCTGAGCTACCGCTCGAACCAACAAAACTCTGTTTTATGTCTCAGTGTTGTTTTTGTATTGTGCCCTTTCCA